>JAQPCC010000032.1:0-1200000 GCA_028392965.1 Lindernia subracemosa
AGATCAATACTCTTATGGGACCCAAAGCTTGCAAGAAATGAAACTCAGCTAGCAGCTTCTGAAAAGAAACCCAAGTAGATAGATATACATTTATTTAGACTAAAAGCACATATGTAAGATAATTACAAGACTGCTTCATCAGACATTATTAGTCAGCAAGATGAAGATTTCAGAAACCAAAGAGCAAATAACTAGGAATTATGGTAGGAAGTTAAGGGACGACGGCTGATGATCACACCAATAACTAGGATCGACCGCGGCAGTCAGCTCAAACAGCCCATGATCGCCGCCGTAATCCACAGATTTAAACTCATCGGCGTACTGCGTGGTTCGATCAATGATGTTATCGAGCCCCGTCGTCGTCTTCTCTGATGACGTCATCACCGCGCTCTTTGCACCGCCGCCCAAGACCTGCTGAGTGCCGACCGGAAACCCGTCGCCGGTTTTGTTGGCGTGCGACGCCGCCGTCTTGTCCTCTGCATCTCCTTCCAGCTGCATCGTCGTCTTCGTCGTAGCGTCCGTTTGGGTTGGTATGCTTACTTCTTGTCCGTCCTTCGTGGACGACCGCTTCGCCTTCCGGCATCCTCCGCCGACGGGGACGTTCCGGAGGAGTCCCCCCTTGGTCCAGTACCTCCGGCAGGATCTGCAGAAGTGACGCGGCTGAGACAGGTTGTAGTTGTTGTAGTAACAGAACTTGGTGTTCGGAGAGTCGCAGCGCGGGCACTTATTAACAGCTTGCCCGTGGTGGTGTCCCTGCGGCCGATGACGGCGGCCTCCTCCGCCACCGTACGCGCGTGCCGCATCTTGCATTTGTCGAGGGGGCCGGCGGCCAGCTATTGTCCTGCGCTGCGCTTTCGATGAGTGGAGGCTAGTCGAGGCTCTGATATGGCTGCAGGGTATACTTGAAGCATCTGCGCGATATCATATAGGCCGTATTACATAAATACCCTCCAGATGCTATCGAAATCGACGGTCGTGATTTTGTCTGCAGTCAGGGGTAGGATTGTAATATACTTGAAAGATTCTTTGATTCGCAGTTCAGTTCTCACTTTCATGTCGTGTCGTTATCGTGTAGTTGTCCGAATGGTTTTTAATGACTGGGAAATCTTTTTTCTTTCTATAACACACAATCTGACTATGGATTAGCATGTAAATAACGTCGTGAACTTGCGCCACACAGAGCGAAGGCTTAATTGGACCACACACAATGATGAGACTAATCTCGAGGCGAGATGAATACGTCTCAAACCAACCTAACAACGATAGTCATGAGAAATAAATCTTACGAAAACTATTCAAAAAATTGTAGTGGGAGAAAATCATATTACATAATCCAAACTAGGATTAATGTTTCCTTAAAAATTGTTAGTGTATAATTGTCTATTTAATTTTGCGTTTCCTTTTCTTTGGGGTAGATTTGAATTCCATATTTGATCATTCCTTTGTAACAAACATACATGGGAAAAAGAACAGTTAAATTACACAGCTTAGTTAGAGCTAATCTAAACCTCCTCAAGAACATATTGCCAAGCATATTCCAAATGTGTTATTTGTGCATAGTATTCCTCCTCAACACAGCAGTATTAACTGCGTCCTTCACAAACATGTAAAAGCATTTTCGGCAACATTCAGGCATCAAGCTGGATTTTTGAGGTTGTTGCCCAAATTCGCTCAAATGGGAACATAACAAACCTTTTCCCATCGGTGAATCTGTCGGCGTTCGCTCCATTCCACACGCAGCTAGCACCCAATGAGTAGCAGTTCTTGCCACTTCCTTAAACACATCAAAGCCTGAAAAGTCACAGAATCTTCAGCCAATTCGTTCTTAGAAGCAAAAATAAATAAAATCAATATGTAATGTATTGGGGCGATTTCTGTAAGCAGGGAATAACTCAATCCACGTACCTAATTTCTCCTCTTTGGTCAAAAGTTTTAGGTTGAGCTTTACAAGTGATTGAATCCCACTCTTGGCCTCCTCGTATCGCCGATGGTCGACACAAATTCTGTCGAGCTTGCCTTTCTCCTTGGGATGTTTGCCCTTGTTATTGCAAGAAGAGTTTCCATCAGCTTCAATATCACGGCCATTATTTAAAATTGTCGATGGGACTTCAATTGTAAATTTCTTATCACTTCTGAAGTTGTCATGATCGAAATATGAGTGACTCTTGACAGCCTTAAGAGAATCCAATTCTCTTTGCACAGGTGAACAACCTCGACCAGATATTGATCCCTCAAAATAGCTTGGAACTGCCGGAAGTAAATTATTGCTCAACTTACGTCTCGACGCAGAACTTTCACATCTCGATGCCTCTAAAGGAGAAGTACGTTTCACAGATTCAGAGTTACTTAACTTTCCCACGAGACATTTTGAGGGCTTGCCACTTACAGGACTAATTGACTTAGCTTTATCTAGTAACTTCCATGCTTTCTGTATCCCTTTATCTCCAGCTATTTTAGAAGAATCTGACTGACACTTTGAGAACTGATTCGTTGCTGAACTTTCTCCACTGTTATGGTTTATGGACCAGTGCGAGGATATATCACCAGACCCCCTCGAGAAGCGCAAAGCACCACTTCGAAAGCCATTCCAGTTTTCACGCAATAAACGTATGCGATCCTGCAGATTGCGGCAACGGAGAAGCGTTCTGGCGTTAGACTTGGTCGTGCATTTCCCTCCGTTATCTTGACTTCTTGAATCCGTGCTATCATTTGAGATGCTACTTTCTCTACTGGCCAAACTTGATTGGGGAAAGTTACATGAATCTGAAGAGAGATGTCTTAGTGTCTGAGCTGCAAGAAGAGTAGGGTCCCTGACAATATCAGATATAGAACAACCATCTTCATTCACGGAATTACTTTGGCGTTCGCCAGAGCTCATATCTGCTTCACTCTTGGAGCGTTCGTCTTTCAGAATTTGGCACTCCACACAAAACCAATCACCATCAGGGACAGTCATTCCTAGGCCGGCACAGTATGTATGAGAACCAGCATCGCAAAGATCGCACAAGAGTAGGAGGCTTTCATCTTCTTTGCCATGGCAGACGCTACATATAACTTCTGAATAAGGATCTGGAGGGCCAACTGATGAATTGCCGAAATAATAGTGGACCTGCATGGTGAATGAAGCCGGGATTTACCAATCATGACTTCAAGATGAATATAGACAAATGTCGGACATAGACACACTGTAAAGTGAAGATGTGCTGATTGGATTATGAATTGAGAGTTCACTAAGAGAATTTTCAGAAAATTCAAGGATCAGAATGACTAATCGCAACACCTAATATCAATTTCAATAGTTAAACCTTGCTCCATGAATGAATACTCTTGCTGCATTCATGAGAGGCAATGCTCAAATCCAAAGAATAAAATAGTCCCAACGGATAAGGAAACTAACTATAAGTAAACTAAACTAAATCTAACATAGCAAATCTCAACAAAGCAAAAAATATAAAATCCTAAGTAAATAAACGTATTGATTTCAACATCTCAATTCCAGTTTCCTCCTTTCTCACCTCAAAGTCACTCCTCCCCGTTCTGTTCATCTCGGCTCAATTTCTTTTTGTTGTCCATCTTATTTCTTCTTCTGATTAACTCTGATTTGTTTAACTCCATATCGCCATTTGCCCGATGTATTGTATCACACAGACACACACTCAGACAAAATAGTGTGATTGCATGGTCTCCAGAAGGAAATTGAGTGTAATTTCATGATTCCGAAAAGGTAATCATAACCACATGCTATACATCGAATTTTTCCTCACTTCATAACAAATCATCACAATGGCTTCATTTATCTGAACTAAAATCCCATGCCATCCACATTCCATTAGGTATATAGCAGGTGTTAAATCCCATTTCAAATATCAGATGCTTAGAGAGAAATGCCACAAATTTCAATGATAATGCTCCTCCAATGTTCCATTGCTTTTGGGATTACCTCAATAACTTAAGAACTTCATATAATCCAGCTATAAGTTTTGCAGGGCTAGTCTAGTCCAATCGACGATGTTGATTATCTCAAATAAATAAAGGCTAAACTCAGCTAATAACAACAATTAAGCAACGTAACCAACCTGGTCGCGGACAGGGACACGAACAACGCGTTCCGAATCGAATACCGACGGTTTCGCCGGCCGTCGAATGGTCGAGAACCGCCGCTTGCAAAGGGGACACTTCGACTCGACCTTAGACCACTCCATAATGCAGATGAAGCAGAAAAAATGATCACAGCTGTCAATAAATCCTCTGCTGACGATTCCTCCTCCATTCTCCGACAAGCAAATGCCACAGCAATCATTAGATAGTTCGCTATGAACTAACGATTTACCTTTGGAATTTGCAGGCGAATGATCGCTAGGGATTTGGGTTAGGGCTTTGAGTCGTTTGATTGGAGTAGCTTCGTCGTCGTGCATCGTTTAGTCTTGGAAGAGAGCTTATCAAATCCTCCGACGATTAATCAGACCACTTTTCTTTTATACAGTCTGCTAATTTTCTTTTTTTTAAAAATAATTAATTAATAATTAACATTTATTATTATTATTTTTTAAAATCGAAAACAAGTTTGTGGGCCCATCTATCGTTGTACTTGTAGTGGCCTATTCATTACATTGTCACGACGACGTGGCCTAAGCCTGAACGTGAATTAATTTCCTGTCAGAAAACATTATAAGGACCCAATCGAATTTATGGAAAAGTAAGGGAGTGAATTATAATTATCAATTTTATCCGAAACGATGAAATTCAACGAGAGTATGCTATGCCCTAGCTACAACTCCGCCAATTCTGCCCCAATTATCAACCACAAGCTTTGGGGCTTTGTTTTCTCCCGCGTCTGCAGTAATCAGATGTTTCTCGTTTGATCTTGGGATGTTTGCAGAATAGGATTTCAAAGTCTATGGCGGCGTGTATCATCTCGAATCCCATCCTTACATCGTCATTCGCTGGCCGTCGAATGTGAGGCTGAAATGCGCTCAAATTTCAATTACATGAGCTTTTAATTGCTCTGTGCCTGTGTTATTTTTCGATTTGCAGCGTAGTTGGATCCAATTCGAAAAGAATTACGAAAGTTTGCTTATTTTGGAGCCCTAAGTGTGTCTATGAAGGTAACATTGTTTTCTTGATTTTAAGTGAATATATGAAATGCGGGATGATCCAAGTGAGGGGCTATTCTACCTTTTTCTTTCTGTATGTTTACGTACGAGGTAACGATTCGTGGGTATTTACGATGTTATATAATAAATTTGTCGCATAAACTGGACAAGAAGTGGTTCCTAACTTTCAATCCCAATGAATAGGAAGCATTTCCAAATTCCCGAGAACAAGCGTGTGGGATCCCTACAAGCGTCTGGGCATAACCTACAATGCTTCCGAGGAAGAAATTTGGAGTGCTCGGAACTTCCTGTTGAACCAATACTCAGTTCATGAGAGGAGCGTTGAGTCAATAGAAGCTGCCTTCGAGAAGCTGTTGATGTCCAGCTTCAGGAATAGGAAGAAAACGAAGATCAACTTAAAGCCCAAGTTAAAGCAGAAGGTCGACGAATCTCCACCGTGGGTTAAGAACTTGCTCAGCTTCGTGGAGGTTCCTCCGCCCGTGATCATCTTGAGACGTTTGTTCCTATTTGGGTTCATGGCTTGCTGGAGCGTGATGAACTCTGCTGAAGCTGGACCAGCTTTCCAGGTTGGTTCACATACCAATGGCAAATCTTGGATGTCATCTCATATTCGTAGTTTGATATACTTCATATAAACGTTTTCTTGTCTGTGCAGGTGGCATTATCTTTAGGGGCTTGCGTATACTTCCTGAACGACAAGAACAAAAGCTTGGCTAGAGCTTCCATCATTGGGTGAGCTTTGCTATGCAACTTTCTCGGTCTATCTTTTAGTTTTCTTCAACATGAGAAACATTTTCACATTGCTCTGCAGATTTGGAGCTCTTGTAGTTGGATGGATTTGCGGGTCGTTCTTTGTTCCACTCATCTCGTCATTTTTGTTGCAGCCAAGCTGGACTCTCGAACTTCTTACCTCGCTCGTTGCGTACGTTTCCTTGTTCTTAGCTTGTACGTTTCTCAAGTGAAACCCAAATGTTAGAGTTTAATCGTCTTGTTGTTCGATTTAGACATAGGAATGATAGAACATGAAAATTTTCAAGTCTGCTTCTTGTTAATTAATTGATTCAAGAAGATACTTGCGAATATTTCATGTCATAATATATGCAAACTATAGGAATTATAAAGATCAGAGACAGGTCCATCATATATATAAGAAGTTGAAGCTCAAATACAGATCCAAGTTTTATTATGGTTATATGACAAACCATATTATTGATTACTACATATACAGATGATTAAAAATCAGAATTAAAAAACAGATTTTTAAGCAGGAGCTTCAGCAGCAGATGAAACCATATTGAGCACAAACAGAGGATCTCCAACTTTGATGATCTTCCCTTTTCCTCGAGCAAAAGTGTCCTTACAAACCAAGTTCTGTCCGAAATATACCTGACAAGTAATAATAATAATAAAGCAACCATTAAATAAATAGCATCTAAAAGATGATAAAAACAAGGGGGTAGCAACCGCCAGAATCAAGAACCTACCAGCTTCTTCGGATTCTTATTCGGTCGCAAAACATCATCCGACCTGAAGCTCATCAGGGTTAGGTTCAGCTCGGGCTCGGCTACAGTAGTTTCTTGATTGATCGTCGGTACCTAAAAGTGCAGCACCTTTATATTCAACTACAATTCATTTCATCGAATGTTTGCTTGTAGGAAAAGAGCTCTTTCACCTTGCAGCGTGAGCAGAGTTTCACGCCCTGAAACGTCAGCTTGTTGATTCTGATCTCAGCCCACAGATCCTCAGAGAATGGCCGGCACCCATCCACAAGGATACTGCAAATTTTCAAAAGCTCTCAAACTTTTATGACAAACGGCGCATTGAAACTTGTATACTAGGTTACAAGGCATGAACAACAAGATTATACTTTGGTCTGAAACGGTTGATAGATACAGGTTGTCTCAGACGGGCGTTCAAGTCATCGATCGAGCCCTGCGAAGCATCGTTTCATTCGATACATCAAAAAACGAACTTTAAGTTTACAGCCTACGAATGAAGTTTTCACTCTCAACATACCTGAGAAACCAAGAGATATGGATACTGATCGGAGAACATAATCTTATACCCACGTGCGAAATCAGGGTCGACGTTCCGTACCTCCGACGCTGCAAACCGAGATCATAGAGTTCATTCAAACTCATCAAAATGTCTACTTTTTCGTAACTAAAGTACCATCATCGAAACGCACGAGCCGGCTGGGCTTCCCAAGATAGCTAGAGAACCAATCTGCTGCAGCAGATCCCTCGTCCACGGCAGATCCAGACCACTCCCACACCGAGACGTCGTTCACCTTTTGAGCTGGCTTGGCCAACGGGACCTTTAAAGGGTTCATACCAGGTGCGCTTATCACTGCATAACAGAAGGGAGGGACATAAAACCATCGTCACTTCTTTGAAAACTATTTGAGAATCGAAAAGGGAGTCAGTGACTATGGTCTTTACCTAAGTAGGCGCTGTTGTTTGGTACATAATCTTCGTTGAATGCTTCATTAGGGAGCTCGACTCGGACTAGGGCGAGCTTAGGCTCGACTCTTTGGGTGTATGCCCTGCCCTTGGAATTCACCACTAGCCATTGACGGTCCCATCTGAACCCTATACAAGAAAGAGCAAAGAACTTCACACACACAAAAAAAGGCCCTTTCTTCTGCAAACCACGGAAAAAAGTAAAGATTTTGACATAAAAATAGCAATCGATGGAAGAGATGGAGAAATACCAGTGGAAGATATTGGAGCTTGAGGAACTGAAATTCCACGGCATGATTTGATTGGGTAAACAAAGATTGACTTCACTTTAGCTACAGCACCACCACCCTCCATAGCAACACCACTTGAGAGAAAATGGAAGGTATTATACTTATTTATACATGGGTTTGCCCGACTTTTTTTTTTTAATATTATTACATTGACTTGATTAACGTAATAATGGAGTCAATACATTGGGTTTGCTGCAATAAAAATCTGATCTTTTTCTCATTTGCCAGATAAAGAATCAGATTCGGCAATACCAGAAAGTAGATATTTTTTCTGTTCTCGACGTATATACTTTGCCAGATTCATCGATATACTTGCTGTAGGATAAGAAAGAATATAAAAAGATATAAACCCTTTTTGTGTATTATGATCTGATAGAAAGAGGACCACATCGTAAACGATAACATAGGCATAGCCTCGTTTCTTTCTTTTGTTCATAGATCGCTGCTTGTCTTTAATGGCGGGCAGAGAGTGGATTCTATCAACTTATGGCTTCTGAAAAAATTGTCATTTCAATCCAACGATTATAGTTTCATGCACGGTGAATGAGGTAAATGAGAATACACACGACATGAGGATGAAAGTGTACCATAAATATTCTTCCTCCCTTTCCAAGCTTCCATGGAATATTTTGAGCAACTATTCAGCTCTCTCTCTCTCTCTCAGCATTTATGGGGTACTATTGTCTCTTGTATTTTCCTAAAAGCAACGGTTAAGTTTTCAGTTTCTGTTATAAAAGTAAGATTGATGTTGAGACGGATGAGTAATTTGTTAGAACAATCGGGAATGGGTAGAAGATAGAAAATGGGATGCAAGAAGTTGTCCTTTGTAGCACTGTTTTATTCAATGTGCTTACTTAGAAACTTCTAGTATTTTCTCTTCTCACCGATCCCACTCCCAAGATTGACAACTTTCTCGTCTGTTCCATCACTATTTCACTTCTATTACCGACCACTGAAGCTTAATTGAGGCTTTTCGACATACCATAACTCAACATTCATCTCTAAAGCCTCAGCAGCACCTTCATCAAGAATATATGTCTAGCTTGTTTCATATGATCAAAGTCCCATTCAAGCTGCCTTGTTTATGTTGCTTAATGCTCTGTTATTTTAATCGAATCTCCTCCTACTTCTACTTTGGGATGAAAAAAAGTTGCGATTTTTACGCTGATTGTGGGCTCGAGACAATTTTCGATGTTTATTACGATTCCATACCTCGGATCTATCTCATCTTTTCTACCATTCAAGTTGATATTACAACCTTAACTTCCCAGACAAAATCCTAAAATACTACTATGTTCAAGATTTGAGATGCACTGAGGTGCTTGCTTTGGAGTTAAAGGCAAGCAAACAGCCTTAACTTAAACACCTCAGATTAAGTAAAAAATTATGTAGTAATCATGCCTTAATCACCTCATTAATATAATTATACACCCTTATTGACTTGATGCTTGATTATTACATCTGTTACACCTGTTATGACGGAGACAAGTGTATTAATTAAAAGCAAGAAGAAGCTCAATATCAGATCTAACTTAACAACCGTATGAGTCTTGATCTTGACACAGCTCATACATATAAACCTCTCACCATGATGGGCTGCTGCATCATCATGAGTAGTACTAAGATTATATTAAATAAACTGATGGGGAAAAGCATGATGTGGTAAGAGTAGTTGAGTCCACAACCACTGTTAGTTCACTTGTAAACTTGGTCTGCACTGCGTTGTAATAAAGGCTCCATCTGTCTTGTGACTTAGTAGTTACTTTGCCAGTCAACCAAGGCAGAATTATTACAGCTGATTAAAGGACTATGTCATGAGTTTGTGAAGATGATGATGACCATATTTTTTAATCCAAAGGGATGATGATAGTAATGAACAAATGTATACAAGCCATTGGTAAAAACATGACATGAGTGTAAGGAAGGAATCAATGAATCTATACAATGGACTGCAATGAGTGTACTCATCATCATAATCATCATCAGCTGGAAAGTAAGCTTAGTATAGGTTCATGCTTGTGACTGCTGTTACTCTCTATCCACCATGGCTTAAGCTCGTTGCTACCTTCGTCTTCGGCAGGAGCAGGCAAATTGAGATCAAGAAAATCTCGGGTTTCTCCCGTCGGGCCGTCGTTTAAAACGCTCGAACTCGCTTTTACCTGATCGCCGGTTAAATGCGATCTCTTATGCCCGCCTAAAGCTTGGCCCGACGTGAAAACTTTGAAGCAAATGGGGCATTCGTGCTCTTTACTGCACTTGATGAGTTTGCTGCTTTCATCAAGGCTTGGATCTGGCGATACTTCGGCTTCTGGGCTGCATGAGTTGGTAAGAGCACAACAACCTTTGGACTTTCTGTGGCTAGCTCTATGACCACCTAGTGCTTGGTAAGAAGGAAACAACTTTCTGCACACCGTGCACTTAAATCTGCTCCTCTCGCCACGGTCCCGACCGAGTTCAGATTGCTTAGGATCGTTGGCCGATGCCAAGTTTGTGTCTTTCAATGCAAAACCTTTTCTTGGCTTGCTTTTTTTGATTTCTGCTTCGGAACGATCGAAGTCAGTTTTCTTTATCGACTTACTCGGTGAACTAACTTCGGAGTCTGCAATGAATTCATCAGCCAATGCGTCGGCCTTTCCTTTCTTCGATCCATCGCTTGGATTTCTGTCACTAATTTTCCTCAACTTCTGAGTTCTAACAGCTCCTTTGGCTTCACTAAGTTCATGGCTAACGTTGGTCGACTCAAAAACAGAATCTTTAACGCCGGCCCACTTTCTAGTTTCCCTCGAAAGCATGATCAAGCTCAAAGCAACAACCTCTTCTTGATCTTCTTGCTCAATCTCATAATCAGACAATGAAAGTCTAGCATGAGCTCTGTACCTTTTCTTTCTGTCCGATCTCTTTCTCTTCTTGATCAATGGAGTTGCTTCTTCTTCGTCCGACTGGCTATTGACGTTAGGCTTCACTTGATTATCATTACAACTGTCCCAAGAATCGTCGTCTTCATCGGTCTCTCCATTTACAGAGTGGCATTTCATGTGGCCAAACAAGGCCTGCCAAGATTGGAACCTTTTGCCACACTCTTTGCAGATTTTAGTTCGAAGCAAAGTATCTGCTTCGATTGTCTTGCTAGGATGCGCTTTACGGGCAAGAAAGACGTCGGCCTTAGAATCGATCTTCGAACTGACCAACGGAGGAAGCATCTTCTTCGGGGGTTTTCGGTTGAATCTGCTATGACAATCTGATGAAACATTGATCATATGAGACCTCATGTGACCACCTAATGATCTACCACAGGCGAAGCTTTTGAAGCAAAATTTGCAGACATGCTTCTGCTGATGATCTTCTTCCATGAATAACTTAGAACTATAGAATTATCAGAATCTACTTTGTCTCAACCAAGAAGAAGATCGGACAAGCTAGGAAAATATGCAGACACAGATGAAAGTTAAGCAAGCAACTAATGTAGTTCTGATATCTCTCTCTATCTATCTCTCTCTCTCTATGTAGCTGTTACTAGAAGTAGTAGTAGCTACAAGGTAGTTGAAAGTTGAAGAAAAGATCATATATGAATGGAAGAGGCAGTTAACTTTATTGCTAATGGTGGCCACGAACAATCCAACATTATAATATAATCAAAGAAAATTGATATAAACATATAAAAATAATATATGTATATGTACTTTTCTCACACTTGCATTGCAACACTATGGTATTAGAGAGGAGAAATCCATGCAATGAAGCAATGATCCGAAAAAGATGTTGATCCAAGGGCTGTTATTACTCAATCGAAGAAAATTCAACGGCTACACAAAAACTCAACATTTTTTTTATTAAGAAAAAAAAAAAAGAAAAAGAACTATTCTTTACTTTGTCTCGTTATTAAGGAAGCCCACAATGCCAATTGAATGATGGAGGATTCCACTCCTTGTCTTTGGCAGTTGTTCTTTTGGAACTCTTTTTAGTTCCTAAATTATTCATTACAGTTCAATTTCTCAGTTTTCTTTTTAAACATTATATTTATAATAACAAAGATCCATAGTATGTGGTGTAGTGGGCCCCACCTTAAGTTGTCAACTCCGCTTTATTCACTTGATCTTTCTCTTGCATCTGCTTATCTAATTTTTATAGCAGGCTTCACTTGTCAAGGCAAGAACTGTGTTTCATGCTGGAATTTAAAGAAAAAGAAAAAAGAAAAAAAAAAGTAGCTCGTGGCGGACATAATTGGCTCAAATGTAAGATCAATGCCACGATCACAAGTTGTCAGTTTATGAATTTGGTAATAAATAAAGAATAATAATAATAATAATAATAATAATAATAAAGTTTCTGTTTCATAAGCCTGCTTTTAATTTCTGTTTGTACTAACTGAATAGATTAGAAAGATACGTGTCAGCCGGCCATATTCTCCCTGATGTTCATCTGCTATTTCTTGAATACTACTACTACTACCAATAATGATATACTGTAGTAAAGGAGGCTGTATTAAGAACTAAGATTCGATGAAAAGAAATTACCAAGTGGGTAATCATGGCATTATATTGAATAAAGAGGTTAATCATATATTTAATTATAATAATTTGGTGAAATTAGTTGAGCAGATGCACTATGCTGTTCAAGATAATATAATGAACAGTGATATGTGACCTAAAATTCAAACCCTAAAGTTTAAATGGCACTGTAAGCACTGATTATAGTAGCAATTATTATGGTTTCTGATATGGGGAGAAGGAATTCAATATGAAAATAAAATACCTTATGTGTATCGTTTTATGAATGAATGTAGGTGAGGAATCAAATTTACTACTTCCAAATGGGCCGAAATTGCTATACGTTGATATAAAATCAAGTATCTGTGTAGTCCACAAATGTCATTTCACCCCTAATTGTAAAATATATATCTATATATTCTATTAAAATCAAACATATATTTGACACACACACACACACACACACACACACACACACACACACACAAAAAGAGGCATAATGTGGAAACACAGTAAAAAACATTTGCCAAACCTTGAAGAGGAAATCTATTTAGGATAGCCTCAGAGCCATATCTTGAAGCAGAGCTCGTTTCTGAGATGCGTTGATTATGTGATTCGTCTCAGCATTCTCAAGCACGTCCGTGATGATTGCAGCTGCATGGCCAAGAGGCTCCTCTGAAGCTCTCTTCAGCATAAAAGCCTGAGCCAATTTGTATTGCAATAGTGTACAACAATAAGATTGAGGAGGCAAAACTTTCATGTTCCTTTTTCGAAGATTCCATGTGTGTATTGTGTGTGTGTGTGTGTGTATAAAGAGAGAGAGAGAGAGAGAGAGAGAGAGAGAGAGACCTGCCCATGATGGGCAATGGTGAGTGTGCATGGCTGTTGAAACCATGGTTCTCCATCCACTTGAACGGGAAAACCAGCGAAAAGCTGAATTTTTACTAGCTGTCCCTGCGCTATCCTGCGTGCCCGGGATAGACCGACCTGTCGACGAATAAATAAACGAAAGATTTGGCTAAGCGAATTATTCGTCTGGGAGTAAATGTAATAGGGCATGTTTTCAGTTCAAACTCATTAGGGAAAAGAGAGTTCATTCAGAAAATTGAATAAGAGAACCAGCCAAATAATAAAGAGTAACTTTAAGTGCACCCAGGCTGCATTAGAGTAGAGACGACTTTTACCTGGAGCTTTCCTAAATGCCACGTTCCCGAAATGCTTACAACCTCGAGCACTTTGTCGTGCATGGATTGAGGATCAAAATTCTCATAGCTCTCGTCTTCGTTGTGCCACAAGTCAACCCCACCCATGTAACTTCCAATGTTTGCTACCAAGATACCCTCTGCGTCCTAGAGCAATTGATGTCATTTTTTAGGAAGAATGATAAAAAAAATATGAGAGTAAGTCCACTCACAGAAATTAGAAGAGAACAAGAGATGAACTTCGGATTAAATTTCCAAGCTGATCAGATTAGGGTTAGTCCTTCGAAAGTAAGCTGCACTGACCTCGGGAACTTCAATTTCGACACCATCAACTTCCACTCGAACTTGCCAGGGTAAATCGGCAAACGTCCTATCCATAATACTCTTAGCACCCTCTCTGGCATAAAGTACCTTATTCATGAACTGCAAACGTACTTCTAGTCAATGACTCAATGGGAAATTGATTCATCTAAGCACAAAATTTAAGAGGGCTAAATATCAGCAAAATTGATCAGTAACTAAAGACATGGAAAAGCTTCACAATTCTTCTCCTCACTCGTGCAGGAGAGCCTACTGACTGACCAAGATACTAAGGCCCTTGGCAAGCAAATTCAAGAACACAGAACAAGCATGGCATACACTGAACCGCCATTCTTAATGTTTATTTTCCATAGACAAGCATACCTGGTTGTAGAACTTATCTGGATTCTCTTCCCTCAAATTATGAATTTCTAGAGCAACTTTTGCATCACATCCAACACCTGTAACATGAATAACCATGTTAATGATGCTCTTAAGATGCAACGTAACCAAGAGATGCGATCCATAAGCTAGAAGTCAATGTATACCAAGATAATTGTTCATAAACTTGGCAGATTGGAGTGCTTGTCCTTTCTGATTTGAAATGGAAACTTTCCAACGATCAAGAATAGTAACTGCAGCGTGTTCTATGTCATGTAAGAGTGTGCAGAGACCTCCTTGTCTCTCAACCGAGCCCAGGCCAGCACCCCAAGAAAGAACTCGGGCCAGGTCATTACCTGTTCCTGCGGGCAAAATGGCCACTGGGGGAGGAGATATAAAATTGTGCTTGTCTATTGCGTCTAAAACCCAACCGACAGTGCCGTCTCCTCCACAAACCAGAATACGGAAATGAGGCACCTTTCTGAAGAAGTACAGTCCAACTTCAGGTCCTTGAGTGGAGCTTAACTCAACAACCTGCAAAATAAAATCAAAGCTATAAATATGGAAGTTCATCCAATTAAAACATATATGCCTGAAAACAACGGATTGCACAGGGAATCTGAACTATGCCCGAGAACTGATGCAAATGGGCAGTAATTATCCACATGGTAAAAATGCAAACACAGGAAGGCATTATCAAAGAAAGTTAAGTAAGAAGAACATATAGATTAGCTTTGCTAACAAGCATTCTAACCTGCACAGGATTTAAAAGAATGTTCAATCTTTGTCTGAGTGAATCTCCTCGTTGAGCTCCACTCTTTTTGTTGATAAACACCAACAGGGGTCTAGCATCTGGAGGCAAATCGATCAACTCATACGCCTGCTCGATGCCTATAGATTGAAAGCCATCCTTCTGGTTGATTGATGAGCTCCGTCCTAAACTGTGCAACTTATCCAATTTTTTTGCTTCTCCGTTTTGTTGCAGATTAAAATCCTCTGTACTTACTGAACCATTATGGCATTCTCCAGTAGTGTTACCACCAGTACTCACATGACTTGTCGAAGGAGAATTTTCTGCTGATGTATCACTCATGTTACAGCTCTCAGCTCTATCAGCAGAGGTGTCCGATCCATGTTTACGTTTCTTACTTTGACTTCTGATAGTAGCTCGGACAGAAGATGCAATCTCATTAGCCCCATGGGTGATAGAGCTAAAAATTCCACCAGAAGTCCTATTTAACTGCTTAACATATAAAGGGGATAAGATAAGCCTTCGGTAAGGGCCTAAATCGCAAACATCACCTTTTTCATTAGACATAGGACCATGACAGTCAACATGCACCAATTGCTGACACCATAAGCAAAACCAGACTGGGGAGCCACCAAGAAAAGAATCAGTGCATGGCTCTTCACAGTAGCTGCAGAAAGAGGAATCATCAGTCTGATCCGTAACCTCTGCCCATTGCAGTGCCCACTGATGCATAACATGCTCAAAGCCAAGCATTGACACGCATTTACAATCTTTATGAGCACTCGGCGAGCAGCTCAAGTGAGCCGCCACACCGCATATGTTACAACGGTGTATGAAACTGTCTGATGCCACCATCGGACTCAGAGCCTGGGAAGGAGAGACAGACTTCAAGCACACACAGCAGTTTAAGTTTTTCCCCTTGTTCACGGATTCCAAGGTCCAAGTGTGAGGAACCATAGGAACTTTGTTTCTTGATTTAGGGTTTTTCTTTGACCTTACTATGGCTTTCATCCAACTTAAGCTAATGTTTTTTCTCCACTGATATGCTGTGTAAAGGATTGTCATGACACCTATTAGACCAGCAAGAAAGCAAGAGACTACAAATAGATGAGGCTCAGTCATTTCTGCTGGATTTTTACTAATCAAGCTGGGGAGAGAGACTCCAGTTTCCCTGTAATCGCCCATGTTTATGCCGTACCGCTCCCACTTAAGCATGCAAAACAATTTATCTAAATACCTCCATCAGTCCAACTACCAATTGAAGATTATAAAACTTCCGCATTATATATCTCGGCAGTGATCTTGTTTTGCACTGCTCATATTCATAGAAGCCATCATTAGTGTTCTGTTTCTCCTCAACCGCAACCACCAATTATATGGTGCCAATATAATTCTCTGAATAAAAGTGCATCTAACTGATTTAACTCTAATATAGCATGCTCCCTAGTAAAAACTCCTCACTGTTATGACTAACAGCTGCAAATGCCTTAAAAATGGGTAAGTCATCAGAGATCCTCCAAAGGGTATATTGCAATGAATCGACAAAACATACAGATTATAACGCTAAAATACTAAAAACGCATTGATGTTATTACGTAGACAATCCACATAATGCCAAACTATGATTTGAGAACTTACCAAGAAGATCACAATCTTTGAATATAAAATGCTACTTATGCATTGAGACTGGAGCTCGCATTTAACTTGGCATGGAGTTTTATGGTAAGCGTTAATCGCATTCAGCATGTACATATAAGATTTCTTTAATATAATAAAAGTAGAACGGTCATTGACAAATATCTATCATTTAGAACGAGAGAAAAGTTTTACACTAAAAGATTCCTTATAAGATAAACTTTACTCCTGAGTATTGCGGCTAGAGAATCCAAAAACTATACATCACATTAATATATTTGAAAGTTAAGACAGACATTCATATGTCATCAAATGATGCAAATTCCCTCATTCTACCACCCAAAACTGCCAACCACATCTCTGATACAAACAAAACGCGCCAAAATCCTATACCCGCATCCCCCATACTCATGATTGACAACCATTACAAGTACTCTTATGAATAACGTTTTCATATTTGCCATTGAGCGACCAAGGAGACCTCATCCCGGATCATAACCCACAGAATCGAACATATGTACAATGAAAGCTCGAAAAAGATTCTAACTTCGTCAACATATAGACTTGGCCAAGCCTAACCGCAATCTCCAGAACACTTAGAGCAACCAAGCACATCAGAACAATCCAAGTAATACGATTTGCACAGTGAATGAACAAATATCAACAAAAAAAAAATCCCTTCAGCTGAAAATAGAAAAACGACATACTCACGATGCAGACTCAAGCCCGCGGACGAAAAGAAAACCCTACAAGCACGCAGAGAGGGAAAT
Organism: Lindernia subracemosa; assembly: GCA_028392965.1. NCBI lineage: Eukaryota > Viridiplantae > Streptophyta > Magnoliopsida > Lamiales > Linderniaceae > Vandellia > Vandellia subracemosa. The sequence goes on from JAQPCC010000032.1 coordinate 17,393, forward strand.
CCGCCCAGCGATCACGTGCTGAAAAAGGGCCCGTCGAGAAATAACAATCAAAGTTGGGGATTAAATGCATCCAGCCGCAGATTTACTTTACATAAAGCTAACGAGGATCCATATATACAATGTTATTATGCTATGCGATTACAGAGGTGTTGAAGATTGGAATTTGAGATTCTCTGCTAGCAACGTCTAGAATCACTCTCCATTTAGAATCTTCAGATCCACGTGGCAATATATAAAATAAAGTAAAAAAAATAATATTAATAAAATTCGGATTCTCGGGCCGGCTGTGGTTGTAGTTATTGGGCCAGACCCAATTTAGAAAAATCATGATAGCCCATATATAGGCCCATTATTTTTTTAAGCTCCCACACAACAGACAGTAGTTACATACTTCGATTAAGTTCAATTTGAAACATATCTAGACTTCATCATCGATTATGGGACGATTCAGACTTTCAATGGGACTAATACTCATATATCATGCGACTCGCCCCTGTGAAATTTCGTTATTGGGCCTAAGCACACCGGCCCACATAGGAGGAAAGTTGACCGCATAAGTTGTAAGTTTCCATCCTAAAAATAGAGGGATTATGCTAGTCAATCCCTCTATTTTTAATCGATGCGGGATGCATGTGAGTTATATTCTTTAACACTCCCCTCTCACATGCGAACCCATTTTTTTAACTGTAGGGAACGCCATTTTTTTTCGAACTCACCGTATATTTTTTCAACTAGAGTCGAATGAGGAACGTCATTCTTTTCGAACCTCACGAATCACTAAGGATCTTCCACTCTGATATCATGTGAAAATTCGTTATTGGGTCTATACATGGGCCCGCATAAGTTATGAACATCAATCCTAAATCAATTTGATGAATTGATGACCAAAGGTATTTAACAACTCCTATTAGCCAATTGGGATAGCTAATAAAACGTAGAAAAAGTTGAAAGAATCTATGAAGGGAAAAGAGGGAAAAGCTCTATAGCCCTTTTGGCCTTTTATCATTCTTATCTTACTACAAGGAAATGAAGTTACTAGATTTTCTCGCTGAAGATTCCTTCCTTATCTGTGGGCCTGCGCAAAAATGCTAACGGTCAAATTTTGTGAACAAAACGATACGACCTCTTATCTCTGCTGCTCAGGCTCGGATTCTGTTCACCACGTGAATTCTTAATTCGATGCCCCACCAATGTACCCAACCAAAAAATATATATATATATATATATATATATATATATATTACAACAAAACAAAACATGGGCCTTATTTTTATTACATTGTATTTCTAACTGCATTAGCATTAGCATATGCTTAAATGTAATAAAATTTGAGGGAAAGAAAAGACCGTAGAAAGTGAAAGCACAAAAAACAAAATTAAAAAGAAAAAGGACTTCCTTTCCTTCCATCTCAGTAGTAACAAAGCGACGCCACTCACCAGGCTGGGGCTGGGCCATCTTTAGTTGCCTGTCTCGTTATTCCCTCTCTCCCTCTCTCTCTCTCTCTCTGCTTCAACCAAGGCGTTTGAATAGCCACAATTTTCTTGAGCTTAGTTCAGTGTAATTTGCTCTGTTTTTTTCTCTCTTTTTCACATGGCTGGTTTGGTGGTCGCTCTGCTCCTTATGGCCATGGCCGGTCACTGCAGTAAGCTTCTGCTTCACTACTACACTGTTTTTTTTTTCCTCACATTTTCTTTAATTTTAGAGCATTTCAATGTATTTTAAGCCAATGTAGCATATGAACCCTGCATTTTTTCCGAAAAAGTTAAAAAAGATCTGTCTTTTTTCAGTAGTATCTTCTCTTCTTCCTTTTTCTCATATCATAGATTATTTACCGGCAGGTGCAACATGGTGCGTTTGTAAAGATGGGATGAGCGACGCAATGCTGCAGAGGACCCTCGACTACGCATGTGGGGCGGGTGCGGACTGTAACCCGACCCGTCAGACCGGGCCATGCTTCAACCCGACCACTGTGAGGGCTCACTGTAGCTACGCCGTGAACAGCTATTTCCAGAGGAACAGACAGCAATCTACCGCCTGTGATTTCTCCGGCACTGCTGCCGTCGTTAACGTTGATCCCAGTGAGTCCTTCAGACAACATTCTCTCTCCAATTTTCTTGAAGTATGGTTGTCTGTGGTAGATCTGTTTGCTTGTAGAGCTTAACTACCCCCCCCACCATTATTTATTATTGTCTAAGTGATGGAGTTGTTTAAACCACTTCATAATAAATTTATTATTATATTATATTAATATTTTATGTTTAGAATTTACTATAAATAGACATCAAATGATATATATCCTATCAGAGTGAAAAACAATACATAGAGAGAAAAAACAATGTATACAGGGTTTGTGAAGTATTTACTTCAACTATAAAGAGAGATACTGAGTGTTTTTCTTCTTTATAGATTGAGAGGTTGTAACCCATATATTCCTCTATAGTGAAAGTCTTCTTCATTGCCCGTGTTTTTTCACCTTGATTTGGGATTTTTCACGTAAATCTCAGTATTACTTTTATCCCATTTTACAACAAGTGGTATCAGAGCCAGCTTGGTTTTATATATCTATTTATCGTATGCTCTGTGGTTGCCACGAACGTGGACCCTCCACATCAGAAAATAATAGATATTATATTACCCTTGTGCGGTGACGATTAGCCGGTACGAGTTCAATAATTATCTGCTGTAATCCTGTCGGAGCTATCGTTCACGACCGAGCAGAAATTATGGCGGCGAAATTTGACATCGAGAAATTCAACGGGAAAAATTACTCACTGTGGAAAATGAGGGTGAAGGCAATTTTACTAAAAGATCGTTGTCTCGAGGCGATCACTCGCAGACCTGAAACAATTACCAGTGATGCCAAATGGAAGAAGATAGACGGGGCTGTCATCGCTAATATTCATCTGACATTAGCAGATGAAATATTGTCAAGCGTTGAAGAGAAAACTAGTGCGAAAGAAATCTGGGATCATCTAGAGAAGCTGTATCAAGTCAAGTCACTCCACAACAGAATTTTCTTGAAAATAAAATTATATTCCTTACGGATGGAAGAATCTTCTTCTGTGACGGAGCACATCAACAAGTTGAATACTCTGTTCTCACAACTCAGAGACTTGGACTATAAAATAGAGCCAAGCGAACATTCTGAGCTTCTACTCCAAAGTCTGCCAGATTCCAACGATCAACTCGTCATCAGCCTAACAAATAATCAAACTGCTGGGAAACTTATCTTCGACAATATTGCAGCTGCGGTTCTAGAGGAAGAAAATCGGCGCAATAACAAAGAAGACAAGGTGATAACATCCCACCAAGCAGAGGCACTAACAGTGACGAGGGCAAGATCTGGAGATCGTGGTCCAGGTGTGCACCGAAAACGGGCAAGATCTGGAGAGCCTGGTCCAAGTGGGAGCCAAAAACGAGAAAGATCGTTTCTGAAAAATAAGAAGGTTATAAAATGTTACTACTGTGGGAAGAAAGACCATTTAAAGAAAGATTGTTGGGCTTTAAACAAAAAACGCTAATGCACAAGGGAATGTTGCCAACACTTCAAACGACGGAATTGCCTTGGTGTGTGAAGCCACAACCATTATTGGAGAAAAGGGCAGATTTGACGACATATGGCTCATTGACTCAGCAGCTACATTTCACATGACGTCTCGAAGGGAATGGTTTCATCAATACGAATCGACATTTGGGGGATACGTGTACAGCTGTAATGATCAAGCTCTGAAGATCGTTGGTGTTGGTACGATTAAGCTGAAGATGTATGAGGCACCGTGCGCACCATTCAAGCTGTTCGACACGTGGAAGGCTTGAAGAAACATTTGTTGTCCGTGGGGCAGCTGGATGATCTGGGTTTCAAAATTGAATTGAAGCATAAGATCATGAAAATTTTTCAAGGCGCACTGGTAGTCATGAAGGGCGAAAAGATAACTGCAAACTTATACATGCTGAAGGGAGAGTCTCTGGAAGAAGGACAAGCATCCGTTGCCACGACAAGTTCGAGCGAAAAGTCTTCAATGACTTGGCACAAGAAACTTAGTCACATGTCGGAACAAGGCATGAAAATTCTTGTCCAGAAGAATCTACTCCCGGGACTCACAACTGTGTCACTACCATTTTGTGAGGATTGCATTGTCAGCAAGCAGCATCGCCTGAAGTTCAACACATCAAATTCTAGAAGTAAAGAAGTTTTAGAATTGGTTCATTCTGATGTATGGCAAGCACCGGTTACATCACTGGGAGGAGCTAATTACTTCGTGTCATTCATAGATGACTATTCCAGGAGATGCTGGGTGTATCCAATCAAGAAGAAGGATGATGTGTTTCCTGTCTTCAAAACATACAAAGCGCGAGTAGAACTTGAATCCAACATGAAGATCAAGTGCCTGCGGTCAGATAATAGAGGGGAATATATTGGCAAAGAATTCATTGAATTCTGCAAAGGAGCGGATATCAGAAGACAGTTCACCACGGCGTACACTCCACAACAAAATGGAGTGGCAGAACGGTAGAATAGGACCCTGTTGGAAAGAACAAGGGCTATGTTGAGAACTGTGAGCCTGGAAAAGAAATTCTGGGCAGAAGCGCTCTGTACTGCCTGTTATGTGGTGAATCGGGCTCCATCTACTGCTATAGAGATGAAGACACCGATGTAAATGTGGACTGGTAAACCCCCAGACTATTCAAACATTCATATATTTGGAAGTTCTACTTATGTGATGTATCACAATCAAGAAACGACGAAGCTAGATCCAAAATCCAGAAGGTGTCTATTCCTGGAGTATGCCGATGGAGTAAAGGGATATCGCGTGTGGAATCTCACTGCCCACAAAGTGATTATCAGCAGAGATGTTATTTTTCTGAAAGATAGTGAACAAGAGCAAGTCGAAAATGATAGCAGATTGACAAAGACGATACCGATGAAACGAAAATTGAAGCAAGGTGATTCTTCTGAAGCTGAACCGGCGCACGAAGAGCTCGACCCAGTCGAAACTGAAGTATCGGACCTCTGGCGATCAAAACGCATGCGTAGGCCGTCAAGTTGGTACTCAGATTATGATACAGAGAGCAATATTGCATACTGTTTTCTAACTGAGGATGGAGAGCCAACCACTTTCCAATAAGCACTGAATAGTTCAGATGCGAGTCAGTGAATTTCAACAATGCAAGAAGAAATGGAAGCTCTCTATAAAAATTTGACATGGGAGTTGGTGCCATTACCGCAAGGAAGGAAACCTATTGGCAACAAATGGGTGTATAAAATCAAGCGGAATGGTGATGACCAGGTAGAGCGATATCGTGCTAGACTGGTTGTAAAGGGATATGCTCAGAAAGAAGGGATCGACTTCAACGAAATATTTTCACCGGTGGTTCGACTTACAACAGTCAGGGTAGTCTTGTCAATGTGTGCTATATTTGACTTGCATCTTGAGCAGCTGGATGTAAAAACGACCTTTCTCTATGGTGACCTGAAGGAAGAAATATATATGCTTCAACCAGAAGGTTTCGAAGAAAAAGGAAAAGAAGATCTTGTTTGCAGGTTGATCAAATCTCTTTACAGGCTCAAACAGGCGCCACGATGCTGGTACAAGAGATTTGACTCCATAATGAGTCTTGGCTACAGCAGGCTATATTCAGATCCTTGTGCATATTTCAAGAGATTTGGTGATGACGACTACATCATGTTGCTGTTGTACGGCGACGATATGCTGGTAGCAGGCCCCAACAAAGATCGTATCAATGATCTAAAGACTCAACTAGCTAATGAATTCGAGATGAAGGACCTGGGACCAACATGCAAGATTGTAAGCCAATTTCTGTTCCTCTTGCGGCTAATTTCAAGTTATCCTCCGATATGTGTCCTACCAATGAAGACGAGAGGATATAGATGTCTCGAGTGCAATATGCATCGACGGTTGGAAGCTTGATGTTCGCCATGATCTGTACCAGACCAGTCATTGCTCATGCAGTGGGAGTGGTAAGTCGATACATGTCCAACCCTGGTCGGGAGCACTGGAGTGCTGTTAAGAGAATTCTCAAATATATAAAAGGAACCTCCGATCTTGCATTATGTTACGGAGGTACAGATTTTCTTGTCCATGGTTTTGTTGATGCTGATTATGCAGGTGAACTTGATAAAAGCAGATCCACAACCGGATATGTGTTTAATATTTCTGGCGGTGCTGTAAGCTGGGTTTCAAAACTGTAGTCCATTGTTGTTACGTCAACAACGGAAGCAGAATATGTAGCAGCTACGCAAGCCAGTAAAGAGGCAATATGGTTGAAGATGTTGCTGGAAGAACTCGGTCACAAACAAGAGAATATTATTCTCTATTGTGATAGTCAGAGTGCATTGCATCTTGCAAGAAATTCAGCATTTCATTCAAAAACCAAACACATTCGGATTCAATACCACTTTGTTCGTGAACAAGTGGAAGAGGAAACATTGGACATGCAAAAAGTTCACACTGCGGATAATCTAGCAGACTTCATGAGCAAGTCAATTAGCGTTGACAAGTCCATGTGGTGTCGGTTCATCCTGTAGGTTGACTTAAATGGCAAGGAAGAATGAAATGGTGTGAAGATCTGATTCGGTTTACAATCAGATCTTCAAGTGAGAGATTGTCAAGTGATGGAGTAGTTAAACCACTTCATAATATATTTATTATTATATTATATTAATATTTTATGTTTAGAATTTCCTATAAATAGGCATCAAATGATATATATCCTATCAGAGTGAAAAACAATACATAGAGAGAAAACCAATGTATAGAGGGTTTGTGAGGTATCTATTCCAACTATAAAGAGAGATACTGAGTGTTTTTCTTCTTTATAGATTGAGAGGTTGTAACCCATATATTTCTCTATGGTAAAAGTCTTCTTTCTTGCCCGTGGTTTTTCACCCTGATTTGGGGTTTTCCACGTAAATCTCAGTGTTACTTTTATCCCATTTTACAACAATTACACACTGCAAAACTAATGTTTTACTGCGTTTTGTGGCCTTATGTTTTATTTTCTGTTTTTTTTTCAGGCGGAAATGGCTGTACATATCCTGCCTCTGCAAGGTGAGAGCTTTTCTTGTCTATAGTTTCATTAATGGCGGATGACAACGTTTATTAAAAGATCCCATTAAGAAGACGACTGTTCAGAGAGTGGTGTAATAATTCGCCGTCTTGCAATTGATTATGTTCTATTTATTTGGGCAGTTTTACAACTCCGACCGCCAACAACGGTAATAACCCACTCGTGACGACGCCCAACTCCGGCGGCGTTTTAGGCCCGTCCGGTATGAATGACGTCAGCCACGGCGGAATGGTTTTGTCCTACGCAGGAAGCGCTGTCATGTTGTTTCTCACTTCTACGATAATGCTTGCGCTTTCATGGTGACGACCTTCGACATAATCTGAAGATTTATTAATCTCTGTTTTTCCCTATTTTGAATTTGTAGCCGCCTTTTAGAGTGTTTTTTAGACTTTCTTAATACTATTTATTAATTCTTCTTTTGCATGCATGAATTACTATATCTTTCACATATATATATATATATATATATATATATATATATATAAAACTCAGTCAAACGAGCGACTGATTCATTACATTGCCGAAGCATTTATTTCCACACAAGAACAATTACATTGTATTTAACATACGATTGAAAGAAAATGATTCGTAATAAAAGCTCACGCCACAATGGAATTATGAGAAAGTTATTAGGGAAAAACGTCGATGAGAGACCTTAACCCTAACAATGGAGTAAACTCCCTATAAATAAACCTGAAAGTCAGTGCCAAACAATCATTCAAAAACTTTCAGTCTTCTGCTCAACAGTTCGAAGATATTGTTCAAGTTCGCCGATGATTTCTTCAGTGCACGACGAAATCACGTTCTTCCGTCATATCGTGGGAGAGAGACATATACGAGGAAATCTGTCTTAAGGAAATTGTGCTTTGCACAAACTCGAAATTTCCTTAACCTACTGTTTACGTCGTTTACCGCAAGAACCAACAATCTTAAGACAGATCCTGACGATGGTGAACACCGAAGGTCACGCTGAGAACTCCGTCAACTCTGGTCCGAATGCTTCTGCTGAACAGAACACGGTCACGGTTCTTGCTTCGAGGATCCCTATCGTACCAGCCCCCGTTCAACCAATAGCGATGCCTCCTGCCAGCCATATGGAGAGGCCGGAAAAATTTTCCGGAACAGCTTCGACGGTCAAACGCTGGCAACAAAAGATGTTGTTTTACCTGACGACGCTGAACCTGACGAGGTTTCTGACTGAAGTTGCGCCGAAAATTCCCGAAGGTGATGTTAATGTTGAAACTCAGTCTGCAGTTGATGCATGGAAACATGCAGATTTCTTATGCCGTAATTATATTCTTAATGCGATTCACGATACATTATATAATGTATATTGTGGCGTGGATACGGCTAAGGAATTATGGGAATCTTTGGACCATAAATATAAATCAGAGGATGCCGGCTCAAAGAAATTTGTTGTCGGACGGTTCCTCGATTATAAAATGGTTGATTCGAAGACTGTTATTAGTCAAGTGCAGGAAATTCAATTAATCCTGTACGAGATCCATGCCGAAAAGATGACGCTGAGCGAATCCTTTCAAGTGGCAGCGGTCATTGAAAAATTGCCTCCGGGTTGGAAGGTGATAAACGTACTATCATACATTTGTTCTAGCTAGAATTAGGTCATATTTGAGTCCAGTATCGTCGTTATGCGTATATAATCATGCTATTCACACTTATTTTGATGTTGAATGAACATAGACTGCTATTCACACTTATATTATATAAATCAGAGGCTGTCGGCTCAAAGAAATTTGTTGTCGGACGGTTCCTCGATTATAAAATGATTGATTCGAAGAATGTTATTAGGCAAGTGCAGGAAATTCAATTAATCATGTACGAGATCCATGCCGAAAAGATGACGCTGAGCGAATCCTTTCAAGTGGCAGCGGTCATTGAAAAATTGCCTCCGGGTTGGAAAGTGATAAACGTACTATCATACATTTGTTCTAGCTAGAATTAGGTCATATTTGAGTCCAGTATCATCGTTATGCTTATATAATCATGCTATTCACACTTATTTTGATGTTGAATGAACATAGACTGCCATATGGAGCGAGCTGAATGAAAACAAGAGCAAACACCCGAAAAAGAGACGTTCACGGCCACGTGCAATAACTTTCACGGCCGTGAATTGGAGCTGGAAGGCAAGGAAGCTCGCGGAAGATAGTCATGACCACGTTCATTACATGTTACGGCCGTGACACAAGGGACTTGGAAGGAAACAAATCACAGAAAACGTTCACGGCCGTATGCATCAATAGTCACGGCCGTGACGGGAAGAGCAGGAAAACAACAACCGTTCACGGTCATGTGCACGACCAGTCACGGCCGTGAACCTTGGAGAAGAAAAACAGCAAGTCGCAGAAACTATTCACGGCCGACTGCACCAATAGTCACGGCCGTGAACTCTCTAGGAAAGCCACAGAAAGCATTCACGGCCTCGTGCATCACGAGTCACGGCCGTGACGTTAAGAGCAGAAAACAGCAACCTCGCGTAAAATGTTCACGGCTATCTGCAAGACCAGTCACGGCCGTGACGCGGAGAGCAGAAAACAGCAACCTCGCAGGAATCATTCACGGCTTGGTGAAGATGTTTTCACGGCCTTGAAGATTACTAGCGGATTCAAAATTCCCGAAATCTAAGGAACGTCACGGTCGTGACAGACATGGTTAGTGGACGTGAAGGTGACGGGCTGCTATAAAAGCCCATTTTTGAAGCCCTAATAGGGATATTTCTTCCCCAATTCGAATCTAACAACATCAGAACGAAAATAGAGACTGGAGAACGCTGGAAATCGATCTTTTTTTATTTTTATATGCAAGATAAGGCGATTCAACGGGTAATCATCGAAGGGCCGAACAAGTACGAAGAATCAAACTGAGAACTTTAGATAGGGAAGAGTTTGTATATTTCTCGTCTCGTTTCCTATCAATTTTCGTTGCATCTCTTTACAATATGAGTAGCTAATCACTTTGTGTGTTTGGGATGAGATGAACGCTAGATTTATCGTAGGTTGGATATGATCTGCTCGTGAACACGTGTGTCTGATTATTTATCGTTTATGAATATATTCTTTCAATTCAATATGTCTATGTGTTGAGTTGATTACCACTTCGATATGTCTACGTGTCTTTATGGCATTGGTATATCGTTTAGGGCGAAAGCTAAACAACGATTAGACCTTTCGTAAACGTTAGGGTTGACTTAGGGCGAAAGCAAATAGACAACCCTCGATATCAGTAATTTACAATTTAGATCCTCATAACCGTCTAGGGCGATAGCAAATTCGGGAGTGAGTAGGAAATTACTGCGATTTAGTCGATGCTTTTGTGTAATCGATAGTTCATGATTTGACCTGCGGAATCTATCAGAATTCGAACCCCGAACACCTTTTCTTTATCTGAAGTTTATTCATCATTATTCGCAGTATCTTGAGTTCTTAGTTGTGTTGGATTGAGTATGCATAGTTAGTTAATCTTAAATCACATTTGATTACTTAGGTTAAATATCGAGTCGATAGGTTAGTACTAGTAGTTTCATCTATTCCTCGTGTTCGATACTCGGATATTCACTAGAGTTATTCTACAAACGATAGGTACACTGCCTATCGCGCGTCGCTGTAGTTTTAAATATTCATTTTATTTATTAATTGACAACTTGCACGAGTCTTTACAAATCATTAACCACGCTGCGTAGCGATCAGAATGACTTTAAAGCTATCTCAAGCATAAGCGCAAGGAGATGTCCTTAGAAGACCTCATCGTTAGACTTCGAATTGAAGAAGACAACAGAAACTCCGAAAGGAAAATCTCAAGGTCTACCGAAGCTAAAGTCAACATGATAGAACACGGTCAAGGACATGGCTCGAAGAACAAGTTTACTGAAAAGGGTAAAAAGAAGCTCGGGCCAACCGGTGGTGTCTCAAAAACGAAGTTCAAATTCAAAGGGAAGTACTTTAATTGCAATAAAATCGGTCATAAATTGTCCGAATGCCGACTTCCTAAGAAGAAACTCGAGGCCAACATGATAAAAGACATCACTCGGGACGTTGAAGAAATAAGCCTTGCGGCGGTGGTTTCAGAGATCAACATGGTCGAGTCTAATCCTAGAGAATGGTGGATCGACACTGGGGCCACAAGACACGTGTGCACAAACAGGAACCACTTCTCAACATTTGAAGCAGTTCAAGGGGAAAAGATCTATATGGGGAACTCGAATGTTGCTTCCATCGAGGGAAAAATGCGATATACTCCTCAAGATGACTTCTAGGAAAAAACACTGAAGCTAAAAGACGTGTTGTACGTACCAGAGATTCGCAAGAATCTTGTCTCGGGCTCTTTGCTGAACAAACAGGAGTTTCGCATCATAATAGAGGCAGACAAAGTTATCTTGACGAAATCAGGAATGTTTGTAGGAAAGGGGTATGCTACCGAAAGATTGTTCAAACTGAATGTAATGCCTATTGTCAACAATATGAATAAAAGTACTGGTTGAGTTTACTTGCTTGAATGTTCTAATTTATGGCATGGTAGATTAGGTCACGTTAATTTTGATTCGATACGTCGATTAATTAACTTGAACCACATTTCTACAGAAATTGATTCGAAAAATAAGTGCAAAATATGTGTCGAAACAAAACTGACAAGGTCATCGTTCCCAATGGTAGAAAGAAGTACTGAACCACTTGAACTAATTCATAGTGATGTTTGTGATTTGAAATACGTTCAAACACGGGGTGAAAATAAATATTTCATAACATTTATTGACGATAGCACAAAATACTGCTATGTGTATTTGCTTAAAAGCAAAGATGAAGCATTGGAAAAATTCGTTCTCTACAAAACTGAAGTTGAAAATCAACTCGGTAGAAGAATAAAGAGATTGAGAAGTGATAGAGGCGGTGAATACGAAGCTCCGATCGAAAACTTCTGTGCTGAACATGGTATTATTCATGAAGTAACTGCTCCTTATTCGCCTCAATCGAATGGAGTTGCTGAACGGAAAAATCGCACATTAAAGGAAGTGATGAATGCGATGTTGTTAAGTTCAGGGCGAAGCTATCTTGTCAAGTAATTACCTTTTAAATAGCATACCTCGAAAGAAATAAAAGAAAACACCATACGAATTATGGAAAGGTAAGACGTCATCCTATCAACATTTGCGAATGTGGGGATGTCTAGCGAAGGTAGTCGTACCGACACCTAAAATAATAAAAATCGGTCCTAAAACAGTCGACTGCATTTTTATAGGATATGCACACAATAGTACGGCATATCGCTTCCTTGTATATGATTCGAAAATCTCGGATATACACAAGAACACAACAATAGAATCGAGAAATGCATGTTTCCTTGAAAATGTATTTCCTTACAAGTCAAACAATGGATCAAGTTCATCTAAACGAATTAATGAAGAAATAGAGGATCTCACCGCGGTTCCTAATGAAGAACCGCGACGAAGCAAACGAGCAAGAATAGAGAAAACGTTTGGCGATGATTTTGTTTCATATATGATCGAAAAGGAACCAATGACTTACAACGAAGCAGTGAGCTCGACCGAAGGACCTTTATGGAAAGAAGCCATAAAGAGTGAAATTGATTCTATTTTGCAGAATCATACATGGGAATTAGTTGATCGACCGAAGAACCTTTATGGAAAGAAGCCGTAAAGAGCTGAGTTTCCATTGCCTTGTGATCATCTTCTTCTCCTTCACTCACAACCATATCTATAACAATCACTTTTGCTCCCTTGTTTTTGCTCGCATTAATCGCTTCTCTGCACTTGGTCAGTATTTTCAGACAATCCTCATCACTCCAATCATGTAGTATCCACTGTGTTATAAATGGCACGAGTATTTATAGTTAGCAATATTTATATCAAGCGATGATATGTATATAATATATATATATATATATATATATATATATATATGTGATTAGTAACCTTTAAGAACACTGCATCACAAGAAGGAATGGACTCAAACATGTCACCACCAACGAAGGTCACCTTGTCGACGACGTCCCCTTTATTCAAGCCATTAACAACCTGCGGAAGATCAACAACTACGCATTTTAGCCCCGGGAAATGGTCGCTTATAACCTTCGCCATGTATCCCATGCCACCTCCAACGTCCACCATTGATTCCAATCCTTGGAAAACATCTTTGCAATCTTCAGGCACTATCCTACTAACCAAGAGTGTATCACTAGCCATGCCTTCATCAAATAATCGTCGGAGCGTCGGGTTTTGCCCAAAACTATCCCACACTGTGCTCCCATGAAAAGTCCAAAAAGGGAGTGGATGGTCGTCGCTTCGAAACCATCGGCCAATGGAATGGAATGGATTGACAAGAACATGGTCCAACATAGCTAGGGTGTAAGAAGCCATGCTCAAATCCGCCTCCTTGATCAAGAACCGACCATAGCCGGTGTGAGAAGAAAACCCTCCTCATCGTCAGAAACCCTAAACTTTGTAAAGAAGTTGGCATGAACAAGAACACGCATTAAACGACCGATGCATAAGGATTTAGATTGGTTTATGGGAAGGGATTCAGTTAGTTCAGAAAGCGTCATGGGCTTGCCGTGTTTGTCTATTATATCGGGTATGCCTAGTTCGATAGCACACTTGAGGCACATCGGGTTTATGAAGCTAAAGATATGGTTCCACACATAAGCTTCTGCATCAAGAAGGTCACGAGAAGATAACGATTCTTTCTCGTCGGGCAAATTAGACATTGTGTAATAATTATGATTCAAGTAGGAAATGCGTGTATGCTAGCCTTTGAGTAAGTACGTACTACAATAATATTAGTGTAGTGTATTTATAAGGTGTGTTTAGCCAAAGGCTAATGGGAGTTGGGCATAGAGCTTTATATTGCAATATATCCCTTCATATGCCTTGAAAGGAAATCTGGCCTTATCTTGCTAATCTTTATACCAACTTTCTAGGATGTAATCAATACCTGCCGGCTGCTACTGCTGTTATGGTTGCGCCGCCTACGCTCGACGGGCCAAACAAAAGGGACATATTTTAGCCCAATTCACCTCCGTGAATGTGGCCCAAATCACAAGCGATCATCGTTTCGTTTGCCCACCAAAAAAGTGACATTTTCTTCCGCCTTTTTTTTTGTGTGGTCATATTCTATCGCCTTGTATCATCTTAGCTTGTCTTGATCTATCCTCGATGATGAATTAGACACTAAACGAAATCGCTGTTGAATCTATCATTGTCTTCCTTATTCGAGATTGATGTGTGCTTGTGTGTTTTATTGCAGGATCAATCAATTGGATTGGGACAAAAATGAGTCAGGTCTTCGAGGACTACGAAAGGCAGTACTGCGAGGTGTCTGCTGCCATATCCAAGAAGATCACTTCTGCTTCTGCCGTAGATGGCGGTGAGGCAATGATTATACCTTCACCTTTTTTCTTTCTTTTTCGTCTTTGTAATCTCTTCTTGTAGGAGCTATGATGCGATGAATTTTTAGAACATTATTATTGTTTTTTTTTTTTAATTACATAGTTGTGTGCTTCAGCAGATTACAGTAGTATTATCCTTATAATTGAATGGATATGATTTTTTTTTTCCTGATGTGAGAAAAACTGTTCTTGTTCTTTTGTAATGTTTGGATGTAAGAGTAAGACACATATATTTGATGCTGATATCAATGGGCATTCCCATCCATTTGCTTTCACAGAACAAAAGAAGCAGAAATTGTCTGAAATCAATGGTGCCATGGAAGATGCTGAAGCATTGGTAACAAATATGGCCCTTTGATCTTTTCTGTTATATATTTTGTTTTTCTGTAATAAACTCACTGAAAGAATACACTTACAGATACGTAAAATGGATCTTGAGGCTAGAAGCTTGCCGCCGAGCGCAAAGGCAACGCTCCTCGCCAAGCTGAGGGAATACAAATCAGACTTGAACAATCTGAAAACAGAGACCAAGAGACTCTCATCGGCTAACGCCAACCTAGCAGCCCGCGATGAACTGCTGGAATCTGGGATGGCTGATGCTCTGACAGAATCGGCTGACCAACGAACGAGGCTAATGATGTCGACCGAGAGACTGAACAAGTCTGGCGAGAGGATCAGAGAAAGCCGAAGGACGATGCTCGAAACTGAAGACCTTGGCGTCTCGATCCTTCAAGATCTGCACCAGCAAAGGCAGGCCCTTTTGCACGCACACACCAACGTAAGTTTTTCGTATGCCTTCTTTCGGTTCTTGCACATTATGTTGTGGACATTGTATTGTCTCGTGGTAAGGAACAAGAAATTTGTTATTACAGCTTCATGGGGTGGACGACAACATTAGCCGAAGCAAGAAGGTTCTGACGAACATGTCTAGAAGGATGAGCAGGAACAAGTGGATCGTTGGTTCGATCATTGCAGCCTTGGTCGTGGCGATCATTCTGATCCTTTACTTCAAGCTGACTCGTTGAATTTTGTCATCTTTCTTGTTTCGATTTTGTGCGAGAATGAATCTTCATGTCGACTTTTTGGGTCATCGTTTCTGTATGAAAAAAATATTGTTGATTTTGTATTATTCCCATCTCTGAGATAAATGAAATTCTCTTGTTCTACTCCACAAGTTTCAGACATATCCAATCTCATACTCATCAGTACTAAGTGTATCATCCAAAGAAGATGTAATAGTATAGCCTTGTGACCTTGCTATCCTTGTCACATCATCAAGAACTTCATATATAAGACCTATATTCTGATGAGACCTATCGCCAGCTAAAAACTCGTACACACTTCCGTCAATCTGAATCCAGCTTCGACCGGGAGGCTTACACGTTTTGATTTCGAGCATCTTTTGCCTAATGCCCACCACGTCGTGCCATTGTTTAGAAGCAGCGTAAACGTTGGACAGCAAGACCAAGTAACCGGCGGCTTTATCAGGGTCGAGCCCCTCGGTCAGCCTAAAAGCCACGTCAGAAGCAAGCTCGACCCTTTTGTGAATCCTACATCCACCAAGCAGGGCACCCCAGACTACATCGTTTGGCTTCATGGGCATCGATGTGACGAGCTCACGAGCTTCGTCTAACAAACCTGCACGGCTCAGCAAGTCCACCATGCAGCCAAAGTGCTCTATCTTTGGTTTGATGCCAAAGGTCTCCACCATTTGGTTGAAGTAGTAGCGTCCTTGGTCAACGTAGCCTGAGTGGCTGCAAGCACACAAAACTCCCAAGAATGTTATATGGTCGGGCCTAACGTTATTTCCTTTCTCGGTTTCCATCCAGTGGAACACGCTGAGAGCCTCATCTCCATAACCGTGTTTTGCAAAGCCCGTTATCATGCTAGTCCAGGAAACAACAGTTCTATGTTTCATTCCTCTGAACACTGCAAATGCCTCATCGATCTCCCCGCAGCTGGCGTACATGTGTATAAGTGCATTACTCAACGTAACAAGCAGTGGTTTTTTGACACTAACCCAAGACTCGACTGCATACGCATGAATCCACTTTCCCAAATGTAAATCACCTAGCTCAGCACAAGCCGACAAGACTGCTACTAATGTTACCTGATCAAATTCCACGTTTTCACGCTTCATCGCATGGAATATGTCCAATGCCTCCTTACACCGACCATTCTGAGCACACCCTCCGATCATAGTCGTCCAAGACACCACATTTTTCTCCGGCATCTCCTCGAAAACCCTCCTTGCAAGATCGAAATCCCCACATTTAAAACAACCCGAAAGCAACGAGTTCCATGTCACTGCGTTCCTCTCGCCTATTTCATCAAACACTTGCCTCGCCTTCAAGATAAGATCTTCACCTCCACACTTCACATAAAGATCCACCAAACTACTCCCTACATGAACATTCGCGCAGAACCCACTCGTCAAAACCTTTCCATGAAACTGCTCGCCCTCTCTCAACAACCGGCCTTTAGCACAGCCATTAATAACATAGTTAAAAGTGTGCTCGTTGGGCAACGCAGAAGAAGAAAGCAGCATATCACGAAACGAAATGACAGATCTACGCGCATCGCCCGTCATGGAATAACCTCGGATGATTTGGTTCCACAAGGTAGTGCTTGGGTCAGGCACTTGGTCGAACACTTTGTGGGCTTGAGAGAATTTGTTGTAGGACGAGTACAAGTGCAGTAACTTGACGAGAATGAAGCTCTTTCTGACGAAACCATTCGTGGTGATCTGCGCGTGGATCTGAGATACATGTCCCAATGATTTGCAATGGCTCTGTAATAAGACGATGTGCTGTTGCAGCGACCTGCTCGAGTCTGACGGATATGAGGGAAGACTTTGCTCCAATAACATGCGCGCTGCTTTTGCTTTACCTCCTTTCTCACTTCACGCCAAGTTTTCTGAAGATTTTGCACCTCATTCATATATGGATATGGGCTTGTTTCTCTAATTGGTAAAGATGTATAGTGAATGGAGAGATTTCTTAGACAGCCCATTACATTTACATTGGTAGACTAGTAAATTAACTATATTTTTATTATATACTTTTTTCATATAAATTTGGAACTCTTATGTTTACCTAATATATATATATAAAATAAAGTGTTTGCATCTCCTAGAGATGTTGTTTTTCAAAATGTGTACTGAAAAAAAATTAATTTTTAGTCCCCCAAAACATTTAATTTGTCTTTTTCATATCTTATCGACTAAGATGTTTGATGTACCCATAGACATAGTGATGGGCTATCTTTTATATTTTTATTATCCACACAATTGCACGTAGTACTAGACTTGGCATGCTTATATGTAATAACCTCACAAAAATACCTATCTAGCAATTTAAAAAAATAAAAAGAATAGTATGGATGTCCCTTGCTTTGAAATGTCTTCCACAAATGTAAGCAATTTGTATTATATTTTGAAATGTTAGACTAAAAAGAAATGTTTATCTAAAAATTCTTATACGTGACATAACTCTCAAATATTTTTTTAACAGTGTCTAATTAGAGTTGGAAACTTTCAATTTAGATTATAAAAATAAAAATAAAAATAATTAAAAGAAAAAAAAAAGATTAAAAAATATAGCATCTTATTGGATGGATAATGAGAATCTTTTGAACCCACAATTTCCCTTTGCCTTATATGCCTTTTGTATATTTAAAGCTTTGCCTTTACTCTTCTGAAAACTTCATCGCCATAACCAAATCCTCATACAGAGAAATTTAGACAATCTATATTTTGTTGGTTTGATTTGATGTTATAAAATCGATAGAAGCTCTCGGAATATTGGGAAATATGTCTTCGTGTTCAAAGGCTGCTTTTTGTGCCTCTGGGTTCGGTGGTATAGCTGCCAAGAACAGCGGCGATGGATCTTCTAGGGTTTGTTCTTCAATTGGGGCTCTTCAGTTTAAGGAATCGAATCCAACGGATTTGTTTTTGGGGAAAACAGTCGATGTCAGAGATCATAAATTACTCACAAATCCCAATGTTCAACCCCCTAAATTGGACCCTATCCATGTAAGCGTTTTCGCCTCTTTCATTTCCATTTTCTTCCTCGCTGATATATGGTTCTTGTTTCGTTTTAGCTATGAAATGAATTCATACTGATGATTGTTTGAAAATATGTTCTTTATTTGGTTTGGGTATATCTTCACAGGCACAATCATCAGGTCTTATTGGTAAATCTATGAAATGGTGGGAAAAATCTCTGCAGCCAAACATGGTAGAGATCAATTCAGCTCAAGAATTAGTGGATAATCTGTTGAATGCTGGCGATAGACTGGTTGTAGTGGACTTCTATTCACCTGGTTGTGGAGGTTGCAGAACTTTACATCCGAAGGTTATATATCCATATCCATGTCTTGTTCTCTTCTCCATTTATGCTTGAGAATGAAATATGGATTAATAAAGTCTCATAGCGATCGATAATTTTCTCCAAACAGATCTGCCAGCTCGCAGAAACGAACCAGGATGCAATATTCCTAAAGGTCAATTACGAGGAGCACAAACCGATGTGCTATGCCCTTCGTGTTCATGTCCTGCCGTTCTTTAGATTCTATAGAGGCGCAGAAGGCCGAGTTTGTAGCTTTAGCTGCACCAACGCAACGGTTGGTCACGATCTTAAAAACTTTTAGAATTCATATCATATCACAGTAGCAGTTGGATTTTTTTTCCATTGTTTGTTTACAGATCAAGAAGTTCAAGGATGCATTAGCAAAACACGGAACTGATCGATGCACTCGTGGGCCGCCGAAAGGTCTAGAAGAATCTGAGATCTTGGAATTGGCATCCCTTGGTTTGATATCAAGTGACTTGGTGCCAAATTCAGATAAAGAAACTGACAAGTCCAATGCATTGAGCAGAGACGTTGAAGGTAAGAGGGTTGGACTTGAACAAGGTAATGGAATGATTATGGCCTAGTGTTAAATAAGTCGTCATAGAGAAGTGTATTTTTTTCATTCCTTCTCTTATTCGGAATATATACATATATATGTATGAACATTATTCCTATTTGCATGCTTATATTAGCAGGGTCATGGTTTTTTTAGAGATTGATCCCTAAATATGTAAGTCTGAAGTGGCACTATGTAACCTCAAACCCTCTTGAAGTCTCTCTCTTTTCAATGTAATTGATGCATAATATAACATTTAATCCCAACTTGGGTTCATTTCTTTCTTCTGTTATCTTTCATTTTCTTTGAGATGTGGCGAATCTCTTTTGTTTGTTTGTTAACTGTAAGAAGAAAGTGAGGTGTCTTTTTCCAAGCTATAATTCATATTAATGAGACTTTTAAACGGTTGGGGATATATTAAGAGGTGGTTGAGTTGAACACAATTAAATCTTCTTACCATGTCGTGTAGTTCAAAAACTCTTTTAGATCATACGTACGATGTATAAAATGCCAAAGAATCGCATTGTCATTGTTTCTCAACGTGTCAAATACACTCTTTTTTGTTTTTGTCTTACGATATGAAAATGATGATTACGTGGCTCCCGCATTTTCTTCTTTAAAAAAAAAAAGAAAAGAAAAATCTATCAATCAATGATTAGGTATACAAGTGTACGTTATGAAATTGATTAGCAATTTAAATAACGAGTCGTTTGTGGGCAAATCATCATGCAATAAAACGGCTAAACGATTGAGGAAGGAGATGCAAAGGGAGACAACTTTCAGTTGTTCGCTTAGTTTATCCACACATAGAATGGAAAGCTATTGCTAAAGTAGAATTTCTTGGTGTATCTTTGAAAATAATTTATTAACGGTGTTTATTAGCCCAACACATATGGATGGGCTTAAAATGAAACATTGGCGATTCATTACCCAAGAAGCTCCACAACCCAATACAAAACAACCTCGATTTTGCTTATGAAATTGGTAAATCAATTAAAAGGTATGAACTTTTTGCATAGCTTGAGATGTTCCTTCATCTAACTGTTACCTTAAAGAAATGAAAAGATGATGAGACTTTGTCTTTACTCTTATTGATACTTCGTCATGAAGGTCACTGCTGTCAAAGTTACAAGCTTTTCATTAATTTATAAGCTACCACCAACTTTAATTCATCTATTTTATTGAGAAAAATGATGGGCTTTTTTCAAAAGTTTTTTCTTTTTTCCCTTTGCATCTCTTGGAGGCACTTTCTTGCCCTGTTTTGCCCGGTTTCTGCCGTGTATGGACAGAAAGGTTGATATCCACAGCTTTGTAAGCAATCACTCACTCTTTCACTGCTAAAAATGTCATTTCAAAAAAATAAAAAAAGAAAGGTACCCATTAATTTGTGAGTGGGAGATTGACTTTCACTCTTTACTTTCTCGAGAAAGTAAGTAAAAAGCTGTTCTTGAAAGCTATAGAAAAGGCTAAAATCATGTTTGTAAAAAGCAAAGTGACACTCCTTTTGAACAAAAAACCACTGACACGTGTGGCAAGAGAAATGAGTGTTGAATGTGAATGAGATGAAAGAAAAAGAGTTGGAATGGCTCTCTGGCACGTGTGGCAAGTGAAATGAATACAAACGAAAAAAAAGTTGCAATTTTTATATAAAGAAAGTTAGGGAAAAAGCAAATCTGAAAAGCCCATAGCATTTATTGGAACTTAGTGTGGTCCCTCCCCCATTTCATTACAACTATGTATATCTTTATTCATATATGTGGTCTACATTCACTCTTACATACGCAAATATCTCCCATTGTTCTCATCCACTTAACGGTCCACGTTTGATTTTCAATCTTCATAAAGTCAAGAACAATGACTCTTTTCTTTTTATCATTATTATTTTTTATCTTTTCTGCTAGATTTTTTTTTTTGCATAATATGAAAATATATTATGATTTATTACACAAAACATGTGACTGCAGACAAAAGTGAACTAGGAGACTGCTTGATCTAAGTCCTCCCTTCTCAGCTTCATATCTACTATGACTTTACACCAATCTGTTACTATTTTTCTCTACAAAATTATGTACATGACAACACTCATTATAGTTAATCAAACAAGAGTATAACCTTAATCTTACAAGAAAAACCGCGGAAATAATAATCGAAATACATTTCTTGCAAGGCTTCTCGGCGGGCAGCCCTCGGAGGTAGTTTGGTCATGATTCAGCAAAGTTCTTACACATTGCTTAGGCGCCCTCTTGAAAGGTAATAGACCGAGACAAAGCTGCGGGATTGGCCTGCAAAACCGATGGATTCGAAGCAGCAGCGATCGATCTTTTCTTGTCAATCTTTGGTTGCAATGCCTTAAAAAGGCCTTCCCTTTGAGCTGAGTCGTATTTGATCCCTAGCGTTTCCCATATAGAACTCTTTGCAGCTTCTTCGGGATCGTCGACCCTCAACGTCTTTGGAACCACGATGGAAGCTTCTAGATTCTTCTTTTCGTCACTCTCGGGCTTGAGCAGTTCTCCGTTTCTCGAGTGTTTTCCAAGGGGAGACTTTTGGCTTGGAGCAGAAAGCCACGGTGGAATGTTCCAAGCGTTGGGCATCCAATACGGCGGATGAGGATAGAACGTCGGGATGGAATAAGGGTTCCACGGAAAAGGCCACGGAGCACACACAGCAGGCTGTGAAAAGCCATTCTTGACTCCATTAGGACAATCGTCTTCATTAGTATCTCCCTTTTTGCAAGAAATCGAACCTCCTTGATCAGCCTTGTAATGAGGGCCATTCGTGACTAATCTTTTCTCAGGGAAACTAAAAGCCGAATCCATGGATTCACACATCTGCGAATTGGGACCAAACGATAGCACAGTCCCACCATTAGGCCTAAAAGAAGAATGGACCAGCCCGTCGTAAGAAGCCTGAAGGGCTTCGTTTATAGTAATGTGATGGGAATGAGAGGTTGAAGAGCTCTTGTTCTTTCGACGGCCGGAACCTACCGGAACGTTCCTCATCGTGCCGCCGGCCGTCCAATACCTCTGGCAGCTCTTGCAGAAGTGTCTAGGCTGATTCACGTTGTAGTTGTTGTAATAACAGAACTTTGTGTCCATGCTGCTGCATCGAGGGCAGGGCAGGATTTTGTCGGGCTTTTTCAGGGCCTTTTGTCGATCGTTTTGCTCCGTTTGGGACTCGGGATTGTCGGGCGAGGCCACGTCTTGCTCGGGATTTTCGTCGGAGTCTTGTGAGGATTGGTTTCGGCTCGGAGATTCCTCTGTTTCGCTAGGGTTTTGATCATTGTCGTATGGCTTAGCGTCGCTTATTTCTCCAGGAAATTGAATCTGTAGGCAATTAAAGCTTTGATTATGTTCAAGAAAACAACACGACCTTTATTGCAGACCAAAACTAAAGCTTTCTACTTCAGTTAACAAAATCAAAACCTCGGATTCTCCGACAATAGATTGCTTACTTTCTAGAGCAATCAGAAGGAAACCAAAGAACTCATTTTTCACCGAAAGAATTAAACACAACTTAAAATGAACCCATATTCCACTAGTTTATCATCTGGGCTCTTGCTTAAACTTCAAGAAAGAACAATCAAAGATAAAATCAAGCACTGTGCGTTTGAGTGTGAAGAACACTTCATTTCACTTACCTCCTCGACTTGTATACTCTGTTCTTGATCAGTAAACCCACCGGAGTTATCGCCGCCGGTGGAATCACCGGCGTTTTCCGGCAGCTGAATCTTCCTCCCAAACAGCTTTATCTCGGGTTCTCTCATGGTAAAAAGATCGACTGAGATGGGAAAAAAGTCGGAGCCTTGGAGATGAAAGGAGAGTTAAAAAACAGAGAAAGATAGAGAGAGAAAGGCTTTGCTGGCAATGGCGAGAGAAATGAATTTGATCCCTTAAAAAGATTTATTCATATAATATAATAAAAATAAAAAAGAACGACTCTTGGACTTGGGTTCGTGTTATAAAGGTTGTGGGGTGCCACGTCAGATGGCTACTAATTTTCTGAGCCACAAGTTTATTGTTGCTCTTTAATTAGACAGTGATTTAAATCGATTTAATATGTACGAGATATATTATTCTTAATATTATTATTATTACTACTATTTTTGACGCGTAAACTTCCTTTTCCTTATATTTGAAAAATATGTATATTTGTTCATATATGCGCCACTTTTATTGATTCTATATGACATAGAATACTTTTTCTACAATAAAGTTCACATAAGAGAGAATATAAATCAATTAGAAAATGATAGTAATAAAAATGATAATATCTATGATTCTTTTTTGGTGTTTTTTTTGTATAAAATTCGATTCCCACGTGGAGGGATGTGATTGGCGGGAAATGGATATAAAATTTTGCAGCTGAGTACATATGATGACAGTTTTTTAAGGAACTCAATCGTGGCCATTTTCGTTCACAATATTTATCAACAAATCATTTAATAATTTTATAATTAATTATATTCCATTGGCTACTACTAAAGTATTGATAACTGGAAATGTTTATATTTGCAGTTAACTACGGTTCGACAAAGTCATTTTCGCGTACAAAATAAATTGAAATATTTATATTTTAGGACATGTGGAAGTTTAGTATACTGTAAAAGAGTGATGAATGCGATATATAATTTGTGTAAGACAAATATATTTTGGATTAATTTCATTTTAAAATAAGTGATTAGGTTTGTCATGTATACGTGGCATTATATTTTTTAATTAAAAGATAGAATGCAAACTCTGTTGGATATTACAATTATTTAATTAAGGCAGGTCATATGATTCGCAGTCTGGACAAAAATACTACTTAATGATGTCTCATGAATGGGCCCAGCCTCGTATTAAATGGGTTTCGACAATAAAATTATAATGGGCTTAAGCCCAACTTCATATAATATTTTCTTTTATATTTTCTCGTTCTATCTAGGTATGTTCCATTGAGTAGATGGTCGAGGCGTGATAACTCTAAAAGTAATGCAACAAGTTAGATATTCTACTTGATTTTCTTGTCATGATTATCTGTGTTGACTTTGTCTGAAAAGCGAAAAAATTAGTCTAGTTGGAAACTGTCTCACAGACCATAGTCGATAATGAGGTTTTGAGTTCGATTCAGATCTGCTTTAATTTGGTATGGAAAGCGGAGAATTAGTCCCACTAAAAGTTAGTGTCGCCCCAAATCTATGATATAATGCTAGTTGTTGTAGGTCCCACGAAATCCATGCTTCAATTTAATCTCATCACCATATATTATACCATAGCAAATCACAATCATGAATCTATGAACATGATCTTGTAATTGAATCAGATCAGGGATGAAATTAACAGCCAGCTAGACGAGATAGATTATGTTAGAATACAACTATGAGATATACTTTATTTATTTTTGTGTCCATATATAAAATCTGTATAATTGTGAGGGTTTCCATTTTGAGATTATTTAAAAGCGTAGGAGTCATAATTAAAAAAAAAACGTTTTTCGATTATGGTAGTGGATATATTTAAATATATTATATAGTTGGTGTCTATTTTAAATTTATTACATGTGACCACAGCTTCATAGAATCATGGCAATAGCTATGGAGTATGGCATGCATATCATAATAAATGTTGTTTAAACATAAAAGGAAAGGCTCTTTTTTCAACTTAGGGTTATTCATTGTAGCTATATTAAATCGAAGTTTTTCTAAATTTCACCTTGATATGCTTACATTTGTAATAATAATGCATTTAATTAATTTTGCTGCAGTATTAATTAGTAAAGACTAAAGGACATGCATTTGATTCATAATGGCCCTCCGAAATTTGGAGTTATATCGCAGTAGAAAGAAAAATGCCAAAAAAAAAAAAAAGTAAAAAAGAACAAATATTGATCTTAACTAATGCTCAAGTCTTTCTTATCTACTATATAATTACGAGGGGTGGGAGATAATGTTATATTGATTAAAAGACTATATACATTAAGTAATTATGATTTAAACTATAGTTAAAACCCTAATTCTCATTTATCAGGAACAATAATGTACACCAATAATAGTGCCAAAGGTTCAAACACTTTTGGTCCTAAAAAATGAGAAAAGGTGGAGCTTATTTACTATACTATCCCATTAAGTACATGATTATACCACCATAATTATTACAACTTTTATATACGTTGAACTCATTCACCACATACATGAACTAGGGCCTCAATGATCTTGAAGCTTCTGTCTGCCATCTTCACCTCCATATTATCAAAGCGTCAAAACCCTAAAACAAGAAACACAAAAGGGACTCTCTAATTTCCTCAGAACAAATC
Source organism: Lindernia subracemosa (assembly GCA_028392965.1). Classification (NCBI taxonomy): domain Eukaryota; kingdom Viridiplantae; phylum Streptophyta; class Magnoliopsida; order Lamiales; family Linderniaceae; genus Vandellia; species Vandellia subracemosa. The sequence goes on from JAQPCC010000032.1 coordinate 43,100, forward strand.
ATCAGTAGTTCCAGCCAAGCCCTCCATGTCCATGAAATCCCCATCTTGCCCTTGTGCAGACCCTTCATCAAACAGCCAACTCTCCAGCATACTGAGGGGCATCTGAGGTTCGACGGCAGCAGATCGATGCATCATCGTCCCATTCTCAGGCGCAGGTGCGAACTCGCCGGCCAAGAGCTTAGCTTCTTGATCCACCACCACGCAATGGGAAGCATCGGCGTTCGAGGAATTGAAGCTGCTCAGGAAATTATTATTACATATTGTGCCTTCGCTAGGGCTTGAGCTGTGTCCATTATTCATACTCATAGAGATGCTATCATCAGCAGACGAGCCACTCTGATAGGACGGCTTTGAAGGCTTCTTCTTCATCCAATTCTCGAGCAAACGAGCTATGTTTTCAGTGCTCGATGCATAGGTCGAAGTCGAATTAGCTTGTGGGACGACGAAGGTATTGTCCATTGGGAAAGATAACGATGATGAGTTTGAAGCTTCAGCTGCTGCTGATGATGATGATTTGTCCAGGGAAAGAGCCTGAGATAAGGCTTGTTTGGCCGTGTTGATATCTGTCTGCAGCCTTCTCTCCCATTGACCTTTGGAATGAGAATCCATTAATGCTGAGTTTCCAAACTGATCCTTCTTATCATTATTACCATGGCGGCCTGCTTCGAGTTTTGCTAGTAGCTTCTTTTTCAAGTGAGTGTTCCAATAGTTCTTGATGTCATTATCGGTTCTTTGTGGAAGGTAAGAAGCTATTGCAGCCCATCTGCAAGTTTAGTTATTATAACATGACAAAGGCAGTAATAAATATATACCATTAGGTTGAAATGAAATCTAATTAAATATGTAAGGACACATACCTATTGCCAAGAAGAGCTTGAAGGTGGATGATCATCTTCTCTTCATCTTCGGTGAAACTGCCCCTTTTAATTCCAGGCCTGAGGTAATTAGTCCAACGGAGTCTACAGCTTTTGCTGCATCTAAGCAAACCTTAACGAAGAAAATAAATTAAGATTAACGAGCAAATCAAAAAAAAAAAAAAAAAGAAGGGTTTGGAAATACAAAGTAGACATCAAACAAGAGTTGTAGTAATAGATCTGCAGTAGCATTTATGACACAGAGCGTAGCTTTTATTAATACCACCTAGCTAACCCTTTAAACAAAATCATTAAAAACACCGAAAAAAAGATAGAAAAGAAAGAAATCAAAAAACCCTTTTTTCTTTTAAACTTTTAACCTTAAAATTCTATGTCAGTTATTCATATATCAAAAGGGAAAATTTACCAGTATTTGCAGGAACAGCTCTCCAATTCCCAGGGCCATGTTCTTGAATGTAAGTGACCAATACAATATCTTCCTCAGGAGTCCATGGACCTTTCTTCACTCCATTCTTATCACAGCAAGGTGGCCTTCCCATATCTCCTCTTCTTCTTCTTCGTCTTCTTCGACAGACAAGATTCGATGAATCAAGACCAGTTAGTTTCTCTCTCTATTTGTCCCTCTCTCTCTATCTATGGAGGGGGAGAGCTTCTGCAGTAGAATATGGAGAGAAATGAAGACAAGAGGAGTCCTAGGAATTATATAGAGAAGAGACCAAAAGTGTTTATTAGGCTGACGAAAGGTGTAATTAAAGTATGATCTCATGACAGTCAAAAGCGGACAACAATGAGCATTTACTCATACATTGCTTTGCAAAAAGTCAGCAGCTTCATTCACAGTCAAGCATGATAGATAGACCACATCGTATTCAATGTACTTGAGTTGGGATTTTACGACAAAGGCATGCACATGGAAGTTTTAAGACATCCCTTCTCTTTCATGTCGTAAGTGAATATAGAATTATATGAATAAAATCAAGACGATACTAATTAAATTTATATTTCCTAAGTTATCTAATTATATGGTACGTAAACTATTCAATAAAGCACGCTTGTAAAAAAAAGTCAGCAAGTATTATCATTTCGTTTTCATATATGTGCGAAGCGGTCGCGGTACATCTATATTTATAGTAAAAAACTATTTAGTCAATAGATGAATTGACTCGACAATAGTAAAAAAAGTCTGAAATATATATATATATATATATATATATATATTTATCCAGACTTATCGATAATTTGAAGATTATCCACATGCATATATATAGTTTAAACTATAAAAATAGTTTCAATTATTTCCTTTAAAGATTGTGTCATGCGGACGACAATATTAACGCATGTTCTTTTCTTGAATTATGAATCTAGCCCAAAAAAGAATTAAAAAATTCTAAATACATTAGTATATTTGCCAGCAACACTCAAGTCCAACTAGTATAGTAATGTAATATATTCCAAAATAAAAATAATTTATTTAACATTTTCCATAAGCTTAGTTGTATCACGTGAGGACTGCACAGCAGCCACGTGGCATTTTATTGTACTAACTACAGACACGTAGGAAGATGCATTATATTTTTTTTGGGCTTAATTTTATTGTTTAGAAAAAAAAGTATTGGGCCTAAAATAATAATAAAAGAAAATTATTGTCAAGAGTGGGATTTGAACCCACGCCCTTTCGGACCAGTACCTGAAACTGGCGCCTTAGACCGCTCGGCCATCTTGACTTTTTAGCTGAAGATAAAATATTTTATAAATATATTCTCAAAACAAAAAAAGAGAATACATTTCCACTAAGAACGAAAACTCTTCCCCGCCAACTTTGGAGAACGACGATGAGCAGCCATGAAGTCTCTATGAGAGACTACATCACCCCACTTGCCAGCGTCGGCAAGCATATTCGACGAAATAACAAGATTTTCCGAATGGCACGACCCTTTTACCTCTGTCAAGCCGCTGACCAAGTTCAATCAAAGATTTAAACGACTATATACCCTACAAGCAATAAGCAACATCCTCCAAATAACCGCGTTTGGCTCCACCGGCATTTCTTGAACAAACCTTCGAGCCTCATCGATTCGTCCAGCTCTAGCAAGCATGTCCACGACACAGCCACAGTGCTCGATCTGAGGTTTGACGCCGTAGATTCGAAGCATATCGTTGTATATCTTCTTACCTTCATCGACCAGACCAGCATGGTCACAAGCTGACAGGACTCCTACCAAGGTGGCAGAGTTTGGAACGATGTTATCAGCACGCATTTGTCTGAACGTGGCGATGGCTCTCTCTCCTTCGCCGTTTATGGCGAGGCCCACTATCATTGATGTCCAAGAAATGACATCTTTTCTGGGCGTATCATCGAAGACAGCTCTGGCTTTCTCCGTGCTCCCACATTTTATGTACATGTCGACGAGTGCGTTCTGCAGAACCGTACTTTCTTTGAAGGGTTTGCTTCCCTCAACGATGGAATGCATCCTAGTACCTCGATCGAGGTCCCCCGAGTCACGGCAGGCCATTATCATCCCAAGAACTGTTATTTCGTCGGGCTTTAATCCTCTTGACTCGAAGTCATCGAAGAGGCCTACAGCTTCTCTAGCAAGGCCATTATCGATATAAGCATGCATCATAGAGTTCCAATATTCGATGTTTTGTTGGGGGAGTTCGTCGAAAAGTTTTCTTGCCGACCCGATTTTGCTACATTTTGCATACATATTGATCAGAGAGGTTCCTACCGAAACATCAGACTCCAGCCCAATGGTTGCTGCTTGAGCATGTAATATCTTCCCAGACTGAAGATCCCTTCGAGCAGCACATGAAGATATCAAGCAACTGAAAGACACTTTATCAATTTCTACAGGCTCCATTCTCATTTTCTTGAACAAAGTTAAAGCTTGTCTCCAATCGCCGTTGCTAATGAACCCGCAAATCATAGCATTCCATGAAATCAAATCTTTTTCGGCCATGTTTTGAAATAGACTTGCAGCATCAACCATACTCCCAAACTTAGCATAAAAGTTTATCAATACATTGCATACCTCAGTGTAGTAATCAAATCTATGCTTAAGACAAAAGCAGTGAAGCATAATTCCCGTCCGAAACAATCCAATATCGGTACAACCGGACATCAAAATCACGAAACTTACATAATTAGGCTTCGGTTCAGAACCATAGCAACCCCTCAAAACATCAACAAATAATCTCAGACCATCATCAAGGTTCCCTCTCTTGACATTGCCAGAAAGCATGCAATTCACAGTGACAACGCTCTTCTCACGAATATTATCAAACAGCTTATCTGCATAACTTACAAAGCGCCCACACCCCATGTAAAGGCTGACCAGACTGTTCCACACGTTCTTCATGTTGCAACTCATTCCAAGCCTAATCACTCGACAGTGAATGGACTTTCCTTGTAGAATGGCCTGAAGTTTAGCACAAGCTTTGATCAGCGAAGCGTAAACAAAAGGGTCGTCGCAAAAACGGCGTCTTCCGTCGCGTTCCCTCATCTCCTGGAATAAAGACAGCGCCTTTGAAGGATTGGTAGCTGAAGCGTGTCTTATGACGAGGTTCCATTGGCTCGGTTCTTGAATGTCGGGAAAAGGGCCGGCGGCATGTGAAAGAGTCCTCCTGACGGTCCTTCCGCCAGCAAACTGAGATATTTGTCGAAGTTGAAGAAGAGGTTTCATGAAAAAGACCGTTGAACAGCGTAAAACTAAGTACTACCCACAATCTGAATGCTTCATACTATTAAGGATTAATACATGTTAAAAGCTTGCGTTTTTGTCCAAATAAAGAAAGACATTGATCACGATGAACTAAAATGAATTTCTTGACCATTTTATTTTATTTATTTTTTATGTGGTGGGAAAGTTCTCACGCCACGCCTCAGAAATAAAGCTGGTAAATAGCGCTATAAAGAGAGACCCTTCGAAGCCATTCACTGTCCTCCTCTCCTCTGTTTCTCTTCTTACTTTATCAAAACCAAAAACCTTAATTTTTTTTGCAGAAAATAAGTAAAGAAAAAGACCCATTACGACATGGGAAACTGCCAAGCCATAGACAACGCAACTCTGTTGATTCAACACCCAAGTGGCCGAGTCGACAAGCATTACTGGGCTGTTCCTGCTGGTGAGATCATGAAGTCGAACCCTGGCCATTACGTTGCTCTTTTGCTTACGACAACGTTGTACTCATCGCCGTCGTCAGATCCCAGCAGCAAAGGAAAAGACGGTGGCAATATCCCTCTCCGCGTAACGCGCATAAAGCTTCTCAGACCAACCGACATGCTCGTTCTCGGACATGTGTACAGGCTCGTCACTTCCCAAGGTTTCAGCTTTTTTACTTCCTTGCAACGTTAGTGTATGTCTGATGATGTATTACTAACTCTTTAAAATGTTTCAGAGGTAATGAAAGGCTTGAAAGCTAAGAAGCAAGCAAAGATTCTACAGCAGAAACAGCGGCAAAGTTCAGGCAGTGAAGACTGTGTTAGAAGAAGTTGTGAGAAGAAGGTTAGATATACATCTCTCTAGCGAGTTTATGCCTCGTTTCTAGACAATTTGTCACATCTCCATTATCTTTGTCTTACTTTCTTCAGGTTACTACTCGAGAAAGGCAAAGACCAACAAGTAACAATACTACAGTCAATCCAGCGGCTGCAAATAAATCAAGAACATGGCAACCCTCCTTAAACAGCATCTCTGAGGCTGCTGGAAATTGATTCTTCTTTGTCTTTTTTTTTTATTTCTTTTGTCCCCTCAGATCTTTGTAATGCATATCAGACTACTATTTGGCTGTAGTTCTTGAATCTCTTCTTGCTCATTACACCCAAAAACCTAACAGTCTTGACTTACATATGAGACGTATAGTATAGGTAAAGAAACCTCTGTCGTAAGGTGTACCTATCGCAGTAGTGTTTCTTCACACACTCACGCCAGTCTAGCGGAGAATGATGATGTGTTATTACATCAGGGGAGTTAAAGGGCTTTTTTGACCGCAACATGTGCATGCAATTCTTTCGCTGATTCGGTAATAAAAGCTCTGCTCTGTTCTGCTCTGTTTTGCTCTGTTCCCATTGCATTAACAATCGAAGGGTATTTAAAGCTAAGACTACCTAGCCTAAGTTCTAATATTCTAACAACATTAAACTCTCATTGACTTTTGAGAATTGTAAGTACTTCACGTGGATTTATTGATTATAAAATATCAAGAAATCATTAAATAAAGTATAGTATATATGTTCACAAAATTATACTAAAATAAATTATAATCTCATGAAGTAAAACATAACTCCTATAGAACATCTAATCACAAAGATATATATGCCCATAGGAGGATTGAATATATAAGAATTTAAAGTACAAATAGACATAACATGTTTGTCATGATCAAAGGTCGCCATAAAGTAATAAATGGGATAAGGACGTGACGCATAGAAAAACAAGTAATGGCGCATATACATTACGAACAATTTATTGTAAGCATATATATATATATATGTATATATATGTACCCACACGCAATTGAATATAACGAAAGAAACTTGCAACTACTTACTATATAGTTGAATGGAATTTATTTATTTTTTTTCCACTTCTTTCAATAATGAAGAATATATCATCGGGGCAGTCATGATAATGCTAAATCGAGCAGCTGTATCACAACGTCTTGTTTCTTCGAAGCATACGATGAACTGCTGTGCTGTGTACGAGTTGGGACAAAGTAATAGGAGACAGTTGTTCATCTGTATGCACTGTTGGACTTTTCTTAGTGATCATCTCCATCATTATGATCCCAAAGCTGAACTTGGATGTAACCTTCCTCATAAAACGAGTTTTATTACAGTGCATTGATAGGTCATGTAAGTGACTGATAAAATGTAAGAGATACCTGGAAATAAGTAGCCAATAGCAGTCCGAAATCTTTGCATTGGGTTGAAGGTGATAGATAGATATATCATGAGCAGAGCAAGAGCTTCTTCACCTCACAGTTCCCACACGTGGAGTGGAGGTGGAACGATATTACTTTTGGACCATGAAATATGTAATCTACCTCGTAAGTAGTAAGTGCATCCTCCAATACTTGGATTCGAATCCACGGATAGTATTTCCGAAAAGTTTGGATCTACCTGTGATTTCCCTCAACTCTGACCAAAACCAGATGCATCCTTCCCACTCCTAAATGTAAAATCTAGTTAGTCATCTTACTTAGTAAGGACGCCGGCGCGGCGGATACATTTATTCCCATATCACCTTATGCTGTAACTAATGGCTGGTGGAAAACCAACTCAATTTACCTTGTAGATGTGCTGATTGCATTGAGATTCGGCCGTGGGCTAACCAAGAACTCAATGCTGGGTTTGGAGGAAACGGATTTTTTAACTCTTCTTGAGTAAAATCCAACTCATCAATCCAGTCTTGCATTGCATGGCTTTAACCTTGTCGATTTCAAAGCCACAAAACTGGCTTGGAGGTTGAAGGAAGGCTTCCTCGCAACGCAATAGCTCCATGCTGAGCTACAGAGGCAGCAGGCAAACATTAAAAAGTAAGTGCATAGATTTCATGCATGCAGAGAGAGAGAGAGCCCACGCTCGTTACCTGCGGCTACTTGACCTTTCCCAGGTAAGACCTCATCCTTGTACCTGTTGTCACGTCGGTCCATATCCCACCACACCACTTATAGCTTCCAGCTTTAAAATACTTACAACATACCACTTAAATGTAATTCATTCAACACGGACATGAATTCGATCTCGCCTCTATTATATATGGAAAACTAATACGTGCCCAAAGATGGCTGAACCTATTTGTGCTTTTCTGGAAAAATAAAGAAGAAGAAAATCTCAAGTGGATGGACAGACCGTCCTAGTCTTGATAGGAGGAAGGAACCATACAACACTAATTCTTTTCTTTCCATACTTCAAAGTGGGACCTTGTTGTCTTGGTAGGAAGGAAAAGAACCACTAGATACTGCACAAAGAGATTCAAAATTGTGCTCCAAATATGGAAACTATAAAATTAGAAAAATAACTCCAACTCACCTGTAAATATTATTCCCCATTAATGATATATTATCTTACACTAGACACTAAATATTCAACTAAAATAGCAAAAGTAATATAAGCTTCGCAGTCCCTGTCTAAGATGGCTTTAGTCACATTTGATGTTGCTGTAGATTCTCCTCACAAACACATTTGAGCCCAAATACCCGATAGCGCCTGTAAAGTTTCGCAGCATGATCAATTCGCTTATTTAAACGTAAATTAAATGTTTTGAAGGCCTTTAAAAGAGTTAAGAAGATGGTCCAGGTAACTACTTACCACATAGTATTCCCAAACCAAGACAGAACATGGTAGTGTATCCGAAGTAGAAGCTTGTCTGGAAGAATCCAGACATCTTTGTCTTGGCGTGATAGTAATATATCGAATAGAGAAAGACGTAGAGTGCATTTGACGCACCGGAGAGGAATGAGGTCCATTGCCAGTGGTAGTTCTCAGCGTTCAGCAGGAAATATGTCCCCACAATGGTCACACATATGGTGACTATGATCAGGATTACAAAAACCAACAGCATGAAACCATACACGTAGTATATCTGGAATAGAATAAGAGTTAGAAGTAGTTTACATACAGGGACAGCCACGGCACGTTCGAGAGGTTGATAGAAATATATATTGATGGACGCAATAAGACGATTAAGAGACAAAGGTATTCTGAATTGGAATTTATTTGAGAAAGGACAAGAGAAAGAGAGAAATTTTTCAAATGTCATTGTGTAGCGCGAAAAGTTATCAAAGGATTAATAAAAAGGCATACATCGTTACCTTGTAGTTCCAGAAGGAAGTGAAGACAAAATACATCTCCATGAAGATGCTGCCAAAAGGAAGCAGACCTCCCATAAGAGCAATAATAGATGGAGTCAAATACCATTTCTTCTGCGGAATAGGCCGAGGGATGGTCTTTACTCGGCAAGGAGTGCTCGGTGCATCGTTCCACTTTCTACGGAGGTGAGCGGCAATAAGTGTCCAAATGAGAGAAATATTAGACCAGATGGAAAATACAACCACCGTAGTGCCAAATGGAATGGCAGCTGAAGAACCATAAAATATGGCAATTGTGTTTAATATCAAGCCAATGCCGAAACACATGAATGGGAAAAGTGATGCTGTGAGGATCATTGCCTTGATCCAATTTTTCCTTGCCAATGAGATTGGAGAAAGTCTGAAAATGAATGAAATCCCCACATTTTAAGAAATGTTGCTTTGGGACAAAGGAATTTGTGATAGACACACCTCCACCACGTACATACATGCCACTGCTCACATGACCGGCAATGGACGAAGTACAAGCATAGCATATGATAAAGGTAGAGATTATTGCTCCTCTCCTGGGAACAAAAACATATGGCAGAAAATGAAAACTGAAGAAAAACTTATGTTAATTTGAATCAGAAATTGATTTTAACATACTCATCGTACAACATGCAAACAATAGACAAAAGGATGACGAGGAAAACAGTGGCGACTAGCTGAGCACCAACGCCGACAACAGCTGATAATAGAGCCAAATTTTGAGGAGAGCGAAACACATCCTGGTGGACAAGCTTCCAACCATATTCTTCACTGATATCCCGCTCCTGCGAAGGGAAAATCCAACGCAAATGAGCTTCCAGAAAGACCAAAAATCATTTCTTGAATTATCAATTGCATCCTTAAATCGTTTGACCTTAGTTGCATCCAGCTCTATTTCGCATATTTTACTTTTATCAACATCTCCTGCAAAACACATCAATCACATATGACGCACAGCAATTTAATGTAATTGAGAGTGTGTGAGTATGACTATCAAGATAAAAATAAGGCCGGGGCACATTACTTCTAAATTTTACTTCAATTTCGCTATCGATCAATTCGTTCCCTCCAAGAACCTCACCGAGCTCACTGAGACCTCCTCACTGGTGAACAGGATTTCCCGGTGGCCGACAAAACGGGAGAGAATAGTAGTTGTATGTTTCTTGAGGATTGTTGTACGGGCCAACCTTGTTCACATATAGAGTGACGGGCTCGTCAGGTTGATACTGCATATTAGTAGGAAAATCCAGCTTAATAACGAAGAGAATATATAGAAAGAAAATCATCTTCCAACTGCAGAAAATGAAAAAGGTTGGAATTCCCAACACATGCACACACTAAACAAATCACCTCTGTCGATGAAAATGAAACTCACTACCAATAATCGAAAAATCCAATGCCATGAGATTTGAGTTTCATAAGAGTAACAACAACAATGGAAGTAGCTCTATTTCAGTTCGAGGTTGAAATTTTCCATTTGTCATATCGCACAACTCTAATTATGGCAAAATCAGAAGCCCCAATCTCTAAGTGAATAGAAAAATCGACACGAGCAGCTCCATCATCATCATTTCCGACTAAAAGAACGGATCAATACAGATTCAAACAGACGCCACTCATTGTGCAAGATCTACAGAACAAATGTCAACGACTAGAATAGCCCAATAAATGCAATATAGTAACTTCCCACCTTGCCCAGTGCAGCAGACAGGAGGAACGTGACGATTGTGCAGGCCAAGATGCCGAAACATTGAGCAACGTAGCCCATTGTGAACGATTATTTCCAGATGTTTCTTTTATCAAATCTTTTGATCTGTTATTTCGCACAGTTTGAGCAAGGGGGTCCTTACCTTAACTGACTGATTCTTTACGCTGATTTGAAAAAAGATTTGAATTTTTACTGTCGTGATTCTTTACGCTGGTTTGTAGGAATACCTATATAAGCGACAAATAAAATAAAATAATATTGAGAGATAAAAGCCAATAAGGACTCCACTTATGAAATTCCTAAATTACCCTTAACCCAATGAAATCTGCAAGAAATCCTATCTAGCTATATACTAGCATTGAAAGGACAGTGGTAAGATGCGTGTGCCATAAGTGTATAATAACTTAGGATTTAAAATATACTATAAATAAAATCATAAATTTATTTTTAATTATATAGTATTTGCAAATATCTTGAAAATAAATTTATAAGGATAACATTAAACTAATAAAAATACTAAGGGTAAATTTTTAATTCAGTATGATATATCAATTAATCCGGTAGATAGAAAGACAATGTGGGTTACCATTTTATAATTTTTTTTAATAATTATTAATTTGTAGATAAAATATGATTAGTCAATTGACAGATCAAATCAATTATATAATAACAGTTTTTAATCATCGTTCTCCCTTAATAAATAGTATAGCTAATAAAATAGATATATATAAAGAGAGAGAGAGATTTGCCATGATGCCCACATATCGTGAGCAATTACTGTGAGCATTATAGCAAATCTCCCATCTGTTGTGCTCCTCCTCCCTCTCGGGCGTCACGATCACTTCCTTCGTCTCTCTCGACTCTGTCGTCACCTCCAGCGCGTTGATTTCTCCACCGCTCACTTCCAGCTCACGGTAGGTAGGCACCATAGCAATCGTCTATAGAATATGAAAAGAAAATGGCACCCTTCGATTCCTATCTCGCTGTTCTTTAACGTGTGTGTTAAGATCGATCCAGATCTTGAAGTCGATCGACTCGAAAAACAAACAAAACACAAACGCAGATATAACGTGATTCAGCATTGACTTTAGGCCTAATTCACGGATCAACAGAGCTTCTTTCATTCAAACTAAGAGAATGATTTACAATTTTGTCACATTCTTTACATATCTCCAGTTTACAACTCTCGTTAAATCGCTCCCTGTCAAAAGATACAAGCGGTCAAAGATTACTATATAAAAGTTTAGAACAATTGCATGCTTCATTGACTTGTACCACGCGCACTGTACTGTAATCATCTGAGCTTTTAGTTTCCTTTTCCGCCGGATCTAACGATCTATTCAAAATCCGAGCGAGCTTCAAACGTCATCCCTAGATCAGATCGAATGGCTCACAGTAAATCAAATCTGGCAACTTAGATGTTACATTATTTTCATGTCGATCTAACTTCTCTCTCGTCTATTTAATTTACCCAACAGAATACAGTGCTCCTGCAAAACAAGATCTTCCTTCCTCAATGAAATTGTCGATCTGACCTTGATCGCTGCATATGGATTATCGGGATGATGTATGCCTGCCTACTTTCACCCAAATGTAAACGTTCTAACTTTTCTGTATGTCGCCAAATAAATTTTGGAATTGCAGAGGTGGAGAAATGGGAGGAATCTGATCCTAAGTGGAGGAGGACGATCAAGATGTTCATTGTTACTGTTGCTTCAACTGTGAGTATTACATTACAATCCACACTACACTACATATTTGGCTCTTTCTTTGCCTTACTTAACTATTTTAACAACCATTTAGGAATTAATTTTTGGCTATTTTACGTCAATAACCACGAAATGGAACCTTACTGTTTGTTCTATAGAAGCTCTGTGCATGTATCTCTCTCTTTATGTTGATTTGGTGCATCTTTTACTTTTCTATCCAAATTTGCTTGCGGAATTTCTCCTCAACTCTTTTTGCGTAAGCTTTTTTTTTTTTTTTTTTTTACCTTCTCTTCCAATCTGGTAATTCGAATGGCAAAGTGGCACTGATTCTTTTACTTTCAGGTGGTGTGGTTTGGAAAAGTTACTTTGGAGACTTATATTTCCCAGTTTCACATTTGGCTGAGATGCTATTAACTTATGATCTTGAATGTCTTATTGTGGTGCTTTTTAAATGATGAGCTGAAAGTAAAACCTTGTGAATTCCAATTAAACAAGACAGCAACTTTGTGCAGATCGAATATGCCCCAACCCAAATGGCTACTCTTGTCTCATTCCATACTATCCTTTGCTCAACTTCATGTTGACCACTGCGAAAACACGGCATTACGTCACAGTTGAAATTCCTATATTACCTTTTTGTTTCACTTTTTTTTTTGGGTAATAAATCCATAGATTTGATCTCTGGCTGCTTATGTGACCTAGTGACTGATTTGCGTGGTTGTATGGCTGATTTTACGTGATCTGATGAGTGATTTTGCCCGAGCTTTGGAGTATATGTTACTTTTCAGCCAAAGAACTGAGGAAGAAGAAGAAGAAGCTATCAAGGCGTAGGCTATGAATGAATCCTTTGGATCTCCTTCTGCCTCTGACTAAGATAAGGCTTTAACTCCAACACCAACTTGTTCGAGGTTATAACGATGAAAACACCACCGTGTTCTTTGTTACTCCACTGGACAAGGTGGGCATTTTCTATTCTTGCAAAGGATGATGGATTTGGGGGAAGATGTCGACATGGAGGCTGCTTGATGATTTGACCAAGATTGAATGACATCAAACGATTGAAGTTGCCGAGCCATTCGATTCGAGGGCGGTGAGCCTCTGCTCTGCTTCAAGCCAAGAAACTTTCTCATCTTAGCTGCCTTTCCATTTCATTCCAACCCTTTTGTTGATCTTATTATTATTATTTTATTTTTTTGTGACGATTTAGTGATGCTTTCTTGGTGCGTTTGACTTGATTATTATTATTATTATTATTATTATTATGTTTAATTGCATTGAACTAAAAAAAAAACAAAAAACTAAACCAACATCAAAGCGCAAATCCGGAACCAAACAATTCATTTTGGGCTTGAGATCCTCTGTATTTCACTTCGTATTCCAACCTACGAAAATCGTTACACCTTCTCTCGCTCAGTGTTAAAATATCCGTACACATCATTACACCCATAAATATCATTACACCAGTTGTTTAAATAAAAAAAAAAACACCAGTTGTTTAAATAAAAAAAAAGTCAATATTATATATATTTTTTAGTTTGATGTATAAAAAATTAGTATTATATATTAAAATATATAATATTGACTTTTTTTCTTTATTTAGAGAGGATCTCATGCCCTCATTTTGCATGCAAAGAGGGAAAGAATCAATCATTAATAATTCCTCACTTCCTTTTGCGTGATATAATAGTCTGCGACACATGTACGTGTTTATGCCTTAAACAGCCACGCATCACTCACTGCCACTGCATTTATCACCTCTCTTTCTCGTGTTTCCTTCCTTTCCTTCTCTCTCTCTCATATATATATTATATATATATATCTCATGCATACATCCTCTAGTTTGAAGGCTCCATCAGAAATCTGTTCTGAAGATATTATTATAAGCTTAAAGGGATATATGTATTATCTCATGCTAACTCATGGAAATAAATTCATGCTAGTATTTTTATCCAACCAAACGCAGTGGTAAAATACCAATTTATAGAATCTTTTTAACATTCTAATAGAGAAGTAATCTGCAGTTATTCTTGGAAGTATAGCTATTGTTTCTGCAGTTAAGAGAGAGAGAGATGACATCGTAATACAAATAAGCTATAATAGTCTCATTTCCATTCTAGTTAATTCTCAGCATACTAATAGCTCTCCTAGACCGGCTGGTCGATAGAGAGGTAATCATCTGTCAAAAAAAAAAAAAAGATAAAAAAGTCAAACAACTATATCTCATTAACAGAATATAATATAAATAATAATTATACCTAGTGCCAAGATAATAGTCGACTCCACAAACATCGCTAACTCTGTGCCTAGACATCAGAATTTCTCCAGTACTACTGTGAGGAGTGACACAACAAACGCGCTAGAAGTAATCGCCGCCAGCTTGACGTATAGGCGTCCCCAATGGATAGGGAGCACTTGATCCAGCATTTGGAGCTTCCACAGCTCCACAATGCAGACAAGCTCAATCCTAAGGCAGCAACAACAAAGAATCAAACCGAAGGTAGTAGTATGAAGAATAGGATTACATAGTGAGATGAAGATAAAAGAGATAGACATGACTGTGCAGAGAAGAATCATAACCGCATAACGCAGAGGCTCATTTGAAAGGTCTCTTTGACCTTCCTGCAGCACTAGCAGGCCTACGGTGGTGGTGATCCACATATGTCCTAATTCGTAGCATGATCCTCCACAGACCCAGAACAGTGATGGCCTTACGGCTCACAAAATCAAGGTTAGTGAGCATACTCTGAACCACATGGGCTAGTCATGAAATTGCTGAAGAGAGGAAGATTCATGGTCTCTGCGCTGTGCGTGTTTAAAATTGGCGGGGAAAATGAATTGGATGGGGAAATGAATGGATGGGTGGGTAATTTATAAAAGAAGAGAGGGGTAAAAATGTAAATTTTAAAAAGAATAAAGTTTTTTTTAAAAAAATTATTTTTCAGCTGTACTTACCGCTAACCCTCCCTACCCTAGTTGCTGCCTCAGAACGAGCGTTCACGGGACACTGACTGGCCTTTATCAAATCCGGCCGCCTCATGAAACCGGAGGATGATTCGGTCAGGTAATGTCGTTGCGGTGGTGGTGGTGGCAGCGGCGGCGGCAAACATTTTTTCCGATTGAAAGATTTTGACCGGAAAAGGTAGTGTATGACTACGAAAGGGGGTTTTGGGTTTTGAGTGAGTGAGAGGTGAAGCGAAGAGAAGAGACGAGCTAAACTGACCAAGTGTAAGTTATTTATTGCTAGGAAGATGTTGAACTCATCTAATTACTACACGTGTCGAATTTTGGATGACAAGCCAGCCAGCCATTCATTCATGTTGAGAGAAAGTATTACTATTAGAGCATTTCATTAACAGAATATAATATAAATAATAATTATACCTAATGCCAAGATAATAGTCGACTCCACCAACAGCAGCGCTAACTCTGTGCCGAGACACCAGAATTTCTCCAGCTGTGGTACTACTGTGAGGAGTGACACAACAAACGCGCTAGAAGTAATCGACGTCAGCTTGACGTATAGGCGTCCCCAATGGATAGGGAGCACTTGATCCAGCATTTGGAGCTTCCACAGCTCCACAATGCACACAAGCCCAATCCTAAGGCAGCAACAACAAAGAATCAAACAGAAGGTAGTAGTATGAAGAATAGGATTACATAATGAGATGAAGATAAAAGATAGACATGACTGTGCAGAGAAGAATCATAACCGCATAACGCAGAGGCTCATTTGAAAGGTCTCTTTGACCTTCCTGCAGCACTAGCAGGCCTACGGTGGTGGTGATCCACATATGTCCTAATTCGTAGCATGATCCTCCACAGACCCAGAACAGTGATGGCCTTACGGCTCACAAAATCAAGGTTAGTGAGCATACTCTGAACCACATGGTCTAGTCATGAAATTGCTGAAGAGAGGAAGATTCATGGTCTCTGCGCTGCGCGTGTTTAAAATTGGCGGGGAAAATGAATTGGATGGGGAAATGAATGGATGGGTGGGTAATTTATAAAAGAAGAGAGGGGTAAAAATGTAAATTTTAAAAAGAATAAAGTTTTTTTAAAAAAAATTATTTTCCAGCTGTACTTACCGCTAACCCTCCCTACCCTAGTTGCTGCCTCAGAACGAGCGTTCACGGGACACTGACTGGCCTTTATCAAATCCGTCCGCCTCATGAAACCGGAGGATGATTCGGTCAGGTAATGTCGTTGCGGTGGTGGTGGTGGCGGCGGCGGCGGCAAACATTTTTTCCGATTGAAAGATTTTGACCGGAAAAGGTAGTGTATGACTACGAAAGGGGATTTTGGGTTTTGAGTGAGTGAGAGGTGAAGCGAAGAGAAGAGACGAGCTAAACTGACCAAGTGTAAGTTATTTATTGCTAGGAAGATGTTGAACTCATCTAATTACTACACGTGTCGAATTTTGGATGACAAGCCAGCCAGCCATTCATTCATGTTGAGAGAAAGTATTACTATTAGAGCATTTCATTAACAGAATATAATATAAATAATAATTATACCTAATGCCAAGATAATAGTCGACTCCACCAACAGCAGCGCTAACTCTGTGCCGAGACACCAGAATTTCTCCAGCTGTGGTACTACTGTGAGGAGTGACACAACAAACGCGCTAGAAGTAATCGACGTCAGCTTGACGTATAGGCGTCCCCAATGGATAGGGAGCACTTGATCCAGCATTTGGAGCTTCCACAGCTCCACAATGCACACAAGCCCAATCCTAAGGCAGCAACAACAAAGAATCAAACAGAAGGTAGTAGTATGAAGAATATGATTACATAATGAGATGAAGATAAAAGAGATAGACATGACTGTGCAGAGAAGAATCATAACCGCATAACGCAGAGGCTCATTTGAAAGGTCTCTTTGACCTTCCTGCAGCACTAGCAGGCCTACGGTGGTGGTGATCCACATATGTCCTAATTCGTAGCATGATCCTCCACAGACCCAGAACAGTGATGGCCTTACGGCTCACAAAATCAAGGTTAGTGAGCATACTCTGAACCACATGGTCTAGTCATGAAATTGCTGAAGAGAGGAAGATTCATGGTCTCTGCGCTGCGCGTGTTTAAAATTGGCGGGGAAAATGAATTGGATGGGGAAATGAATGGATGGGTGGGTAATTTATAAAAGAAGAGAGGGGTAAAAATGTAAATTTTAAAAAGAATAAAGTTTTTTTAAAAAAAATTATTTTCCAGCTGTACTTACCGCTACCCTCCCTACCCTAGTTGCTGCCTCAGAACGAGCGTTCACGGGACACTGACTGGCCTTTATCAAATCCGGCCGCCTCATGAAACCGGAGGATGATTCGGTCAGGTAATGTCGTTGCGGTGGTGGTGGTGGCGGCGGCGGCGGCAAACATTTTTTCCGATTGAAAGATTTTGACCGGAAAAGGTAGTGTATGACTACGAAAGGGGGTTTTGGGTTTTGAGTGAGTGAGAGGTGAAGCGAAGAGAAGAGACGAGCTAAACTGACCAAGTGTAAGTTATTTATTGCTAGGAAGATGTTGAACTCATCTAATTACTACACGTGTCGAATTTTGGATGACAAGCCAGCCAGCCATTCATTCATGTTGAGAGAAAGTATTACTATTAGAGCATTTCATTAACAGAATATAATATAAATAATAATTATACCTAATGCCAAGATAATAGTCGACTCCACCAACAGCAGCGCTAACTCTGTGCCGAGACACCAGAATTTCTCCAGCTGTGGTACTACTGTGAGGAGTGACACAACAAACGCGCTAGAAGTAATCGACGTCAGCTTGACGTATAGGCGTCCCCAATGGATAGGGAGCACTTGATCCAGCATTTGGAGCTTCCACAGCTCCACAATGCACACAAGCCCAATCCTAAGGCAGCAACAACAAAGAATCAAACAGAAGGTAGTAGTATGAAGAATAGGATTACATAATGAGATGAAGATAAAAGAGATAGACATGACTGTGCAGAGAAGAATCATAACCGCATAACGCAGAGGCTCATTTGAAAGGTCTCTTTGACCTTCCTGCAGCACTAGCAGGCCTACGGTGGTGGTGATCCACATATGTCCTAATTCGTAGCATGATCCTCCACAGACCCAGAACAGTGATGGCCTTACGGCTCACAAAATCAAGGTTAGTGAGCATACTCTGAACCACATGGTCTAGTCATGAAATTGCTGAAGAGAGGAAGATTCATGGTCTCTGCGCTGCGCGTGTTTAAAATTGGCGGGGAAAATGAATTGGATGGGGAAATGAATGGATGGGTGGGTAATTTATAAAAGAAGAGAGGGGTAAAAATGTAAATTTTAAAAAGAATAAAGTTTTTTTAAAAAAAATTATTTTCCAGCTGTACTTACCGCTAATCCTCCCTACCCTAGTTGCTGCCTCAGAACGAGCGTTCACGGGACACTGACTGGCCTTTATCAAATCCATCCGCCTCATGAAACCGGAGGATGATTCGGTCAGGTAATGTCGTTGCGGTGGTGGTGGTGGCGGCGGCGGCGGCAAACATTTTTTCCGATTGAAAGATTTTGACCGGAAAAGGTAGTGTATGACTACGAAAGGGGGTTTTGGGTTTTGAGTGAGTGAGAGGTGAAGCGAAGAGAAGAGACGAGCTAAACTGACCAAGTGTAAGTTATTTATTGCTAGGAAGATGTTGAACTCATCTAATTACTACACGTGTCGAATTTTGGATGACAAGCCAGCCAGCCATTCATTCATGTTGAGAGAAAGTATTACTATTAGAGCATTTCATTAACAGAATATAATATAAATAATAATTATACCTAATGCCAAGATAATAGTCGACTCCACCAACAGCAGCGCTAACTCTGTGCCGAGACACCAGAATTTCTCCAGCTGTGGTACTACTGTGAGGAGTGACACAACAAACGCGCTAGAAGTAATCGACGTCAGCTTGACGTATAGGCGTCCCCAATGGATATGGAGCAGTTGATCCAGCATTTGGAGCTTCCACAGCTCCACAATGCACACAAGCCCAATCCTAAGGCAGCAACAACAAAGAATCAAACAGAAGGTAGTAGTATGAAGAATAGGATTACATAATGAGATGAAGATAAAAGAGATAGACATGACTGTGCAGAGAAGAATCATAACCGCATAACGCAGAGGCTCATTTGAAAGGTCTCTTTGACCTTCCTGCAGCACTAGCAGGCCTACGGTGGTGGTGATCCACATATGTCCTAATTCGTAGCATGATCCTCCACAGACCCAGAACAGTGATGGCCTTACGGCTCACAAAATCAAGGTTAGTGAGCATACTCTGAACCACATGGTCTAGTCATGAAATTGCTGAAGAGAGGAAGATTCATGGTCTCTGCGCTGCGCGTGTTTAAAATTGGCGGGGAAAATGAATTGGATGGGGAAATGAATGGATGGGTGGGTAATTTATAAAAGAAGAGAGGGGTAAAAATGTAAATTTTAAAAAGAATAAAGTTTTTTTAAAAAAAATTATTTTCCAGCTGTACTTACCGCTACCCTCCCTACCCTAGTTGCTGCCTCAGAACGAGCGTTCACGGGACACTGACTGGCCTTTATCAAATCCGGCCGCCTCATGAAACCGGAGGATGATTCGGTCAGGTAATGTCGTTGCGGTGGTGGTGGTGGCGGCGGCGGCGGCAAACATTTTTTCCGATTGAAAGATTTTGACCGGAAAAGGTAGTGTATGACTACGAAAGGGGGTTTTGGGTTTTGAGTGAGTGAGAGGTGAAGCGAAGAGAAGAGACGAGCTAAACTGACCAAGTGTAAGTTATTTATTGCTAGGAAGATGTTGAACTCATCTAATTACTACACGTGTCGAATTTTGGATGACAAGCCAGCCAGCCATTCATTCATGTTGAGAGAAAGTATTACTATTAGAGCATTTCATTAACAGAATATAATATAAATAATAATTATACCTAATGCCAAGATAATAGTCGACTCCACCAACAGCAGCGCTAACTCTGTGCCGAGACACCAGAATTTCTCCAGCTGTGGTACTACTGTGAGGAGTGACACAACAAACGCGCTAGAAGTAATCGACGTCAGCTTGACGTATAGGCGTCCCCAATGGATAGGGAGCACTTGATCCAGCATTTGGAGCTTCCACAGCTCCACAATGCACACAAGCCCAATCCTAAGGCAGCAACAACAAAGAATCAAACAGAAGGTAGTAGTATGAAGAATAGGATTACATAATGAGATGAAGATCAAAGAGATAGACATGACTGTGCAGAGAAGAATCATAACCGCATAACGCAGAGGCTCATTTGAAAGGTCTCTTTGACCTTCCTGCATCACTAGCAGGCCTACGGTGGTGGTGATCCACATATGTCCTAATTCGTAGCATGATCCTCCACAGACCCAGAACAGTGATGGCCTTACGGCTCACAAAATCAAGGTTAGTGAGCATACTCTGAACCACATGGTCTAGTCATGAAATTGCTGAAGAGATGAAGATTCATGGTCTCTGCGCTGCGCGTGTTTAAAATTGGCGGGGAAAATGAATTGGATGGGGAAATGAATGGATGGGTGGGTAATTTATAAAAGAAGAGAGGGGTAAAAATGTAAATTTTAAAAAGAATAAAGTTTTTTAAAAAAAAATTATTTTCCAGCTGTACTTACCGCTAACCCTCCCTACCCTAGTTGCTGCCTCAGAACGAGCGTTCACGGGACACTGACTGGCCTTTATCAAATCCGGCCGCCTCATGAAACCGGAGGATGATTCGGTCAGGTAATGTCGTTGCGGTGGTGGTGGTGGCGGCGGCGGCGGCAAACATTTTTTCCGATTGAAAGATTTTGACCGGAAAAGGTAGTGTATGACTACGAAAGGGGGTTTTGGGTTTTGAGTGAGTAAGAGGTGAAGCGAAGAGAAGAGACGAGCTAAACTGACCAAGTGTAAGTTATTTATTGCTAGGAAGATGTTGAACTCATCTAATTACTATACGTGTCGAATTTTGGATGACAAGCCAGCCAGCCATTCATTCATGTTGAGAGAAAGTATTACTATTAGAAATCTATTGTTTTTCTTTTTTCTTATTTTATTTATTTATTTTTTCTAATTTTATTTAAGTTATTTAATTATCTTTAGTTTTATCTATTTCAATTTTTTATTGTAATTATATTTTGAGGAAACTTACGTGTTGGTTTTTTTTTTATAATTTCAATAATTTTTTAAAATCTGGCAATAAATCAATATTATCATATATTATAATTTTTATATAGCTTAATTAATATTTTAGAAAATTACACAAATAAAGGATTACAATTTTTTTCTTAACTTCACAATACATCATATGAATTGGAATAATTTTTTTCCAAAAGCATGCGTTATGATGGGATATAGAAAATATTACAATTTAATTTTATTATTTAGAACATAAAATAAATAGAATATAATGAGAAGATTATTTTCAGAGGGAAGTATAGAGGAAATGGTTGGAGATGGCCTTACCATATCATATCAACTCAAAGGCACAAAACTATCATTAGATCATGGCTAGAAAAGTAGTATCTGATTTTCAGCAGGAAAAGAGAGTGGAATAATGCTTACTAGCTTTTCTAACACAGATCTCTTCTCATTCAAACTCACACTTATCAGTTAATATATAAGGAAGGGGCTCACTAATGTACTTAATACATAGATAGCACTTGAGAGGGAAGATGGCCGGTCTCTGATACTACTTTACTTTCAGTCTCTTTCCTCTTCATTTTCTTTCCTGGTGAAAGGAGCCGTTAATGGGAGCGATCTACTATACAATTGAGCATCATGTAGTGTAAACCAGTTGGCTGGCTCTTCTTTGGTGAATAAGAAAGTTTTTTCAATGCTTACCTTTAGTGTATATATATATATATATATATATATATGTACATATTCTGTTTTGCAGAATATTTCTCATAGGGCATTTGATATATTGAACTCCTACGGAATCCTCTTCTGGGCTTCGGTGGGACTATTGATGAGATGACTAGCATGAGATCTTAGGGCACAAAGGAGTGCCGTCCCTCGATCATGTGATATTCTGATCTGAGCTTGTAATGATGCTGAGTGTTTGCTGTATCTAACATGAGGATTAGCCAAGTTATCTGAGATTTTCATGCAAGTGTGTAACACATATTTCTTATTGCAACCATTGCTTTGTTTTGTATCATACAAAGACAATGTCGGCGCTGCTTATCACCATCGGAGGAGCAGCAGCTTTATCCATCAGAAACTTGGAAAACGACTACAACAACACAACAGTCACCACCAGAGATTAGTAGTAGGGCTGGCTACAACTGTTTCTTATTACAGCAGCTTTATCCATCAGAATAGGGCATGGTATATAACTGTTTCTCTAATGGGAATCTTGAATATATATATATATATATATATGCACAGGCTTACAAGTGCATATCATGAGAAGACATCAAGAGAGACGACATTGTTTTGTATCTATTTCAAGATAGGCTGGCTGGAGTATATAAAGCGACAAGGGGGCACGGTCGTCGTCTGGGTGGACGGTAATCGCAGCAACCGAAAAGATGAGCCGTACAGAAAGAGCAATGTTCTCGGGGCTTATCTGTGTTTCAGCAGACAACATCATAGGCGGCTGGCTTGATTGAGTTGTGATTGTAGTAGGATTATTAGATACTGTCTTTTCTTTTCTACGCTCAAACTCAAAGTAATCTCGCCTGAATGTGTACAAAGTTTTTTAGTGCAAGTTCAAAGTATTTACACGTCAAAACTGAAGCTAAAACAATTTTTTTCTTGCAGTGCTCTTCTATGGATCTTAATGAGGCAAGGCAAGGCAAGGCACAACATGTTCCATGCTCTTCTATCGACCTTTTCACATTCCCTCATACTTCATAAAAAAAAAAAAAAAAAGGGAAATCATTTTAATTTAGATATATATTTATTTTCCACGGTGGACACTCGACGGTTCTATTCGGGCCAACGATAATGAAAGATTTCGGCCCAATTAATACCCAATGTTCTTTTAACTATTATAGTTCAACTTCAATGGATACCATACCATACCATCAACTAATTGATGTTGAACAATGCTTTTACCTAAGAATTTGAATTATAGCTTCTTTTTTTTTTTTTTGTCTGAAGCTAGGTTATTTATATATAATTTTTTTTGATTTTCCCATTATTAGGAAAAAAATAAAAAACTAGATCAAGTTCTTGTTGAGTCGAGACAAAGGGTAGATGCTAAACGAGAAATACAAAACACCAAACCACTATTAAAATAGAATAAAGGCACAAGTCATCATCTTTCCCTTATTGTATCACATCTTCGAATTGTTAATGCAAATAAAAGAGGATTTAAATATTATATATTTTTAGGTAGTTGATATCCGACAAAATAAAATGAACTACAAAGACACTAATCTCTCTCTCTCTCTCTCTCTCTCCCGCCTGCTAATTTTGTCCTCTCTCTCTCGCATGGACAATGTACATGAAAAATGGCTGTATTTATACTCTTCCACGTTCGACTCAGTATCAAATTTTCTATATCCCTTTTTGAACAGCTGCTACGATGATCTTATATCGTTCCTCTTGCTTTTCTTGGCTATGGGTTTTTCTGCTCTTGATCATCAGTAGCGGCGTTGACTCGTCCGCGCTCGGCGTGGACTATGTATCGAAGCTTCTAGAGATTCAGGACAGAGAGAGATCGCCGCCGTCTCTGCAGATCTCAGCCGCTCGTGCCGCTCTCGTCCGCCTCCTTCCTTTGCATGCTTCAAGCTTTCACTTCACTATCATATCCAAGGTATAGAGAGAGATTTAGCAAATTGCAGTACTGTTCTTTTACAAGTTTATTTTCTAGTTCTTGGGTTGTACTAGGAAGATTGTGGTCTTGATTAGGTACTTATCATTTGGGCATAAACATTGATCAAGAACTGACTTGTCGGAGAATCATTGATTATGGGATGTTAATAGCTTAGCTAGATGGACTTTTTTTTTTAATCAAATGTACCATCATAAAGCCTAAAAACGATCAAACTATACTTCAATTGAATGGCTTCACTGTTTCCTCTGCCATCTCCTTTTTGTGCGTGTGTGTGTGTTTCACATTAAGGAAAGCGTTTGATTACCCTTCACATCGTTTTGTTTCCCATGATCTTCTTGTAGGATGAATGCGACGGAGCGTCTTGCTTCAAACTGAGCAATTATCCTTCCGATGGTCTAAGAAGTTCTCCCGAAATCTAGTACGTCTGCCTCCTCCTCTCAGAATGTAATAAAATCCCCGAAAACAAAGATAAAAATGGAAGCTTAATCTGATCATTGCACAAACAAAATGGGACTCTACTAATTTTCCATTCATATCGAAAAGGCCCTGAAGATTGAACATCATTAAACTCATTCTTTGCTTTTTAACAGTGTATGTGGAACTAGTGGAGTGGAGCTTTTGTCCGGCCTACATTGGTATCTCAAATATTGGTGTGGAGCACATATATCGTGGGACAAAACTGGCGGAGCTCAGCTATCTTCAGTGCCAAAGTCGGGATCTTTACCTAGTATTAATGATTCTGGGATAACCGTGAAGAGGCAAACGCCTTGGAGTTATTACCAAAACGCTGTTACGTCTAGCTGTAAGCAATATTATCCTTTTAACTGATTATGCTAAATATGTCATGCGAGTGATAGAATGTAGTTAAAGTTTCAGCTTTGATCTGCTGCAGATACGTTTGCATGGTGGGATTGGGAAAGATGGGAAAAGGAGATCGATTGGATGGCTCTTCAGGGTATCAATATGCCTCTGGCCTTTACGGGCCAAGAAGCTATCTGGCAGAAAGTTTTCGAGGTTCGTCTTAGATTAAAGTGCAATGACATCTTATTGCTTCTATCTTGACTTTCCATCGACTGCTACCCTCTTCGCAGAAATTCAATATAAGTTCGCGGGATTTAGATGATTTCTTCGGAGGCCCAGCTTTTCTTGCATGGTCTAGAATGGGAAATCTTCACGGGCAAGCTTTTTTATTTCGAACAAGCATCTGAAGTAATGAAAGTTATCTTTATTCATACGGTCTGTTGTAATAACAGATGGGGCGGCCCTCTTCCACAGAGTTGGCTGGATCAACAGCTCAAACTGCAGAAGAAGATTCTTTTTAGAATGTACGAATTCGGCATGACTCCAGGTGAAAAACGATATATTCATTTACATTGTCAATAATCGTCGAGTTTAATTGGTTTTAACTTTGCATAACAGTACTTCCAGCCTTCTCTGGCAATGTCCCGGCGGCTCTTAAGAGGGCATATCCGTCGGCAAAAATAACAAGGCTAGGGAACTGGTAAATTTTAGGGCAGAATGTTCTTTTTTTTTTGTTATTACATAACGAAATACTCAAGTACTTAGGTTTTTCGTTGTTTAGGTTTACGGTTAATAGTGACCCCAGATGGTGCTGTACTTATCTCCTCGATGCTACGGATCCATTGTTCGTTGAGATAGGGAGAGCTTTTATTACACAGCAGTTAACGGAATATGGAAGAAGTAGCCACATATACAACTGGTTAGATATGTATTCCTCTACTATGCTATAATGCCGACATATCGACGCATAAACTTAGGATCTTGACGAAGATCTTAATACAGCGATACCTTCGACGAGAACACGCCGCCAACGGACGACCCGGGATTTATTTCTTCATTGGCTGCTGCAATATATAGGGGCATGGAAAGTGGCGACAGTGAAGCTGTTTGGCTAATGCAGGTCGGATTTATCTTCTTTCTTTTTTTTTTCGGGTCAAACCGTAAGATTATTCCGTGCAAACGATCCATTTTGTACATCGTGCTGTGTAGGGATGGCTATTCACCGACGATCCGTTTTGGAAACCTCCGCAAATGAAGGTAAATTCTATATTCTCAAAAAAAAAAAAGATCGATTTTTTTTTGGTTGTTACAAATGATCCCATGTTTCAGGCACTTTTGCATTCTGTCCCCCTCGGGAAGATGGTCGTTCTCGATCTATTCGCCGAAGTCAAACCTGTTTGGTCGACTTCGGAACAGTTCTACGGCGTTCCTTACATATGGTAGTTAGTTAATTTCTTTCCCTCAAACTTCTTTCTCATTTCAATCATCTGTCTTAAATCTACGAGCCATGAGCCGACGTGGTGTTCTTCAGGTGTATGCTTCATAACTTTGCCGGTAATATCGAGATGTACGGCGCCTTAGATTCAGTGGGCTCGGGGCCCATTAACGCTCGTCTGAGTCAAAACTCAACCATGGCAAGTTACTTGGCGAAGATTTTTCAAGATTTATTACCAAAGATTAAGTTATACATATCGTATTCGATGCTATAGGTTGGCGTTGGCATGTCGATGGAAGGCATCGAGCAGAATCCCGTGGTTTACGATCTTATGTCCGAAATGGCATTTCGACAAGACAAAGTAGACGTCGAGGTAATAACTAGTAAAGCTCGGACCTTTAAGGAACATAATTCTGAACTTTTTTCTACTGCCCAGAAATGGATCGACGAGTATGCTCATAGAAGATACGGAAAGCTCACTCCGTCGATAAAACAGGCCTGGAACATATTGTACCATACGCTCTACAACTGCACCGACGGGCTTATGGTAGCTTAAAAACAAATATTTTAAAGATTTCAAACTCGTTTTAATAACGTTGATATGCTTATTGGTTTTTTTTTTTTTTTTTTTTTGTCCCGACAGGATAAGAACAGAGACGTGATTGTGTCTTTCCCCGACGCTGATCCTAATCTGCTCCTTACAACATCGTCACTATCAAGAAAATATCGCCGTCTTAATCCAAATGGTCTCAAGAGAGCCGTTTATCTAGAAACTGGCGATGCATATACCCATCCACACCTATGGTATTCGACCTCGGAAGTAATCAGAGCACTCGGGCTTTTCATTTCGGGCGGAGAAGTGCTCTCGGAGATCGACACTTACAGGTTCATTGACTCACTAAAGACGTGATTTTTCGACTCATTAAAAATGGTTTTTTTTTTCTTTTTAAAATTTAGGTATGATCTCGTCGATCTGACACGGCAAGTTCTGGCAAAACATTCGAACAATCTCTTCCTAAGGACCATCGAAGCCTATCGAGGAGGGGATTTGCCAGAAGTAAATGCTATCAGCGAGAGATTTCTTGGGCTCGTGGATGACATGGACACACTTCTGTCGTGCCACGGTGGGTTTTTACTCGGACCCTGGCTCGAGAGTGCGAAAAGACTAGCTCGAGACGAAGAGCAGAAGAAAAAGGTAACGATAACTACGATCTTTTTCCATATCAAATTTCGAACGAATCGTTTCAACTATTCATACGCTTTTTGCAGTTCGAATGGAATGCAAGAACTCAGATCACAATGTGGTTCGACAATACCGAGGAGGAAGCCAGCCTTCTTCGCGACTATGGTATTTGCAATCTCTATAACAACTCAGATTTTTTACCCAAAAAAAAAGATATATCTTTTCGATGTTAATACGAATGGTTCGCCTTTTTCTTGTTTCGATCGAAGGAAATAAATACTGGGGTGGGCTATTGAGCGATTACTACGGTCCACGTGCGGCGATTTACTTCAAGTTTCTGATACGAAGTTTGCAGAAAGGCGACGGCTTTCAGTTCGGACAGTGGAGAAGGGAATGGATTAAGCTGACGAACGAATGGCAGAGTCGAAGTGATGTTTTTCCGACGGAAGGCAAAGGTGATGCCCTCGCCGTCGCTCATTCGCTATACGAGAAGTACTCGGGAGATTTCGACGAGGAAGATGGGGTTTATAACTATGTATCTATGTCTTGAATTGTTTGTAATCTTATTACAACAGTCCATGCATGTCTCTTGCATGTCGAGGTCTATGTAATGGCTTTGCACGCTTTCTCTAATATAATAGAGCATCTTTTTAATTTAGTATGTCAAATATAATTACTATGTTATCTTTTAATTTTTTTAATTTATTCTCGTTATATCCTTACACATCAATCAAGTAAATATGAATTATATTTTATATAATAAACATTTTAAATTAAAAATAAATATAGCGATCCTTAATTCTTTATTTTTTTTTTTATTTTAATTATATTCTCAAAATACTTTTTTATATACTTAAAAATAATACACTTAAAAATTGAGATTATGATTTATCTATTTAACATTTTGAATTATAATAAATTAAAATATAAAATAATATTATATATATTTATATATCAAGAAATAATACGAATAATTATTAGGCATAAGCAATATCTCTAGTGCTTGTTTGGTACGTTGATTTATATTTAGGAGAGTTTAAATAAGTAAGGTTTATTTATATAAAATTAATTATGGGTATAAAATAAAATGTGCGTTTTGTTAGTGAGTTTATAATAATCCTCCTGAGAGATAGGTTCATCTAAACCCGTATAAATGGGTTTAGAACTGTTATATATAAACTCATATTTTATATAAACTAACGTAGGAAACATGCCAATATGCTATAAACCAAACCAAAAAAGGGCTTAATGTTATAATAATAGGGTTAATGGCCATGTTGAAACTTGAAAGTTGAAACTAATTATTAAGGGGTAAAAGTGTATTTTAAGATCCCAGCGATAAACATTGGCGATTAGTTTATTATTTATAAAAGTGTATAGCGCTTCTGCGACGAATAGATAGGAGACGAGCTGTGCCTCCAAACCTATGGCGATTCCGATACCAAGCCGTCAGCTTTTCGTCGACGGAGAGTGGCGTGAGCCACTGCTCAAGAAGCGCTTGTCGATTGTCAATCCAGCTACGGAGCAAATAATTGGTACTTCATGTTATCTATAGTTGTTTTTTTTAATCTTACTCGGCGATTCGCCTTTTTTTTTTTTCATCTTCGGAGTGTTGCAGCTCTTTTGTAGTTTATGGCTTGTATGGATCAGATCCTCGAAATAAGCGTAGTGAAAATGAGTGTTTCAGCTCTGTAGTGTGAGATAATGTATATATCTGAGGTTGATGTTCGAACTGTTCTTTGTTTAGTTGAATTTGGACCGCGCAAGTGCTTTTATTTGCAAATCTAAAGCGTATTAAAACACAGATTCGAAGTTTTATTTTTTCTTGTTTTTGTTTTTTTTTCAGGGGACATTCCTGCTGCAACTGCTGAAGATGTAGACATTGCTGTGGCAGCTGCTCGAAAAGCTTTCTACCGAAATGGAGGCAAAGATTGGTCCGCAGCATCTGGTGCACATCGTGCAAAGTATTTGCGAGCGATTGCTGCAAAGGTTAATGATTGTTCTTGTGATTGAGGATATCTCAGTTGTATTGGATTCTGTTGTTTGTAACATTAATTATTTTTTTTGATACTGATAATATGTAGATTGTAGAAAGAAAAGATGAATTTGCGAAACTCGAAGCCATTGATTGTGGGAAACCAATAGATGAAGCTGCTTGGGATATGGTATATAGATATATCTCTTAACAACTTTGGGGCTACTCTCTGCTTCTCTTATTACACTACGCCCTTAATTTGTTCTGCCTTTTCCAGGATGATGTTGCTGGATGTTTTGAGTACTTTGCCAACATGGCAGAATCATTGGATTCAAAGTATAAGACTCCTGTCTTGGTACCGATGGAAACATTTAAGTCTCATGTTTTGAAAGAGCCCATTGGAGTAGTTGGCTTGATTACCCCATGGTAGGATTCATGCTCTTTGGTTGAAAATTTTATCTCATGCTGATGGAAATTATAATTTATTTGTTTATTATGGTTATCTTCTGTACAAAATAATTCTTTCCATCGGTGAATCCATTTGTTCTATCATCTTTGTAAATGTATAAACTGTGCCCTGTCTCACATCCCCTAATTGTTATTGTCCCAATCACTCAAGTCTTCCATATTAACACTGGGGATTTTTACTGATCTTTCCACTACTCATGTTTCTTATCCTTAGGAATTATCCTCTGTTAATGGCGACATGGAAAGTTGCTCCTGCTCTTGCAGCTGGTTGCACTGCAGTTCTCAAACCATCCGAATTAGCGTCCGTGTAAGTTTTCTTCATCATTTTTGAGTTAATGCTTGCACTTAGATGTGTTCATCCGGTTTGAAAATCCGGAACCGAACCGGCGGTCATGGGTTCCGGTTCAAACCGAAACCGTCGGTTCTGCATTTTACAAAACGAAAACCGGCAGTGTGTATTTTTTTATAAAAAAATTCTTTAAAATTAAAAATAAAAATAAAAAACAGTTTTGTTCAATTTATTTATTTTTTAAAATTTTTACGAAAAATTAAAAAAACATATATAAAAACAATACAAAATAAACGGTTTGGAACCGCGTAGCTGTGGTCACCATGCCTATTAAGATAAGTAAGATAAGATTTGGTTAAGGTTTGAGGTTTTGGTTCAACCAGAACCGGCGGATCCAAACCAGGAACCGGAACCGGAAATGGTTGAACACCTCTACTTGCACTATAGTACTCAAACCATCTGAATTACCATCCTAATATATTTTGTTGCCCATTTACGTTATACTTTTCTTTCTTGTATGCTAAAAGACATATTTGCGTACAAAAGATAACCTTTGTACATTTTATCTGCAGCACTTGCTTGGAGTTGGCTGATGTTTGTCGAGAGGTTGGTCTTCCACCTGGAGTTCTCAACATTTTGACAGGTTTGGGCCCAGATGCTGGTGCTCCTTTAGCTTCTCATCCTCATGTCGACAAGGTCATTTTCGTCATATTCTTAAGACTACGTGCATTGATGATGCTGTAATATAACGGCTTCATGCTTCATAAACAGATAGCTTTCACGGGGAGTAGTGTTACTGGAAGCAAAGTGATGACTGCTGCTGCACAGACAGTGAAAGTATGTATGAAGCAAAATAATCCATCATTGTTGTTATCTGATTTTGAAGATGCTTTGCTACAACTACAATATAATTTGCAGCCAGTTACCCTCGAGCTTGGTGGAAAAGGTCCGATTGTGGTATTTGATGACGTGGATCTTGATAAAGGTCCGTTCCTTTAGAACTGTTAAAAAAATACATGACTTTTTTCCCATACGTTATTTTATTAGCTACCTAAAGATCAAACTCCTTATCTTGTCTCTTTAGTTGCCGATTCACTTTCTTCGAGCAATAATGTTCTTACAGTGTGCTTTTGATGTTGGCATTCTAAACAGCTGCTGAGTGGACTCTCTTTGGGTGCTGTTGGACAAATGGTCAGATATGCAGTGCTACTTCTCGACTTATAGTACAGGTAAGCGTTGTGGTGAATTATGGGTTATCTTATGACATCTCTCTCGATTTTCATCTCTCTCACCTTAAGAATGTTTATGCAACTCATTTAAAATTTTACTCGCGAGTGTTCCACCTGTTGTCTAATCTGTGAAAAACCTTTCAGGAGAGCATTGCACCACAATTCCTTGAAAAACTAGCGAAATGGCGTGAGAACATTAAAATATCAGACCCCTTGGAAGAAGGATGCAGGCTTGGCCCTCTTGTTAGTTCCGGACAGGTAAGCTTATATTATCACATTCTTCACAAAAACCAAGAATACTCATATTTCAATTTCATTATCAATCTGCAACTGCATTCTTGAAAATATTTGTTGGAAAAGAACCTGGAGAATGCAATTTGATTCTGCCACTTTTATCTTTCTTTCTACGATCAATACAGTATGAAAAAGTATTGAAGTTCATCTCGACTGCCAAGGCAGAAGGTGCAACCATCTTATGTGGTGGTGGAAGACCCCAAGTGAGATCTTAGCAAAGGCCTCTTATCCTATGTTTACATTAGCTCACTTGAAATGGTATATTTGTTTGACTTCAAAAACGATTTTCTTACAGCATTTAGAGAAGGGATATTTCGTTGAACCAACCATTATAACTGATGTGGAGACCTCAATGCAAATATGGAGAGAGGAAGTATTTGGACCAGTTCTATGCGTCAAAACATTCGCTACTGAAGAGGAAGCCATCCAACTAGCTAATGACACACAGTGAGTTCATTTCATTTCCATCGACATAGTTGATGCCAATCCTTTCAGCCTATTACAATCCTCCCCGCCTTTTTATTTCTAATATTGGATCTCTCTCTGTCTTGTTTAGTTATGGTCTAGGTGCTGCTGTGTTATCAGAAGATTTGGAAAGATGTGAAAGATTGACCAAGGTAAGAATCTGCTGCCACTAGATAAACTTGCATAAAAATTTATTCAACTTATCTTCGTTTTTTCTTTCTTTAATTCTTGCAGGCATTCGAAGTAGGCATTGTCTGGGTGAACTGCACACAACCATGCTTCACTGAAGCTCCATGGGGAGGCAAGAAGCGGAGCGGCTTCGGTCGTGAACTTGGGGAATGGTAATAATAAATCCGTTTCGATTTTATCGTTCCGAATGTCCCTGAAAATCGTATAATCCCTCTGATTTACATGCCGAAAAAGTTCGAATGAGAAAGCGACAAAGCCCACACAATCTTGTTCTTTTCGTGCTATAGTATTGCCCCTTTTTTTCGCAGGGGGCTCGACAACTACTTAAACGTGAAGCAAGTGACTCAGTACATCTCGAAAGAGCCATGGGGTTGGTACAAGTCTCCTTCTAAGATGTGATCTTAAAATAATTTGTTGTTGTTTTATTTTATGTTGCACTTTTAGAAGACATCATCCTCAGAGAGAGAGAGAGAGAGACGATGCTCTTTTAACATTCTTCGTGTTGACTATTGACTTCATGTAATAACAACCTCCAAAAACACAGAATAAAACAATATGTTATGTTCACCATTGAATACAACTATGGAAAGTCAGCGATATAACAGATCGAAAAGGGAAGACCATAAATAGTTCCGCCAAACCTAGATCAAATGAGGGGTCCTGTAAGTCAACATAAATTTATCATAACGAAAAGCAACGTCAGTATATCTTAATTTAAAATGTTATTGAATGACATAGTCACCATGATGCCTCAAGTTCTAAAGCTTAGGATTATTTCGAGTTATATAAAAACTACATTATGCGATGAATAAAAAATATGTATTATTTTATTAATAACATTATGTGAGGAAGAGATTCATATCCTAAAGGACCGAAGTAACTGTTAAATAGAACGAAAAAAATAGATGTAATTATGTGAGAGAAACTGCAGATCCATGTCAGGACAGTTGTCATCACGTGATTGGTTGGCGGAGGAGATATTTACGCAGATGAACTCACCGTAGATTACATATGCCAAACATGCAAGTAAACTTTAGCTAAGAAAAAAACAGTGCTGGGAACGTACTGTATTGCCTTGCCCACCTCTCTCTCTCTCTCTCTCTCTCTCGTACTCATCCTTATCCTTAAATTAAATTTGCTTATCGTCGCCGTATATTTAATTAGTCAATATCCACATCCAACTCATTGGCGGCATCGATCTCTACACTCCTGCAGCAGCTGCATCTCGTTGCAGACGCTGATTGTTCTATATGTTGATGATATACTAGACGATTCTGCCGATTTGACGAGTGGTTCTGAAGAGGCTTAGAATCTTAGCAGCTGTAGATAGATATCTGCTTAGTTTTGTTTGAATATCGAGATTCGAGATCTGGGCATGCGAGTTATCTTTTTTGGGTGATCAATGGGGAGCGCAGAAGAGAGAGTTGTCGCTGTGATCATGGTGGGTGGACCCACTAAAGGTAGCAATTTTCCCTTGTTATGCATATTTTTCTTTGAAAATAATATCGTCAATTGCAGTCGGCTGATTGGTGATGTTACGATTTTGGCTGTGATTTGATTGCCTCGGAGGATTTCATGTGGCATTTCAGTGAAATTTGACTCTGATTTTTTGAAATGAGAAGATATCTTTAGTTAAAGTTTAGATCTTTAAGAGGGATTCGATCGATTTGTTAGTTACGCTTATGATAACTTGTTATTTTTATCTTCTTCGATGCAGGGACAAGATTTAGAGCTTTGTCTTTGAACATTCCGAAGCCTCTGTTTCCATTAGCAGGGCAGCCAATGGTTTATCATCCTATATCTGCATGTAAGAAGGTATGCTTTACTTATGCTGTTCAAATTTTCCAACTCATTATAATATTGGATAGTGATGATGTTGATCTTCGTGTGCTGAGAGGAAATAGTAGAAAATGATGAAGATGGCAAAGTTGAGTTTGTTTTTGCTTTTGAACTATTATTTGCTGTTCTATTTTATCAGATCCCAAACCTAGCTCAGATCTACCTTATTGGTTTCTATGAGGAGCGCGAATTTGCAATCTTTGTCTCCTCAATTTCTAATGAGCTCAGGGTTCCTGTAAGGTAATTTCATTTCCTTCAATAAGAGGCCATTTTGTTTTTATACCACTTAAATCGAAATTTAGAGAGGGATCGTATTCATCTTTTGCCTTTGCTGGTTTTTTCTTTCTTAGGTACTTGAGAGAGGATAAACCACATGGTTCAGCAGGTGGGCTTTATAACTTCAGCGATCTCATTATGGAAGACAACCCGGTACTTAGAGTGACCTGTTCTCTTTTGGTTCCATGGATCAACAGTTTTAGCTCTATTTGATGGTTAATGTTGTTCTGTATTCTTGCTTACAGTCACATATTTTCTTGCTGAATTGCGACGTGTGCTGCAGTTTTCCACTGCCAGTAATGTTAGGTAATCATCGTGCTCATCGTGTTCATATTTACTAGCAAGAATTTATTGCCAATATTAAGAATGTTTAAGTTGAGGCCAATGGTTTGTTTTGCAGAGGCACATAGAAGCTATGGTGGCATGGGAACCATTTTAGTGAGCAAGGTTGGTAAACATTTGCATTTGTTGCTTCATCTTAGATAGAACATCCTTCATTTTAGTGTTCCATCTTCTTCGCCAGGTGTCTCCTGAATCTGCAAACCAGTTCGGAGAAATTGTAGCTGATACTGCCACAAGCGAAGTGTTGCACTATACTGAAAAACCTGAAACTTTTGTACGTAAAAAAAGCTATTTGTTTATGGGCCATTGTATTGAATAGTTAATATGACTAGTAAAAGCATCTTTCTCTGCCACCATTGGAAACAGGTGAGTGATCGAATAAATTGCGGTGTGTATGTGTTTACCCCCGACATATTCAAGGCTATTCAATCTGTATCAACCCAACGAAAAGACAGAGGTTTGTGTTATCTTATTTGTAAACTCATTCACTAATCTCAGTCAATATATTATCACATTCATATTGAATTTTGTATGTATTGAAATTTCGTCGTCTGTTGTTTTTGTTACTAATTTTTCCTCTTTTTCTCTTCCTCGTTGGAAGCTACCCTACGACGAGTATCCAGCTTTGAAGCAATGCAACCAGCAAATAGGTAAAACTTCGAAGATAGCCTAGTCTCTGTTTGTAAGAATTGATGGGGCTATCCTATCATATTATTGTTTCGTTGACATATTTAAGTTGCATTCTTTTTCATTATTTTCACATATTCTTATGCCAAAACTTATCAACAGGAGTCTCCCGAGTGATTTCGTTAGAATCGATCAAGATATTCTGTCACCACTTGCCGGGAAAAAACAGTTGTTCGTATATGAAACAATGGATTTCTGGGAGCAAATCAAAACTCCAGGGTACAAGCTAAAAGCCTAAAACATCTATAACACATAATTCCATGTAAACTACATTATATCCATCAACTTCATAAATCTTAATCTGTGTCATAACTTTGATACTGTGCAGGATGTCCTTAAGATGTTCGGGTTTGTATCTTTCTCAGTTCAGAATCACGTCACCCCATCTCTTAGCAGACGGCGATGGGACAAAATCAGCTACGATCTGGGGCGATGTGTATATTCACCCGTCAGCGAAAGTTCATCCAACTTCAAAGGTCTTAGTCTCATGCTAACATTTTCCATTTTCTCTTGTATAACCATTGAGAAATCATCACACTGAGATAAGGACTTGATATAGCCATTTTATTCAAATTTCTGGTTTCTGATGTTGAGCAGATTGGCCCAAATGTTTCCATCTCGGCCAATGCTCGGATAGGTGCAGGTGTTAGACTTGTCAACTGCATTATTCTTGACGACGTTGAGGTCAAGGTACTTTTGTTCCATCAGTTTTGGTTGGCTTTTTTTCTATTACATATGTTATTTAGGCAACTCAATTATTGGCTTCTTTGAAGGAAAACACACTCGTAGTTCATGCTATAGTCGGGTGGAGATCTTCGATCGGAAGGTGGTCTAGAGTCCAGGTAATGATTTCTTGATTTCATCCAAGAAAGTTAGGTTCTTCCAATTCAACATTAATTCACTGCCATGTTGGTTTCAGGGCTCAGGCGATCACAATGCCAAGCTTGGGGTTACAATTCTTGGTACGTTCAAGAAAGTTTCTATGTTAATCATTCTTAAAACATCCTTTTCTTTTTTGAAGCTATCTATGACTTCGATCATAAAAAAATAACATTGTGTCCTGTATCAGGCGAATCCGTGATCGTCGAAGATGAAGTAGCAGTGATCAACAGCATAGTCCTTCCAAACAAGACGCTCAGTGTTAGCGTCCAAGATGAAATTATGCTTTAGAAACTTTTGTTTCTCTTTAACTCCCCACACAAAAGACTCTTTACTGCCAATTAGCTTGTGTACCTTATTTCCAATTATTGTTATTACAGATACTTGCTAGATGTTTTCATCTTTTAATCAACACTGTTTGCTGCAGAATTACTATTAAATTGAGATACGACACCAACCATAGCCACTCTTTTATACAAATTCGACTGATTTTGATATTTCGTCTTGAATAACAAGACGTTAAACCAATAGCATAAGAAGGAACCTCTCTGCCTCATGGCTAAGATCGTGCCTTGATAAGAGTTACGTTCAAACCTTTGTAATAATAATAATAATAATAATAATAATCCGGTCATGCATTCTCTAGGCGTTTTAAAGAAAAGAATAGTGCCACAATATATATTATCAGATACGAGAATTAACAGGTCCTTGAAGGTTGTAAAAAAGTGCAGTTGCAAACACATATATGACGTTTTAGTACTGAGTAATGGAGTAATGGGAAGGATGGCTAAACTGTGCCCAAACAGACATTGTTACCCTCTCAAAAGTGTATAAGGTTGTCTCAAACCCTCAAGGAAGCTTTGTGGACCATAGTCTCCTTGTGGATTTGGTGGCAACTCTTCTCAACGAGGTCAAGCAGCTTCTCTAGGTTTGTTGCCCATGAGTTGAGGATGTCGTTGCTGTCTTTAGCTGTCTGGAAACAGACGACTCCCAATGGTCGGTCAATCTTCGCCACTAGTGCCTTGGAGACGACCATGTCACAGAGATGCTTTTCAGCTTCCTGTCCAAAGGAAACAGAGACGATGAGGGAACAAATTATACAGGCAAAAGGGTACGCATATAGGACAAGCAGAACGCTAAAACACACCTGTAAAGTAAGGCACAGCAAATCCGCGAGTCTCTTCAAGGTTATCCTCGAATAGTATTTTGAGACGACAAGGATATTCTGCACAATGATTATCTCCAGATGATGACTCAAATAAAATCTCAGTTCACAGTATAACAGAGGCAACTGAACAAGGAAGTCTTTGATGAAAATGGTGAAACTGAATTAAATGTCTCACGTGCTCAATGACTCTGAGTTTTAGATCTTCAGCTGCCCTCTCACCAAGAGGACCACCAACCATGTTCTTCTCATTTTCAAATTCATCTTTGAAGGTGTTCCACAGAGCGTTCCACTGGATGACTTCCATGGTAACTAGTTGCTTCAATAGTAACCTAATTATGAGGTTTATACCAATGAGACCATGTAGCATGCCCAGATTAATGAACTGAACGGAAGAGCGATAATTATATCCGAAAATCATACCTGAAATGTGGGATTTCTGAAAGATTCTTGTCCTCTAGGGTCGAATTAAGAAGACTAGACTGCATGGGACCACTAGGTGACAACACCAAATACCAACATATTTTTCTCAATACCTGCAGGAGAAACAATCAAGTCCATGAGAAAATAGATAGAAGAAAGATGTATATGTAATTACTATGCATATTACATTTAAGCACAGATTCAGAGAAGAAGCATGGAAAATAAAAAGATTATACCGGAATCCATTGAGCTGGATCTTCCTTCACAGTAGGAATTTCATATATTGACTTGTAGCACCGGCATATTTCAAGGTAGTCGTTGTTATGCAAGTAATACCTACACAAGGCGAGAAATTAAGCAATTTTCGAGAGCATAACTGAAGAAAGCATGAGGGCAAGAAATTCAGGAAGATCTGAACGCTGCTTCTATAAAGGAGGAAGATACACCCAGCACGCCGTAACTCATTGCCCATACACAAAGAAAGTTTCAACATAAAAAACAAAAAATAGAGAAAACGAGCCAATGATATTTTATTAAAACATTAAGATTGAAAATCTGGCTCTTGTTCTTCCAGACCAGATGAATGGTATAATCAACCATAAAACAAAAGAGGAATCAAGAAACGATAGCATAACGAACAACACCATCCAGATGTCACATGAAGTGAGGATAAATCATATCAATAATTAATTTAACCTACAGCACAAGGAAAAAACAATAGAAAGGTAAACTGCAGACATTTACTCATCTAAAGATATTAAGAAGTGAGCATGAATCAATGTTGGTAAGATGTGAATTGTGAGCATAAATCAATGTTCTCGTCTTAATTCTATAATAACATTCCAGAAAAATGTAACAAAAAAGACACATACCGGATCATTAGTTGGTAATAAATCTTTTTCAACTCTGATAGCGATGGAATATCTGCGGGAGGTTCTTCAACAATGTTTTCACCTTCTTTGGGCTTTTTCTTCTCTTTTGAAGGGTCAGCTTCAAAAACTCTAGGGCTTATCTTTCTTGACAGTATCTGTGCCCGGACATAATCCTGGCGGTCTAAACACAAACGAACCTACAATATTCAAATAAGAAGGTAATTCACAAGTTTTAATTTAAGGTTTAAACATTGACTATAGAAAAAAAAAAGAAAAAAAAAACTATGCAGAGAACCACATACTTGCTCAAGTATGAAAGCTATTTTTTCCGTTTTTGCCATGGCACCAAATGTTTCAACCTGTACCAAAAATTTGTCAGCAGATATGTAGGTTACATGAAAAATAAAAACCACATAGTAAAAGATAAGGTTAAAAACAGTCCACCTACCGCAACTTCTTGCGTCAAGTCAGCTGCCTCAGCTATGAGTCCTTGTTCTTCCTTAATTTTGGCAAGTTTCTTGATCAAACGAGCCCTTTCAATCTCAACATATATCTATCATATACAATCAAAACTTTAGCTAATAAACAGAAAATCCAAAGTTTTCCAAAGCAGCAAACAAGAATAGGAATCACCTTTCCAGCGGCTACACTGTTGAGAGTCTTAACGAGGTCTATTTTAGTTTCAAGATCAGGTGTCTGGTCGATATACTGCATAGCTTGTTGGACCATGGCTTGCACAGCCTGCACTAAGAACAGACCAAATGAAAAAAATGACACTTGAAGCAGTGAAACAATCCAGCAATAGAGGCATCCAAATTAAAAAAAAAGGTGAAAAAAGCACATAAATGACAAACAAAAGAAGATCAATTCAAGCACTATAAGTCTACAAGTAACGATTTTTTTGGATCGAAAATCATAATGCTCGTGAGTTCTACAAATCCGCTACAGCAATTGAATTAATGAGTTATGTCACGACATAAACATGAGATTACAATCAATGAGACATGTAGAACTAAAATATGAACAAAACCTGCTTCAATTGTCCCCGACGCTTAGAGATGAGCACTATCTGCTCGTTAAGAGTCTTCCACGCGCCAGCTTCGAAGCAGAGCTGCAAAATTTCAGTGACGGCCTTGCGCGTGCCAGCAACTTCACCAGCTTGCCTCATCTGCTTCTCCACGTTGAGCAAAGACTCAATCTTGGCCTCCAAACTGGCTCCTCCATTTTCCTGCAACGAAGATCTCATAAAATTAAAACACTGTGCTCCAGATCCGAATCAGCAAAGCAACACAACTCTAAAATTAACTGGCGATCGAAAGTATAGTCTCTGCTCACCATGTCGATAAACTCCTGCGACAGTAGCTGAAATATGCGAAATCGGTCGATTGAAAATGAAACCCTAGAGATTCTGTTGAGCTGAGCTGAGCAAAGCAAAGTGTCCTTAACCTTAACCTGCGGGACAAGCCAAGCAGAATTCACAACTTAATATATATAATAATATACTATATATTTAAAAAAAAATTAAATTATTCGTCTTCGAGAACCAGAGAATTCATTATCATCAGTCCCGATCGAAGTTTCAAATTCCTCATAAATACCACTTCAATTTTTTCTTCCTGTTCAGTACCGATTTGCGAATTTCTTCCTGTTCAATACCTAAAACGGCCTTTTCAATGTTGAAAAGACAAAAATAACCTTATTTCACAGGTTCAGTATCAACAAAACTGGACATCATATCAACTGTTGTCTCTATTATACCAACTATTAACACTATTATACCAATAAAATTGAATATTATACCAATTAATATCATTATTATACCAACTGTTAACACGATTATATCAATAAATAACATTATTCTAATTTTATATCAACAAAACTGCATATTATA
This sequence comes from Lindernia subracemosa, assembly GCA_028392965.1. NCBI lineage: Eukaryota > Viridiplantae > Streptophyta > Magnoliopsida > Lamiales > Linderniaceae > Vandellia > Vandellia subracemosa. The sequence goes on from JAQPCC010000032.1 coordinate 83,711, forward strand.
CCAACTGTTGTCGTTATTATACCAACTGTTATCACTATTATACTAACAAATAACGTTATTCTAATTTTTTACAAATAAAACTGGGCATTATATCAACTGTTGTCGCTATTATACCAACTGTTATTGTTATTATACCAATAAATAATATTATAATTTTATACAAACAAAACTGCATATTATACTAATTGATGTCGTTATTATACCGGTTTTGTTGTGAAGAAAGGTTATTTTCATCATTTCACTGTTTGGAGGTATTAAACACACAACTTTTCACAGATGGGTACTGAACATGAAAAATAATTCGATGGGTACTGAACATGAAGTTTAAACTTCGAAGGGTAATGAAAGGAAATTTGCGCTTTTAATTTTAGCTATTTAGTTGTCAATAAATTAATAATCATTCAATAAATTAAAATAGAGTATTGTCTTTTTTTCCCGAGTGAATTGAACCAAAAATATTACTGATGTTAGAAATGAACCAAATTTAGCTTCTTTTGAATAATTATATTGATATGCTTAAAAAGAAAAAGCTACAGGCCCATCTGTATTTCTTAGATTATTAGAAAAGCAAGTATATAAAAAGACTACGAAATTAATGAATTCAGCAGGTAATTGACAGTTGATCACAGTAATAAGACGAAAAAATCATTGAGAAAACAAGAAAACACTATGGATGTGTGACGAAGGCATGGCTGGCTCAAGTCATCAGTTGAAGTCCGCGTCCGTTCCCGCCAAAATTAATCGAAAGGGCTCAGAACTCATCGAGCAAGACAAAGCATAGCGTCGTAAGAAAGCATTATTGTGAAATCTCATCTATATAATATAACGATTAAAGAGTTCGACTAAAATACTTCGCACAAAATCATTCCGTGCTTTGATCGGCGGAACCCTCCTTACCAGCCTTCTGCAAAAGAAAGTGAGCGAGCAGTCAGTGATCGATTTGGTAGTTAGGTGATGCGAAGGAAAAACCACAACAGCGACAATCAGACACAATCAAGGTTATTATATTATAAATACACTCCATGTAATAAACAGCTTTACCTCTAAAGCTTTTATCACCAAATGTGATGTGGTAGATGTTTTAGAGGGAAGATTGAAAGGAACAGTCAATCACGATTGAAATTTAATGTAAGACGTGTAGCTATTACGCAAAATAACACTTAAGTATGTGCTCGCGCTCCAGGAACATGCTTTAAATGGTATTGGCACAAAACTAACACTGTTTCCCAGCTGCTAAATGCGGATACTTTTTAACTATTTTCTTCTTTAAGTATATGACAAGCATTGGTTTTCCTTCAGCAATGTTTATCCCATGATAGATTCCACGAATAAAAAAGTGACATATTGAGACTGAATTGCATTGGCCAAAGAAAGAAAACTACCATATTGCAAAGCATCATTGCTGAGTTCATGAGAGTGAATACGAGTCAGAATACACATTGTGCATGGATAGTTTCATTTCATCTTCATGAGACTTTTGAGAAAAGCAAATAATCGTAAATGCATTGTACACAAGACTTATTTCACCAACAAATCATACAGAAAAATGATGCTCGACAAAATAGAAGCTACAACACCTCTACCACGGGACTAGGATACAGCTCAATATCAGACCACTGTCTCAATGTGAGCTAACAAGTTTCCACATGAAAAAAAAAAAAAGCCATAGCTCCATGAATCAGGCAATCCACAAGCCATAAAGCTAATTCAAGCCACGTTATTATGCTAATCTACAGTCAGTGAACATCATCAAGAGGACTCGTCGAATTCATTTGTTATTTTATCATCCTCATACCTATTCAGAGGAACATGGCCTAATTTCCTGATCTCTAACACATCATCACCACACAAAAAATTTGATTATGGATCAAATCTATGCAAATTTTTTTAACTATATCTTAATGCAATGCAAACTTCACCAACGGCACGCTAAATTAGAAGGAATCAAACAAATCCATATCATACTCGAATTCCAACAAATAAACACATACAAAAACAGCCATAACTAGTCAGGTTATCGTCTATACCGACTGCTCCGAGTGCCACCTGAGTCCACGGTAGACGTTGACGGAAAAAGTCGCCGATAAGTAAACAGTCGCAACGCCGAGGCCCAAAGTGAACGCTTTGAAAGTCCAGTCACCTATTTTGCTCGCCGCCGACATTCTCACTCCCTTCGATTGCCCTACCTACTGTGCGGCGGTCTCAGTGAGCCGATCAACTGTTGCAAATTAGGGTAGACGATTGCAAAATGTATAATAAACCTTGGCTAGCAAATTCCGAGGTTTATAGTAGTTGATTGAGGTTCGCATGGCGGTTTTACTATTTTGCCCTTCAAGAAGGAAGGTACATTTTATTAGGCAAAGGTCATTTAATTGTCTTTGAAACTTCTTTCAACGACCAGCCCATTCATTTAGAAGCTGATGCATTCAACATACACAAACATAATGTATTTTAATTAGTTTTTACAATCAACATCAGATCTATAATTTATATAATATTATACACATAAAAGTTTACTACAATGGGAACTATATGTTCTATCATTGTCGTGAAAGTCTGGTAATAGTGTTTGCATCAGCACTTATGATGTCTTCAGAAGCCAAAAGTTGAGACAGTCGTTCACTTAGATCATCCACTTCTCCATGCAACTGCTTGATGTATTTGCATGTCTTCTTCATAACCTTCACCACCCCATTAACCAACCTCAGATTAGCTTCGTCAAAGATATTAAAAAATCCCATCTTTTGATATCAATTTGCTCGTTTAGTTAGATAGAAACTTGATTAGAACAATGTAAAAAAGAAAGAACTTACTCTTGAACTACACTTTGAAGTAGAATGAGGTGACAGCACTTGAGGGGTCTCATCTTCGGACATTCTTGAAGAAACTCTTGCTCTTCTGTTAAGAGACATTATTAATTACTTTCAGACACACACTGTTATGAAATCAAGAATGCGAAGGAGGTGGAGCAAACAAGCATAACAACGAGCCACTTAAATAGGGAAATTTGAGGCCGTGAAACTTAATCAGAACAAATATAAATATGGGTCCCATTTGTCAAAGCTTATGCAGTGCAAATGGGGCCATTTAGCTCAAGAATACTGTTGATTGACTTTAATGGTTCCCTTGTGAAGAAACCAAGGAAAAAAAAATGGCACCTTGATAAGACAGCTTTGTCTTGTAAGAAAAATGTCGAAGCAGCTAGACTAGGTTCTGAGTTCATACGAACATCGATGTCATGCCACATTAAGTTCAGTAGAAACAGAAGAAAGTAAAGTTATATGTAGTTATCTGAGATGCAACGTAATGCAATAACTACGAATTTACCATAAAGAGCCCCAACCACCACCGCCGGGAGTCAAAACATGAAGAACGTCGCTGGCGCGAACTTCAACCGTGTTCTTACCTCCAAGATTAACCTTACCCCTCTCCTTCGTAGCGAGATAATTAGCCCCACGAGCGCCGTTCTTGCCGCCCTTCAAACCCCTTGGCGCGTGCACGCGCCTCTCGGAGAGAACGCTGACCACCACGGGCCGTCTGAACTCTATCTCCCTAACGAGCCCATCTCCTCCCCTGCGAACTCCGTCGCCGCCACTGCCGTCTCTCAGCCCGAACTTACGGAGTACGACGGGATACCTCTGCTCGAAGATCTCGGGATCGGTCATGCGCGTGTTGGTCATGTGGCACTGGACCCCACTCGCACCGTCCCACGTGGGACCCGCCCCGGACCCGCCGCCGATCGTTTCGTAGTACCCGAAAGTAGCGTCGCCGAAGGTCAGGTTGTTCATGCAACCTTGCGAGCAGGCGCAGGCTTGGAAAGCTGTAAGAATTACGTCCGTTATCCTCTGAGATGTCAGAACGTTGCCTCCGACCACTGCGGCTTTATCGCTCGGAGAGAGGAAAGAACCGGGCGGGATGTATATTTTCACAGGCGCTAAACATCCTTGGTTTAGGGGTATTTCGACGTCTACTAAGCATCTAAGGCAGTAGATTACGGCGGCGGTTGTAACTGCCTCCGGCGAGTTCCAATTTCCGTAGACTTCCGGGCTAGTTCCATTAAAGTCGAAGAATGCTTCTCCCTTATTTGGATCGATGGTGAGCTTCAAGTGTATGGCCGAGCCATCATCCATGTAATCTTCTTCTTCTATCGTTACTGCATTATCTTCTTCGCCTAAATCGGATGAATTCTTTACTTTCGAAGCGACGGATTTTAGCATTTCTCTAACAGCTGATTCTGCATTGGCTTGTACGTGATGCATGTAAGATTGGACGATCTCTAGACCGTACTGTTCGATGAGTTCTTTGATGAGAGAAATCCCTCTCTGATTCGCAGCGACTTGAGCGTGGAGGTCCGATATGTTATCTTGAAGCCTTCTAGTTCCAGGGATTTTAACTTCGGTTTCTTCTGATGATGGAAAAAGGAGCAATTTTTCGATCCCTTCTTCTTGAAACCGACCCTTTTCGACAAGCTTGAATGCTTTTATCGCAGCTCCTTCTTCCCATATGTGCTTCGAGAATGGAGGCATACTGCCCGGAGTTATACCGCCAATATCTGCATGGTGGCCTCTGCTCGCAACAAAGAAGAAGAGTTTTCCACCATCGAAATAAGGAGTTATTACAGTGATGTCTGGTAGGTGGCTGCCGCCAGCACAAGGATGATTCGTAACTAAAACATCTCCTTCCCGCAAATTGTCACCCCAGTACTTCAGTTGCCACCTCACCGTGCTCGACATTGCTCCCAAATGTACAGGAACGTGAGGGGCGTTAGCAACTAAACCACCATCTGGGCCGAAGAGGGCGCAAGAAAAATCTAACCTTTCCTTGATGTTTGTAGATATCGAAGTTCGCTGAAGGGTTCGGCCCATTTGCTCGGCTATGCCCATGAATCTGTGGTTGAAAATCGAGAGCTGCACAACGTCAGCAACATCTTTCGACACTTGCACAACATTATCTGCTGCTTCAATCTCAATCTTGATGTTGCCATACTTTGTAATGAATGCCTTGCAATTGGTTTCTACGATCACGGTGCTGTTACCATTCATGATTATTGCAGGACCAGGAATGGCGTGGCCATATGTAAGATCCTCGAGTTTGTACAGAGGCGTGTCGTGCCAGCTCTTGACGAAATACACCTTGCAGTAAGCGGCAACCGTGGGCTGTCCTGAAGCGGGATCAAGAACCAGCGGCTTAAGAATGTTGGTAACTCCAATCCCACGCACTCTAACATCACAAATTAGGATATTTCGATTCTGAAGTTTAAACCCATATTCTTGTTGAAATAAGTTCTCAAACTGAGCAGCGTAATCTCCTTTGGACCCATCATCCAGCACAAAGCTCTTCACCATTATTGCAGTGTCAGTTCCCTCGTATCTCAAGTTCAGAAAAGTCTCGGTTGTAATATTTTCTTCTCTAAACCCTTGCGTTAGTAGTTTTTCCTTCACTCGGTTTAAAAGGCTTGCTTCCCTGTTAGAGGCCTCCAAAAGGGATTCTGCGTTGTAAACAGCAGAATAGGGCTCCTGGGCTTCATCTACCACATCAGCCATCCCCATACCATATGCACTTAAAATCCCACAGAACCTATGAATTAGAACTTCTTTCATACCCAATGATCTAGCTATGGCACAAGCATGCTGTGGCCCGGCACCTCCGAAGCAAGCCAGAGAGTGGTTCTTCGTCTCGTGGCCCTTCATCTCGGTCAACTGACGTATCGGTCTGCACATAGTCTCATTAGCAACGTTGATGAATCCCTGTGCAATCTCTTCCACTGTCATATCCTTGGCTTCTGGGTCCTGATTTTTTCTGTAATGATTAATTTCCTTTGCAAGTTTTTCGAATTCATCTCTAGTTGCCCGAACATCTAGTGGTTGATCCTCGTTTTTCCCAAATATTGACGGGAAGTACTCAGGGATTACATATCCCAATACAAGATTTGCATCAGTAACAGCAAGCTCACCTCCTTTACGATAACAGACTGGACCTGGGTGTGCACCCACAGACTCTGGTCCGACCCGAAATGACCCAAACTGAAACTTCAACTTCGAACCACCGCCAGCTGCGACGGTGTAAATCTCGAGCTGAGGGGCTTGAATAACTGCCCCAGCAATTTGTGTTTCTATTACGTGATCATAACTGCCTGCGTATCTACTCACATCAGTCGATGTCCCACCCATATCAAAACCAATAAGTGGATTATTGGTCTCAATTCCGTAAAGAGTTTGTGAATATCCCACCACTCCACCAGCTGGACCAGACAAAACCGCCTTATGCCCCGAGAACCTATTTTCTGGCGCTAGACCGCCGTCCGATTGCATGAACAGAACATTCAGTTTCCCATCGCCAATCCCTTCCTCGAATTTCGACATAAATCCAGACAAATAGTCCTTAATGACAGGAGTGAGATATGCATCAATGCATGCTGTTAAACCCCTAGGAACAGCCCTAACCATGGGAGACAACGCAGAGGACAAAGAAACGTGCTTGAAACCCAAACTCAGAGCCAACTTTCCAACTAACAACTCATGCTCAGGATAAGTGTAAGAATGCATCAAAACCACAGCCAAACAAGAAATACCCTTTTTAAGCAAACCTTCGAGCAAAGGTTTTAGCTTCTCATCGTCAGGTCTCTTCTCAATCCTCAATGCCTCCCCCGATACACCCATCACGTTCAACGGATTGTCTTTAACTTTGTCATCCCCTTTCTCTTCCTCATCGATGACCAGCTTGACTCTCTCGTCGACCTCGATAACCTCCTCATATAGATTGGTGGGCTTCGTTACTTTCAGGTCAAATATGTTCGGCCGGGATTGGTTTCCGATTTGGAGCAGGTCCTTGAATCCCTTTGTGACGCAAAGCGCAATTCTCTGGCCCTTGCGTTCCAAAAGTGCGTTTGTGGCCACGGTGGTGCCCATACGTATCCACTCGATGCGTTCCGTGGGAATCTTAGAGGCTCGTGGGATTTTTTTCGCCGGTGAACTGCTCGAGGATTCTCCGTATGCCTTCGACTGGCGCGTCGTCGTAGTTTTGAGGGTCCACGGAGAGGAGCTTCGTCACGACTGGTGATGTTTGTCCGGGAACTTCGGCGTAGACGTCAGTGAATGTGCCGCCACGATCAATGCAGAATTTGAACTTTCCGACTTCATTGTTCGACATTCTTCAGGATGATCGCCGAGGTGTTTTCGAGGTCAGTTTCAGCAGTGAATGGAAGAAGATGAATCGAGGAGTCTTTAGGTGATTGTGCGACTTAATAAAAGAAAAGGAAGAAAAGGTTGAACTGAACTCTGTTAACGTAATTAATTACAATTTCCCTCCAATATGATTAATTTCAATTAAATCCCTCTGTTAACGTAATTACACACATTTTCCCTCTAATTATGATTAATTTCAATTAAATCCCTCAGTCTTACTGTCTTTAAGACCCAAACGAAAAGAAGAGACTGTCAACGAGACGGACTTTGCCTTCTCATGAGATTCAAATTTGTCTTCTCTTTGGCTAGATCGCAATTGGAGGTATTGATTTTTACAGCTTGTTGCCTGTTTGATCGATTGATTAGGTTCATCTGTTTAGTTCTTTTTATGTATTGATACATATATAGCTCATTGCATTCCATCATCGTGACGTTTCAGATGTCTTTCGCACGGGTTTGTTTACTTCTTTCTTTTTATGATTTCTTGTTGTTTGCTCAGATATGTTGTTTCCAGGGGCTAACATTTAATCTTTCTTGTGTGAATGAAGCATGATTGTTGCGATTACAATTGAAAAGTGACGATTACAAACAATTGAAAAGTGTTTAACGATTAATCAGCCTATGGACTTCGTTGGAATTAAGTAGTAATCGTAGTTTGATCGTAGAAGTTAGGGCTCCTCATTTGATGTGAAGATTAGATAGGCCGATACTTTTAGTTCCGCGCTAGCAAAGTAAATGATATTGACTTGAAAATGATAGAAAACAAGCTTTGGGTTTCTATTAGGCATCTTAAAGTGGGGATCAATTCTTACAGCCTCTGAAAGATTTTTGGGTTGGACTGAGCAAGTTGTTCTTGAATAAAACGAATGAAGAGACAAGTTTATGACTGAGAACATTAGCCTACCTTGTTGCACCGTCAACGTGTTTTCCTGCTTTTGGATGAACGAAGATACAAGTTTATGACTGAGCGAGCTTATTGGCATAATAAATGATATATTTGAATTTTCCCGTCTTCTTTTTGTGTAGCTCTTGTGCTGTTTGTATTAAGTTCAGTACTGCTCGTTGATCAGTCGCAACTGTGGTTCTTATCAGGTTTTTAGCGGGTTTTGAAGACTTAAGAGGAAAGATCAGTTCAAATTATCCAAGAACAAGATATGGTTTTAGTACTAGCCCTAGGCGATAAGCATATACCACACCGAGCTCCAGATCTTCCGGCAAAATTCAAGTCCATGCTTGTTCCTGGAAAGATCCAGCATGTTGTTTGCACGGGAAACTTATGCTCAAAAGTAAGTGGTATCCCATATCCCATGACCCGATCATGAGAAGATATTATGTGATAGAGAATCTTTTTTCATGTTTTGTCATAATCTTGATAGACATGTTTTGTAATAATACGTTCGCGTGCCTCTATTTTGCGAAATTTACCTAGAATACTATATATTTACAGGAGGTTCACGACTACTTGAAAACTCTCTGTCCCGACTTACACATAACTAGAGGTGAATACGACGAGGATACCCGCTATCCAGAGACCAAAACATTAACAGTTGGTCAGTTTAAGCTTGGTGTATGCCATGGCCATCAGGTATCTCCTTTTCTTTCTAACATCTTATCCCTACTCATTAGAATGTTGCTCACAAATACCTCTTATCCTAAATCTTGAAAAAATGTAAAGAAAAGGTATTTCATTTGGTGCTTAATAATTATTCACATATCCAAATTAATGTAAATTTTCATCGAAAGGTCATTCCATGGGGAGACCTAGACTCATTGGCCATGCTCCAGAGGCAGCTCGACGTGGACATCCTCGTGACAGGCCACACTCACCAGTTCACAGCTTACAAACACGAGGCTGGGGTCGTCATAAATCCAGGCTCAGCCACAGGTTCCTTCAGTAGCATCACCTATGATGTCAACCCAAGCTTTGTCCTCATGGATATCGACGGTCTCCGTGTAGTTGTTTATGTTTACGAACTCATCGATGGAGAAGTTAAGGTTGACAAGATCGATTTCAAAAAGACCGCCACACCTGCCTAAGCTTCACCAACGGTTGTAGAGTATTTCCCCTTGTGCTTACATATCTTGTTTAGGTGCTGCTTTGAGATCTTTGAACTGCATATTGTTGACTGTTGATTTGTTTCTATATATTTTCTGTGTTGTTTTATTAGTCGAACAACAAATTTTTCGTGATTATATTCGAATTTGGCCTATCATTGCATACTACCAAATATTCGAAAAATATCACATTCATCACAAAAGAAGGCAGTAATTCCAACTTTTAGTGCATTTCAACTAAGGTACATCACAGCAAACAAATCCATTGGAAACCCAAATCCATTCACTCAATGCGTACAATCTTTAAGTTATTATAGTACAAAGGAAACAATCTTAGATGATAATGATAGGCACTCCAAACAACTCAATAGGACAAGAGATGAGTCCCAAGCTATAAGCTGTCTGAAGCTATTTGATCCATAATGGGCATTTTCATGTTGGAGTTAGCAACCAAATGCCTTCATGGATTATATTGCAGGGCTGTGCATGAGATTATCAATCAGCTGTCCAACTTTGCTCCACGATCTCCCTAACTCTGCGGTTGTATTCCCTCTTATTCTCGCTGAACATCCTTGCAGCTTCAGAATTCGCAGGGGAATTCGGGTTTGGATCACACAATAGTGACTGGAAATTAGAAAAAAAAGTAAAAAAAAAGAGATGAGTTGTTTATAAATTTTAACTGCTATGAAGAATATAATTTATATTGGACTGGACGGCAACTATATGGACATGCCAGATGATGAGTTCAAGAAACTAATATTTGAACAAATGTTTGCTCAGCAAAAGTACCTGGATGGATGTAAGTATAGCGGCAACATCATAAATAGGACTCCACTGATTTTGAAGGATGTCCAAACAAATACTTCCATCAGCATAGACTGATCAAAATGTTAATTATCAGAGTCAAGCAGGGACCAAGCTTATATATGAGTGTACCGTGAATTGACTTTTTACAGTGTCTTACTATTGGGATGGAACATTCTAGAAACGAACCGAACGGTTGGTGGCTTGTTTGGATAATCTTCGCTGAATTGAAGAGTCAATTTGAACGTACCTGTCATGCCCAAAAAGCACATCAACAAATTTACTAATGCATTGTAAGAAAAGGATAGCATCAAAGAAGGAAGTTGAAAATAATAAGAATCACCTCCATCCCATGGCGTATCATCAGGACTGCAACCCACATAGAAAAAGAAAACAACAAGTATACCACAAAACGGTCTATCAGACTATAGTTGGAAAAATAGAGTAAAATAAACTTTTCATGAGAATAAACGAAAATCACAAGAAAATTACGTATAAATAGCGGGATGACAATCTCACCCGAAAATAACAGCATTCCACAGCATTATATTATTATCTTGAGGAGCGCCACTAATACCCGCTGGAGGATCCTGCTGCAACCTCTTGAAGTCCCTCATCAGTCTCTTCCGAGCCGGAGTCGACATCTTATCACTAGAAAGAATCAACCATAGTCGATTTTCTTAATCAGAAAAATAAACCCATTTCAACAACATATCAATTTACGAAAAGAAAAACGGTACCTTGCTACCTCTACAATTATTTTAGAAAGCTAGTCAGCGCCAAAATTTCCAATTAAATGAAATCAAGACTAACTCCAGCACAGAGTTTGGAATAACAAGGTTTTGGGGGGAAAATAGAATTAGGTTATCAACTAATTACAGTTTCCAAACAAACAAGAATTCTTTAAAAGAAATCATTTCAATCAACATAAGGTTCACTTTTCAGCTAAATTTACATAATTCAAGACACCATAGAAGCACCCAAAGCCCTGAATAAACAAAACGGTATAAAAAGAACTCAGGATTTTCTCATATGATAATACAGATTCCGATTGATATCAAGCCAAACATCTTCCCCAAAATTACTAGCTCTTTTGAATCGTGAAACCACAAAAAATTGATCAATTATACAAACAGAAAGATGAGTAAATTCATCGACTGATCCTGATGAGACTTCGCAGAAGCGAGCTAGCAGAGTGAATGACGAAAGGAGACAGAAGGCTTTTCTATGCCCGTATATATAAAACTGTGCAAGAATTGTTTTCAATAATATATATCTTTGGGCCTCCATTAATATCGTAAGCTTGCTGCCATAGGCCCAACAGGCCCATCGACTATTTCATTAAATAATCAAAACGACGTAGTTTTAATTTATTTGCCACGTCAGCATCGACGTAGGGCGGGCGACTTCGTCGTGAACCTAAACCCAGTGAGAGAGAGAGAGAGAGAGAGAGAGAGAGAGAGAGAGATTCTAATGGATGCCATTGCTCAAGAAATCAAGAAATGTCATCCCATGGACGAGCGAAAAGTGAAATCGCAGGAATCAAAAGATTCGAATCCAGCCAAGCAAAAGAAGAAGAAGAAGAAATTGAGGAAGGACGAAGAGATGATAATCGAAGGTTTTCCCATAGATGGGCTATCGATTGCTGGGCACGAGACGTGCGTGATATTCCCAAGCCTCAGCTTAGCGTTCGACATAGGGAAGTGCCCTCAGCGTGCCGTTTCGCAGCAGTTCCTCTTCATATCTCACGGACACATGGACCACATCGTAATTTCCCTCACTGTCCCTATGGTTTAACTATCTGCAGTAGATTAAAACAGTTCCTTGCTATGAGTGAATTTTGATGGTTTTAGGCTTGTTCACATTATGTTGCCAATGCGTCCATTGTTGTTGGTTAAGCTTCACAAGCATGCGCATTGTGATCAAAATCACGTCTTTTAGTGTTTTTGCTCAGTAGGATGATTCATATAAAGTATCTCTTGTGGAAGTGTAGATCTACTTTGTGTTTCTTATAAGAATCTTGCTTTTATTACATGGTTTTCTTAGGGAGGTCTACCGATGTATGTAGCAACCCGTGGCCTGTACAAGATGTCTCCCCCGACAATTTTCGTGCCAAAGGTCATTAAAGAAAATGTGGAAAAGATTTTCGAAGCACACAGAGCAATGGACCAGTCCGAGCTCAACCACACTCTCATTGGCCTCGATGTGGGTAATACAAGAATGCCGACTCTTAACTTGCTAGCTCAAGAAAAATGGTTCTCTGACTCTATCTTGACCGTGGTTATGCAGGTGAGGAGTTCTGTTTTAGAAGAGATCTTAAAGTGAGAGCATTTAGGACCTACCATGTCATCCCAAGCCAGGTTAGAATCGTAGAGGCGATGTTGCTGATCTGTGTTTGAACGTCTTATTACATCCAATGAGGTTCTCATACCAGATTCTGTTATCGACAGGGGTATCTTATATATTCTGTGAGACAAAAACTTAAGAAGGAATATATCGGTTTGCCCGGGACTGAAATCAAAGCATTGAAGCTATCGGGTGTGGAGGTCTGTCTTTAATTGATGGTGAAAGAGTTTTGTTTTCGATTCATTACACTGTTCTACTAACTGCCACGGTCCGTCAATGAATACTCGATGAGCTTTTCTTTTATCTGCAGATCACAGATACACTTACAGTACCTGAGATAGCATTCTCAGGGGATACTATGTCAGACTTCATTGTTGATCCTGACAACATCGATGTCTTAAAGGCGAGAATTCTTATTTTAGAGGTAAAAGTAAAACCATTGTCATGATGTGTCATAGGTGAAGCTCAAAATGCAATCGATATCTATCCTAGTTAATTTACGCAAAATCTTTTTTCGTCTGCACAGTCCACGTTTGTTGAAGACTCGGCAGCGGTGGAGGATGCAAGAGAATATGGACATACTCACTTGTCAGAGGTTGGATTTTTTAACATGGTTTCTTATATATCATGTTGATTATCAGGTGATTATCGTTAAATAATGATCTGTAAACTATTCCTTTGTAAATACGCCGCCAGATTATCAGTCAAGCAGACAGATTTGAGAACAAAGCCATTCTTCTAATCCACTTTTCGGCTCGGTATCAGTTAGAGGTAAGTCGCCTTCTCTCCTTCAACATGTTTTATGTTAATTACATTTAATGTTTACCTTAGCATAAACTATCATCAGGTAATTGAAAATGCTGTCTCAGCTTTGCCTCCACCTTTGGCCGGAAGAGTTTTTGCCTTAACAAAAGGCTTCTGAAAAAATTTGTTTTTGTACCATGACATATATATATTGTAATTTATTTTACCTATGTTTATTGAATAAATTTGAAAGGCCCTATTAGAAAAATCAAAGGACATGAATATTAAAAATCTAAATATGTCGTTATATTTATATATATTGCATGCTTCTGAAGCAGAGAATAATCAATCATAATTCATACGCTAATTGAAGATCATAATTGTAGCTTGAGTAAGACCTATTATATTACCTTGGACATGCTTTACCTTGCCCAAGCATGTTATCCATGCAAAAAGCAAAGAATAATATGTCAATCATTCACCATAAATACAGTTATATTTCATCTCCAAAGATCAATTATAAATTCTATACATCATATTTTTAGAAATAAAAATAATATATAAGTAATTAAAAATGCAAAGTAGTCGTGGGAAACCATTTTTGAATAGGAGCGATTCAAGCCTGATGTTCATGCAGATCGCTCCACCTCATGCATGGAAGCAAGACTCGGACAATCATTATCTGCATTTAACTCTTCCTGGTAATAATCAAGATTAATTAGATTTATATTTATCAATAATAATTAATATTTTATAAAAAAAATCTATCTTTTTTTTCATTGAAAAATAGGGTTTTCTGCAAGAGAAGTGACGATACACCTGGACAAGTACGGCCATCTAGTTGTACGAGGAGACAAGCAAGTGTCTGACCACAAGTACATAAGCTTCGAAGAAACCTTCGACGTTCCGAGGGACGCAGACATCGAAGGGGCCGACGGAGGGTTCCAAGACGATCATATTTACTGCATCGTCGTCCCGAAGAAGAAGAAGGGCTCGTCGTCAAAGGATGAAATAACGTTGCATGACTCCATAACTATGCCCGAAGAGGTTAATAAAAAAGCTAAGCCAGAAGATAAGAGTATTATTCACAAAAACCCTAATGATCGTAAAACACCAAAGGTAGTCGAAAGCACGAAGGATCATTTGAATATAGTCAAAGGAAGTTCATCGAGGAGGAGAAAAACGTGGCTGTCCGTGGCGGTTTTAGCTGCGATAATCGTAGTGGTTACTGTATTAATACTTGTGCTGCATCGACGATGATTATTATATTTATGTAAATATGTGTATATAAAATCATGCATTGACGAATAAATTGAGCTGTGTATGTATGTCTTTCTGTCTTTTTTTCTAACACTTTTTTTATAACTGTAATGAGATGAGGCGCCGCAAGATTGATCAGTGATTTTTTTTTTCTTTCTTTTTCTTGCAGCTTTCGCCATGGAGAAGGAAGAGATGTTAGGAGATTCTATCTGGGAGGATTAAGATTATTGGTACATCATTAAACATTAGGATTATATATAACCTTTCACAAAGCCCAAAAAAAATGAAAAAATAAAATTAAAATATTCAAAATTCAAGGAGAGTGGAGATGCGGGGTATCGATCCCCGTACCTCTCGCATGCCCAGATCTCTTCAAATTATATATATTACAAAACTTTCTAACATAGATTTTGCAAATCATTACTTTGATGTTAGTTTAGTTTTATTTCAGGATGGTAATATTCGAAAGTTGGGTCATGGAAATTGGAAGAAACGCATTGATATCTAGTGTATGAAAATAATTAAATAATTCAAAAAAAAAAAAGAGTCTATAATTGATTGATCTTTACCCTCGTGCCTCTTCCACAATATTTGATTATTATGTGATGATGTTGGCTTGGCTAAAATATTACTTTGACTTGGCTGTAATAACCCACGTATTAGTTTATAGAATGTACCCGACAATGAGCTTCTACGGTAGTATATAAATCGTTGAACTTAATCATCTCAAAAGATTATTTAAAGCATTGCTACTACATATATACATCTTCTCAAGAGTCAAAAGGCCGTTCGCTCTATCAATAGTTACCCCTTCAACTCAAAACGTCATTGTTGTAATAATCTTCCAATATCATCATTTTAATAAATGGATCCACTAAACCTGCAATTTGCAAACGCCACCAAAGATTACTTTTTTTTCTTTCTTTTTTCTCCAATGTTGCATCAGCTATTCTTTGTATTGTATGAGCAATTGGAGTTAAAAACAACGCCCACGCCCCATCTTTATAAAAGAGGACAAAAACGTCTATCCTTCTTGTTCGTCGTCTTGCATAAAGCTGTCCGCTACCCATTCTTTAGGACAAGCCAATGAATATTCAGTGATTTTTTTTCTACATCTTCAAATCGACAAGCCCACAAGAATATACTCTGTTTCGAGGCCAGAAATAACAAAAAAAAGGAGGTGGCTTTTGAGAGAAAACGAGATGATGGGCGTGGCCGTGATTAGCAGTAGATGCTCGCACACTTCCCACATCACAGAAATCATCATTACCAGCTTCTTTCGCCACAAAGTTTGAATCTTGTTTTAGTTTCCTTGTCCATTTTTTTTTACAGCTTCTTTGTCCTAAGTTGAGGAAGAATATCAGTCGCAGAGATGGCTGATTTGTTTTAAGTAAACCAACTGTTCCACTGCTTTTAGAAGGGTTTTTTCTTTCCTTTCTTTTCTACGGATTAATATGGAGGATCATAGCTCTTTGAATAAGAAGCGGAGACAAAGGGGTTCTTGCCAAGGTCAACGTGTTGATTCCTCGTTTGCATCTGCTGCTTCAAACCATTTTCCTGGTATGTGATCTTTTTTCCTTTGAAGACTATTCATGCGTTGACTTTTAGTTTGAGGGCCTCTTTCGTTTTCATTGGTGTAAGCTTTGTTGTTAGTCTGCGATTTAATGGAGTTAAAGGTTGGATTTTTACTTGCTTTCTCTTGGCCATTATTAATGCTGTTTGCTATCAGCTGCTGCTAGGTACAGTTTCTTGATCTTATTGCCCTGAGATGAGATAAGAAAGATAAACTAAACTGCTATTGGTGTTTTCTCATTTGCAAATGATCTCAATGGCCATGTGAATTGTGGATCATAGAATGATTAGAATCAAAGGTTATCCTTCTTGGTTTTAGGGTCAAGAACAATGCTTAACTTTGGAGATGGGCTTAAACGATATGGAGATTCATCCACGAGCTCTTTCGATCTCAAAGATGCTGCCAGCGATTACTTCGATGAGTATTTTAACCAGCCCGAAAAGAAGCATCGACTTTCGACCGATCAAGTCAACTTTCTGGAGAAGAAATTCGTGGAGGATAGCAGGCTCGAGCCAGAAAGGAAGGTACAGCTAGCCAAAGAGCTCAACTTGCAGCCGAGGCAGATCACCATTTGGTTCCAAAACCGAAGGGCTCGTTCGAGAACGAAGCAGCTCGAGACAGACTACGAGGCGTTGCACGAAAACTATACGAAACTCAAGGATGAGTACGATAACGTTCTCAAGGAGAATGAGAAGCTCAAATCCGAGGTAGTACTTTCAGTTCAACCTACTTTGAATATTTCTTCTTACCTTAAAGGTTCTTGAAATTTAGGCCCGCGTTGCAGATTCACTGTATCAAAGACGTTGGACATGAGGGCGATATAGGGAAATCATCAAGCTTGCAATCTGAGGAAAAATTTCCCAGGGATATGCCCGAAGAAGACATTAGCGGTTGGATTCTGCCCGAAGTTGAAGAAGCCAAAGGCTTAACTTTGGATAAAAGCGATGTAACTGATGTCGACGAAAGTCCTCAGATTCAATACTTTCACTTAGAATCAGATGAGTCACAATTTGCCAACTTTTTGAGGAGCGAAGAAGGTTCGTGTGATGATTCCTTCTACTATGGGCTTCCGCTCGAAGATCATCAGCAAGCTTTGAATTTCTGGCCATATTGAGTTCCTCTGGCTGCTTTTCTTGTATCATTTGCTTGGCCTATTTAGTATATCTCTTTGCTTCATGCCAAGCGTAATTCGGACAAAAACTGTTGGTGACAGTAATAAATTCATGTGTAAACCTTGTGTAATGTTTGTTTGCTTGACTGAGAAGGGCCGGGCTCAAGAACCTCTTTTTTTTTTTGTGCTGTCCTTCTGTATCTTCATACGATCTGGCTATGGGCTAACCTCTAAATACCTGCATGGGCTTGCGCACATAAACCTGATTGAGGCTTAATTGCGTCACACACTCTAGTGGTGGGACTAATCTCCGGGGCCAGATGAATACGTTCTAAATCCACTGACAACGATAGTCATTAGAAATAAATCTCATGAAAACTATTCAAGGAATTGTAGGAGAGATAATTCGATCACACGATCTAATCTACAAATTTTTAAGTCTTCCTTCTTGACCAAACCAAGGACTTATTGGTTGGGCTCTAAGAACTTCTTCGACTGAAATTATTTGGGCCTTTTTTGCCTATTAAAATTTTACTCTTTTTTACACTTTTGGTTGAGTCGTTCTTCTAGAAGATTGTAGTTGAACCGTATTAGTAAAAGATCTTCCTACGAAATCTTTATATGATTGTAAAAGGTTGTCGTGATATGGGACACAATGATCCCACATATTATATCTGCTTCATATCATATTTAATTAAAGTGCTTATCTGAAATAATCAAATATAATAGTTTATAAGACCATCCATCTCCAACCGAAAAATTCATTCTCAAACTCAAACTCATTCTTAAACTTAAAATGCAGTGACTTTCTTCCAACCATTAAACTCATTCTCAAACTCAAAAAAATATTATCAGAATATTCTCTTTCACATCAACTTTTACAACTTTCAATATTACCCATATATTTGTAATTTTACAAATTAGTCCACGTATTATTTTAAATTCGATTAAGAAATATTAAATATATAAAAATAAATAAAAAAATGCTTATAAAAAACACTAAAAATCGTAATTATAATTGAAACGATCGAAAAAGAAGTTACATTACACGAGGAAAAAAATACATCGAATGCATAAAAAAGTTTATTCTTACAAGTAAATGATAGATCATTTTTATTTTCAATACTTGTGTGTTATTTTTGTTTTAATGATGTGCTTTTATGCATCGTAATTTTATATATTTTAAAAGTTAAAAAATTTGTTATATTTTTTAATTTTTGTTAAAATAATAGTTAAATAAAATGTAAAAGAAATATAAGATATAAAAAATAGTTTATTCAATTATATATAAAAAAAAGTAAAAATGAATTGTTTATACAAGTTTGTGCTTTGTGTGGACAGTAATACTATTTTTTTGTAATTTTATTTATTTTTTCTTTTTTATATGGGTTGTTTAATAAATAAAAAAAACTAAAAGGATTTGTGTGTAATTTGCACACCAAACACATTATGAGTAAAGTAAACGCATATTTGAGTATGAAATAAGAAAGAGACCCAAACACTCATTTTGGGTTTGAGTTTGCAGATCCATTGGAGTATTTTTCTCCCAATTTTTAAGTTTTGGGTTTCCATTGGAGATGGTCTAATACCACGTAGTGCTCGAATTTAAATAAATTGATTTTTTTTTCTTTTTAAATGATTCGTCCTTAATGAGAATAATTATTAAGTCCACATGCGTGTTTATACACAGTCGAAGAAATTATCTAATCCAAAATAAGGTCAGCACACTACGAAGATGAAGAGTCGACGTTTGCAATTATTATTTTTTCAAATAAACAAATATCTCATTTTCACTAATGTGAACGAAAGAGTGGTAGACGATTTCATTACTCATCTTTCTGTTAGATTGCTGGAGAATTAAAATAATTTAATACACAATGTTGGATCCAAAATTAATTTAATTGTTTAGAGTTCAGAAATATTGATCGATGAATATATATATATATATATATATATATATATATATATATATATATATATATTATATGTATGTATTAATAGTTCAAGCCATCACCTCATATAGATTAAAAAAGAAATTAGGTAATATACGTTACTAAGTTTGGTAGTTCCTACTATATTTAGCGTATCAAATCCACGATTTCATTAACGTCCGTATATTAAATTTGTTAGATGACACTTATTTTAAATTTTATATAAAATAATTAAATGTCTAAACTCATCATTTTTCATTTCATTTTCCGGCGACCGAAATCAAGCTTGACACATACTAATATTTTTTTTAAAAATAAATAATAATAATATCACCAAAGATAAGGAGACAAACAACCATTTTTGGTCAAACTCAAAGCAAAACGAAATTGGCATTCAAAGTATTCATGCTGTATTATTAGTTTATTTGTCCTTAACTACAACTTGAAACACATGCAAACAAAAACCCTAATGGCCCAACTTATATTCACGCTACAATTCATAATATTGTGAAGTAAACGAATGGTCCAATGATAGAGGAATTTGAAAAAAATTGCAAAGCTGCTGAGGCCGACATATATATATATATATATATAGAGATATGCTATGGTGCATACCCTATCGTGAGCACCCCGTGAGTACTACACACGTACTTTGCCTCTTTTCGATCCAAAACGAAATTTTTAGCCCAATGTTAATCATATCCCCCTTACACAACAACATGATGATGTTGCAAAACAGATTCATCTTCATAAAAACACGAAGAAGCATCACACGGATGTGATATTAAATAAATTCTTCTTATCGATCTTCGTATTTTTATGAAGATGAATCTGTTTTACAACATCATCATGTTGTTGTGTAAGGGGGATATGATTAACATTGGGCTAAAAATTTCGTTTTGGATCGAAAAGAGGCAAAGTACGTGTGTGGTGCTCACGGGGTGCTCACGATAGGGTATGCACCATAGCAAATCTCTATATATATATATCTTTTCCTCTATATAATATACCAGCAAATAATTTACTTTCAATCATAAGTCACATGAAAATAATCTAGGAAAACTAGTTAGTAGCATTTTCACACTTTACTCATATTCTTTCTCTAACCATGGAGAAAAATGATGAGCCCATTGCAGAGAAGAAAGAACTAGTTTATAGAGGAGTAAAGGCCATGCCTTTTGTCATAGGTAATAATAATAACACATAATATCCCAGCATATCATTACAAAGTGTATGTTTCTTCTGGTATATGGTGTAATAACATGCAATGAAATAATCTTCCTTGGCTAGGAAATGAGACGTTCGAGAAGCTAGGAACGATCGGTACGTCGTCGAACCTCTTGGTGTACCTTACGGAAGTGTTCCACATGAAGTCTATTACAGCCACAAACGTCATCAACGTCTTCAATGGAACTTGCAACTTCGGGACGTTGTTGGGCGCTTTCTTGTGCGATACTTACTTTGGCCGATACAAAACCCTCGGTTTTGCTTCCGTGTCCTCTTTCTTGGTAATAATACGCAGAACGCCATTTTCGTATCCTTCGCATGCTTTTTTTAACTTGTAAAATTTTCTGAATATCTAACTGCTGGCTATGCCTTTTGATTTCAGGGTATGTTGATACTAACCTTCACTGCAGCATTTCCAAGCCTACACCCTCCCACGTGTGAGAACAATAGTATCTGCGTCGAAGCTTCGCCATGGCAGCTCACTTTCTTGTTCAGCTGCTTTCTCTTCTTGATAGTCGGGGCTAGCGGGATTAGGCCGTGCAACTTAGCCTTTGGAGCCGATCAGTTCAACCCTAACACTGAATCGGGCAAGAGGGGGATAAACAGCTTCTTCAACTGGTACTATTTCACCTTCACCTTCGCGATGATGGTATCTCTGACAGTTATCGTGTACGTTCAATCGAACGAAAGCTGGGCCATAGGGTTGGGCATACCAGCCTTTCTCATGTTCCTTTCGTGCGTGTTTTTCTTCGTCGGGACGAGAATATATGTAAGAGTATTGCCCGAGGGAAGCCCGCTGACCAACGTTGTCCAAACGTTTGTCGTCGCGTTCAAGAAGAGGAAGCTAGAGTTGCCAGAAAATCCATGGAACTCACTGTTCAATCATGTCCCATCTAGTTCTATTAACTCCAAGCTTGACTATACAGATGACATAAGGTCAGTTATCTTTTCTCATGAGTTTTTGCAATTGCATGTAAGATTTGCTCTTACTAAAAGTGGTTGCTTGATGTTTCAGTTGTCTCAACAAAGCAGCAATTCTAACGCCGGGAGACGAGATAAAGCTCGATGGGACAGCGTCGAACCCATGGAACCTCCGAACAGTGCAACAAGTCGAGGAGATCAAGTGCATCGTAAGAGTCATCCCGATATGGATCTCAGGCGTAATCTATTACATGGTCTTAAACCAAATGCAGACATACCTCGTCTTCCAAGCCACTCAGATCGATCGAAGCCTGGGCAAAGGCAGGTTCAAGATCCCCGAAGCAACATACACCATCTTCTCCATGATCAGCCTCAGCATATGGATCCCACTATACGACAGAGTCATCGTGCCAATCCTCAGACGAATCACCGGCAGACAAGAAGGGATCACCATGCTGCAGAGGATAGGAATCGGACTAGTCATAGGTGTAATAACAATGATCGTTTCTGCTATAGTTGAGAAAGAAAGAAGAATCATTGCCTTAACTAGACCAACCTTAGGATTCGTGGCCCACAAAGGAGCGATCTCTTCGCTGTCTGGAAACTGGCTGATCCCGCAGCTAGCCCTGGCGGGAATATCAGAAGGGTTCACAGTCATCGGCCAAGTCGAGTTTTTCTACAAGCAGTTTCCCGAGAACATGAGGAGCTTCGGGGGGTCGTTCTTGTTCTGTGGGTTCGCAATGTCGAGCTATCTGAGTAGCCTCTTGATAACCGTGGTTCATAGGGTTACTCGGGTCGGTGAAGGGAGTAACTGGCTGGCCGAGGATCTTAACAAGGGAAGGTTGGATTATTTCTACTACTTAGTTGCTGGGATTGAGGTTTTGAACTTGGGCTACTTTCTGGTCTGTGCCAAGTGGTTCAAGTACAAGAGGACTGAGGGAGATAATGCAATAATGGAGGTGGCTATGGAGAAAGCTGATAATCAGAAGCCTGTAGTTTAGTATCTCTATAATTTCATGATGTTTGCATAAGAGTTATAAAGTATTGAAGATGAATGAATAATTACAGAAATGATTAAGACATTATACTTATATTTTTTCCGAAACATTATTATTACAGAAAACATTAAATATTGTATTCTCAACAGCCACAAGAAACTAATATGTACAGGGGCACCTGCAATGGCCACCGCAGAGCTTCAGCAGCAAAGGAAGTCAGTCACTGTAAGAAAGATAAGTGGGAAGATGAACATAAATAAATATATAAAGCTTACACCAAAATGTGGAGTCTTCTCGCCGGATATATCAGATTGTTACATAATATTATACAAGTTTGAAATTTTCATTTTTCACATATTCGGGACGTCGAGCTTAATGCATTGCATCTGCAAGTCCTGGCTGTGTTGCTACCGATGGAGGCTTAGTCAGGGATCTCAAGGACTCCATGATGTTAGAGAAGGAAGGTCGTTTCCAAGCTTCGCTGCATTCATTTTTCTCAGAGTAAGAAATCGACTCTTACATGAAATGAATTACGATTAGTTGATGTAAATGCTTTCCTTCGTAAAACGTTTGCTTGTAGGAATAAATAGAATAATGAAGTATGTGTGTGCTAAAAAGGGATTGTAGAGATGCCTATGTCGAATAGACAGAGGGCGTAAACTCACTTGGCCCAGCACGCTTCAATAAGATCGGCCACTTGAGGATTTACTTCTCTTGGAATCTCTAGCCTCTTCGCCTTGAAGCCAACAGCAGCAACTACCTATATCATTACAGAAGCATATGTTATTCATTTGTTTTTATCAAAATGAAATAACGGGGAGGACTTTATTTCTCAAGCAGCAGGCAATGGATCTTTTCGAAACCAAAAGCTCTAATTAATTGATACACATTCGATTAAAGAGGATGCTGTGGTAGGCTCAACATTTGTACACACATTAACTTTCACATCCACTACTTAATAGAATTTCTCAATACACTCCAAGCATACTGTTTTACGATTTCTCTATCTGAATCGAGCTTGTAAGATTTGATGCATTTATGTAACAAATGAGATACGATAAGATGCTTGGTAATAAAATCAACTGACAAACCTGTGCAGGGTTCAAGTTACCCCATGGTTGCTGTAATGTGGCGAGCTCCCATAGAACGACACCAAAGCTGTACACATCTGATTTTTCGTTCGATGGTTCATCACGTAGAACTTCAGGGGCCATCCACTCAGGCTACATATCATTTAAAACATTGATCAACTTGATGAAGATCCTGAAAAGATAAGGGCATAAAAAACAACTGGACATATGGAAAAGTTGCACTTACAGTTCCGGCAGCAGATTTGGATGAAAGAAATGTGTTAGCTTTCAAACGGGAAAGGCCAAAATCACAGACCTGATGCAGAGGAAGTTGGAAATTCATGCAAGGTAAGCTACGTGAAAAAGGTCGAACAATCTATTAACGTTCATGAATAAAAATATGCACTTCTAATATTAGAGGGTGCTTATAAATCTAACTGGCTTAGCATTGATAGTAAATACACGGTATCTGAACACAGGAATAAGGATACAAAAGTACTGCGATAATGGTCTACAAATGTGTCCATCAGTCATGAATCTAAATAAAGAAGATTGACAAATATAGCCCTTCCCTTACCTTCACTGTGTACTTCTTATCAACTAAAAGGTTAGGAGACTTCAGATCTCGATGGACAACAGGGGGGTTACGCTTATGAAGATAGTTCATTCCTTTTGCCTGAAAAGAAAGTATAACTGAAAGTGTAAGAGTTTTAGAGTGTAAGGTGGGTGTTATATGCACCAAGAAAGCACCTACACATACCACGTCATAAGCCATGCTCAACCTGCGCCTCTCATCCAAAACCTCTTTTGCACCAGGCTTGTGCAAAAGCCTATACAGACTACCCCTGAAAAGAAAATGTCATATGCACACTGCAAAGTTAAGCTTTGTGGAAATGATTAAGCATATAAAAACAACATAAAAATCTCATGACATCCAATAACTACCTTGATAAATATTCAGTTACTATGGACAAGTTTGGTGGTTCTGTTACAGCACCCATAAAAAGCACAATATTTGGGTGCCTCAGCCTTTTCATGAGAGCCACCTGTGTATTCATTGAAATAAAGTGAGAGACAAACCAAGGTATCAATAAGAGGTTAAACGAAGAGAACCTCCACATACCTCACGTAAAAACTCCTTGAATCGCTCCCCGTGGAAGTCTTGTTCCATGAGAATCTTCACTGCAACATCCTGAATCATATTGAAACGTAAGATAAATGGTGTTAAAATCCGATGCCAAATACCAGACAGCAACAGAAACTACCGTTATCAAATAGCATCAAGTCACAGAAGAATAATTGCAAAAATGAATTTAAATACTTCAAAAAGATATCTTACACAGCCATTCCATTCAGCCCGATGAACTGTTCCAAAGGAACCTGTAGAAGAAAATGACACAAAGTATCTGTTAAACATTTACATGTTCAGAAAAAAACCAACAAGTTCTCAGTTCCTCTAGCAAAATCATAATATAAAGGCTGCAGGATTTGCTCCGTAGAAATGCTTCTTAGAAAAGAATGGACAGTACCCGCTCCAACTTTCTCCCTTAGAATAAGATCGTTCCAGGAAATGTTCAGGTCATCAATGTCAAACGTAAGCTCACTTGGTCTGGATGGAACCAACCGACCTTCACTGAATCTTGCATCTTTATTGGTACTTAATATAGGATCAAGTAGAGAAATAACGGGCTGACTAGTTTTTTGCATATGAGGGATGGGTTTCAGCGGAAACGAGCTTCTAGCCATATTTTCTGCAACTAAAACATCTGAACTATCAGATGTTAGCAAATTCTCTTTATTGTGAACCTTTATCCATGAACTTGTTGCAAATGCTGGTGAGTTGGGAATTCTTTCTTGGTTGCTTGAGTTGGGGGGAGACCTCGTTCTGTTCACATAAACCTTCTCTGGCTTCATTGGATCATCATCTCCAGTCTGAGCACCAGCATCTGCTCAAGATTATGAAAAACATTAACGTTTCTAGCACAAAGATTTCGGAAAAACCAAGGATATAAAAGTTCAGTCAATAACTTCCATCAATAGTTTCGTGGATTATATTGGATTCATTTAGATTTGTTGACATTAATAAGATAAAACTTTTGAGTATTTGAGCTCAGCTCTCATTTCGAGCCATGATTAAACAATAATCACCTGCCATAAAATTGTCGAACTCTATATTAAGTGACTGGAAGTCAGAGAAAAACCGTTTGGCCACCAATTTGAAATTACTGACAGGCTCCTCATGCCTAAATCTTGGAAACCGCAATGGTGAAGAAATTGAGATTGTGGAAGGACCGTTTAGCAACGAATCAGGCTCACATAGGCATCCCGGTCTCTCAAACAAATCCACAAGATATTCCCTGAAAGACAAAACCGAAATGGATGCATAAGGATACTGCTATAATAATGCTGTATCTTAAGTAATTATGATTAAACTCTTTAAGTAACTAACTCAAAATCATTATTATTTGTAGTCTCACTATGTTAAGCAAATGAAAGAGAAGGTAATTCAGTGCTTGAAAGCTTTCTTGCTGAAAAATATTATTTTCTTCTGGATATTAAATGGCCGCACATATTTTTCCAATTCTAGCATGATTACAGTGACGAAAGATGAGAAAATGCAAACATATGAAAATAGAGTTACCTCTCAAGGTCAAACCGAACAAGGCAGGACGATGCATATTCTCTGTTACAGTACTTGCATCCTCTGGCCATTCGACATGGTAATCCTATGCTATCTGCCAAAACCTGTCATACAAGTCAATGAAATTTGAAAAAAAAAACGAGTAAGATATCCATCTATTCACAAAAAGAACAATTTTTGCAAGACGACGACGTAAATTCTGATTGACAATTACTTTGAAGAGTAGAGCACGGTGTCTGCATAGACCAATGGACAAGCTACCAATAGGAAGAACAATGGATCCCAAGCATTCTTTCAAGTCATCACTACACTCCTTCCACATGGTAATCATCTCGTCTTCACCACTAGTAGCTGCACCCCTTGAGATTCACAAGAAAAAAAAAAACACGATTATAACAAGGAACAAACCAGACAAAATACTAAACTAGCAGTTCTTACACCCACCCCATATGATTGCATACTAGCTTTGCAAGATGATCAACAACTTCTTTGGTCGTGGTGCAAGTAGATGATAGAGTATAAATCCGATTGTGTAGCTCCTTCAAGCTGGGATCACCACGTCGGTCTATCGAAATCACTTCGACTGAAGATAGAGCGGAAGAATCAAGAGTCGTCAGTGATTCAAGAGTTGGAATGCGACCACTTTCATGAGGATCTGAGCACACTGCCCAAACGTATGGATCCATGCCGTGAATCATGTAGAACCCATCAGGAACTTTGTCCGAATATGATAGGCATTTACTTACCTGAAGCAGTAATATTAACAAATGTAAGAAAAAGAAACATTAACCAGAAGAAAAAAAAAGTACCAAGCCAAACAATAATAACCCAATCGCACCCAAAACCTATGCGAAACCATCTCCACCGACGAAGAATCCACAAACACCACCGTCTCGTCTGGCGCAGGATCCAAAAAGTTAGGATCATCCCCACACTTGGCGTCGTAAGACACTCTCAAAGCCAGCGCCAATTGCAGCTGATAACTCTCCCCCGTCTGCTGAGCCCAGCTCTTCGACACCGCCACTTCAGTAGCATCCACGTCACCCACCTTCACGCCGCCACCGTCGCTTAACTGACCAAAAACCCCATCTGGGTTCGACGCGCCGCCCGAGATCGAGCTCTCCCCGAAGCTGCTGCCACTCGACTGCCTCTGTAGACCAAAAGAGCCCGTAAACGGCGTCGCTGCGACACGGCTCCGATGTTCATTCATCTCCCTGTTAACCTTCTCCCCCGAGTGGTTATGGTGGGGGAAAACCGATAATTCGTCGGGATTTTGCTGGGACAATAGGGCGTAGCTGTTATTGGACCGTCTACCTGACATTTCCACTGAATTGGATATAGGGGTTTCAGAAAATTGAACCTTCGCCACTCGCCATGGATTTAGATTGTTGCTTTGAGTGCTTTCCTTTCCTTTCCTTTCTTTCGTTTAGCTCCTTCGATCTTCTTCTTCAGCAGCTGCTTCTGAGAAAGAAAGCCTCTCTTCCCTTTGCCCGCTTCCCAAAGGGGATGAATTGTCTGTATTCGGCAATTCGGTTTAATATTTAACTAATTTTCGCTCAATCCTTGTCTACTCCCTATTTGGTATCTATTTTTATTATTGTTACTTTATTTTATTATTTTTTTTAAAAAAAAATAATTTGGCCATTAGTAAATAAATACAATAATTCCACCATAATATGCGATTATGCGTTTAGTTCATTGGATAAGGTGAGATAAAATGTTATAGTCCAGTTTAATCTTCTTCAGTTGGCAATTTTACTTTATTTAGAAAGCCTGCAATAAATAACAAGCCCGTTGTAATAAACTCCAAAATCCAAGATAAACTAACCGATGGGCTTACCCAAGATTATTTATCCAGTCCAAAATAATTCATCACCAATGACTAAAACACCCTTCAAGGCTGCATATAAGGCCCGCTATAAAACATCGGCCCGCTACTATTATCAAACAAACCCGGTATAATTCATCCGATGGTTCATGGTAAGATAATTAATCCAACCCACCTATTAATTACGAAAAGACCAAAATACCCTTATTCCACCAAATTATAAAATTATAGTTATTTCATTTGATTTATATGGTAAAAATAAATAAACAATACTAATTTATTCATTTTTTCATGGCGATCAAATTGGCATCCATATCTTATATTTTTCGATATTCATAAGAATAATTATTTTTGTAAACTAAGTTTTGATGGTATAAAGGTTACTTTTGTAATTTTATAATTAATACAAAGACAAAAGTTTTGTTATCTTGTAAACTAACGGTCCGTTTGGTTATGAGCACGAGATAAAGCCCAAGATAAAAAATTTATCCAACTATCCAAGATAATTTATCTCAGCCTTTTAAATCAGTTTACTTGTAACGGGCCGTTGGTTTAAAAACGGACTGAAATATTAAATCTGGGCTAAGATTACTAAACCAAAACACAATATTAAATTTTATTATTTATATTATATGAGCTTTTTTGGGCTTTTCATCAAACCAAATACAGCCTAAACAAGATAATAATAAAACATAGGATTGTTAATGTTGCAAAGTGAACACATAATCCGTATAAATGAATAGATTATAATCTTGAGATAAAATTGCGGGACGTTTTCTTATACAGACAACTAAACGCAGCTCAAATGTCAGCTTTTTTCTTTCACCCACATAATACTCTCGTGTTAAATTCATGTATTTTTAAATTTCTTTTTAATTTTTTAATTACATATCCCATCAAATCATAAAATCATCGTTATTTTATGTGATTTATATGATAAAAATAAATAAATCTATCTGATTTATTCTTTGTCTTATAACAATCAAAATGATATCCATATCTTATATTTTTTGAAATTTGTAAGAATATTTTTTTTATATAAACCATATATTAGGGGAATATGAGAAGAAATATTTATTTGTAGAGGTCAGTTTTGTAATTTTACAAATAATACATGCGATAAAATTTTTATTGTCTTGAAAACTAAACAATATAATAATACAATACATTGATGTCAAAACCGCAAACTAAACACATATTCTAGACAAATGAGATTCTAGACAAATGAGAAGATAATAATCTTAAGATAAAATTGTCTCCCATTTTTTTATCCGAGCAACTAGACGCAAAATATATTAATAAATATGATCGATAACGAAAAATCATAGTTCAAATAGGGTTGGGGACGGGGATGGACGATCAACCTAAATCTCATCCCCGTCCCGAGCCCTACCCTTTCATCGATAGAGAATCACTGTTAATTCTCCATTTTGATTTTAATCGAAAATTCTTCTCTAACCTTAAATTCCAACGAAAATATTCACCGCGAGGGGCAGTGAAAAAAATAAATGGAAAAAAATAAAAATAAATCTATTCTCCCTTTTTCTCCCTTTTCATGACAGAGATGAGTCCACGTCGTTTTCAGTCGTAATCATCTCTTCAGCATCATCTGAGTCACTTGATCGAAAAGGTACGTTGCTGTTTTGAGCTTGAACGTTCTTCTCTTAGCTTTACGGTTAGGAGACAATCATTCGCAGGCTTGAAATGTGTCTCGATTAAGAGGTTATGTGTTTGTCGGAAAGATTTCTGTAGCCGTCGTTTAGTTCTACTGATTTACAGTACAGTCATTAGCAGTAAACTCGGCGTATTCATGGATGATGATTGGAGATAAGAGATACAGATTCAGTATGTATCCTCTTAGCTTTATCGTCTCTTTTGCTCTCGCTTTGTTTACGTTGCTAGAAATCGTATTTAGCATTTGCATCCAAAGCATAAAAACATCGTTCATGTCCATTCTAGTTTTGCAATAAGGTAGCATAATCAAGACCAACCTACTTCGTTCATAATTATTTCATAAGCATGCTTGTCTCTATAAATACTTGTCAGTAGCATTACTCTTCTTCAAATGACTCTGGCCCTACGGTTAATTCTCATCAGTCTTTCCCTTTCCTTTGTTTAACTTGCTTGCCGGAAAATGTAATCTAGCAATAAGGGGACGTGGTGCCCTTGTTTTTCGCTCGAACCCACGTACGCAGACAAACCCTGTAAGATTGAGCATGATTGTGTTAAAGCCGAAGCAAAAGTTAGAGCTTTTCGGAAATCATAATGGAACCGAATCAATAAACAGCATAGTACAGAATCACTGTGAATGGATACCTCTCCAAAAGCAGTATTGAATTCCTTCTGTGGACAACCCTGATTGAAATAACAAAGGTGGTGCGATGGTGTATTATTTATCTTTCGAGAATGATATCCTATATTTAATTACTGTCTCTTGCCTACGTTACCTCTAAAAATAGATGTTACCGAGGTCCCAAAGTATACTGGTCTCCTTGGCAATTTCCATAGCCACTGTCTTGGGATCTCCATTGGTGATAGGCTACTTTCGTGGTCCGCAAACACCTGTCGACGACAATTCCGTAGCTTTAGACTTTGAGGTTATGTGATACATCTCGTAATGTTCCTGTGTATAAATCTTTTACCTCGTTCACTTGGAAGTAAGTGCCATTAAGCGGAAAGCTTCCTCTCATGGCTGTTCTACATGGTATCTGTTGTGATTGACCATGTTAAATTCGACACAGTTGTTATGCTTTAAAATGAATAGAATAGACGCTGGGCAATGAATAAAACTGGTACCAGAAGAGTCCCCCTGACAGTGTCTGAGATGGCTTCACGAATGCTGTTGCAGGACGAACATGTCTCATTGTTGCATAGCTTCTCAGACTCTTGGGAGGTGCATTGTCTTTTTGGTGGCTCAGTAGAATTAATCGTTTCGCCTAATATGGAACATTGGGTGAAGCTAATTAGTTCAACCGTAAACGAGTATACCGTCAGTCAAGTAAATCGTCTCATACCTGGGGTCCATATTGAAAGCAGGTAGGGGCTAGGATCATCAGGCTCTCGTACGTCCAGCTGCAAACCATGAAACTTTAATAGGTATAGAAATTCAAAAATTGTATATGTTTTGTTTTTGTTTTAGATAACATGAATATTACTGACCCCTTCCAGTAGAGGATGTGAATCTGGAAGAACATACCTGTCGAAAAAGAATTTGTTGCATCAAAGACAATTAAATTTGGACTAATAACTGCCGTAGTAACATTCTCGATCTTACACTTGATGCTCTGTTCTGAGGCGGCTCACACTTTTCAGTTTAGGTGCAGGGATAGATGCAGCTTCAGCAGTTAGAGCTACTAATGCCTTCGACATATCACCTTCCTGCAGTTCTGCGGTTTGTTGCATGATCTTCTTCAAGTTGTGTGTGAACTCTGTCATGTTGAGTCGAATGGTTGGAATCTCATCGGAATCTTCATTGCAAAAATCCTCAATATCACCACAAATTTCGGTTACAAATTCTGGTGAAGGTGGCACTTCAACGACAGGTGGTGGTGAAGGTGGCACTTCAATTACAGGTTGTGGTGAAGGCGGCCCTTCAACGATGGGCTGATAGTTGCTAACCGTAAACTCGACATCTGTTTGGATTGAAGGTAACTGCAAAGGATTTATAGATCTCTGTAAATCTTGATCAGCAAGTTTATCATCTGCAGTGGTCGTCGTGGTCACCATGCTCTTCTCATCTGGCGCCGGGAGAGAAAGTCTGGCACTGCACACACATTTAACTTTCATTGATAAGGTGAATAGTATAAACATGTCCATGATTCTGCAAAAGCTCAAGTGATCAATGACACATATAGCTTATTAATATACTCCATTCATGGGAGAAGTCTGTGCATCCTAATGTTCTTGAACGAATCTGTCTTTTTTTACTGACATTAAAATGTATGTAAACTCAGGATCAAGTAGCAAAGGATGTATAACCTTGCAAATGCACTTGCAAAATGTCTGCATTCTCCCCGCATTGGGCATGCATTGCAATTCGGTTTGCTCTTTGTGCAAAATACCTGGTGAAAAGAGGTTCTACTATTATATGAACATTCAACATTTCCAGGCAGATAAGCTCATCATTTACTGGAGGGCTTACCTTTCCAAAGGTAATCATCTGATAATGCAGTTCGTATCTGTCATGAACGTGTCATATTTATTATAGATTAGCACAGTGAAAGTATAATTCTGTAATAATGACAGGAATATTTGATTACAATGTTTTTTGATCAAGTTTGCAAAGCCTGGGCCATAGATATTTCTGAATGGTCTCCAGCAGTGGGTATCTAGAGAAGAAAGAAACAAAAAGTTATTCTCCATTTTCAAGAAATGAGAATCATACAATATGTACTTACAGTTCTAGTAGATGCAGCTGAAGCGACTCTGGCAATGGCTGAAGAGGTACCCACCCTAATCTCACAGCTATACGCCCAACATTTGTGTCAACCTTTTTAAGTATTAGAGATAAAACCGTTAGTGCTTTTGTATGTATATACATAATATGAAACCATGGTTGAACTTAAGCTTACAGGGAAGGCGAGGTGATGTAATGTCAAAAGCCGCACACACTCAACACTCTTTAAACCCAAACCTCTAACGCTCAATAGATACTCCCTGTAAAAGAACACCCAAATTCATGCATGGTTTGTTTCATTGAATATTAAAGCTTACATTATTTGACATAGATGTGAAATTTACTTGGCTCTGTCAGGTGGGACATCCCTGAGCCATTCCAGATCGATGCTTCCATGGTCTTTAACTATTCGGTTCAAGAAATCCTGCAGCAACGTTGTTAGGAAAATTCGGTTAATTTCTATATATCTAAGTTATTATTGTGTTGTCTTTTTTTCAGTAGAAACTAAATACGAGAATTCTAGATCATTTTATGCAAATTATCCCCCCATGCAGAAGAAACCTGAATTCTTCCAGCGAGCACATTATTCATTCCCCTTTCTTTAATAGCCTCTGCAACTTCCTTAACGTCAGCACACCTTACAGCATCCCAATCTACTGAATCCATCGTGTTGGGTGTCTTTTCTCTTTGCCGGCCACCTGCCTTTGCATGGTCTCGTAGGCGATCCCAGTCGACTGTGTTCTCTCTTTTTGATGTTTTTGCTTCTTTTCCCTTCTTGTTACCATCTTTTTCTCTAGGATTGTAGTCAACATCATTTTTATTTGAGCTAACTTCCTTGCATTCTGACATTTTTACATTATTCGCTTCAATACAGCTTTCCATTATGGCCTTTGAGTTTTGTGAACAGCTTGGAACATCTGAGACCTCCTGCATTTCAGAATGATTCTCTACCAAGAAGTTCTCTGCTGATGCATGGCCTGCTCTATCTCCTACCATCTTATGCATCTCATCTTCGACTCCAATACTTGCATGAAACTGTGGTCCTTCTTTACGACTAGCTGTTGTCACATGGGATGCAGATTCTGACAATAATCCCAAGGCTTCTGCCACACATGTTTCATTCTCGATGGAGCTATGTGATAATAGCCCGGCCCTCTCTTGAGACAATTCCGCTGGTTCTAGAGCATCTGAATCTTCTTCAAGACTACTTGTTGTCATCTGGGATGCAGATTCTGACAACAATGTTGCTGCCCCACATGTTCCGTTCTCGATGTTGCTAGGTGATAATCCCTTGACACTCTCTTGAGACAGGTCTGCTGTTTCTAGAGTATCTAGATTGGGTGAAAGACATAAGGAGCACTCGCCGTCCAGTGGAGTAAGTTTCTCATGAGACAAAATATTCACCAAATTTTGCTCGTTTTGCAAGTTATGGCCCAGACTTCCGCACTGAACTTGCCGGTTTTTTTCTCCGTTGGCTTCTTTTTCAGGAACGTCGTGTTGTACTGTGCCCGCCACCTGTAAAGCATGAACAGAAACCGTTGAGCCTGTGAAGCCATTTGATTTAGTCCATGCTGTAGGTTCTTGTGAAGTGCTTCTTAGGCGAGATTCACTTATTTCTGCTGTATGTGCAGTTGGAGAATTCGCAGAACCCTGGGAAGAGATCTCTAATGTCTGAGACAAAAGCCCATCCTCTTTGTCTTTTCCATCTTCGATTGGACTCGACTTGTTTGTTCCACTTTCACGGGATACTACTGGGACGTGTTCAAAAGTATCTGGTGATTGGACCGTAGATTCGTGTGGCCTAGGGATAGAGCCATCAGTACTGCTACCCGGGGACTTATTACCGCCCAGTTTTCTTACATCATCATCACCTAACTCTTGAAGCATTGTCTCCTCAACTGATGGTGAATTATTTTGAACCTCAATTCCTCCTTCAGGCTGCTTTTTGGATTTAGGAGGGAACTTCGCAACAAGTGACATGAAGGCAGAGCTGCAAACACATGCGGATGTTTGGAAACTTTTACTCCTACTGATAAAGGTAATTACAGCATAAATAGATACAGAAATTTAACAAACCTTGAAAGATGATCTGTAACATTCTGAGTCAGGAAAACACCAACTACAGAGTCGGCAACCGATCCCTTCCATGGTGAAAAGCGTCTATCTCCTGTGAAAGAATTATGAATCTCGTGAGCACTTAGATTGTAACTACAAAGAACTCAATGGATCAGTTCATGCTTACGGACATAAATTTAATCTATTTTTTGTTCGTTAATCGTAATAGCATACGAGTTTAGTCTAATTTGTTATAATGTTTGTCATAATTATCCTTATGAAATAGAGACAATACTGGATTGTTCTTGGCAGGTACAACTCTATTGTCAAAAACGACTTCATTTACCAGCATCACTGGGACATACAGCCCATGAAAACATTGCCTAAATAAACCGACTAGCTTACTGTCGGATTGCAGAAATAGCACATACCTTGTACAAGATGCATGCGTGCGATGAAGGAGTCTGCCCTTCCCTTGAAGACTCTTCGCTCTGCTTCCCACCATTTTCTCTTTTCTTCATCTGTTCCATCAATGCCTTCGCTGTTTATGTTTTCCAGCAAAAGATTCCACACTCTCGTTGTCTCGTCATCAAGGTCAACTTTAGCCCGCGGCTGCCTATTTATTTGATGAAACGAACCATCCAGAGGGACGATGGCTCCATGACTTTGATATGGAACAAGGGCACGCTGCTCTTGATAAAGCGAGCGGTACGCCATAGACAGGTTCCTGGACGATGCTTCGCTAATCTGAGTATTAAGATTGAGTTCACTGAGTTGCTCGGTGATTGAATCGATAGGAGACAGGCTTTTCCATGTTATAGCCAAAGGTGGCCCTGCAATGGATACTAAATAAAGTCAGAAAGGTATGCATAATGACACGGTTGTTTATCTACGTATAACATGTTTAGCTTATTCTTACCCCTCGGTTGAGTAGCTAAGTCGAAATTTTGCACTGATGTGTTTCTGATCACGCTTCTCCTTGACCGTTTCTTTGTTTTCAACGTTGAGCTAGTGAAGTTATTGCAAGCTACAGCTACTTCCAAGCATGTATGTGTCTCTTGTAAACTTTCAAGTTTATGTTCAACTCTGAATGTTGCTGCCGATGCACCTGCATGGTTTGCGGCTCCCTTACCAATTTCTATCAGCGAAGCTAAATCTCGCAGTCGAGTCGGCGCCTTAGTTCTCTTTTGCCTGACAATCTTTGTACTAAAAAATCGATCCCGGAGAGAGTTTCGCCGGACAATCTCGGTTCTTTTCTTCTTATGTATGGCCGGAAAACCATACCAACCTGAATTTCGATGGAAGGAGCCAGCGTCTGCCTGCTGCAAATTATGACATACTTCCGTCATATTCCTTAAGCAGAACTCAGCTTCTATGGGTGCATCAGCATGTTGCCTTTTCAAGCCCCGTGCTTCTCCCTCGGCAGCGAAGCATCTGATGCTGTCATCAGTGGAGCTAGTCAGGCCATTCGCAGACAAATGGTGGTCATGGTTAGTTGTTGCTCGGATGCTATTCGTCTCTTTATCTTGTGATACATCAGAAAAAGGTATTTGGCATTTTCTTCTGCTACATTGACAATTGTCATTAGCAATTGTGATGCCACTTTGAGTCTGCACATTTTCCATCTCTAAACTGCAGCGACCCAAAGATTGGCGAGCTGTAGGATTCTCATCAGTCATTTCGCCCTCGAAGTCAAAATTTAAAGATCTTCTGCGCGGGTTACTTGTTCCTCGGCTGAGGGTGTTTACGTCGGCTGTTTTAGGGGTTCCCTTGTCCATGCCCATGTCCTCGAGTTTGTCCGACTTTTTTCTTCTCGTATAGACCTTCTTTGCTACCTGTGTATCCACAGAACTAGGAGGAGTTTTAGAACTTGAATAAATCCCGTTGCTCTCATCCTCTATGGGCGTGTTAGGGCAGACGTTTGGTTTTCCTCGACCCTGCGTCCTTTTGAGTGGCGTGGTTGTGCCCGCATTCTGTTTACGCTTAGTTCGGGGTTTGCCTTCGGTAATGACCTTCGGCCTGTGTTTCGGTCTGCTCCTCTTTGGCCTTTTTTGCGGTGTTTGGCTCAAGTCTGCAGCCTCCTCGATGCAGCCCTTGTCAGGCTTGTGATTCTCCTGCAATTGTGTGGAGACCGACGCATGCAATTGATCCACAGAACGGTGAGTCTGCTCTTTCTCCTGGCGAGCCTTCAAATTATTTTTCGCTTTATCTACTATCGCTTGTGCATGCTTTGCTGTTGAAAATTCACTGATGGTTATATGCTCCGCTGCAGACAAAGATGTCGTGCTACTCTTCTCCGGCGTTATCGGTTCAAAATGGAACCCAAAGCTCTCATTCGCCGTCGGAACCATGTTTAGGTCAAAGAAGGGCCTTGAAGAGCGTGAGCTGCCATCTGTCAAATGTAAGCACCAATCAGTATTGTGTTGTTTTCTGTTGAGCCAAAGCCATCATTTCTAAGGTGATTAAGATTCATTTTTACCAGATGCAAAGGTATCAAAAACAACCCAAAAAAAAAAAAAAGATATTCAGCTTTTGAAGACTTGGTAGGAAACTTACCCATGAGGATACGTTGTATTTTATCCCTCTCAGCCCCTATAAAGCCATCAGAGTCTCCAACAAAGCTCACGCCGATCCGAGGCTGAAAACACGGA
Source organism: Lindernia subracemosa (assembly GCA_028392965.1). NCBI lineage: Eukaryota > Viridiplantae > Streptophyta > Magnoliopsida > Lamiales > Linderniaceae > Vandellia > Vandellia subracemosa. The sequence continues at coordinate 120,506 of JAQPCC010000032.1, forward strand.
GCATAATCATGGCTTCTATCCTCAACATCAATCGTCGAAACTGCATTGCCTAATTGGTCCGTGCTTTTGCCTTCTTCTGCTCTAGCCAATAGTTCCGTGAAAGTCATATTCCCGTCGTTAGCAACCCCGCGGACGTCGAAGTTCCTGCTATGGTTTCTAGTGACATCATCCATTTGCTCTGTAATAAAACCTTCACCTTTTTCTGTGCTGACTAAACTACTAAAATGGGCCTCCTTTGCAGGTGTTGAAGGACCCGAAGAACAGCTGATCGGGGCATCTAAAGACCGAGGAGTTGCCTCCTCTGTTCGAACCACCATAGCCAAAGCTGTGAGTTTCTTGCCTTCAGTCTCTATCACTTCATAAATGGTTTAGTTAGTTTATCTCTTCCTTATGATTCCTTCCCTTCCTAAAAAAAAAATGAGGCAAAAAAAAGCAGCAAATTGAGTTTCTCTTCCTTACATAAACTTAGATCTCTATGGAAGAAAAAAAATATATCCTCGTATCAGCATATAAGAGACATAAACAGTGGGCGGCTACCTTAAAAAAAAAAAGGAAAAAAGAAAAACTGCAACAGCTCTGAATTTTCATGAGCCTTGCTTCGTTATCATCCCAATTAAGCTCCCAAATATATAAAAAAAAATTAATAATAAAAAGATTCGTTATCATCCCAATTAAGCTCGCAAATAAAAAAATAATAATAAAAAGATTCGTTAGGTTTATGGCTTACCTTTTCTTGATTTCAGGAAGGAGTCTCAATTAAGGGGTGTTAGACGGCGAGAGAGAGAGAGATGGCAAACCCAAAAGGTAACTGTTTGTTGAGCAGTAAGAGAGAGTGAGAGAGATAACACTTCTGCAATAAAAAAATAATTAAAAAAAATATACTAGGTTTTTTTATATATTGATATGACGGGGTCGAAGCTTCTTTTTCTTCCCGTTAAACTAATCAGTGGATTAAGCTCATGTTTGTTACATGGAATTTCTGCTTTGTTGATATATATATATATATATATATATATTATCCGTAAAAATTCAATTTTTAATGTACTTGAGTTTAAGGAGAACCACTATATCGACTAACTATTTAATGTACGGTAAATTTATGGAGTTTCGATTTCGATGTATGTTTCGGTAAATAAATTTTTTTCCCCGCAAATGATGGTTTCACGGGAAAATATATATTTTTTAAAACAAATTGTAACCAACTATTGCTTTTTAAAATTATCGTTATGTTATGTTTCGGTATTTGGTAAATCGGTAAAAACCGGTATTCTTGTGTGTTATGTTTCGGTAAATCGGTAAAAATCGGTATTTTTGTAGGAACATTTAGGAACTTTTGAACCGAACGACTTAGTAATTTATTTATCAAAAATGTATTGGAGTGCACTTTTCTATTGTAATGTGGCCCATGTTTTCTAAATTTATAATTATCTTTTTGCTGCTGAAAATGAAATTCTATTTTCTTTGAAAAACTATGTTTCATTTGTATTAATTGTTATGATTATATATGTTAATTATGTACGTTAATTGAGTTACTTACTTTACTAAAAAAAAGAACAATTTTAGTAATTTTATTATTACTGATTACGAGACGTTTGATGTGGTCTAAGTAACAACACATCCAAATCACGTGAGTAGGTTTTGTCAGTACCTGAAAATTAGAACGTATAGATTGACGCCGTCAGTGACACCGCCTTACCACGACGTCACGGCCGTCTTTTCCGCCGTCATCGATATTCCACGGTTCAAAAAGGGCGAGCATGTGGTCCCCACTTAGACAAGACTTCGTTTACTTTTTTTTATTTTTTTTTTAATTTAGTTCCAAATTTTAATGATTCTAATCCAACGGTGACGATGCATTTACTTTCTTACGTGGCTAGATCGTGTGTCTTTAGCCTATCTACTAGTCTTTTGTTGGTATATGTTTTTTACATCATTACATATATGTTAACAAATAATATTAATAAAATAATATATAGACAGTTATGTTAGTTATCGTCGTTAGATGTTAGAGCTCGACCTGAGATCGCCATGACCAGCTGCAAATATTCCATGTAATGTAATGGAAACATATATAACTAATCTATGGAGCAGAGGCAAGTCGAGTCGATAGCTTCTCACCCGAGCCATGCTCGTCGATACCTTTAACGCCCATCTCGGCGCAGACAACCTCAGCTTCCTCCACCTTCCCATAACTTTTCAGGCACGTAATAAGATCGTTGCAAACGGAGACACTCGGGAGAAGACCCTTATTCGACATATCTCTGTACCACGCATACGCCCCCTCACAATCATTCACCTCGCAGTGTCCACGGATGAGTACGTTAAATGTTTCGTCGTTCGGGGCCAAATCATCGGCATTCATCTCGTCGAATAGATCCCTCGCTCCTTGCAGTTTTCCCTCTTTCAGCTTCCCCATGATCAAGCCGTTATACGTCATCTTGTCGGGGATGATTCCAAGGCTCAGCATATCAGCGTACAGATTATCAGCCTTTTGTATGTCGCCGTGCTGTACGCAACAGCGTATGTGCTCGTTGTATATGAGACGATCGGGGGAGAGGTTGAACCGAGGCATTTCTTCGAGAACGATCTTCTCCACGAGGGCTAATCCGTCTTTTCTGCTTGCGGTTATTAGCGGGTGATATGTGTTCAGAGTAGGTATGATGGTTGAGGCCTTCATCTTCTCATACAACTCCCAACACTTTCCTAGGTTGCCTGCTTTTGAGTGCCCAGATAACAAGGAGTTGTATGTGATAACATCTGGGCTTAGTCCTTTGCTTGTGATGCTGAACGCTAATTCTTCGGCTTCTTCGACTTTGCCCTTTTTGCAGAGGCCGTTGACGAGTGAATTGTAGGTGACAATGGTTGGCGATACGTTGCTTCTCAACATCTCGTCTAAGATTCTGAAAGCATCCTCGGTATTTCCTCTCGTGCAGTGGCCATCTATGAGAATATTGTATATCTGAGCATTTGGTGAAACACTTCGGCTTAGCATGTCACTGAAGATGAGTTCAGCTTCGGCGAGTCTCCTCTTCTTGCAAAAAATGTTTATCAAAGATCCATAAGTTACAACGGTGGGCTTCAGACCATTACTTTCCATTTCCTCAAGAATCTGTAAGCACTTGTCGAACTGATAACTGCGGCCGTGGCCATCTATCAAAATGTTATACGTCTGTAGATTAGGATGAAGACCGTTTGCCTCCATCTTCCCTACCCACTCATTCGCATCATCCATTTGGCCCAAGTCCACGAACTTTCCGATCACTGTGTTATATGTAACACAGTTGGGCTTCACCCCTTTAGCCTCCATTTCTTCTACAAATCGAAGTGCCCTATCGACGTTCCCCGATTTACAATAACCATTCACCATAGTATTCAACATAACCTCCGTCAAAACCACTCCAAGTGGTTTCAACTCTGCCAAGAATTTCTCTGCCATGTCCATTTTCCCTTGTTTACATAGGTTATTCATCAAAATCCCACAAGTGTACTCATTCAAGCTCAACCCTTTACGCACGGCATCCTCGTAGAATTTAATCGACGACTCCACATCCCCATTCCTCAAATACCCATCGAGAAGTATGCTATACGTATAATCGTCGGGTACCAAGCTGTTCACGCCCATCTCCCTCAAAACCCGAGAAGCATCTTCCATTCTCCCAGCCCTACACAGCCCACTAAGCAATGTGTTATAAGTAACAATATTTGGCTCCACGCCATCATCCTTCATAGCTGCTCTCAACGCAAATGCGCTCTCCAATTCACCAGCTTTGCAGTATCCATCCATCAAACTGTTGTATGTCACAGTGTTACGAACCATGTTTCGCTTAACCATATCATCAAACAGCTTCCGTGCATCGCCTACTCTGTTCTCCCTGCACAACCCACCGATCAAAACATTGTAGACGAACCCATTTGGCCTCAGTCCACACCTACTCATCTGTCCCATCAAATCCAAACCCCTCCCTAAATTCCCCGATTTCACGGCGGATTGAATCGCTTTACCGTAGCTAAACGCATCAACCCATATCCCACCACGGTCCACTACGTCGCTAAAGATCTCCAAAACTTTTCCGTATTGCCTGCAGCTCACCAGGCACTCGAGGAACGAATTAAAAGCCGTCAGAGAAGGGAAGTCTCCGTCCTTCCTTATTAAATCATATAACTCGACGGCTTGAGAACCGAGCCTGGACTCCGCGTACACCGTCAAAAGCGCGTTCGTGAAGAAGGGCTTGGTGTTCGGCGGTGGAGATGACTGCGAGAACGTGTTGTAAAGCTGCAGAACTGAGTGCCTACAGCTGAGGTCACGGAGGCTCCGTTTCACTGCTTCGGCCCGGTTTTGCTGGATCAAGACGCGAACGTGGCGGAGCTCCTCCGCGAGCAGGCTTTGGGGTGTCGCCACGCCGGTGCAAAAGGACTTTCGATGAGGTAGACGATGGAAGCGTCTCGCCATTTTCATTTTTACAGAGTTTCGTTCGTCTCCTACAAAGCTAAACTAAAAGTCATTCACCGTTCAAAATGAACAATTTATAAATATAATATAAAATAAAATGAAATAAAAAAAAATGGTAATAAATAATAGAATAAAATAAAATGAAATAAATAAAAAAATAAAATGGAGATGCGGGGTATCGATCCCCGTACCTCTCGCATGCTAAGCGAGCGCTCTACCATCTGAGCTACATCCCCATGTATTATTATATTACTAAGATTATTATTATATAATATATAAGAATATATTTTTATAAATAAATCAAGTTTAACTTAGCTAAGTTCTTCTTTGAGCAATAAGACATCAATAATAAAAAAAAGAAAGCACACTAACAAGTGAATGTAGTATTGTGGTTCATAAACAAGCATAAAAATGATCAAATAGAAGAACAAAAGCTTAATCAAATCCTAAAAGACTTGAAAAAATAATCAGGCTAATCCAACGCCTAACCATAAGACTAAACATAAGACTCTAATTCTCCACAATAGGCCCCGAGGCTTCCATGTTAGAAGATTGCATCTGGTCAGAACTCGGGCCCGAGCCCGAGCCAGCATTCCAACCATAAGCCGCACCATCTGCATTCATATTCTGATAATGACCCTTTTCATCTACCACTACTGATAGCTTCGGCGGCGGTCCCGAAAAAACACCGCCAGTCTCCGGCGGCGCCTGAGATAAGGGCACCGCGGCTGTGACAGTGAGCGGAGTAGCACTTTGGGTCTGTAAAGCCCGTTTCTTCTTTGGCTTCGGCCCGGTTGTTGCCGTGAAGCTTCCAAGCACAATCTGTTGGTGATTCATATAAAGGAAAAGCAAAACCCTAGTGAATATTTGTTAAAGTTGTGTAGTAAGAGGAAATAGGTTTTTAATGCAGATACATATATAGGTGGATGAGTTTAATTCATTGACCAGTATAGGACTAGCAGCCATGAGCTTGCCGGCTACACCACCGCCGATGACCCGACCATCTGGGCTGGCTAGGGAGACGCTCAGCCCGCCGGTTCGGTTCTTGAGCCCACTGCCCTGCTCGTCTGCCGCGAACGATCCAGATAGGCTTAAAATCTCGAAACGACCCTGCATTAATTGTATGTTGTAATTAATAATCCATCCAATATTGACTGAAGTGGCATATTTTTCGTCCTTTCGATTCGATACCTCGTATGTTAGAAGACCGCCAGACGAACCGGGCTGGCGAAGAATAACGTTTGAAACAGACCCGTTCGCAGAAAGAACGCAGATCCCTCGAGGACTCTTCTGGGCAAACGTAAGGATCTTAGCAGCAACATCCTGCCGAAAGAAAAACGGAAAATACCCAAAAAAAAAAAGGAACTCAGTATGAATTTGGAGTTAAATTGTAAGAAAGTGACAAACTTTTTCATTACCTCTCCAATTTGGACAGTGACAATATGTGGTGTGAAGTCACCACCTGCTGTGCTAGCAAACAAGTCACCTGCATAACGGTCAAAAAGGTGTTTGTTGGCTCAGGTGTTAATGTGGAGCAGATCCCAGAAATAGATATCTTTAAAGTTTCCTCAGACCTTAAAAATCTTAACTTTGTCATAAAACTAGAAAACCCTATGTCTTGGCTTCCCTTATCATCTTAATTTTCAATTAAGAAGAAGAAGAAAAATGAAAAGAGCAAAAATTGGAGTTAAATGGCTAGAAAATGAAAAAAGACAAAATATTGACAATGACCCACAAACCATTCGGACATAAAGTTCAAACCTTGGCAGCAGTTGTTGACAGACACACATACACAAACACTGCAAAAAAAAAAAAAATTATAATTAACAGTTACCTAAGGGAGCCAAAGCTTGCCAATTACCGCTCGACCCATGAGAACCCTTTCCTTTTTTCCCGCCGGACGAAGAATTCCCGTACGGCGGCGGAGTCGACAGAGTGAACCCAGGCTGCGCCGCCGCGTGAAGACCCGGCCTATTCAGATACGCCGCCGTTAAGTTACCATCCTGGTCGTACTTTCTCGGCCTCCCTCTCTTCTTCTTCCCCGTCATCGACTCTCCGCCCAAGTCACCGGCGATTACGGGCCTTTCGACGGTGACAATGTTTGTTTCATCAACGCCATTCTTCTGCTCACCGCTCGGGTCCGCCGCCGTCATTTCGGCGAGCACGCGAGCATCACCGCCACCGCTAAGATCGCCGAGATCAGCAGCAACGTCGTCATTACCACTTGACGGCGGTGAGTCGAGGTCGGAGTTGAGGCCATGTGAGCCAGATTCAGTGCTTTCCTTGTCTGCCTCCATTTCTGGTAAGAAGATGACGTAATCAAAAAAGAAAATGGCCTTGGCCGCGCGCCACAAGTATTTCTTACAGTCAATTTTCGGTGTTAATGGTGATTTTAATTTGTGGAAATTTTATTATTATTGGCCATTTCATAGCTTAGCTGTTCTTTGGACTATTATTTGGTAAAGTTGAATTCAAGCAATTACCATTAATGGAGATTAAAAAAGGAACTAGGAAACAAAATTAATTTATTTAAAATCAGGGATTTTTTTAACATATCGCGAAACTATTTTCGATGCATAAACACGAGCTCTCTTATCTTAATTAATGACAGCTTTAACAAGTGATTTGTTGACCGGAAACCGGACAAAACGGTGCTAGGTAAGAAAAATGTGTATCATCATAAATAAAACTCACTCAATTTGTAATGATTTTCGAGTACTTCCTCGACATATTCAACTTTGTGCCTTCTATTTCATTTAACTAATAAATGGAAAAAAAAAAAGAATCCTTAAAAAAATATTACCGTTATACATTTTCTAAATTGATAGACATGTTTTGAAAATACTGATCGATAATGGTAAAAACTGATTAGGACAATTAAAATTTACTATACAAGTAAATTTCGAGAATAAACATCTCTAACGTAACGTTTGTCATGCGAAATTCGTGTGTGAAAAGTACGACGGAACACTAAGTTAGCGCATTGAACAATGATATTTTGCGCTATTTTCTTTTTTTTTTTCCTCATCGAATTTCGCATACCAAGCGCAACCTAATTGAAAAGTGTAATATTATTACCTATCCAAATGAATTAGTTGCATATAAGTTTTTTCAAATGGTATGCATGTGTAAAATGAATCATTCACTTTCAAGATTTGTAATATTTTACATTCACCATGAATAGAGAGCCTTAGAGACTAAAAAACAACTAGGCTAAGAACATAACACATTACTTTTTATTTTGCCTACGTTTACAAATTGAGAAAACATATACGAGTATAATGTAATGATCTCTTCCTTTAGCTTCAATAGCATTTTTGCAAAAAATCTTAATTCTCCACTTCAAATCACTCAATATGAAAAAAATAAAATTACCCAAATAAGTGGATAATGTATGTATTATACATATTATTTCTATATACATTAGATAAAAACCATTCGGATATACAATTAATCAATAAATAGTAGTAAAATAATATAATATTTTCTCCGTGAAAAAAATAGACTATAGAGTATATTCGTTTATTTTACACATATGGTTCCAATAATTATCAACCAAACAAAAAAAAATCATATTTACTAAAATGATATAAATTACTAAAACATAGCTTATAGTTAGGACAATTGAATTGTACGTGAAGTTTCTTCTTAATATTATTTAAGATAGAGCCGGAAAAATCTGCAATGAGTTCTTATTAAATCTGTTGTGTAATAATTAAAGTGGCATTATTAAATATATACCATAAACCTTTTTTTGGCTAACCATCCCATGTGATTTGATTCTTTTAACTCTCATGCCGATAAAACTTCAAAATCCATTTTTTTTACTTTACTTTTGAATGAATTTTACAATTAAAATTAATATTATTATAAAAATAATTGGGTTTATATTAATTAATATCATATATTTATATATTAGACTACACTCACTAAAATTTATATAATGATATAAAAAAGAAATTTGTAAATGTAACTAAGCATAGTCCTTTCTTTCTAGGCGGGCCCACATTCAAAAATCGGTCTTGACCGTTTTCAACCGGTTTAAGAACCGGCCGGACCGGGTCGTTCCATTCTGCGGCGAGTTTCCACGTTCCATAGTTTAATCACATCAATGGTGCTTAGTGACCTTTGACAACCTCGATGAGTAGTTTTTTGTCATTACAAACAAGAAAAACTAATTGTTAAACCCTCCAAAGTAAACAAAAACAAGCATATGCTTCAGTGAATTCCGTTAAAATCACTGCTCGAAGATCCAACGGCGTCGTAGATCACGATAGCCACGTGTCCCATATACGGTGTCACTGTTTTTTTCCTTCTTCGTCTTCCTTATATTACTACGTTTCTGCGTAGTTGTTTTGCTTCCTCAACGATGATCCTAGGTAGGACTAAGCAGCAATTGAGATGTTATAGGAAGAAGCGTTGGATTTCACGTTGCAGTATAGCTCGGAAAGATCGATAATCTTGTGTTTCTGCTATTGCTGCGCTTGTATCTCTGTATTTGTTCAGATGGGTCTAGGGATTGCGTTTGATTTAGGTGAGTTTTTGAGTTGTAATTAGGTTTCTAATGCAGAGAAAATCGTATCACTGTTGAAATCGGCTGTGTGCAGGTTGATGATTGCTAGGTGTTTGATTATATGCGTGTTTGAGAATTCAGTTGAGCTTCTTGCTTGGTTACAGTGAGACTTGGTTGAGTAATACAATGAGGGGTTTACGTACGAGGTTATCATGGAACGCGGACAAGCCAGTTCTCGGAATAATGGCCTTCGACGCATCAAAATTGATGTCTAAGGTTGTCCACATGTGGCATTGTCTCTCGGACGGGCAGATGATGAAGGTCAGGGAATACGTTGTAAACTCGATAGGAATCAAGAAGCTTGTTTCTGGCGATGATGAGTACCTCATGGATCTTGCCCTGGCCGAGATAATCGACATCTTTGTCACCGTGGCCAAGTCAGTAGCTTTGCTCGGGAAGAAATGCATCGATCCCATTTACCAGAACCTCGACGGCATTTTCGACGATCCAACTGAACCGACAAAATGGTGCGAGTGGAAGTACAGGCTGAAGAAGATGGAGAAGCGAGTTCGGAAAATGAGCAAGTTCGTGGCAGCAACTGAGCAGCTGCATTCGGAGATGGAAGTTCTGTCTGAACACGAGCGTATCTTAAGGCAGCTGAAAGACAGTGCCAACCCAGGAAGGGCCAAGCTGCTCGAGTTCCAACAGATGGTGGAGCTTCAACGGCAGATAGTTAAGGATCTTCTGGAGATTTCACCTTGGGTTCGGGCATACGATTACGTCGTTAGGATGCTTTTTAGATCCCTATCCACGATCATGGAAAGGATCAGATACGTTAACGGTGCGAGCCCGACTGACCATCGGGATAACTCAGCTGGGCTCGTGCGAGGATCCATTTTCTCTATTTCTTTACGAAGGTCCTTATCGAATAGGAAGTCTCATGATCGTTCGCCTTCATCTGCCTTCCACAGGAGACAAAATCAAACTAAGGTCAGACAATTTCCGACGGTGAGCTTCAACGGATGCGTGACAGGTGGAATCGGGTCTCCTTTCGTCGATAGCTACACGCCAACCTGCGGGAGCTCATTCAGGTCAATTGGGTCTTCTTCGAGGTTTTTCGGCAAAGTTAAAGATTTAACTTCAAATCCCAAAGCATCGTTCTTGGATTCAAAGCGGCGCCTTTTAACCGCCCCGCCGTCGACCCTCGGCGATGCTGCACTGGCCCTTCACTACGCGAATCTCATCATATTGATCGAGAGGCTTGCCACGTCGCCTCACTCGATCGACCCCGACGAAAGGGACGATCTTTACGACATGCTGACTACGAACATAAGAAAGGGTTTCAGGTCAAAGCTGAAGAATTTGTCCGGAAATAGGGGTACGTTCGAAGAATGGAGCTCGGCTCTTGCAAGAACCTTCAAATGGATATCCCCGCTGGCTCACAACATGGTTCGATGGCAGAACGAGAGGGCCTTCGAGAGGCCGAGGTCGAGCCGCGGGTCGAACGTTCTTCTGGTTCAGACGCTCTACTTTGCGGACCGTGTCGAGGCCGAGGCGGCCATTGTCCAGCTCTTGATTGGTCTGAACTGCCTCGCCTGGTTTGGAGAATCTTCGACATGTTGTAATACAACGAACGGCATGGTTGATGATGTATGAGATGAGAAAGCCGCTGAGTTTGTAATAATAACATTTTTTTATTCCGATGAAAAGAAGATATTTGCTTTAAGAGTCTCTCTCTCTCTCTCTGCACTATTAATAGGCTAAAGCGTTTCCTCTCCTTTTCCATTTTTGAGTCAACGAAAATCAGCCGTAACAAAAAAACGAACAGAATCGTCGAACTTCTCGAATTTTTGCCCCCGACAAGGAAAGTATGCATTCGTCTCACTTGCTGCTGGAAGAACCGATTCGGATGGCTTCGATTCTCGAGCCATCCAAAGCTGTAAGTCTTTCGATTGCAAGCGTATGGGTATGATTTTGGTGGGATATGGAGGTTTTTATTTGGATCTACTTTTTTTTTTTTTGGTTTGATTGCTGCAGAATTTCTTCCCTGCGATGACTAAGATCGTGGGGACTTTGGGTCCGCGCTCTCGATCGATGGACGCGATTTCGGGCTGCCTTAATGCTGGAATGTCTGGTATTGAGATTGAATTGGTTTTTTTTTTCTTTGTTTTTGTTTGTTTTTTTTTCTCTCTCGATGGGCCTTGATGGATTTTCAATTGTTTGCTTTCTTTAATTGGGACAGTGGCAAGATTCGACTTTTCATTGGGTGACGCCGAGTATCATCAGGAGACACTTGAGAATTTGAAGATGGCTATTAAGAGCACCAAGAAGCTATGTGCTGTATGTAACATTATATATGAGTGAATATTTATGTGGCTAGCTCAAAGTAGTCAAACAAATTGGCTAAGCTTGTTGAATTACGAAGTAGAAGTTATTTTTGATGTTAGGTAGAAGAATTGTCGTTTTTTTCTTTCTCTATCGATGGCGTTCTTTTATGCTTTCCATGTATTTTGTCCATTTATCTATTGAGTCTTCTGTAATCAAACGATGATACCTTATTGTGGTTTTTGATCTTTTGCGCAGGTTATGCTGGATACTGTGGGCCCTGAGTTGCAAGTTGTTAACAGAACTGAGATGGCTATAACACTCAAGGCAGATGACAATGTCACTCTGACACCTGATCAGGGTCAAGAAGCTTCATCTGAAGTTTTGCCTATCAATTTTGCTGGACTTGCCAAGGTAATGATGCTTTCGTCCGTTCCTAGTATTTAGTTATTTATCTATTTCATGGGTTTTGACATTATTACTTTCATCTTGCTTGTCTGTCTTATTGTTGCGTAATCCTACAGGCTGTGAAAAAGGGTGACACCATTTTTGTTGGCCAATATTTATTTACAGGAAGTGAAACCACGTCTGTTTGGCTTGAGGTATGTTAAACCATATGTTGATCGTCCACTTGAATCGCTACTTTATTTCATTGGACCATATTTCCTGCCAAAAAGGCTAAGAATCAGTACCTATTTATATACAATTTCCCGTCATTTATTCGTAACCGGTGTCTTTGATTCATTATTTGTCTTCTTCAGGCACATCCCATCTTCTTCTGCCTTATTGTAGCATTTCCTTGATTTGATTGTTGAACATGAATATAATATTTATTGCTTTCATCTTGATGATTTTGTAGAAGTTCTCTGTCCATCCACTTTGTTACATCAATTGATTGGAATTAAATTTTTTTGGTGGGCAGGTTAATGAAGTAAAAGGTGATGATGTAGTTTGTGCAATCAAGAATTCAGCAACACTAGCTGGATCATTGTTTACTTTGCATGCTTCCCAAATTCGTATCGAGTTACCCACATTATCTGAAAAGGACAAGCAGGTGAGGCTTAGCAAGAAATAAATATACTTCTACGAGATATATTGCCTTTTGTGGTGGTTTTACGTTTCTGATCATTGGAGTGTTTACTCATCATACTCTATGCTTTTCCTTATTGTTTCACTGGCCTTTGACGATATTTTGGTTGATTGTGCAATATCTTCTGTTAACTTCAGGTTATCAGCTCATGGGGTCTGAAAAACAAAATTGATTTTCTGTCGTTGTCTTATACACGTCATGCAGAGGATGTCCGTGAGGTAAGATGAAAAAGGGAAAGACAGCTCTTTTTTTACCTAATGACTGTTCTCTTTCATCCAGATAACCTTATTTTAAGGTGAATATTAGGCACGCAGTTTTCTTTCCAAGCTTGGAGATGTAAGCCAGACTCAAATCTTTGCTAAAATTGAAAATGTAGAGGTATAAAATTTAAGTACGTTAATTGCTCATAGCTAATTAAGATAACAATGTAGAATATGGATGGCTTGTCCTTAAAACCCCCAAATATTTGCAGGGCTTGAGCCAATTTGATGAAATCTTACAAGAAGCGGATGGTATCATCCTCTCTCGAGGGAATCTGGGCATAGATCTCCCACCTGAGAAGGTGAATTCGTATGATCATTTCCCTCCGATTATGTGATGATCATTGGTCCACCTATGTGCTGTGTTAGTTTTAATCTCAGGACGAACGGTACTTCCTGAAACAAATGGATTTCTTAGCTGTTATGTAAAATTGGATGAATATGATACGACTTCATCATTTTCCTTCCGTTGCTTGTTTTTCTCTCCATTTAGAATAATTTCTTAGCATTGAACATCCTTTGTTATTTGCAGGTGTTCTTGTTTCAGAAGTCTGCTGTTTACAAATGTAATATGGCTGGGAAGCCAGCAGTGGTAACTCGTGTTGTTGATAGTATGACCGACAACTTAAGACCTACTCGTGCAGAAGCAACAGATGTCGCCAATGCTGTTTTGGATGGTTCGTTAAATTCACTTAAATCTCTCATGAGACAAAATTGTGTTATCTGCAGCTGAAAATTAAATGAGAAGTGGCTCTCTGTTTCAGGATGTGATGCTATTCTTCTTGGAGCTGAGACCTTACGTGGATTGTACCCTGTTGAAACTATTTCTACTGTTGGGAAAATTTGTGCTGAAGTATGAACATAAATTTCTCACAGATTTTCAAACAAATGATTTTTTGTTTTAAGTTTAGTTTCATGTGAATCGTCTTGGAACTTTGTGCCTTCTGCATTCTTACGCAGGCAGAGAAAGTCATCAATCAAGACCAATACTTCAAGAGGACGGTAAAATTTGTAGGGGAGCCCATGTCACACTTGGAATCTATTGCTTCCTCTGCGGTAATGATGTCAAGAGCTAAATATATGAACAAAAAAGGATTCCTTTGGGCAGTAACTTGTTTCAAATTTGTCATAATCATTCCACATCGTGCTTTAAGGTCCGGGCAGCAATTAAAGTGAAGGCATCAGTCATCATATGTTTTACTTCATCGGGAAGAGCTGCAAGGTAACATCATCACTTCGGGATTACTTTGCTCATTGAGGCACCTTAGCATATGACCTGAACCTTAATCTTCCAAACGCAGATTGATAGCCAAGTACAGGCCGACAATGCCCGTTTTATCTGTTGTCATCCCACGTCTCAAGACAAACCAGTTGAAGTGGAGCTTTAGTGGTGCATTCGAGGTCAGTTTCGTCATAAAAATCTCATTTTTCAACAATATCACCCCTTCATTTCATCCAACAAACGAGCTAATCATCTTTTCTTGCATTTTCAGGCTCGGCAGTCACTTATAGTGCGTGGTCTCTTCCCACTACTGGCAGATCCACGCCATCCTGTAAGTCACTTGTAGCTCCTTGGGGATCCTCGATGTTTGAAGTTCTTTATGAAGCAAAGTGATAGAAGGGTATATTATAACTTACATTTTGATAATCTTACAGGCTGAATCTACAAATGCTACCAATGATTCGGTTCTGAAAGTTGCTCTCGACCATGGCAAGGCTTCGGGCCTCGTCAAGTCACACGACCGAGTCGTGGTCTGCCAGAAAGTTGGAGATGCATCCGTTGTAAAGATCATCGAGCTTGAAGATTAACAAATGCATAAGGTAAAAAAGCTCTCTGCTGCCGAAGATCATTTTGTATTATCATCATAATATATCCGAAGAAATGCCACACACAAACTATTATGTAGCAGATGCCGCTACCAAATTGGTGTTGTAACAAATACAATAATAAACGACACTATTCTTCGGGGAAGGGAAGTCGAGATATCTGACCCTTCTCTAGACAATGAATGTCTTGTAGGTAATAAATGCAATAATCATGTCTGCTGTATCATCTTACTCGGTTTCTGAGGATTTGAAGAGATTCTTGATTGATAAGTAGCTGAGCTTGGCCAAGTTTTCCTATCTTTTTATGTTTTTCTTTATGTCGACGGGCGGATTTTCGATGGGTTTGGTTAAACCCCGTTATCCGCTTCATTCGATGATGCGTAAACCCCATTCGATCAGAATCATCTGCAGGCGGAGCTGTGAAACTTGCAAATAATTTTCGGAAGATGATGAACTTATTTTGAAATATATTTTCGAATACTATAATATCACCAATGAATATACTAAATACTGGGAAAAAAAACCAGAAAGATTAGGAAGCAAGTAATTAATATTTCATATCAGAATAATTTGGCCCATGGCCTAATGGATAATAAGGCTACACAACCTTGAAACTAAACTATTAATATTTGAATTTTTTTCGTTTTTGTTTTCGAAACGGTAGCTATTGTTAGTTTATTACAAAACCTTGAAACTAGATAATCTTTTAGGCAATCAACTACTACAACTTAATGTAGGAAACTAGCTATAGCTTATCATGTCTAAACTAAACATAAAGGAAAATACTATCTTATCTATACACTACAATCAGATTCATCATATCATCCTGCGCTAGAAGAGGGATCACTCCTCTGATGTCCATGATCGGCCAGCTCAACCTCTCTTCGCCTGATGAGAAGAGCCATTCCCTCATTCTCCAGCTTCAACCTCTCAACATCGAGCTTCTCCCTCTCCATTTTCCTTTCTTTCTTCGACCTGAACATAAACCACTTCAACCTCTGCTTCTCCATGTCCACCGCCTGCGACTGAATCTCAACTCTTTCTTCCTGCAATCCCACTAGCTTCCCCCTCATCCACTGCCTCTTCTCCAAACAACTCATCGTCGAATCGCCCGAGATATTAGCCAACTCGGCGTCCAGCTGTTGATGCAAAGGCGATACGAATGCAGCCTCTCTTATCCTTTTCTTGGACGATCCATCTCCCTCCTCTTCATCATCCTCCTCCTCATCATCATCATCTTGAGCCTCAATACTCTTTGCTCGAGCCATTGTAGACCCCTCCTTCGAGTCATGTGAGCAGCTTTGCCGCTGCTGCGTCTGAGCCGTTTGCAAAGGGGGGCTATGAAGGGCATTGTGGCCACAGCTATTGTGGTAAGCGCACATCTCTCTGAAGAACAAGTGCTTAGAGCTCAGCAGCTTCTTCACTTCTTCCTTGGCCTTAGGTGGGAGATGATCCATGGTTTCGAGCAAGCTATGATTCTCAACAACAAGGCAAGCAGTTCCTTTGCCAAGAATGTCATTGACCCTTTTGTACCTCTTATTCAGATCGTTGAACTTTTATCCTCGCACTGCTGAGGGGAGACGTAAAACCCTCTCTCCATCATAGCCCTCGAAACAGACTTCCACTTCCCTTTCTTCTGCAACCCACCAGCAGCAGCTTTCTTCTTATTACCAGACGGTTCGTTGTTGGGCTCGGAGGAAGAAGCAATAATAACCTCGTCGCCGATGTAGTAGACCAACATGATCAGCAGCCTCACCATGTCGTCCGTCCACTTCATTCTGTGCCAAGGAGACGTCTTTCCCATCTCGTCGCCATCGTCATCGTCGCTGAGGGCGGTCAACGGTTTGGCCGTGGGGTTCGAAGATTGCAGGTTATAATCAGCTTCATGAAGGGGATAAGATAAGACGTCATAGTAAGGTGGTGGTGGTGCTGTTGTTGCTGAGGGATTTGGCGGTGGAGAGACATTTCTGATAAACCTGCCATGCCCGGCTGAACATTACGACGACCGTACATTCCGCCGGGCAAAGCATTGGAATCCATGTTAGAAATCAAAGAAAAAACAAGCAAAAAAGGCACAACCTTTATTCACAGATTCAGACGTCGAGAAGAAAAGGAAAAAAAAAAATCGAATCTTGGCAATTGAGCTATACTCAAAGCAAGCAAAATGGCAAAATGAGAAAGAGTAGTAGTATATTTCTTGCTCTTGGCACGTAGAGATTATAAAGATACAAAACAAAACACACACTGTATTTAATGCTGAGAATGGTATTGAACAAATGGTATTGAAGCTGTTTCTCTATAGAGAGCAGAGAAATAATACTGTCTTAACGCCTTTGGCTATATGCCTGCCCGTGGTTTTGGACGTAGCTGTGGGTTTGACTTTGAGAGAGAGAGAGAGATTACCCAAAATAGCCTTTTTATTTTCTTAATTATTATTATTTCTAAAAGGGTATTATTCCATTCCATTCCATCCAGGCAAGGCAGGGCGGGGGGATGAATCTTGCCCACTTGTTCGATGTCGGCGATGAATGGAATTTTGTAATAAATGGAAAGAATCTGTTCTATTCTATTGATCATTGCGAGCCATTAATTAATCAAATATTATTTATAGCATTAGTTTAGTTAAATTTTGGAGTCAAATTAATGAATATATTGATGTCCGTCCTGCCAAACTGATAACTTGACTTCACTATGCTCATTCTAATTCGATAATGGATGGACCTACTCACTTTGTACTTAGAATATACTCTATAATTTAATTTTTTTTTTATTGTGTAAAACTACATTATGCTGTCTAAGCTTAGAATCGTAATTTGGTGTTGTTTAAAACTAAGCATTGTATCCCTTGTCATGGAATATAAATGTGAAGAACGTGATTAAATAAACAATGAGGGTGTTTTACATTATTATTAATCATATGAGTTTTAATGTTTAGTTTTTACATCGTAGATAGATTATGAGCCATTGATTTCATTCTTACTAATAAGGACTTTTAATGTGCTTATTTTTTTCCCTTCCTCTTTTTCAACACAATATTAACTTACTCTCAAGTCCCCGTTCAATCTAAATCGAATCTTAATCTTCATATCGAATATAGAATGACCTCATCTTCCAGCTGGATCAATACTCCATGTTCCATTTGACATTCCAACCAAAAAACTTCAGTAGTGATGCATTTGAACCTATGACCAAGGGGAATTAACCATAGTCCTCAACCACCAAGCTATTCTTGCATCACTAAAAATTGAGGTTGATTCTTTCCCTCGTTGATTTTAAATCGTTAGTGTCGATATAAAAATCAAATAGACCACTTAATACCCACACAACAATATCTTCAACCGATTCCTCAACTTGTGAAGTCATCATCATATCATATTCAGGTTGTTTTAAGACGTGGAAAGTAAATCAACAGAACAGTTGGGAGTGTGTAATATTCGTCCGTACCAAAGATTACTGCATGTCTGGGCCAACTGATGTTTTAGCAGCAAGATGAGTGAGAGCACGTTTGTGATAAGTGTGGCGCATCTTCTTGTATTTCTGTACGAATGTTGAAAGATCAATCTCTTTATCTAGGAGCTGCCCATGAAGAGCCTCAGATTCCTCATCCACCTCATTCATTGCATCTGAAAATTACATTAAGAAGAAAAAAAAAGTTATAATGGTCCATTATCGAGGAATGATGATGGATTAGGAGGAGGAGAATACAACAATTTTTTTTTTTACCTTGGAGTCGATGGAGCAGTGATGAAGGAGAATAATGCTTCAGGGCCTCTTCTTTTTTCTTCTCTAGTTCACGTAATTTTTCTTGGGCAGCAGCTAATTCAGTCGTTCGAATGATTCTACACTGAAATGAAGCCATAATTGAGAAAAAGGGAAAAAAAAAGAAAAGAAAAGGGTGGTTCTTGAATTGTGCTAGAACACAAGAGCTTACCTGATTCCTCAGTTCCATTATGCGAGGTTCCTTTTCCAGATTCTCTCCTGTGAAAATGGTTCGATTTTGTGTAGTGTCAATGCCAGTTTGCACGTTATTCACACAAACTAAGGAAAAAGTGAGCAAAGAACTTACTAGCAAGCTGTAGTGTTTCATTCCTGAGATCATCTCTGACCTGCTTGGACATAGAGATGACAGAAATAAGTAAAAGAAGTGCAAAATCTTTAGTTATGGCATCAAGACTTGAGAAATTGACACCCTTTTTTATTTTCAGACCGTCGTTTACCATGTTGCAAGAGAAAATGTTGCCGTGTTTGTTAGTTACATGTCATTGATCACTGAGATAACCGAAGCCGCCTACAACTATCATACAAATGAAAGCAAAAACCAAAAAAACCACCAACACTAACTAACCTTGTTTTGTGTTCTGACAGGTTCGAGTGAAAGCATAAATCTCTGATAGGCATCCTTATCTTGCAGAAGCTTTCTTAATTCATCAACACTGACATATATCACGAGGAAAGAAGAAGTGCAATGAGAACAAAGTTGCATTACATTGATTTTAACCAACTCAGCATGCAAGAATGCTTTCCCGCTGAATGTATTCTTTAATTATATTGGAATTTTGCAGGAATTCATCGAAAAATCAACAATGGAAACACTCAAACACCTAAGAAAACTTCATCACTTCAATACTATCTGGTATAGTCAGACACTTCCTTCACCAAAATAGAGGATGGATGGGATAACTTCCAGAATAATGAAAAGCTTCTGTTCGTAGAGTTTACGAATAATAAATCGCTCACCTTCTGTGTTTCAGTACAGAAATTATCCCAGCAGCTTCTGCAGGTGAAACATTTGCTGCTGGTCTTGTTGAGCCAGAGCTGCTGCTAGAGCTCGGCGAAGACGTTGGATACCATGAATCTCCAGGCATATCCTCAGCTGAACCACAAAGGCAAAACCAAGCAATTAGCATAAAATCGAAAACTATAACACAAAACAATCCACAAAACACGAAAATAATAGCTGCAACTAGTGCAAAATCATAAGAAGCAATTCCCTTTCGTCAACAGCAATTACAGACCTCAAAGTCAAGCACTTCGTCGAGGGCAAACCAAACCTCGGGAAGATTTCAAGGAAAAAGGATCAGATACGACGTTTCAACAGAACCCTTTTAAATGACTTTGAAGACGTCCAAGTCGTCTTTTTCGGTGGATCGATTGGAAAATCAACGGAGAATGGACAGAGTGTGTTTATCCTTCGAAGAAATTTCACACCATTTCGATTCTGAGTGTGCTAAACGTTGAAACCAATATAAGAGATTTGATCGACGTTCAAGAATCAAAGCGCGTGAGTTACTACGCGCCAACGCTGCTTTACATATGTCAACACCTCATAAGCTTGCTTAAGGTTCCAACTCTTTCGTAAATTGTACTTATGGTCCCTCAAGATAGAAATATATCCGTTCAGTCCTCAACGTTTTGGGCTTCCATAGTTATTCATGGGCTAGTTAAGGCCCAATACTTATTTTCCAAATAAAATTGTGGCCTTACAAATTTGCTCCTATAATTTGTATTAGTTTACGAATTAAGACAATATATACATACAAAAATAAAATAAAATAAAGACAGATTATCATATTAATAATTAACTTAACCATAAAATAAAAATTACCCATTGCCTTTAATCAAATATCAGGCGAAGCGAATCACACATGTTAGAACGTAATGACACGTGGCATTAATTTTATTATTAGGTCGGACAATTAGGAAGGTGGGCTATTATTAATACAACAATTTTTATTTTTTTTTCAATTATAATGAATAATTAGACAAATAATACGTCGCAAATTAGGCACTTTGCTAGTAGAGGGTATGTTTAAGTATGTGTAGGTGCACGTTCCTATATGATTTGCCAGCCTTGATTTATTGGCAAACACATAAGCTAAGAAGCCTCTTCTTACATATTTATAATTGTCTGCCAAACGAATGATGTAATAGTTTAGGCAAGGCCTATTCTTAAAAGAAAGATCATAATGTAAGAAAAATTAAAATTTTCTCTTTTAGTACACTAATTTGGTTTTATCTCTAATTTCTATATTGACCTAAAAAAAATTCAATAGCAGTATATTTGAATTACATGAAATTTAATCACCTTCAAACTCGAAAAAATGGTGGATTCTAACAAACCCAATTACACGTAGATTACAAACATTTTTTTTTTTGAAAATACAAACATTTTATTTAATAGATGTGAAATTGTGTTTGTCATCTTAATACTATTAGTTCAATTTTGTTTGAATAATTATTATCAAAACTCATTCTGACTCAAATTGATAAATTCTGAGTCAGAAATGATAAAAAGGTGAGATAGAAAAAAAAAAAAAAAAAGACATTCCCTGACATATAATAGTATCCTGCAGTAGTTAGTAGCTATCAGGAATTTACTTTACATTTATTGCATTGTACTCTATGATATAGTAAGAAAATATCACTATCGTAATACGTAACACCTTTTAAATATATACATACATAAATATTTCCTACGAGTCACGCTAATCTTTATGATCATTTATTTCGGAATCCTCCGTTTTAATTGTTTTCAGCTTGGTTATTTAAATGTTAGTAACGTTCATTGAATATATATATACGATCCATATAGAATTATTACATCAATATCCTATAAAAAAAAAAATAATGCGAGGGTAATTCGGACATTTCCATGATAATCCTCATATCTAAAGAAACGAACAAAAACGAAGAAGCACAAGAGCCTCGGTAACTCAAAAGGGGTCCCCTAAACGACGACGTTTGGAAGAACTGTAGTTGAAACTGCATATAGCATTAGAATAGATCCAACGCACATTGTTGCGTAAGCGCCAACCCTTTCCTTTCTCTCTCCTCCGATCCAACGGCCAAGATCGACCTCGAGCCACCCCTCTTCATCACAGCCGTTTAAAAACGAGTCGATATATATATCTTTTATTAAAACTTAGGCTTTTGTCACTTCCTTGCCTTAAGGTAAGGCACATAGTGTAAGAGCTTCTTGTTGAATTGTAAGTTGCTTTTTGTTTAGGTTTAGGCCCTTCTCTCTCCCCTCTCTCTCTTTAAAAACTCCTCCACCATCATCACCTCGCATTCGATCAATGGTAATAACGCTCGTTTTCATTATTTGCATATAGAGTCTTCCTTCTTGATTACCGATCGATGGCGGCGTTTTTTCTTGCAGGAGATGGCGGTGGCGGCGGCGGCGCTGGTTCCTCCATGGCTGGAAAAGCTCCTAACGACGTCGTTCTTCACCGTGTGTCGGACCCACAGCGACGCGGCGAGGAGCGAGTGCAACATGTTCTGCTTGGACTGCAATGTAGTTGCGTTTTGCTTCTACTGCCGATCGTCTAGGCACAAAGACCATCGAGTCATCCAGGTAAAAAAACCCTTATTTTTTTTTTCGTAGAAAAAGATTCATATAAATCGAATGAATTTGTATTTGATTTGGCCATGGTGGTGTAGATAAGGAGATCATCGTACCACGACGTTGTGAGAGTGTCGGAGATTCACAAGGCATTGGACATAAGCGGCGTGCAGACATATGTAATAAACAGCGCGAGGGTTTTGTTCTTGAACGAAAGGCCACAGCCCAAAGGTGGGAAAGCTGTGTCTCACCTCTGCCATATCTGTGGGAGAAGCCTCTTGGACACCTTTCGCTTCTGTTCTTTGGGATGTAAGGTAAATATTTTATTTTAATATATATTTTCATTTGCATTTAATGCTTCATTTTCTCCCCCACCTAAAACCGATTACTAGCGTTTTCATTGGTATTAATGGTCACATTTGATGAAAAAGGACTTGTTTTTAAATATGGGTTCGATGGTGTATATGCATATTATTATTATTATTATTCATTAAATATATATATATAAGGGTTTGATGAATATATAGATGGGATCGATGATGACAAGTGACAACGCCACCACATTATTCACTATATTAAATGAACAAAACCCCATCTCTCCTTTTCGTCACAATAACCAACCGATGCCCATCATGATCAACTTTTCTATTATTTTTATTTCGGTTACGGGTCATTTTTATTTTAATTAAATGAAAATATATTTTGGCTTCTGAGTCGGTGGTGAGTTGCGTTTTACCATCTTCTTGATTTAATCTTTTTTTTTTTTTTTGTTAAAAATGTTTTTAGCTTGTTGGCATAAAGAGTAATGGGGATGCAAGATTTACCTTGGATGATGGGAGGAATGAGATAAGGCAAAGAATAGGGGATGACGTTGATAATAATGTGATGATGTCATCGTCGTCGTCTTTTTCAAGGGAAGATGAAGAATTTCGTGAAGGCTCGCAAGACGTATTCCAGCGGCAGTCCACGTCACCTCCACCTCCTCCTCCACCTTCAAGTTCAAGAAGAAGGAAAGGGTTTCCAAAAAGGGCACCTTTTAGGTCCTAAATCTATTCTTTTTATTTATTTATTATTATTGCAATAATACTATATATCACAAAGTCTCAAATTCACTTATTAATTAAAGAGCCACTCTATACAATTTTAAGGGGGGGAGTCACATTATTCTCTCCTCAAAGAAGGCTATTGTGGGCAGTATCACTAGACGTGTTCATAAGGTTTTAAAAATCGGAACCGAATCGAAACCGAACCGGTGGTCAACGGTTCGGTTAACCGGGGTCAACGGTTTCAGTACCGAAACCGAACCGTAATTTAAAACGGTTCGGTTTCGGTTTTTGTTTTTTGAAAACCGAAACCGGCGGTTAACCGGCGGTTTATAGAATAAAAAAAATTATTGAGTAGTATTTTTTTTCATTATATTGAGTTGTATTTTTTTAGCAATAATAATTATTATTTAAATATTGAAGGTGTATTTTTTTTCGCATTGTATTTTATCGAGTTGTTTTTCTTTAGCGATAATAATTTTTTTTTAATGTTGAAGGTGAATTTTTTTCACATTATATTGTATTGACATTGTGTTGTATTTTTTTTAACGATAATCAAACTTATTTTAATATTGAAATTTGAAGGTGTAATGTAATTTTTTTTTTCTTTTTACTTGAACTAGTAAGTTGTAATTTATAAATTAGACCGATTGGAAATTGGAATGAAAAAGATTTTACGTTATTAAAAAAAATCAATTTCCTTTATCATTTTTCAATTAATAAACAAAAAAGCAAAAAAAAAAACGGTTTGAACCGAAACCGACGGTTCCAAACCGGTTTCAAACCGTAACCGAACCGTGATTAACCGCGATTCGGTTACGGTTTGAGCTTACGGCGGTCGGTTCCAAACTGAAACCGTATGAACACCTCTAAGTATCACATTGAGATGAGAGTATGTACAAAACTCATTAAAAGGGTTGTTAGTATCGTTTTCTTTCTTTATTTTTCTCTTCTTTTTTTATTTATTAACTTGTTTGGACTCTCGGAGGGTCCCACAAGAGAGCAAACTCCTCAATCAAGTGGAAATATATCAATAATGCAAAGTATTGTTTTACTTCCAAAGGTGGTACTTGTTGATTATAGTATAAGAAAATTAATAATTAATTTAATTAAGAAGCAATGGAAGTGCTTTGTGGAGTCCGTTTTATGGGTTTCACGGGGCCCCATCGAGCCACGTGTGCCCTTTTACATAAAGAACAATAATATCTTTTAATTAATTAGTTAATTCCTTAATTTAATGGTGTGTGCTTCTTTAATAGATGATAATTTTTCTGTGATAATATCTACGTAGAAGATAGACACTTACTACTCATACACTTATTACAGTCCTTGAAAACCCGCAGCATATGATAGATGTTTCTTTTGGTGATTGTCGCGTTCAGGGGCGGATCCAGTATTTTTTATTAGGGGCCGTAATATAAATATGTATATTTTTGCGCTGAAATCTTCATTTGTCCTTTTTCATTGAAAAAGCTTGTGAATTGGAATAATTTCCATCTAACATATAAATTCCATAATCATAAAAAATATTAAATTCAGTATAATAAATAGAAATATCAATATAAAAAGAAAAATTAATAATAATCTTGATGGTGCTCAAACAACGACAATATTATATAAATTATGTATGTATTGATTTATTTGGTTTTATTACTTGATTAAATAATTAGAAAACACAAAAAAAAATTAAAAAAAATATGTGTTATAAAAAGGAATTAGAAAATGTGAAAAAAGAATTAAACAAAAAATTAAACAAACATTTAATTAAATAATATATTAGTATTGGAAATACTAATAAAGAAAATATATTATGAGAATGAATAGAGAAGGTGAAAAAAGAAAAAAAATATTAAATATCAATTAATATATATTAATGTATTAGCTAAAAGAACTTACAAGAAAAAAACTAAAAGTGAAAAAATATACTATTAATTAAAACTTAAAATAAGTAAAACGAAAAGAAACCCAAAAAAAGTAAAACGAAAAGAACAAAAATAAGTAAAAAGAAAGGACAAAAAATAAGTTAAAAAGGGGGAAAAAATCATTAAAATGCAACGAGGTTGGTTCAAACCCAAGACCAGTTAACTATCATACAACTTCTTGACCATCGTGCCACGGGCTATTTATATATATTATTAATAAAAAATACTTATACATTATACACAAAAAAATTTAATACATATATAGTACTAAAAACGTCGAAAATTTTCGCGGGGGCAGTGGCCCCCTCGGGCCACAACGTAGATCCGCCCCTGGTCGCATTGATCTTATTTATTTTTTATAAACTAAATATAATGTTACAAGAGATCTTTGTATCACTAATTATAGACTAACGTTCAAACATAAGATCCCAAAATTGAATAATAAAGTTATAGGCAAAACGTAGTTTTGTTCATTAATTCATACATCTAACTAACAACTATTTTCGCATTATGCTACCAAAAAAAAAAAGGAGAAAAAAAAAACTTTTTATTGATTATTAATTAATATTTTTTTATGGGTTTAATTAATTAATCTCCTTGAGTCAAGGAAGTTCTTCTTCTTGGAGTCGCAAGACTTGAGGTAATCAACAAAATCAGCAAAGCTAGTGGCCTTAAAACGGATTGGGTTCGATCCATGGATCAACACGGGCCATGGGCTCACGGTGGTCGTGAAGGGAAGGCTGTGCAATGAAGCCACCGAGCTGCGATATCTAGCCGCGTTTACGAGCACTCTGTGCAACACACTCTTGTACCTTCCATTGCTGAATATCTAAGGAATAAACAAAACCATTAATGTACAACGACATGGCCGCCGAAGAAAAGTTATTATTTAAGTGTATACCTCAAGCTGGTCGCCTACGTTGACGACGAACGAGCCAGGCGAGGGATGAACTGTGAGCCAACGCTGTCCGTGTTGTATCTGAAGACCCTTAACCTCGTCTTGAAGAAGAAGCGTAAGAAAGCCGTAGTCTGAGTGAGGCGGCATTCCCAGCGTGAGGTCTGACTCGGGACATGGCGGAAAGCAGTTCATGATCATTAGCTGGCTTCCCTTATCCAATTCTTCTAACATTCTCATGGTTTCATTACCACCATCATCGTGACGATTTTGTAATAATAATGTTCCTCTTGTATGGTTATTATTATTACGCTGCCTCAGGCTTTCCATGATGGCCTCAGCAAGTGTTAGGAACAAGCCTTTCGTTTCTTGTGCATGGGTAGCCACCTTTTGTCTGCTCAAAATAAGGTTTTAATAATACTCTTATAACATCATAGGACTGATTAACTATGAGAGAATCTATTGGAAAGTTGAAAGTAATATATATATACCTGAAGTCTTGAGGAGAAGATGGCCAGTGAGGGAGAACATCGGGCATAGGAGTGCAGGCCAGCTTGAGAAAGTCTCTCCAAGAAAGGACATTATCGTTTGTCTGATTGAAGCTTGTCCCATACCTTACTGTGGAGCTTACATCAGCTGACATGTACTTCTCCCTCTCGGCCATGGGGAGATCAAAGAACTGTTTGCTTGCATTCACAGTGTTGCTTATTACATCCTTGGAGATACCATGGTTCACAAGCTATATAATTTTAAAGAAAACCAAATAAACAACTTTGTGTGACAACCTAATAACAATATGTTAGGCTAGTTAGATTTGATGAAACTTACGTGGGTTTATTTTTTTTTATATAATTTTATCATAAAACCCACCTGGAAAATCCCATATTCTTCACACGCATGAGCAAGAGAATCTAGGACTTGGGACCTGTTAGAACCTTGCAGCTCAGTAAAATCAATGGTGGGGAGGTGAAAATCATGAAGATGATCATCATGTTCATCGACAGGTTTGGCTATGGTTCTTCCATTACTGATCGTCGCATTTGGTCGTTCCTCGGCTGGCCATATGTACTTGTCGGGAATATGCTCAACTCCATTATCGTACATGTGCTTCACTCCATTCTGGGATACACTTTCTCTACTTTTTCTTGCAACCCTTCTGCTTTCCTCAGACATTATTATTACCTTTGCTGGAGACATTTAACTTATTTGAGAGAGAGGAGAGAGAGAGAGAGAGAGAGAGAGAGAGAGAGAGAGAGAGAGAGAGAGAGAGAAGGGTAATCAAGAAGCTTCTTACATGTAGAAGGAAATGTGGGCTAATGTTAGAATATCTAAGTACTGATTTTTTTTTAGAGAACCACTGTCAAATATTTTGAATTGATCGATAGGGTTTAGTAGTGACACAGACAACACAAGGGCCTTCATGCATATATATATATATATATATATATATATTATAAATGTGTGTGTGTGTTTTTTTTGTCTAGAGTAGAGACATAATAGACAAACACATTGCACATATATTCAACACACATTCATTAATTTCTCTCATCATCGTATAGTTCTTCTATTCATAAGGCGTTTACTTTCCTTTCAAAGCCTACCATGCCATGCATATCGCATATACAACGGTAATAACCTCGACGTGTCCTAATTCGACTGCAGTCTTGCCCAAGAATTAGGACATTTCCAAGGCTGACTTTTCTGTGATAAGTCATTCAATTGAAGCAGATTATCTAGACCTTTTGGGTTTCATCCGTTGATTTGATTTCTTAGTTTTCTTAGTTTTACGACTTGTGATATTGCAAGACTTCGTTTGTTCCCATGTAACGCCATTCTTGACTTAACCTTGTCGTAATTAGTAATTCGAAATTTGTCATAATGAATGAAACTACCAAGAAATATATATACATAAACATAAATAGAGGATTGGTCATTATGAACACAATTACACCAACTTGGACTTAGAATGTATGGTTAGTCGACACTTCATTAATAATATATGAATGATAAAAAAAAAAAAAAAATGGGAACCGAAAATGAGACTGACCAAACGAATCAAACGAGGCCCAACGGCTGAAGATATAGTTTAGAAAAATCTAAATTTGCCAAATCGGTGAAACCCTTTTTCGAACTAACTGAAATTAATTAGGTTTTCTATGTTTCGCCTTTTAGAAAAATGTAATGAATTATTGGGTTGTGGCGTTGGATCATTTTTACCTAATTATCTATATTTATAATATGCATCTAGTATTTTCCGGTTCGTGCTAACGTCAAAACAACCGGCCAAACAAAATATATATTCAAGAATGTCATTATTTCTTCTTCTTCTTTTTTTTTCAAGAAAAGAAAAAAAAGCGATAATAATTTAACCTGCCAACCTACTCCTTAATTGAATTGGCATATTCCTTGGAAGATACCCTCCATGCCATTAATTTCTTACACCCTTTTCCCTCTTCTTTAAGCTAAAGCAAGCTTGGTAGCTCCTACTTACATCAATTCATACTTATTACCTATATATGTATATCACTTTTAACACAAAAATGACCAACACTTTTTGATCGACCACCGCTCCCATGTAGCGCCGGAGATGATGCGGTTAAGGCGGCGCCACCTTCGAAGACGGCGGTGATTGTCATAACAAAGGTGTTGTGTGAGTCGTTATTACTATATAGAGGGCAACTTCTCCTACCCTTTGGCAGTTTCATGAATCTTTTTTGTCTCCACTTCTGTGTATTCGATTGATATTTAGTGATCAGTTAATGCCAGTGAAAATGGTTTCTCTTCGAGGCTTGTCGTTAATGTATTTATGACTTCCATTATTTAGTGTTTAATATTTGAATAGATTTGTTCTATAAATATTATTGAAAATAAAAAAGAATGTTCGGACGTTCTTCGCCGCCACAGACACAATGATCAAATGTTATGCCGAAGTTAGTACAACAACAAGGAACTGTTTATACAATAATACCCAAAACAAACAATCAATGGATGGGAAAAAAAAAAAAAAAAAAGACAGCTTTTTTTTATTTCCGATCATATCCTTCCCTTACATTCTTGCATTGCATGGTAACGGTGACGATGGTGATGTAAGAACCATCAGTTCAATAGTATCCCATCCTCAAGCTAAGGGAAACAAATAGACAGTTCAGCCATGGCCTGGACCTTGGAAAAATGCTCCTGCAAGGCCTTCTTTATGTAGATGATGGATAAACATA
Source organism: Lindernia subracemosa (assembly GCA_028392965.1). Classification (NCBI taxonomy): domain Eukaryota; kingdom Viridiplantae; phylum Streptophyta; class Magnoliopsida; order Lamiales; family Linderniaceae; genus Vandellia; species Vandellia subracemosa. The sequence continues at coordinate 149,388 of JAQPCC010000032.1, forward strand.
AACCCAAAGCCACCGTCTTCAGACAACAGCATTATCTAGCGAGCGAGCTGGCCAATGTTCTAAAACGGTGAAAGCTTCGATCACTGTAGCACTCAACTCATCATATCCGAAAATCAGAAGAGAATGTGGATGCACTATGGGTGAGTCCAATAGCCCAACCAATTAATAAACTAAAAGCCCAAGTTTGAGGGAAGATATCAAGAACGAGCAAGCAAAGGAAGGACATACATGATACACACGAAGATTGGGATGTCGAAACAAGCCCTTCTACAAGGTTATGGCTGCCCTTCTAGTTGTTGTAATAAGGTGCTGCTTGATGTTTTGTGCCTTTGTTATGCATATCATACTTGCTCATAGTCGTAGTGTTTAAAGGCTCAAGGCGAGGCGAGGCGACGGACTTTTGCTTCGCCGTGCCTTGGGGCATACAGTTTCATTAAGGCTCGCCCTCTTGCGTTCGGCGAGGTGGCCTAAGGTGCGCCTTATATGTAAGCTAAAATAAAAAAATAAAAAAATTAGGGGTATGGAATTATATATATAGTAGACATAGCATATAAATTAGACGCCCCAAAAAAGGCCTAATCAGAGGCTTGCACCCAAAAGCTTGTGAAAAAAAAAAGAAGGTAATCTTTAAACCCTAAAAAGAACTTTTTAATAGCTATTGTATGAGTTTAAATCAAAGTTAATCGCCTCTTAGTAACAAAGAGAACTTTTCTTCGTCTAGATCCACTTATGATATTGATTTTGTGAATAATGAAAATGATGACGACGAGCGAGGTCACCAAGTCTGATGATGGTTATCTTTGCGGCAATGAAGACGATTTTATTGATGAGAACGACAAAAATATATATCTTGTAGTTTTACAACTTTAAAATTATGGCTATTTTTATTTGCTTTATGTTACAAGATATAGGGTGTAATATAGTGTGCGCCTCGATTTTTTTTTTAGACCCATGCCTCAAATTGCGCTTTGTTTTGGGGCATGACGATCTCTTGTCGCTTTTTTGCGCCTCAAAATTGCGCCATTGTTTCGGATTATGAGCCTACTGTCAAAAGCCTGGACATTGTGAGCCGAACGGCGATTGCACTTTTTCTTTACCACACGTATTTTACCCTATAGCGCCTTTTTTTTTCTTCACCAAGTTCAGCGACTTCTCTTTCGAGCGGGATTATTACCGCCGCCGCCGCCACCAATGCTCGAATTTTTAAAATTTTAGGTAAATAAAATAAAAAAAATAGAAAATGAAAAATTCGATCAGTCATGACAATGTACGAGCTGACTCGTCGAGTTTGTGAGCCGTTGAACTTGGGAAGATATATAATCGATTGATAAGATAGATATTAAAAGGGGTTCGATGATGAATAAGCAAGAAAACAAAAGCCTTCACATGTTGCTGATTCAGAATGACAAATATATGACTGTATATTCCATCTTCTGCTTTTAACTTATTTGAATTTTCAATAATATTCAATATATCGATGATGACGTTTTATTTTGTTTAGATATACAACTCAATGATATTGACATAAATATAGTAGATATGCATAGTATATTGGCAACAGAATCTTACAAGAGAGAGGAGTGGCCGACTGAGAAGTAAGAGATGAGTTTCGCTTTGAATTCTCTTTTCTTCAAACTTACGCTATACATACATATTTATATTTATATTTATATATATATTATATTAAAATAATTTTAGTACATCAACTTAAATAATAATAATATAGGATTTTATGGGAACCCGATAAATTATTTTTCCTTTTGACGATGTGGATGGTTACACGTATTATTATATGTATATATATTGTTATATTGATAGATTAATATTACAATCATAGTAGATGAAGAACAAGTTAAAACTGTCTTATTGAGGACGGTTTGAACCGTTCTGATGTTTAACGGTAAGTGGAAGCACTTGGACGGGTCAAAAACGTCGACATAAAATATATATTATATGTATATATATATATATATATATATATATATATTTTAAATTTTGTTAATATGTTTATAGGGAGATAAAGATCACAGAGCTTTCTTACTTACTTCTTCGTGATTTCTTATCCAGAGATTTATCCACTTTGGGATAAAAATAATAATAATAATTCACGAATGAAATGAAACAATATAATATCATCCTTTTACAACGTCTATTCTTTCAAAAGCATGAAATAAAAAGGAAGAAGAATGATAAGCATAAAAGCATAAGCCTGGCTGATGTCACAGTTACGCATGGAGATAGATTCATCCACGAAGACACAGAAACTGAATTAGTAGAACAATAATAAAGATATTATTAGCAAAGAATAAAGATGTTTATTTTGTGATATAACTATATAAATTTAATTTTATTTCAAAGAAAATAGGCAATGTAAGTAAGGTACGGAAGTGGAGTGGCTGTATGTATGTTATGTGGGGACAGATCCTTGTCAGCAAATCTAACGATTTTATCCATTTTGTTTGTCCTAAATCTATGTGTCCCAATAACGAACTAACACGCATCCTCCTTGATTCCTTTTGCCTTTTTTTTTTTAAATAATTTTTCTTTTTTCCATACACAAACTAAAATCCCTCACTTAATAATATGATAGAAATTATGAAAAATCCTATAAATTTCTGGAAAATCCATATGCCAGTTGTCAATTTCGATTTGAAGAGGTAAAAAAATGCTCATTGAAGTTACATAATAAGCATGTTTATTATTCTATGTTCACAATATTAACGGCCCACAGAAAAATATTAAAGTCACATTCATTCATATACAACTTCGTCTGAATTTCCTTTCTCACAGATCAGCCCCATCTATATATATATACACGCCCCTTTGTCCTAAGCAAAGCACAATGTATCTCAACCAACAACTGTAATAACGTCTCTATAGTTTTTTCCTGCTTCTTCAATCGTAAGTACTTGCTCTTCTTTTCTGCCGAGGATTTCACTTTTGTGCTGGTTTTGAAAGATCTTTAACAGTTCTTAGATTCAAGGCTGATCATCTCTTTCTTTTTTTTTTTTGGGTTTTTTTCAGCTTCAGTTCTAAATATTCAGGAAGAATTCTGGGAAGAATCTTAAATTTCGAGTAAACAATATTTGTTAGAAACAACGAAATGGAGTGTTGTTTGAAAAACCAGATAATTGCTGACACTGCTGCAAGAGATCATGACTGCACCATGGATGATGTTTCTTCTGCTGAGATTTATGGGTATCTTTTTTCTTCTTAAATTCTCCCATTGAACTACTCTCTTTGTCTATTTAAAATTCCTGCTAATTTATCCCACACAAAAAAAAAATAAAAAAAATTCATGATTCTTCAGATGCTCGCATTACAAAAGGAAGTGTAAGATCATAGCACCATGCTGCAATGAAGTATTCGATTGCAGACACTGTCATAACGATGCAAAGGTGCTGTCTTTTTGCTGTTTTTCGACTAATCTTACTTTTGCTCAGTGGCTTTATCCCTCTAGATTCTACCTTTGCTCACTGCATAATGAATTTATGCAGAATTCAATAGAAGTCGATCCATTAGAACGCCACGACCTTCCTCGCCACGAAGTACAAAGGGTTAGCGATCTTCTTAAGCCTCTTCTTCATAAATATCGTGTCTTTTTTCTCCCTTTTCCCATTCAAAATCTTTTACCTTTTTCGAACGAATATTGCCATGTGACTAGTTCAAAGTACTATATGCGTAACTAAAGTAGATAAGCCCTTCTCATTCTTCCCTATTTTTGGCATGTTCTTGAGGACCACCGCGGAGTTTGAAATACTTTTGTCTTTGTCTTAATCGAATAACCAATAAGTTCGACTTCGTTGTTGTTTGCAGGTCATATGCTCTCTGTGTGAAACAGAACAAAATGTGAGTGTTCTTTCTAACATCTTCTAAACCTCAGAAAGAAATCTCAGATTTTGTTGATGACACTTCTGTTCATATGATTAACCTCTCCTCTGTCTTAGGTCCAACAATTCTGTGGAAACTGTGGCGTTTGCTTCGGGAATTACTACTGCTCAAAGTGCAAGTTCTTCGACGATGATGTAAGCTTTTTCTCCAATCATTGCAGTAATGTTGCATTTGCATCCCACTTAAGAGTAAACAATAAACAAAAGATGTCATTTTTAACCTTTAATAGGTTTCCAAGAATCACTACCACTGTGAGAAATGTGGAATCTGCAGGTAAATTACTAAACACCCTCTTTGTACCGTATGATTCCCGACATTGGACTTAAACTCGAATATGACTTTCTTTCTTTTCCCTCGACGTTGTAATAGAACGGGTGGAGAAGAGAACTTTTTCCACTGCGACAGATGCGGTGAGTATATAGTAGCCCGAAAACGTCTACTAAAATACAATTTTTACGCAGCAGAATGAGAAGATTTAAGGGTTTTTTTCTTCTTTTTCTTTTCGTTTTCAGAATGCTGCTACTCGAATCTATTGCGGGATTCGCATAAATGCGTGGAGAGGGCTATGCACCACAACTGTCCTGTATGCTTCGAGGTATATATATATATACACACAGCACCACACACACACATAGAGATATGTATATATATCTTACATGGGCAAGATATATAATATCAATGCAGTATCTATTCGATACCCCGAGGGAGATTACCGTGCTTCCATGCGGACACACCATACACCTCGACTGTGTTAAAGAGATGGAGCGACATTTCCAGTACGGTTTTCCATCATCCTAAATCTCGAAACTTATCTTATTCCATTTATGTTATTTTTATGGTAACCTTAATTTGAATATGCAGATATGCATGCCCGGTTTGTTCGAGGTCGTACTGCGACATGACTTGCATCTGGGAAAAACTCGACCAAGAGGTATACTCTAGCTAATAATCATCTTATTACATTATTCGTTTTAACCAAACTACGAATCGTAAGGAGGACCATCTTAAACTCTTTTGCTAAATGATTTCAGGTCGCATCGACGCCTATGCCCGAGATTTACCAGAACAAGATGGTAAGGCCCGAAAACGGTTTTTACACATAAGTACTTTTCTGCCAAACCCTATGAATGACTTCAAAAAATTTATTCTTGTTTGATTATTACAGGTTTGGATCCTCTGCAACGACTGCGGAGAGAAATCGGAGGTGAGCTATCACATATTAGCGCTGAAATGCTTATGCTGCGGGTCGTATAACACGAAGCAGACGAGAGGAGGGCCCATCTCTTGCGCTTCGACGTTAACTGAGACCATAGTTAGCTGACGGTTATTATCTACGATCCCATGTAGTGAGAACTTAGAACATAAGGGCTTAGAATTCTACCGTTATGCTTGTAAAAACTCGTAGCAGATCATTATAAAGATTTTATTTCAATCGACCAATCGAAACTTTTATAACAAACGATTTACTGCCAGCACTCTGGAGTTAAAGAATGATCCCGCTTATTGTCCCTGCAATAGTCATAAACCATGTAATGATTCTGAGCCCATCGCATAGCCCCGAGTTGCTGCCACGTCAGCCCGCCGGACCGCGACGGAGAGGCTGAGACGGGGCGGCACCGCCGCGGAGCGTAGGCCGAGCAGCCGCTCGCCTTGAAGTCTTTGAACTTCCCGACAAACGGTTGGTATCTATAGTCCGCCTTGTACTTTCCGTCCTCCGTGGCCCATGATGATGCGTCCCATATCGAGCCGTACACCCACATTGGTCTTAAGGGGAACGTCATAGCGCTCTTTCTTCGATATCTTCTAATTGGGATATCATCCACAAGAAATCTTGATGACAAAAACAAAGAGAAACACATGGAATTTATTTATTACAAGGTATGGATTACTTTCATGGGCTTGCATTTATTATTCAATGGAAGGTTTTAGGTAGTAGATAGAACAAATAGATCAGTATTAAATAGTCAATATAGATAACTTACATAATATCGTTGGGGCTCCAAAATATTGCATAATGATGAAAATCTTGAGTGGGATCGAACCACAAGTGGAACTTAACCTCTCTACCTATGACAGCTCTACCAACGTTATCCCCACTTCCTCGGACATAGACGTTGGTCTGAAGTGTGTAGGGTTTCCCAAACGTTGTCCCAAGAAACTCAATGTCAACCTCGTCATGATACCCTGGGTGAACCTCACTGTTTGACAGCTGATCAGCAAATCATTTGCACGTAATTAATGCTTAATCATATAGATAATCTTGAGATTTATTAATCAAGATTTCACTATATGAAGTTCTCTTACATAGAAGGCGGTAATAACTCCAGCAGTATAGCCAGGATGAAGCTTAATGGAGGCACCGAAATACCCCGATCGATATGGCTTCACCGACTTGAACCCACTTCCTAAATAAATAAAAAAAACGTAACTAAATAAAGGGAATATAATATATATATATATATATATATATATATATGACAAGAAATGTGTGGTGATTAAACCCTAATTCAAGAACAAACCTGAGTTTCTGTCGAGCCACATGGTAATGCCATTGTTGTTCTCTGCTCGCTGGTTCGAAGCACCCCAGAGAGTCCTATAACCTTGATAGAAACTCATCGATCGAAGCCGAGAGCTCGGATAATAGCCCGGCGATGGCGGCCATCCATTATAAGCACTGGCCTGCAGCGAAACACTTGCAGTCAAGAAGAATATGATAGGCACTAAAAGAGCCATTGTTGATGAATCTCACGGCTATGCAACTATGTAATAAGTTGTCTGAGTATAAATAAATGCAGGGCCAATGACAAGAGAGTGAGTGTGTACGTGGGTGAGAATAGTATGGCTAGTACAGTTTGCTGTAAATAAATAGTAATGCATGTTATAATATCAGCTAGGTGTAGGTCCAGCTTATGTGTGTATTTCTTCGTCGGCCTTTATATATATATATTTCTTCTTCCTCCTCTTAGTCTAAAATATCAGGCTGAGATTTATTACAAAGTTTTGACGGTGAAGGGGTCGAAATGGTAGGGACTGAGAAATCAATGTCTTGAGTGACATTGTTTTCAGAGGGTCTGAATATATGAGCATTTTGTTTAATGGAGTGGGGCAGAGGTATCGTTTTAACATTGAGTTCTGAAGATTTTCATTTGATTTCTTGTCTGTATTGTTATAGCATAATATTACATAGCCTTTTCTTTCTTCTTCCATCTTCTTATCATTTTTTGTCTACTCTACAGATATTGAAATGATAGAAACTAATTAAGTCTGCCGACAGAGTGAGAGGCTTCACTTCACTGATTGAGTGTGAACAAAATCATATGTATTTCGAAATTTTTTAATTTCAAAATATTTGACCAAAAAATTGCAAAATTAAGTATATACAGTTCCATATATTTAATTTCATCTTGGTGATTAAGTGAATGGGCAGAAGATTCTCCCCAAATTTGTAAATTATTATTATTACTAATATTTTATACAGCGTGTTGCACTAATATATAATATTATGTTATATTTAAAGTTATTTATAGTTATTTAAAATGTAAATATATATTATTTTAAGTATATAAAAATAAAAAAAAATTTATAAAGATATAATTATAATAAATAAAAAAAGTAGACAGTTAAAAGAATAATTACACAAATTTATAAATTAAAAGAAAAAAGAGTAAAATTATAATAATAAGTAATATATTAAATTAATAGTTTTTATCCATCCTTTTCCATTAATAAATAGTATAGATTATCAAGCTACGAAATGTTGTGATAAACCAAAGAATTGGGCCGCTTGATTTATAAAATTAATCATTACGGTGTATTGCCAAAAACAAAAGTCTACATGATAATATATTCATTACAACTACAGAGAAGATTGTCTGAATTATCTCACCATTAATTATCAATACCATAGAGAATGCCGATGACAATCATAATAATCATAATACTAATACTAATACTAATTATAATAATAATAATAATTCATAGCAAGTTATAACGTAACGACTCATATGATATGAAAACCTTTCCTCAGAACAAAAGCACAAACAAGGCAAAAGTTAGGCCTTAGGCTTGAGAATCTTGACATTCTCCCAAGTGAAATCAGCATCATCATCACGTCCAAAATGGCCATAAGCAGCAGTTTTCTGGTACCTAAAACCGCCTCCCCTCTTCAAGTCCAAGTCGGCGGCAATCATCCCCGGCCTGAAGTCGAAGTTCTCCTTGATCAGTCCGAGGATGTCCCTGTCCGAAATCTTCCCCGTCTTGTACGTATCTACAAACACTGAGAGAGGCTCAGCCACGCCGATGGCGTACGAAACCTGCACGATGCACCTGCGGGCCAGCCCCGAGGCCACGACGCTCTTAGCCGCCTGCCTCACTATGTAGGCGCCGCTCCTGTCCACCTTGGTCGGGTCCTTTCCCGAGAACGCACCGCCGCCGTGGGCGCCCCACCCGCCGTAGGTGTCGACGATGATCTTACGGCCAGTGAGGCCCGCGTCGCCGTGGGGCCCGCCTATGACGAACCGGCCCGAAGGGTTCAGGTGGAAGATGGTCTTCTCGTCCAGGTACTCGGCCGGGATCACGGGGCCGATCACGTGCTCCCTGAGGTCGGCCGCGATCTGGTCGTTGGTCACCGTCTCGTCGTGCTGGGTCGAGATGAGCACGGTGTGGACCCTGATGGGCACCATCGCACCGCCGTCGTTCTTGTACTCGACCGTGACCTGGGTCTTCCCGTCGGGCCTCAGCCAAGGGCAGGTCTTGTTCTTTCTGACCTCGGTGAGCTTCGCCCCGAGCTTGGTGGCTAGGACGTGGGTCAAGGGCATGAGCTCGGGCGTCTCGTCGGTGGCATACCCGAACATGTGGCCCTGGTCGCCGGCTCCAATCTCCTCGGGCTTCTTGGTGAGGTGACCGTGGACGCCCTGGGCTATGTCAGGGCTCTGCTGCTCGATGTTGACGAGGACTTTGCAGTTGTCTGCGTCTAGACCAACCTCGGGGGAAATGAAGCCTATGCCTCGGCAGGTGTCGCGGACGATCTTCTCGTAGTCCACGTTGGCCTTGGTTGTGATCTCGCCGAAGACCATGACCATGTTGGTCTTAGTGCAGGTCTCACACGCCACTTTGCTATCGGGGTCTTGCTCGAGGCAGGCGTCGAGGATAGCATCTGAGACTTGGTCGCAGAGCTTGTCGGGGTGGCCTTCGTTGACGGATTCTGAGGTGAATAGGAAGGTGTCCATGTCTGTGCCTGTAAGAAGAATCATTGCAAGGTAATGTGAGACGTATTCAGACAATAGCCGTTGTATTATTACACTCTGAGCACGACGATGGTCTTAACTTCAGATCAGAACATGGAAAGGGCTTCTGACAATTGAAATTAGCAGTCCAACGAATTCACATCAAATGAAAAACAGAGCAACAGCAAAATATCTACATGATGAAGTAGACAATGGAAAAACAGAGCCCAGACATTCAAAGGTTCGCACGAAACATTCGGACCGACATCTATGTAATAAAACAAAAGATAGTGCGAGCGGCTGAGACAATCATTCATTAATAGAACAAGCATCAGACAGAAATCATTCGAGAAGAAACAGTGTACGAAAAAGACACAAAGTTACAATAAGATCTGACAATCAACGCCATTCATAACATCTTCTCAGGCCACAAAACTCGGCCGATCCACGGCGAACGTGCATAAAACAAAGAAATGAAACCAAACAAGACCAAAACTAGATCCACGAAAACAAATCGAGCTTCAGAAAATACGCAAAAAAAAAATTTCAGCAAGAGCAAAGGGCATGAACAATAGATGAGTAAAAATCAACGTAAAGAAGATTAAGAAGCTTCAATTACCTTGGAAACTTTTCCCGAAATTACAGAGAAGATCTTGAGATTATTAGACTGATCACTCCTCCAAATGCTAGACGAGAATTTTCGTACTACTAAGCCAACGATGCATTTATAGTGAGTGAGCGAGCGATTGATGATTATCTAAAAAGACGCTTTTAGCCCATATTTAGAGGTTATTTTCACGGTGGCAGGTCAACTTTGTCGTCTCAAAGATTGTACCAAGTGCATCGCAAATGGTACGTGGGGTTGGTGAGGGCGTCGTCGGTCATATCATATCGGTGCGAATTTGCTATTAATTACGACGTGGTCCAAAGATTTAGCTGTCCCTATTCATAATGTATGTAGAATATAAAGTCGGTAAAATGCATTCGTGGATTTGCTAAACGTCTATGTATATATTTAATCAAGATATTGCTGAATCCTATATAAAATTAATTAATTTCGACGCCATTTATTTCCCTTTTTCATTTGTAATTTTTTATTGATTTTTTTTTTTTGGGTTGCTGCAAAATGGGTTGGTAGGCGTCAACTATAATTTTTACATTATTAATAAGGTGGCCACCGAAATCTTATAATATAATTTATATTATATATCATGGTCAGATGTCAAAAGCACATGGAAATGGAACCTAACCAACTAATAAGGAAGAGCATGTGGAATCAAGGACTCAAGATGATGATTTCATGTTAAAGATCCAAAATTAAAATATATCAATATAGAAAGAAGATATATAATATATATATATTAGTAAGTCAATCCAAGCTGTAGTCCCAAAGCTGCATGGACAAGGAACAATGTCATGATGCCACTTCCCAGGATCCCATGAACACTGCGCAATCCTGGATTGCCCTGTAAAAACAAACACACACACACACACACACAGAGTTCGAAAAGATTCATGTTAGAAAGATGGGAAAAGGTACACCGACCCATATCAAGAAATGACCCAACTCGACCCTATAACCCATTGGACCCGACCCATCTGCCTGCAACATCTAAGGCTAAGGCATAGAAGATGATGAGAAGAATATATGGACTACCTCGAATAATGCTGGCAGTATTGTCTGAACCGTCAAAAGAGCAAGCCCAATGAACCCTGTTACAGCATGCGGACTGTATAAAAGGAACAATCACAAGACAAAAGACTCTGATTAGTTACCTTGTCTCTGTTGTGTTTGTGTGTGTGTATGTATATAAAAGAAGAAATATATATGTGTGTGTGTTACTATGTGTATACCTCTCAAAGATGGGCTTATCAGAAGTGAGGAGTGATATAATTCCACCAGTGGCTCCAAGAGCAAAGAAGAAGAACATCCCTCCCAAAAGCTTAGGATGCAAATCTTTAGCCTTTGCCTTTTCCTCCTGGGAAAAGAAGCAGCAGCAGCTCAAGCAAAACACATATAAAGACATTGCTCTTCCATCTATCTATCTATCTCCATTACAACAAGAGTATGATGTTTTTATCATCAAAAAAGCATTACCACGTCGTCCGAGAAGCGAATGCGAAAGCCCAAGTAAGTTCCATATCCTCCCATAGCAAACAGCACAACAGCCTTGTTTGAGAGAAAAATATAAAGTAGGTTGGATGGGATGTATCATATTGTTGTCCGTACAAAGATGGGAGATGAATGCAAGTGCCTTACCATATTTCCAGGATGCCCCCAATGCACGAGCCAATCGGGCAGGTTCCAAGATTTCACTAGCTCCACCAAGGGGCTGAACAGAGATGTCACCGTTTGAGCTGCGTGGCCCATTTGCTTGCCGTTATTACATTTACCCACTCACTCAGCAGACAATAATCACCCAAAAATTCATCTCAAACACACAAGCAATGTAGATGATGATTACCTCCTGGGACGAGGGCACCCAAAAGCAGCAGAAATCCGTAAGGGGAGAAGGAATAGTAGTACAGCACAGAAGCTGAAGGACCGTCGGAGGAATCTTCTGACATTACTGTAAGATGGCCTTGTGTCTTCTCCTTCCTCGACGATGATGCTTCGGCAATGCTGCTGCTAGTGTGGTTCTTGAGAGCACATGTTTTGATTGAGATCGTTCTCGATGGTAATGCAACATCTCTAATGGTGGGATGATGATTATGACGATGGCGATGAAGCAGTTGAGATAAGGACTTATTGGTGGGACTTAAGGTAGCAAGAGAAGCAGCATTCACAAGAGCCATTTTCGACAAAATTAGTAGTACTTTTGCTGCAAACGTTGCAAGAGAAAGGTAGAAGATGGAGCTGACTGAGAAAGATAGAGAAGTAAAGCAAACAGTAGGATAGGAATGGCATGAGAAGAGACACGACACGGCCCTATTCGACCGACTTCATCGGACCACGTGGTCTCAACAAGCCTTCTCTTAGCTGCCCTTCTTTATCCCTTCTCTGATTTAATTTAATTTTTTTTTTTAAATTTACGATTTGAATTGCTTGGCATTGAGGGATTCAAAGGTGACTAAGTCGATCGATGTCATTCTTGATTTAATTTCACGAAAAAAGAGAGAGAGAGAGAGAGAGATTCCATGGAATTTGAGAACTACCCCATTACAAAAATGGTACAAATAAGCCACTTTTAACGACCAATTCTTAATTACACTAGCAAAAAGCAGGGACATATATATTCACGATTATTATGAATATATACATTAAAAAGAGTATGGATGTCCATACTGTAATTCGAATAAGACCATTAAAAGCAAATATAAAAGGTAAACGATATCGAAAGTTCAAAATTATGGTGAAAATAAAGAAAAAAAGGAAATAAATATCTTTTTTAATCTTGAATTAATGGTCAAAAGCCAGCTGGATAGGTAATAATGGCTTAACGTATATATTAACGGTCGATTTACTTACCATGTCAACCCCAACGGCACTAATCACTCAACCCAACGCCTATATATATACATACTTCAAATCAAAACTGAGTCCCAATTCAAAGGAGAAGAAGAACCCTAGATTTACAAATCGGCGACAATCTTATCTCCGTTCGTTCATCCGCGTTGATGATAGCCATCACATTGTCTGCTTTTTTTCTTCCCAAATGTGTCTGAATAGAATAGATGTGCCGATCGATCGATTGTCTTATTATAGACACTAAAGGAAGGAAGGACCCTTCGCTGCGCCTGCGCTTGTTAATGAAAAGGTATGTGCTTAGCCACCACTTATCTTATTTGTCCCACCATTCTGAATGTTAATAATCTATTTATTAACAATCTGCGGAAAACAATGAAAAGTTAAAGTGAGATCATTACGGAAATTTTTGCTATTGCCTGCCGTTTTTAATCGGTGGAAGCCATGCTCATCATTCCTTATCTTTATCTTATATGATGACTGCTTGGTGGATTTGCCAAATAAACAAGGATGGTATGCTTATGATTGTTTTGAGATAGATGATTCAATCATTTTATGGTATGATCTCAGAACATTTTACATGTCAAGGGTGGGTATCAAATCAATTACACATAGTTGATTCAAAATCCGACCTTTTGTGAATCGACTATGATGAGGAATGTCCCTTTTTGATGATTCAAATCATCTCAAGATTGATGATATATTAAATCTGTCCCTTATGGTTCAAATTATCCTAGTTGATTCAAAATCCGACCTTTTGTGACTATGTTAAATCTGTCCCTTATGGTTCAAATTATCCAAATATAGTTGATTCAAAATCCGACCTTTTGTGAATCGACTATGATGAGGAATGTCCCTTTTTGATGATTCAAATCATCTCAAGATTGATATGTTAAATATGTCCCTTATGGTTCAAATTATGCAAAGGTGAAGCATTATTATAGTTGATTCAAAATCCGACCTTCTGTGAATCAACTATGATGAGGAATGTCCCTTTTTGATGATTCAAATCATCTCAAGATTGATATATTAAATCTGTCCCTTATGGTTCAAATTATGCAAATGTGAAGCATTATTATAGTTGATTCAAAATCCGACCTTTTGTGAATCAACTATGATGAGGAATGTCCCTTTTTGATGATTCAAATCGTCTCAAGATTGATATGTTAAATCTGTCCCTTATGGTTCAAATTATGCAAAGGTGAAGCATTATTATAGTTGATTCAAAATCGACCTTTTGTGAATCAACTATGATGAGGAATGTCCCTTTTTTGATGATTCAAATCATCTCAAGATTGATATGTTAAATCTGTCCCTTATGGTTCAAATTATCCAAAGGCGAAGCATTATTATAGTTGATTCAAAATCCGACCTTTTGTGAATCGACTATAATGAGGATGTTATGTCCAATTGAAAAAGTCCCTTCTCGTTTTGTTTGCACTATTAAGTTTGGGATGATGTTGATTATTTATTTGATGAGATTCAAATAATCATCTCAAGATTGATATGTTAAATATGTCCCTTATGGTTCAAATTATCCAAAGGTGAAGCATTATTATAGTTGATTCAAAATCCGACCTTTTGTGAATCGACTATGATGAGGATGTTATGTCCAATTGAAAAAGTCCCTTCTCGGTTTTGTTTGCACTATTAATCTTGGGATGATGTTGATTATTTATTTGATGAGATTTAAATCATCTCAAGATTGATATGTTAAATCTGTCCCTTATGAGTTATGATTCAAAAGTAATCTCAAGCAGCTAACAATGAAGCAGTTGTTGATTGAAAAAGGATAAGAATCTTGTTGAATTATACCGTCATCTATTACGACTATCATCCAGTAGTCAAAGGAATGCGAGATATATTGAGAAATCAGTGAAGTAAGAGAAGTACAAAAGGGCAGCAAATTATACAGAAGAACAAAACTATGTTGCAAAGTCGTCTCCATTTAGTTGCAAATATGCATGTCTTGAGAACAGAGTGTTCATCTTACTACCCAACTGATCAGTAGTAGAACAACATTCAGTAGGTTAAGATGAATATATATTCTTTTTATGGTCGGTCACTCACTTCTCTTGTTCTGTAGTAAGTATCTCTGTTAAAGATCATCTAACTACTCGGATAATATTGTTGTGTACGCCATCCCTCGTGATTGACTCCCTTTGAGGATCGATCGTCCAACGTCCATCGACAACAAACTTCACCTGCAAACAGACAAGGTGTGTATGTATATCGGATTTGCAAGAAAGCGAGTGGAAAGCTCGAACTGTGAGTGATATTGTGTGTAAAGCTCGAACTGTGAGTGATATTTTGGTTTTCATACCTCATAAACCCCAGGATAAAGCCACAACACTGCTTGCCAAACTCGAGGTGACCTGAAAAATTTTTGCGCTAAACAAGTTACCATGTATACTGGCCGACCGATAAAAAGGGTCAGAAAAAAAGGTTTTTGGAGGAAATCAGCATTAGCGTGGATTAAGAAATTCACTGCGATCTTATCTCCCACGTAAATAGCTATGAGAAAACAAAGAGATGAGAAATACCAACCTTGATTCAGCAGGGTCCATGAGAGGCAGTGGATCCATTTTAATTTTGTGATGCCAGCCATTGAAACTACCAGCCATCTCCACAGTGTCCCCATCCCCCGTGTACTGAATCTCAACCTAAACCACGTACTACTTATATTGTCTCGGATATGTCGAGTAATTAGATTAATGTGCTTGCCACAATGGTCATGTGGGAGCTCGACTGTGTTCAGCCATAAAAAAGGCATAATATGTACGGAAAGTACCTCTATTAATCCGGACAGATTTTCTTCAGCAGCACGAAGCTCAGTCTCCTTTTCAGATATAAGTTTCTGAGCCTTGCTTATTTCTGCTTCTGCTTTAGTTTGCAAGTGCGATAATGCCAGCTGAAAGGTAAGAAGATCATTTGCATCAGTTGAGATTGGTTATTCTCTGCCTCCTGAAGGCCATATATGAATAAGCCAGAGTTTGTTCTCCTTACCGTTTCCTTTTCAATCTGTTGTTTTAATTGGGTCAGTTCCATCTCCTTCTGATGCTAACAACAAGAAACAGTTGTGCATGGTTATTTTTTTGAGGTGATGCTCTGCATTTTGCTAAAACGATAATATGCAACTGCCTTAAAGTACCAGCAAAGATTTGAGACGCTGAACTTCAGTTTCGTTCTCATTTCTCTGTAAAATATTGTACATTATTACTACATAATCCTCATTCGTTGACTTAAAAAAACTTGTACCGAAAAGTGGAGGTCCTGACCACATCATCATCTGAATCCTTGCCATCACTTGCTGATTCTTCAGTACTCCTAAAAGATAAAAGCGCACGCTGTCATTAAAGAACGAGGAACAACATTGAAAAAGAAAGCGAATGAGTTTGGATAATCACTAGCTGTTTAGCTGATATTATGCAATCAGGATCATGAAATGCAGTGAAGAATCCACATTGAGAGATAGGATTTCACTTTCTAGAAGTTTCTCCATCTAACGTAATACAAGAAATGGTACCGTTAATCTCATGTCATCGCGAATACCTATAAATCAGAATTCAGAAAGAAATTGGAACAAACCTGTAGATACCATTTTCTGCCACTGAATCTTTAAAATTTTGAGATGATAAAGAATAAGGCCCATTCAATGTTTCCGCACCACTTGAACTAGATGATGCAATAACATTTTGCACCTTATGTGAATGAGCAACTTCTGGTTCTGGAGAATCTTCTGACATATAGTTCCATTCTGTTCCTTCGGCGTCATTTACATTCATAGTTCCGATGGTACCATCTGAGGATCAAGATAATAGGAGCTTCTACAAATTACGAAATTAGATGAGGGCTAAATAAATTTAAAAAAAAAAAGAAATGGTTTATTCATGAAATTGACATAGTTTCCATAGTTGTGAAGGAAAAGAAAAACCAAGGAATGTTCTGCAAGTCAAAGGCACAAAGATTCTTTAGCTTCAATAACCGACCTTCAACTTCATCTAATTCTCCATGATGAACAAATCTTGCAGCTTTTTCATGCAAGGATAAAATATTTGTCTGTGATGCAAAAGATGTTGGGTCACTTCCCCTGAGATCTTCATCTGTCTCAATCGAGTTGAAGTTTTCTTCTTGCTCTCGAATAGCATCATTTGATGAAATATTATCAGCCACAACATCGAATTGCTCATTCTGACCTTTACAGACAACAAAAGACTATCAAAAAAAGGTGGGAAGGCATAATTACAGAGCATTCTCTTTCTTAGGATGATTTTAAAAAATTCCGTAAGCAAAATGTTGGTATCTAGTACTTACTTTCACATCCACTGAGAACATCAACTTCTGCATTTTGATCTGAATCTAGATCAGATCCTAATAGTTCTTCCGTACAAGAGTTCTCAAGAAGCTCTTTAATAAGCTTGTATCCTCTTCGCCTGACAATGTGTGCAAGATCTTGCCTGCAAATTAGGAAATATTGGGAATTGAATTCGAAATGATAAACGACGATGCACATAGAAAAAGTCACAAATGAAATACATGCATTCTTCGTGTAAGTCAGTCCATGTTTCCAGTGTTCCCGCATTTACCAATTCAAGACAACGACCAACAACTAGCAGAATTATTATGAGCATGGTCAGAGATTCAATGAAACAATAATGTCCTAGTTTACAAAGAATCTCATCTTCCTTCACTAGTATCTAACATATCATAACATAATCAGAAAACGAAGAATGAAAACATCAGCATCACACAAGAGTTACATAAAAGAGGCAAACCAAACCACATCGACCAAACCTTCCATGTCGCGAAAGCTCTTTCATTGTGGGTACGTGACTTTCAGGCAATCCAACTGCGGACAAAAACTCTCTGATGTCATTACAAAGCTCTGCATTGCTCTTCACTTTCCTGCCACCCCAGAGAAAAATAAAAAATAAAAAAAATTCCCACAGCTGCTCATCCACGACGAACAAACGAACAGAAAATTCTAAAGCCGTTGAGGCAAAACAACACAGGGATTACACAGAAATTATAACTTATGATGGGCACGAAACATATGACAAAAACGAACCTGGACGACTTTTTCTTCAAGGAAGCAAGAACTGTCCCGCAACGGCACTTGTGGGAATCGTTAATACAGAAATTGGGTAGATAAGGTGGAGATGAAATTCCTAGCTTACGAGGATAGAGCGAGCTGAAAATAGGAAACTGAGAAAGGATAGCCATTGCACACCAACATCGAGGAGCGCTTCAATCCGACGCACCGCAATTTCAAATCCCTCGCCAAATGCTACTCTCAGCTCAGCTAGCCTATATCATTGAAGCATGAAGTGAAGCACCAATCTCTCGCCGGTGAATTTTTCCTCTCTTTTCCTTTTTTTTTTTTTTAAATAATTTCTTCCTAGTGGGTTGGGCTATAAATATATTGGGCCCAAAAGGGTTTTTGATATGAAGCCCATATGTGAGTAATAAAACAATGAAGAGATTTTCAGATACTCTAATTATAGAAGTCCATTTAAATTATAGCACATTATCTAGGAAGGACTGTTTGATAATTGATAGATTACAAAATCAAACAATATATAAATAAGATACTACATAGAAGAAAATATTACACTAAAATTATATATCCTTAGCCTCCAACAAGGCCGACCCGATCCACTTCTCTATTCGGACTTCCTTCAGTATCCAGTAGGGAACTCGCATTTACCATATTCTGCAAATATTGCGATTTGTATTTAATTTAACAAAGATAAACTTTATATTATAAAAATATAATACTACTAAATGACAGATTACTAGGTACGTTGTTCTATGTTTGTTAATAGGTGATAGAAGAGGACAATGTTGTCCATCAATCACGTGCAGAGGAAATGCTTATTACTATTTATTGCCTGGCAAGCATGGTCCCTCTTGTGGGACACTTATATCTAATAATTATTCTAACATTTAATTTAATGTTGTAATTAAAATTCACCACAATTATTGACCACTACCACATGCTATCCACCAACTCATTTCCCCATATCATTTAACTAAAAAAAGAAAGAAAGAAAAACTATCCCTTTTTCTTATTTTCATCACTCAAATCATTTCTTGATAGTATATTAATATTACTATATCATATTGTAATAATGATATCCTATGGCTTCTTTTAATTACGATGCATGTTATTCAATTCTTGAAAGTGGGGGTTGAAAACTACTCACTTGGCTGCTGCGTGACGACGTAGGCGGCACCGCCAAAGTAGCACGAGCCCATAGCCCGGCCCTTCTTCTGGTAATAACTGTTGAAGGCGTAAGAGGCGTGGGCCTCCACCGTGTTCGGGTCGAAGCAGCCCGACCCGGGCTGGATCGGGTGGCAGTCCGCCCCGCCCTCCCCGCAGGCATAGTCAAGACCTGCCTGAATCCTCTCCTTGCCTGCGTCACTCCTCGCCACGCACCACGTCTGGCCAGAGGCCGTCGAGACCCTCTGCTCCCCGCCGGCTGTGACCGGGGCGTGATCGTCCCTGTATCCCTTGAGCCCGTCGAGGGTCAGCGGGACGTCGTAGACCCTCCGTTCGTCCGGGTAGAAGAGCCCGAAGTTCCTCTCGGAAGTGGGGCCCGGCTTCTTATTCTCGTTGAAGAGGGCGAAGAGGAACACCGCTAGGTTCGCGCGGGGCCTCAGGGGGGTCCCGCCCCCGGTCAGGACACGCTTGACCAGGTTTCCGTTGTAAGAAGCTGCGTTGTCCACGCTGGCGCCCACCTCGGTCTTGTCACCCTGGGACGGCCAGCCCGTCTCGCTGACCGTGACTGGGACGTCGTCGTACTTGAGCGCCGACATGGCGGCGTGGACGGCATCCAGCTGGGCGTCGAAGAGGGAGAAGTAGCGGAGCCCATTTCCGGAATCCACCACGCCGGGGTTCTCCCGGAAGAGGGCGTAGTCCAGGGGGATTACATCGGCATTCGATTCATAGGCGAAGAAGGGGTAAACGTTGACCATCAGGGACGAGCCTGTCTTGCGGAGGAAGTCGAGGATGGGCTTGATCACCGGCTCGGTCAGGTCGGGCCGGAACGAACCCGCCGACGAGGGGTAGGAGTTCTGCAGGGCAGTTAGGGCGATGGGTGACGAAATCTTGACCTTATCTTGCAGCTTGAACCTTGTCATTACAAAGAACAAGAATTCAACAATGTAATGATAAAAATCCAATCTTTATCACCATCCTTTGTCCCAACTCAAGATTAACATTTCCTAAGGCTAAAGAGATGAAAAGAAACTCACCTCGCAAGTGCTCCGTAGATGTTGTACATGGCCGGAACGAGGAATTTGGAGATGTTGTGGCCGTCTACGAACACCTCGTTTCCCACCGCAATGGTCTCGATCTCCGTCGACGGAGTGTAAGCAGCCACGTTGCTGCGGACCCACGCGTAGGAGAAAGAGGGCTTTCTTGCGGCGGAGGAGAGGAGTTCGTTGGGGAGGTCGATGGTGACCTTTATACCCGACCCGGCCAGGGCCTTGAGAACCGCCGGGTCGCAGTCGTAGATTTTGACCCGGTCGATGCCTTGTGACTTCAAGAGCTGGACAACTTTGGTGGCGGAGGGGAGATTGTTTGCTACGCGGCCGTAGTTCACGCCGATGGAGCCAGCGTCTGTGTAAAATCAAGGACAAAAAAAGAAAGTATGATATAGAAAAGATTTCATCACTTCTTCTCTACTTTTAGTGATAGATCATAAGTAACGGCTTAAAAGGAAGTGTAGCTGCTTCAGGGTAAAGTTTAAGCAAAAGAGCTAATGATGGACTCTTACATACCTACACAACATTTTCAGTTTTTTTTACAAACAAAAAAGAAAAAGGAAAAAAGCACTATTCTAAGCTATCGTAGATGATATGAGCTTAGATTTTGAATCTAGCTGATGAAGATGTACATATTTAATACAACAGATGACCAAAGTGGGGCTGTTTATTGATAAGAACACTAGAAAGCATATACTTGTAATGAAATGGTGGGGATCTAAAGACTTGGAATGTGAATATGAATATACACTGATGACGAATAGACTCATGAACTACTCCTACAATGACAGCAAGAAATCGAACTAGCCCAACACATACATACCAAGCATCAACGGTAAAACCTTTTGTGCTCACCTGTTGTAATGAAGAAAAGGGAGAAGACTAGCAAGAGCATGAAGAAGACAACCTCCATTGAAGAACCCACCATCACTCTCTCCTCTTGAGCGGTTCACTTACTCCGAGAGAGATGAGTGATGAAAAAGAAAAAGCGAAGAGAAAAAAAGTGTGGGTGGGTAAAATTTTGGCTTTGCTAGTGTAGTAGTAAATAGAGTGGATGTTTTATTTTTTGTTTGTGGAGTTCGAGGGGGGCGTAGAGGAAATGGGGCCTACTTATATACTGCTGCCTACAGACACTACTACTAACTATTTGGGTACCGTAGATTCGACACACCACGTGGTCCCCTGACCGATGTGGGGCCCATCGGTACTCGACCGTTTGCGTATGTAGGAGAGAAATATGTATTTATTGCAAAGGGACTATAAATTGTTACGTTTCCATTATTTTGTTATTACTTCGAAGTAGTATTATTTCTGTTTGTTGTGTATTGAATGTGGTCATCAAGCGGTCAAATCTTTGCCTCGTGAATTTCACTGTCCTGTCAAGCATCGTAATGTGTATTTTGACTAGGGTCAAATCGGGTCGGGTCGAAAATTATGGGTCTTTTCCGTCTACCTAAACTACTACGGCTTATAGCCGTTGGAAGCACTGATTAGACAGGAATCCAAGAAAATCTGATCAACACTGTCTCTACGCAATGTAAAATATGTCGACCAGAGTAACTAAAACCACAAAACACTGTACGAAGATATGGGGCTTCATTGAATAAAACGATGGCATTCACAAGTAGTTCTTTTTTATGATGTAATAGAAGAAAGTGGGTTCAGGGGTTTGTCAAAGAACCTCTAAAAAAAGTTGACAAATATAAAAAAAAAAATTGCTTTTTTTTTTAATATACGCATTGAAAGTAGATAAAAGGAAGACATTGAGAAGAAGATTCTATACATATCCACACAGATATCCACAAGAAAACGTTTCAAGACTTCAATCCCCTTTCATAATTCTTTTTTCTTCTCCAGTGGACCAAAAAGGCATTTATTCCCACGCTTTTACAGCAAGTGGTCACTCTGCTTTCTAACTTCCTATTATCCTACAGTTTCTAACATTGTGTATGTTGTGTTGTGTTAGCCCTAGATGTATGCCTAATTGCTACAAGATGACCAGCCTTGGCATTTGAAACATTGGCCTGATCATGCCTAGTTACCTACCATTCATCATGCAATAATGCGATGCCTAACTTCTAAGGATGCCTTGTGATTGAGAGAGTTTTAGGAAGCTATTATGTTGAGTGACAATTAAAATACAGAAAAATGATTGTAAAAAACCAACAAACTCAGGCATAATCAAGCTAATGTAGTTCAGGCAATAGGATCAAGTACAAACCCCACTTGTAATAAAAGATGGTTCCTACGCATGTATTAGTGCCATATATACTTGCAGCTGCTAAATGCATACGCTTTCTTTATACATCAGATGTATGGAAAACTAACCTGGCTTCATAGCTGAATCAGGGGGAATATCCACCTTCGCCCCTAAATTTTAAAGTTAGAACAAGTGAATCTAACCCACATGCTGCTAAAGATTACACGAATAAAGCAGTATACCAATCAGTAGGACAGGAAGTGCCATGATACGACTGCAATGGTAATAGAAAACTGACTAAAGACACTACAATGAATAACCATCCTAGCTTTCTAACATAGCATATGAAGCACAAGGCAAGGAATTGCCACAATTGGGAAAGCAAAACAGTCTAAATAGCATACCCTTCCCTGCGCTGTTGAGTTTTCTACACCATCACTCTAAGCTTAGTTGGCCGAGGACTTATTGTTATTTCCCTTGTAATAAAACCTCAAATCAAAGCCTAAATAGAAGAACTCAACACGTTGAAACCAAACAGATGGTCACATGGCGCTTTGTCGAAGCAACACGAAAAACTTTTTGCCCATTGCATTTCTCATAATCCAATATCCATAGTGTGATTGAACCTAGTCGACGTTGACGTACCTTAAACCTCTGGTCGGAGAACTCCAAGCAACCAAAAATTGCAGCTCCATAGCCCACACATGCCACGAGCTCGGCTGGATTGGAGCCCTAATTCCGAATCTAACGCCAGCGAATAATCATCTGACTGACCTATGCTATGCTGGAGTGCAGACGAAATGATTGTGAAGGGCATTATTGTCATCTCAACTTATTTGGGCCCACTAACAAACTATGAATTTTTACGAAGGCCCATTTAATATAAATGGGCCATATTATTACCACCGGGGTATGAACTTATTGTTAAATTGTTAATTGTTTTAAATTAATTCAATTTTGAAACTTATTTTAAAATTGTCACTATTAATTTAAATATCCGTAAAATGTTACTGCCACGACCTAAGAGTAATTAAGCCTACAAATTGTTAACGAATATCGTGGACGTAACATCGTATTACATGAAGACATCTTATGACTATAATTTATTTCAAAGTCAACGAAATCAATCCAATGATTAACTTTGTTTTTAAATTGGAAAATTAAAAAATATTATTATATCTAATAAATTAAATATCAGGCCATACGTATAATACTTGTACACATTTGATACGCAGCAAATACTATTTTTCTATTTAATATCGTTCAGATTTTTTATTATTAAGACGCACAGAGACAAACCGTTCACTGCTTGAACAACTCCGTACGCTTCTCTGTGCGTAGGGTACAGTACATATCTCAGTTGACGACTCCTTTTTGTCTTCTTCGTAAACCCTATTAGCTGCAGAAACATCACCAAGAAAGGATTGTAGAAGATTAACATTAGCGGAATTTAGGTTTTTTTTTTTTTCATTTTTAGCTGTGTGATCGAGTTAGGTTTAGAGTGGATTTGCTCATCATGAAGAGATCCAACAGTAAAGATAACTATGACTTCACTGATTTAGCTTCAAGTAGCTCAATTTCTGGTACGCGTTTCTTTTTAACAATCAAACTGTAATTGTTATTGGGTTTGATCGGCTTGTGTAAATATGAGACCATTTCTTGGTATTGATTGTGGGATTTTGATGATTGATTACAAGAGTTATTAGTTTTCCCCTTGATTGTGAGTGATGCAGGTGGAGATATGTTCAACGCGTCGCAGTATGCGTTTTTTGGGAAAGATATAATGGATGGGGGTGACTTAAGGTGTTTGGAAGACGAGAAAGAGGGCAGTCCGGTGATTGGCGATGGAGTCGTTGGCGATGAGTTGAATGAGTATCGTCTGTTCGACAAAAAGGAGGTTGTCAATATGGTTTATAATCATATATTGCTTCTCTTTTTATGGGATTGTTTGGGTGGAACTGTGTATAGTGTTTACATATTTGTTCTAGAGGCGATTGCTGTTTGTTAAGTTGTGCCTTGGTGAAGTTATTTGGTCTCGGTTTTAATTTGGTAATTTTTGTGCGATGGTCAAGTCATTATGTAGGTTTTCTCTTTGATTGTTTTCTTCTATGGCTGTCACCTGAAGCTAATTTTATTTCCTTATGTCACTATTTACCAGAGCCCAGGATTCGGATCACTATCAGACATTGACGACTTGGCAACTACCTTTGCAAAGGTAGGTTACCCTGTAACCTATTGGATTGTTCGGCATATTAGTAGTATAGTCCTACTCTATGGGCACTTTCGGGTAATGTGTATTAGTTGATCATTTTGTGAAGGCAGGTTGTTTTGGCTCCTAATAATATGTAGGTTAATGATTTTGACTAATATAGATCTCATTTCCTTGTAAAACTTGCATGCTGCATCATTTCAACAAGCACAAATATGATTGGGTTGATAATATTGTGTTTATGTTTCTGTAATTGATTCTTGAATGCTGTGGCAGCTTTCTGTGTAGAAAAATGGGAGTTTCTTCTCTTCCAAAAAAAGTATCCCTACTAAAGGTCTTCGAGAGAACTAGGAAAACATTTCCTGTTCATCAATATATAATCTTAACTATTGCTGGCTTCATTATTTCTATTTTTTTCTGTTATTTTGTGTTTTGCAGTTGAATAGAACGGTTTCTGGGGCAAGACATCCCGGAGTTATTGGTGATCGAAAATCTGGATCTCTCTCAAGGGAGAGTGAGTTCTTTTGCATTTTTTTCAAATTACTATTGCTTTGTAGTTCCATCCTACCATTTTACTTATGCTTGAAAATGTTTGATTGGATGAATTTTTTATTCCGATTGAAGCACGGAATAGAAGCAGAATCATTAAAGTGTGGTGTTTTGATCACTCCCAAACTGAATCATAACGTAGAACACGGAACTTGTGCATCTTTTATTTTCTTCAAATTTGACCTCTTTGTTCGATCATGATTCATATTTGGTAAATGCTTTTTCAGGTTCATCTGCCACAGAGTGGACTCGGGATGCAGAATTATCTGACTGGGTCGACCAGCATATCTCTGATTCTGAATTTTACGAGGATAATAAGAGATGGTCTTCACAGCCCCATCTTTCTTCACTGTACATACCAGAATATAAGCCATTACACAGAACATCTTCATACCCTGAGCAACAACCTCAGTTGCATCGGTTTTCTAGCGAGCCGATTGTAGTTCCAAAATCATCATTCACCTCCTTCCCTCCACCTGGATCTGATCATATATCTCATCTCGATTTGTCGTCTCTTTCCGTTGGACCTCAATCACCGTATTCGTTTCAGAGCAGCTCTATTCTATCCAGCCCTAATCTCAGTTCGCCTGGCTTGCGTCGTGGCTTTCAATATAATGCAAATATGTCTCAATTGTCTTCACCTAACCATTGGAGTAGCCATGCAGGTCTTCTCCATGGGAATCAGTCTATCAGATTAAATGATGCCTTACAGCAACCGTACCAGACTGGTTTATTACCACCACAACTATTATCTCCACAACAGCATAGACTGGGCCTATCAATTCAGCCACCTTTAGCTCATTACTCGCCGTTGCAGTCTCAACTATTCAACAGCTTTGCTTCTCCTTCGCATTTCAGTAGGGGTGGTTTCAATGGTAAGAGGGATTCAAAATCTAAATCATCACACAAGAATAGACATTCTGTGCGGTTCTCGCATCACGGGTCTGATGCCAGTAGCCATGGAAGTGAGAGCAGTTTGCCGCAGTTTAAGCCGTCAGAGTACATGACTGCTGAAGAGATAGAGGGCATCATTAAGCTGCAGCATTCTCTAAACCGTGGCAATGACCCGTATGTCAACGATTACTATCACCAAGCCTGCCTTGCCAAGAAATCTGCCGAGGCTGGGTCTAACTTCCGTTTCTGCCCTTCCCAAGTGAAGGAACAACAATCTTCACGGTCCCGTCATAGTAGTGGCGAATCACAGCCACATCTCCACGTTGATGCTCATGGAAGGGTTTGTTTCTCTTCGATTCGTAGGCCTCAACCTCTTCTTGAAGCTGATCCTCCAACGTCTGCTTGTGGAGACTATAGGCCCGAGCAGCACATCTCAGGGAAGCCTTTGGAACAAGAGCCTATGTTTGCTGCTAGGGTGACAATAGAGGATGGGCTGAAACTTCTCTTGGATGTTGATGACATTGATCGGCTCTTGCAGTTCGCTCCGACTCAAGCCAGTGGGACCCAACTGAGACAGAAGCGCCATATTCTTCTAGAAGGCCTAGCAACCTCTCTTCAGCTGGTTGACCCACTTAGCAAGAATGGAAACTCCATCCTCTCTCTAAAGGACGATATAGTTTTCCTACGCATAGTTTCTGTTCCCAAAGGTCGAAAACTCATCACGAGGTATCTACAGCTTCTCTCGCCCGGCACAGAACTCGGCAGAATCGTATGCATGGCGATATTCCGCCACTTGAGGTTCCTCTTTGGCGGGCTTCCATCTGATGAAGAGGCAGCTGAAACCATCCACAAACTAGCCCAAACAGTTTCAGCCAATGTGAAGACTATGGATCTCAACTCACTCAGTGCCTGCCTAGCTGCCGTAGTTTGCTCCTCCGAACAACCGCCACTCCGTCCTATCGGTAGTCCAGCTGGTGACGGTGCTGCTATAATCTTGAAGTCTGTCTTAGAAAGAGCCACTCAGTTATTACAGGAGCCTCAACCAATAAGCTTCAGCTTACCTAATCCTGGATTATGGAAGGCTTCATTTGATGCTTTCTTTAACCTCCTGACGAAGTATTGCTTGAGCAAGTACAATAGCATCGTACAGCTGATCGTTTCTGAGAGCCCGTCGAATTCTGAGATGGCGGGTGGTTCAGAGGCTGCAAGGGCAGTAAGCCGAGAGATGCCTGTTGAGATTCTACGAGCTAGCCTTCCGCATACAGATGAGAGTCAGAGGAATTTGCTTGCGAATTTTGCTCCGAGATCTATGCCCGTCGCTAGTTTTAATCCTCGTGGTGGGAGTGGCAGACAAGTGAATCCCGAATCAGTAAAAGGTTAGTCTCTGTTAAATGGGTACGAGTCTGATGAAAGTTACAGCCCAACACCGCTTTATCATCAACGAAATATGAAGCATCATGGGACATATGTCAGGCGGGATCTTTACGCCTAATGTTCGATGCTTTGGCAATGCTGAAATCTTTGTCTCTCTGTCTTATGCTGTGGAGAATGTCCTTTTTCTGGTTTGTCTGCTTCAACCTTTGCGAAAAAAGTTTAATCTTGTCGTTGTTTAGCATATCTATGTGCATGAATTTGTATGTTCACCAAAGTTCTTTGTAGTACTCCTTTTAGAAGCCTATATGCTCTAGTCTAATTTTCTGTTAACAATTGGTTGAATTGCCTTAACTATTTACTGTGTATGGGAAAGTATGTTAACCTATTTGAATGATGAGCAACAGCTTCTGTAAGGGAGAAGTGGGCGTGTTTTAGTTTGTCTTGATGGAGATCAATGTAATAATATTACATTGGTTATAGAAATTTTATTCTTAGGTCTAATTACAAACATTTATTAGTAGAGAGAACAGAACATACATAGAACAATATAAGATGTATTTATTAGTTCTTAAGCTCTGAATATCACATGGTTTTATACAAAATTCTAATTCAAAAGCTCATGAAAGGCCAATGGTTTATAAGATAGAATGCTCATAAATAACAAAAGCATGCTGCTTTTCTTATATCTTTTTAATATCGAGGTAGAGCTATGGATATCGAAGACCGAAAAGCAGTCAATGCAATCCCGGCCTCAAGTCTGTTCTCTAATCACATCAAAATTTTCGTCCTAGTTAGTATCGATGTTGTTCGCCATAAAGGCCTTGGCGGGAGACCGATCATCAAACCGATCCTTACAACTCATCGTGAGTATTGGGTTGAGAATCTTTCTTGTCAGTAGCCACATTGTCTGATTCCTCTTCGGCAGTTTGTTCTTTTGATGAGGTTTCTTGTTCGGAGTCTGTGGTGTTTGCTTTGTCGCCTGAACTTTCGGGTTCTACCTTAGCAGCTGGCTTCTCGACTTTCGGTTTTGGCTTGGGGATTCTGTTGATTTTTGCAACCTAGCATGCATTATAAATTAAATCGCGAATCAAGATATTGCATATATGTGAGAGCCTATAATCGTAAGTTGAATAATTTATCCCACTCTGAATGATCTATGGAAGCTAGTTAGGTATAAAGTACTATAATGCCGAGTGATTCTCTAGCGTGGGAAATATAGAAAGTGAATCATACCATGTCTTGGAGATCGAGAACCTTCGAATAAACTTCGTCGGAAGTGAATGCTGGTGTACTGAACCCAGCAGTTCTGGTCAGGGGAAATAAAGATTTTAATGAGAATGGATGATAATTCACATATATAATACGACTGCAGTAACGGTTTTAAGTTACTAATATCCTCTGAAGATATGATGAGAAAAAGGAGTGATAAAACTTACTTCTTCTGTTCTGCCTCCTTGTCACTTAACCAAATTTTCAACTTTTCAGCTCCATTTATAACCTGGAAAATACACAGATTTTGATGGAAAAACAAAGTTAAGTAAAATAATACACTGTTCATCTAATGTATGTAGATGCAGCTTAAGAGAAGTAATCTTAACCTCATTTATCCTATCCTTTGGCAGCCAGGGTTTGTCCTTCTCCCATTTTTGCACGATCTAAAAGTTTTGATCGAGAAAAATATGTTAGATACAGAACTCGTAATGCAAGCCCAACAACACAGTCAAGACCAAAAAAAAAGGAACACTGCTATTTTCAACTGGTACATATAAAACTAAAAGGAGAACTACCCTGAGGAAATCAGCAGTTTAATCAACGATATCATTCTAACACAATCTCAGAAAGAAGCCTCTTGGAAATGGAAACCAACTGAATGCTTAATCAGATTGCTTTCACCTGTTGTAACTCAGTGAGATATTTTTGTGCATCTTCGCTTGAAGCTGGACGTGCTGTAAGTTCATTGTATCTGGAGAAAAAGAAAATTAAATATATGAACCCAACAAGCCAACATGTCAACGATCAATGATATAGTATATACTGGAAATGTGGACAAACCTAAAGAATATGGGATCACCAACAGCCTTCAACATATCCAGGCGTTCTTGAAACTCATTAGCAGAAGCATCCTCACCATCAGTATACAACCAATCCTCTACCTGGGTCAAGGACACCGTTAGTTCTCAGCGAGTACAATGACGAATACAGATTCCCGCACGCACACAGACACACTATCTCAAGAGAGAGAGGGGAAGAAAGATACCAAACCTCGTTGAGTTTTTCAAGAAAGGTCTGTCGCTCTTGGTTAGTTGATATTATTGCGAACTCTTCAGACTCCAACTAGATACACATTATGAATTAGCATAAAAACATGTAAGTTTATCTTGCAACGTCAAAGGTCAGGTCAACAATCTCAAATCACAAGTATTCTTACCTTGTCTTTAGTGGAATATATGTACCCTTCCAAATTATTTTTCAGTTCAGCTGTTCTTTTTCTTTCCGCATCCTTCTTGTCCAATGCTTCTAATTTATTTTTGGACTCGGCAAAAGATTCTTTTGAGAGTGGCATACCTGGTCCCTTTGTCTTTTCAATAACCTATAGAACATACAAATTCAACTTTAACGGAAACTGCTGGTATTGAAGGATATTTCCTGTATTGTGAATCCTATTAATACCTTAAGAGGAACACGGAAAGTTCTCTTTTTAAGTTTCATTTCAGTACCAAGATCCACCGGGCTTGAAACATTTGCACCAGAATCTGAAACATCGCTTGTCCCATTGTTCGTCTCCAACTTGCCATTGCTTTCCTTTTCAGCATTGTTATCATCGGCATTTGTATTGTTGACAGATGCCGATGATGAGTTGTCAGCTGTCAGATTCTTTCGTGGCACTTCTACCCATTCAGTTATTTCAATAACAGCTTCTGCACGATCCAAGGAAAATATACCACTTCTAGATAGAGAGAAGTGTAAATTGGCCTTAATTGGGGATGAAAGATTTCGTGATGAGTACCTGATACATAAAAGGGTATTAGGAAAAATTCGCCCAGGAATCAATCATTCCATGGCTGAAAGAATGTTTTATTAACTACAGTAATCCTTACTTTTCACTAGCATCAGCGAGACCTGAGATATCGTATTCAGCAAATGAGAGAGAAGAAGCAGCCGGAGGCATCAGATCTTCACTCTCATAAGCAAGCGAAACGTCAAAATCTTTGTTGTGAACAATAGACCTGAACATCTGTAGCAAAGGAAAAGCAAGTCAAGTAAATACCATGTAGAGAAAAGAATGCTGCTCACATAGTTTTGAGGGAGTTCTTAACCTTGCTAGGCAGCTTTTTCATTCTTGGTACAATTAGCTGTCTGGTGCTTTCACCTTTTAAAAGACCATCACCATTCAATTCCATCAAAAAACCATAAGTAGAACCATCAATCATTCCTAGCTTACGGTTCAATTTGATACCATCACTTAAATTTGCAGCCAGCAATGAGGCACCTAAAACAATCGCCTCGTCAGCATCCAGATGTTTGTCCAACTCCTTCCTCCCAAGAAATTCCTGAAGCTTATTCTGTAGAAGAGAAGTTCTGGGTCAGATTCGAATCAATCGGGACCAAAAAAGTTATTCAAGGTTCACTTCACAATCACTGTTTTAATCCGAAGGTCAATTAGAGGGAGGGGAATGGCTTAAAGAACATCCATTTCCTCAAAGATGGCATCTCCTAAAGTTGTATGGTACATACCTGCAACTTTGGAACTCGAGTGGCACCACCAATCAATTCCACAGCATGCAAATCATCAACGTTCAATCCAGAATTCTTGAGAACTTCTTTAAGAGGAACAATGGCACGTTCCCAGATATCTTCACAGAGCTCTTCAAATTTCTCCCGAGTTATAGTACTCCTAATAATGATAAAAAAAAGAAATATTTAGAATGGACGAGCAATCTTGCGCACTCAACATATGAAGAAACTGCAAGTCTAGCTCATAGAGGAATGCAGATTTGCAAAAATAGAAGGTAGAAAATCAAATGTGGGATCTACTAATAGCCCAAGTAATAATGATATGATGAGTTACTGATGTTACATTTATCACTAAAGAAGAAGAAAAATTCAAACTCAAACAAAAGGCAGAAAAATAACAAATGATTTAACCATCCAATTGAATCAGACCTAAAATCTTGATCATCATAAAGTGATTCAACAGAGATTGGAGCCATGTTATTTGCGCTCAGGATTTCCTTGGTGCGCTTAACTTGTTTCTTCAATTTTGCCATTGCCTTTGGAGAATTTCTTATATCAACCCCATTTCCAAGTTTTTCATTAAACTGGTCTGCAAAATATTCCACCAGTCTCAATTCCATACTCTGTCCTCCAAGATCAGCATCCCATCTAACATCCTTGACCTAGAATTCATTCAATATCAAATATTTCAAACAAAATCGTGATATATCAAAAGTATTTCCATGATATCAGTTAAGTGTATAATGTACAATATAGTTTTGGTCGGATCATTTCAATACAAATTACTCACAAATGTCATAATTTCAAGTGATTACACAAATAATAAGATAGACAAGTATTCTATTGCATTAATGTACAGTACAATAGCAGGAAGATTTATTCCATGAATCATCATCACACATTCAACCAACAATGAAAAAATGACACTCCACCAAAAGATCAAACTTAAAAACAAAATAAACCCACCCACTGCTTCCCATCCGCACCTCGCCCGGTTTAAAGTGAAGGGTATGTGCAAATTATATGGTCCATGCACGAAGCTGAACATGCGCATTTCCAAAATAAACAACACCCCAAACCTCTGAAACATAATACGACCGAAACAAAATAACATAATTACCATACCTGAAACTGATTTACTGACACACTCCGCCCTGCCTCTTTTCCCATATATGCCGAGTAACCCACCAATGCTGCATATGTCCCTGTGGCCCCCATATCATAAAACACCACATTCCTTGACCCATTAGCAAAATCCTTGTCAATTCCATACTGCAATGCTGCCCCAGCATGTTCATTCAACAACGCCAATACATTCACACCCGCCAGATCAGCAGCATTCAACAATGCTCTCCTCTCGGAAACACCCATAAACCCCGGGACCGTCACAACCACATCCCTCACAGGCGCCCGGGCGTGAACCTCCGCCAAACTGACAGCGTACTTCAAAACCATCGCCACCATCTCCTCCGCCGTAAAAGTTCCCAATTCGGTCTCAAATACAGCGGTATTTCTGTCTTTTTCTAGGGAAGTTTGGTAACTCAGGAGCTGCTTCTGCAGGAATTTCTGAATTTGGGGGTACTCCTTGGAGAGGAGGTGAGTGAGGTGCGAATACACTTTGGTCGGGTATCGAGCGAGGAGATTAGAAGCTTCTTCCCCGATCAACCGAGAGTTCTGGTGGAACGCGATGAGGTTGGGGGTTTTGCGTTTCGACATTTCGTTGATCGCGATTGAGATCGGAGGGGTGTTGGGCTTGAGGTTGACAACGGCGACCTTCAGCGATTCGGAACCGAGATCTATGCTCGCAACCGCCGCGGCGGTCGCCCCCGTGGCGAACAACAGTGCGGCCACGAATAATCCGATCATTACAATAAGCGAACGGTGACAACACGACGCCATAGTCGCCATTCTCAAGGAGTTGAATAGAGGAGACTGAGAGATCTTGCGCCGGGGGTTTTATGAGACTGAAATGGGTGGTGACGTGGTACGAGAATGAAGGTCACTGCCAATGATGATACGACACGTGGAGAAGCAAACACGTGGAACCACGTGACTCGTTGGGTGAGTTTTGCTTGAATGTGAAAAATGGGTTCGAGATGACGTGTTCTTCTAGCCTGCATTTTGTATCTTCCAATTTCCATTTTAAATTTAAATAAATTCAAAATTCAATCCTCATTATTGGCCCAATGGGCCTAGTTATTCTTAACCCAACTATAAAATCCGGCCCAGAGCTTAAACTCTTGTTTATTAATTTTTTTCGACAGAATATATCCGCATAAATAGAGCTATCGTATTATTTACACTCTAACTATTGAACTGAATATAGACATCATTATGAGATGACGTCTACTTCTAATTGATCGTTCTAAAATTAATCTGAACCTCATTTTGACATATAGGATGATCCCCCACTTTCATAAGAAACGCCTGATCTACTAAGCATTCTAAATGTCATCGTCAGCTATGAAATGATTCTGCTTCACTAATGTTCATGACCTACGTGTCACCTCTCAAGTCCATATGGGCATCAGTCTCAATTATTCCAAGTGTATATATTACTCATTTACTATTTTTTTTGTTTGTCACGATGTATCTCATACAACGCCGTCTCAGTCTCTGTATTCGCTAAGTTCAGTTTGAAGCGAATTTGAACATCATTGACATCTGATGTATCCTCATACAACGTCGTCTTAGTCTCCGCACCTACTAAGTTCAGTTTGAAACGAATCTGAACCTCAATATCGTCTATAGAACGATTATAACTTTCAAGGATATTAACCCCCTATCATGTTTATACCATCTCAAGTCCACACAGACTATGATAATAAAAAATTTCACGTGGGACCGAACCCTTAATATCTACATGAAAATATCAAGAGCCCCACCAGTTGGGTTAAAAAAATTACAACTAAAAATTGTATTAACAACTTATTAATTTTTTTTATAATGTTTGTTAACACACCCATATATATTATATATATAATAAGAAATTGTAAAAATACTAAATCAAATGACATGAATAAAAAGAGCAGAAACACCAACGTCTCCTAAACCAAGAATAACCGTTTTCTGTAAACAGCCTAAAACCAAAGAGATCACTTCACGAGTACATATTCTTTGTACACACTGCATTCCTTTCTTACACGGTGAGTGTCTTTGGCTGTACAGTTCATCAAAACAGCTCAGTTCGAACTAAAACTCACAACAGTCCGACTCGAGCTGTCTCATAAGAAAGTTCAAAGCGATCAACGCAGCACCAACGGCAGGCTCGGCCTGATAAGACAGACGACGACGGTGGTGGTGGTAAGTCTCTAACACGGCGGTAATGAAAAGCATTGCAAGTTTTTTCAGTTACCTTCGGACGAATAGGAAGCACGCCAGGGAAGTCCTCGGAGATGCAGCTTATGACTTTGTCGCCGATATCCCATTTCTTGTTAGCTCCAAGAACGCCTCCCACCATCACGAGGGGAAACGTATCTTTACCATCTGCGTTTTCAAATAACCATTGGATTTTTAAGAGTAACGATTCCTTTTTTCAAAGGCCCGAGAAATATGACAGCGTTTTAATGGGAGAAGATTTCAGCACCTTCACCGCATAGTTCTAATCTCTCGACGACGGCCTTCACGCTCGAGGCCAGCTCGTAGACGGTGTTGTGCAGTATATCGTTAGCCACGGCATCGCCAGCTTCCGCACAAGAAACAACGACTGGGAAGAGATTGGCTATGCGGGCCCACGACGAATTCGAGTAAGTCCACCTTCGAAACAATAAAAATCAAATTTTTAGAGCAAAGATTTGCGATTTCATCTACTTGATTACTGTGAAATTCAGGGCACATTCATACCCTATGAGCTCATCGGGGGAAGGGAGATTAAGAAAATCTAGGATGGTGTTAGTAAGCGTAGTGCGCTGACCGCGGCCGTCGTGGGCTCTTATTACGGCGGTCAACGCCTGCGCAGCAATGCCATATCCACTACAAGAATGTAAGAAAAAAGAAAAAATTCAGCCAAAAGAGGCAGCGTAAGCGTAAGATATCTGTTCGACTGAGAAATAATGGAAGCGTAGATTTGAATAAATCGATGTAAAGCCTGTTCTTCTACCTTCCCCAGTCACCAAGAACAGGCCCAGCGCCAGCAGCTCGAGCTTCTCGGCCATCTTCTAGAAACCCGTAAGCTATTGTGCCCGTTCCAGCTATAAGGACACATCCGTGAAGCATCCCCATCGTCCCGCTAGCCAATGCAGCCACGGCGTCGTTTTGAACGAATAACTTGACATGGCCGGGGAATATCTCTCTGCCCATATTCAAAGAGAAGAAAACAATAATTACAACTATGGAGTTCTGCTGCCAGTGAAACTAAGGTTAGAACAGATTCCATGATAAGTGAACCTCAGCCAAGAAAGTATGCGATGTTGATCGGTTTGGTGGTTAACGCCAGAAACCGAAAGGCAAACAGCTTGAACGTCGGCACGGGTCGAAAATGACTTGGAAAGAGCGTCCGCCATGACTCGCTCTAAAGTATCTCTAGCAGCAAGCTCTGCGAAAAACATACACAATCATCAGCTTAGAAAGGCTAAAGTTTTTTCCTTGAGCTCCATAAAACTTGATACAACAACACAATACCTCCGACACTGTTGTGATTCGAGCAACCTGCGACTGCCCGAGATAGAATGGGCAGTGGTTCGGGCAGCGGCTGCGTAAGTGGTATCAAAGGCATGCATACACACACGGTTGAGGTTGTCCCACCATCTATACCAAGAATCACTTTTCCACTCTCGCGGCCATGGGCGAACAGCTTGCTGTCGAAAACCTTACCATTCCCATTACTATGAGCAACACCCATCACTTGGCTCTCAAATTCCCAAACTCCTCTGTTTCTATACCTCTTCATTCGATACAAAACAGAAAGATTGAACCTTTGACAGCACAAGATTAAACCTTTGAATCAGGGTTCTCGGCGAAGAGGCAAAAACAAGTCCACATTGCAGACATCATCGAGCTATATAAACTGGGTTTTTTTTCTATTTTTCTTTTCTTATTCTTGGGAATAAAATAGCAAGGATTTGTTAATAGAATAATGGGACGGCAACAAAAAGCCAAACGCTTGATGGTAACATAGGGAGGTAGGCGAGTGCGTGCACATGAATTGAATATACTGATGATTTTGACTCGTGGAATGAGTCACTGTAGAACGATGTATGGACTTGGACCCTGCCGTTTCTTGGACTTTGACAGTTTGTCACTGTGTGCCTGGCAATTTATTACCATGATCACACGAAAAGGTCAAGAAAAAAAGAAGAGGATCGCTTGATTATCATCCCAAGCGGCATATGATTAGAGATTTGTATTTGCACCTTTTGATTCTTTGTGTTTGTTGCTTCTCAGATTGTTTGTGGGGTCATTGTATCTCATAGTTTAGAAGGTATTGGATAGGGCTGGGAAAAACCGGACATAAACCAGCTATTTTGCTGTCCGAACCGAGACGGTCCGAACCGGCATGTAAAGTATATACCTTATTGGCTCATTCGTTTCTTGACTTCAGCAAACCCTCAGATCTAAAACCCTTGCTAGGGTTTATCCTACAGTTCCGTTCCAAAGTCCTTTTTTTTTCCCTTTCCCCAGCCGTAAGTAGCTCAACGTCATGGGTAGTCTTCTATTGCTTAGAAGATCTTCGTCTCATTTGTCATCAGCTAGGCGAATCGCTATCAGTTCCCTGTCGCATTTCGTTCCTCAGAACTCCTGCAGTGGAACATATGTTTCTTCACGTATTATCAGTTATGCCGATGGCTGGGCATCAGCTTCAGCTGGGTTTTCTCCGATGAGAAGGGATTTTCATTCGAGCGTGAGATTGGGAGCTGGTTTTGCTCTAGCTGAGTATTCAGATGCAGAGGAGAAAAGGGATTCGAGTGGTGACGAAGGGCTTGAGATATCGAAGCTTGGGATATCGCAGGAGATTGTGTCGGCGTTGGCCGGGAGGGGTATTCAGAAGCTTTTCCCTATTCAGGTTCTGATGAAAGAAATGTGAAATGATTTGGTGATGAGTGTTTGCTTGATGTAGTGACATAGTTATTAGTTAGTTAGTTGGAAAAAGATGATATTTTTGAGTGTTCACTGATGTGTTTGTGATAGAGTGAGAAGGCGTTCGTGCAAAGCGACTTATGTGTTTGTGCATAGTTGATAATCGAATTTCTCAGTGGAAGGCTGTGATTTTGAGTGTTTATATGAGTTACCAAAAGGTCACAATCAATGTGTTATATAAAAAACTGAGAAGTTTGAAAGAAATGAATTTAAGGAGCAAGAATGGCAACAGTTGTCTGGTATTTGGGGACCATTTCGAATGTTAGCCGGAATACTAAAGTAATGTCCTTTTTCCTTGGAAGAGCGAGGACATGCTTGCTCGTTGAATTTATAACCCAGTGTGTTTCATTCATTTGTTTAAATCTTAGATTTTTGCTCTTATATGTGTTAAACATACTTGTTTTTACCCTTGTGCTAATATAAGACTTACGAGTTGTTCTTGCTACCGCAGAGGGCTGTTTTACAGCCTGCCATGCAAGGTCGTGATATGATAGGCCGGGCAAGAACAGGGACGGGAAAGACTCTTGCTTTTGGGATTCCTATAATGGATAAAATCATCAAGTTCAATGAGAAGCATGGGTATCTATCCATATTACTGTGCTCAAGCGTTAACTTCTTGTAATAATTACATCAGATTCCTATATTCTGATATACATTCTGTTTCGTAATTGTTCAGACAGGGAAGAAACCCATTGGCACTTATTTTGGCACCTACCAGAGAACTGGCTCGACAAGTTGACAAGGAGTTTGCTGAGTCTACCAAAAAGTTAGATACCCTATGTGTTTATGGGGGTGTCCCGATATCTCGCCAAATGAGTACTCTTGACCATGGTGTTGACGTGGTTGTTGGCACTCCTGGACGTGTCATTGATTTGATTAAGCGGGGGGCCTTAAATTTGTCAGAAGTGCAATTCGTTGTCCTTGATGAAGCAGATCAGATGCTTAATGTGGGGTTTGCGGACGATGTTGAGACTATTTTGGGATATATAAAACAGAAGCATCAGACATTGATGTTTTCAGCCACCATGCCAAGTTGGATAGTAAAACTTACGCAGAAATTCTTGAAAAATCCAGTATCCATTGACCTTGTGAGATGCTCATCCTAAGCTTTTTCAAATTGTTTTGATTTTTCTTCATTTTTGAGTACTTTCTTGAAATGTGATAAATCAATATGAAATAGCTATCTTTTCATAACCAAGATTTCAATTATGTACTGCAGGTGGGAGACTCTGATCAAAAGTTAGCCGATGGGATTTCTTTATACTCAATTGCAACAGAACACCGAGAGAAACCTGCAGTAATTGGACATCTCATAACTGTATGAATTTTAATCTTCTGTTTTCTTTTTAGTATAAACTGGCTAGAGTTCTTGTAGAATCTAATGTGGCCATCAGCTTCAGTCATTCAAATGTTCTGTGAACATAACTATTATTTTTCCTTGCTAGGAACATGCCAACGGAGGGAAATGCATTGTGTTTACTCAAACCAAGCGGGATGCTGATAGATTAGCAAGTGCGATGCAAAGAAACTTTAAATGTGAAGCTCTTCATGGTGATATTTCACAAAACCAGAGGGAGAGAGTTCTGTCTGCTTTCCGAGACGGAAGGTTCAACGTTTTGGTTGCTACTGATGTAGCTGCTCGTGGTCTTGATGTACCAAATGTTGATCTGGTGATTATACTTCTTTCTTAATTGTTCTCGTATGCATTGGTAGTCATAATTGCCTAACACTCAGTAATGGTAAGTTAGAATTTGCTTACATCTTGTCTTCCTCTAGTTGTATTCG
The DNA here is from genome assembly GCA_028392965.1 of Lindernia subracemosa. Classification (NCBI taxonomy): domain Eukaryota; kingdom Viridiplantae; phylum Streptophyta; class Magnoliopsida; order Lamiales; family Linderniaceae; genus Vandellia; species Vandellia subracemosa. The sequence continues at coordinate 188,060 of JAQPCC010000032.1, forward strand.
TTTTTTAGTTTCTCAGTCGTGACTGTCCGACTGACCTCACTTGATGTGTGGTATCTCATGTCATATGCATTTATTTCTTGCCCCATTTCTGTTAAGTTTAGAAGCTTAACAATAAATAACCATAAGACTCCATCTGGGATTCTTTGTTGGAAGCTTTATATGTGATTCATTGATCATACTAACTTACTGTTTCTTTTGGTAGTAATGTTTTGGCATTTGCTTTGTTTGACTGTCTGTCGGTTGGGGATATGATTGAATGCCTTACTCCATTCAGGTCATTCATTATGAACTTCCAAACTCACCAGAAATTTTTGTTCATCGATCTGGTCGGACTGGTCGTGCTGGGAAGAAAGGCAGTGCAATTCTCATGTATTCATCCCATCAATCCAGAGACATTCGGACTATTGAACGTGAAGTAGGATGTCGCTTTGTGGATGTAAGTTCTTTGTGTTAGTTAGTAAACTTTAATGAACTTTACTGCATTACAACATTTGACATATCTCAGTCTTCACATTTTCTACCCAAGTTTAGTTTCCAGGTTTTATTTATGGATCAGTTACGCTGAACTAAAAGTGCCTGTACTCTATGTTTGTTATTTAGCTCCCGAAGGTGGCTGTAGACCAGTCAGCCCTGGACATGTATGGAATGGACCATGGTGGTCGATTTGGTGATTCTGGTTTTGGACGTTCCAGTAGTTTTGCTTCTGGTTCTAGGGGTGGGCCCCGTTTTGGTGGTTCTTCTGGCGGGTTCGGAAGTTCCATGGGAGGCCGTTTTGGTGGATCTGGTTTGGGTCGTTTTGGCGGGTCGGGATCTAGTGGACAGGGTGCAGGTCGTTCAGGGGGGTTTGGTGACCTTGGTGGTGGTGGTTTTGGGTCTGGCCGATCTGATGGTTTTGGTGACCTTGGCGGGTCGCCCAGAAAGAATGGTTTTGGAGGCGGTGGTTCAAAGTCGGGTCCTTTTGAGGACTTTGGAAATGGTGGTGGTTCTAGCCGTCCGCGCCGCTTTGGTGGTTCAGATGGAAGGAAAAATTTTCAATAACTGCTGAAGGTGGAAGTGCTAAAGAGGGGATGAGAGAATGTTGTAGTATGTGCAAAGTTGACATGCCACCTCCTCCTCTGTTGCAATTACAATAATTGACGGCCTAAATATTTTTATTGCCTGTAGGAAATTTATTTTTCACAGGGTACCTCAACAATTGTTTCTTTTGACGAATATATATTTATATACACCATTTTGTTAGCTGTATCTCCATAATTATCTAATTTAGGCATCAACTTCAAAAGAAGGTAAACTCATGTTATTACATTCTCAGTTATCGGCGCATTAAGCGAGATACAAGTCTCATGATCTTATTTGTTGTCTAGAAAAACAGAGTCAAATGCAAAATATCCAAGGAAGCCTTGGTAATAAAGTTGCCAAGATTAAGTAATACTAGCCAATGAAGACAACCTCCCCGAACTTTTCTCCTCGGGTAAAATTTCGGCGCTATCTAATTATCGACGACCTCGATAAGGGTCGTCTCATAGTCACTAGGTGCCTCGAACCCATGTAGGTTCATGACCGTTGCAGCCACATTGGCCAGTCCACCGTTAGGAACGTCTTTACGGAATCTCACGCCAGGTGCCAACCCTGGGCCACCAATGGCTATGGGAACCTATACAGGTTTTAGAGTGTGTCGAGTCAATTACACATACAAGTAGCATTTAATTATAGGATAAAAGTACGAGAATGCGAGAGCTGAAACTACTTACGGGTTCAAGCGTGTGAGAGGTGAGAATCTGGAGGTTCCCATTCTTGTCGAGAAGTGGCTCGCCTTTCTTGTTCCTCTTCACCATGTCCTCAGCATTGCCATGGTCAGCAGTTACGACGTATATTCCGCCCACTTGCTCAATTGCATCAAGTATCATCTGCAAAAGATAGACGCACGGTGAGGTAATAATTAAGACAGCATGAAATAGATAACCGTATGGTCCCTTCTCCTTCAGCAGAGTATATGCTTTAGAATTTAGATAATTTTCCAAAACTGGGAAAATATACATTACCTTGACTGCCTCGTCAGCAGCTTTACAAGCGACAATCGTAGCATCGATATCTCCAGTGTGTCCCACCATGTCGCCGTTGGGCAGATTTACACGTACCTTATCGGTAAAAATTTCAAAATGTCATTGTTATGAAGAAGCACTGTGTCCTCAAGCCAAGAAATGAAAAAAGATACCTGATCAAATTTCCCACTTAAGATGGCGTCCCTGGCCTTCTCAGCAATCTCAACCGCTTTCATCTTAGGCTTGACATTAAAGGTAATGCCAGAATCACTTGGGATTTCAACGTATTCTTCCATTTGTGAGTTTAAGTATCCCGAGCGGTTTCCATTCCAGAAGAAGGTGACATGGCCGAACTTAACTGTTTCACTGTAAAAGACCAAGGGGAGACATTAAGTGTTGCATCTTAACTCAGCATTCTCACCAGTAGTTACTTTGATAGAGGAAAATGACTTGTTAATACATTATCTGAGTGGACTTCTTACCTACAAGCAAACGTGCGGACACCATTATGCACTAAGTATTCTCCAGAAGTCCTCTCAATCTCCGGAGGAGAAACGAGATAGTGGTTTGGAAGTTTAAGTTCCCCGTCATACTGAAGCATCCCGGCGTATCGAATCTTAGGAACTCGAACCCGATCAAACTTATCAAAGTCCTCATACTCGAGAGACTTAGCAATCATAACCACACGATCGGCACGGAAGTTGAAAGTGACAACAGCATCACCATCAACAATAGGCCCAACAGCTTTCCCATTATCATCAACGACAACAAAGGGAGGTAAGTACTGATCATTAGTATTGGGAATCTCTCTCAGCTTCTTCACAGCTTCGAGAGCGCTCTTAAACTTGTGAGGTGCTTCTCCGAGAACTTGAGCATCCCATCCTCGTTTTACAACATCCCAATCGTTCTGAAAATTTGAATGTTTTAATTTTTTTTTTTTTTTTGGCTAAGATGCAATAATTCAAGAAAGCTCGAAGTTACAGAAGAGTAATGATGGGTTCACCTCATAACGATCCATAGTAACATACATGCGACCGCCACCAGATGCAATCCTTGCATCTACTCCTTTCTCACGTAGATCTGAGAGATCTTTTTCAAGAGTTTCAACAAAGCCCACACTCGTTCCATCCAAAACGTCACGTCCATCAGTGAGCACATGAACACGGATTCGTTTAGCCCCGCGCTCACTGGCACCTTTGAGTAACAGCTGGATAGAAAACAAATCGGATTCTTTTATGTGAAAGCTTAAAGGGTTGGCGAAGCTGATAAAGCAATAACATTTTATTTGATCCATGTGGATTAAGTAAATGGCACGAATTTAGATGAACTGTATACCTGCAACTGGTCAAGCCTAGAGTGGACACCGCCATCACTTAATAATCCAATTAGGTGCAACGTTCCAGTTTCAAAGGATTCTTGTATGTACTTGAAACCCTCTCCATCGTAAATTTTACCAGTTTCGAGCGCAATATCAACAAGCTTAGCACTACATTAAGAAACGTGCAAGGAGATAAGGTCAGAAAATGTAGTTTCGGTTGACAAGCTACAGATGAAGGTTTAACTGCATTCACTTGAATTCGCTGAGTAAACAAAATAGACATGGACCGTGCTCACCCTTGTGCATAAATGCGACCAGCACCAAGGGCATTATGACCAACCTCACTGTTGCCCATGTCATCTTCAGTGGGTAGTCCCACAGCCTTACCATGAGCTCTCACCAATCTCCATTTATCAGGTGCACCCTTTACCAAACAATCAAGACAAGCAGCTCAATCTCATTTCTCTCTTACCAGAAGACACAAACTCAAACGTCAAAAAAGAAACAGAATTAAAGAGGTAGATGATTACAATAACAAATATTTACTAACAAAGAAGCTCCACACAAGAGGGTATCAAAGAACAAGAGCCAAAATAGTTGAAACGACAAAAAAAATGCAAACAATATATGGCGCTAGTACTGACTATGGAGCTCGACACATATAGATCGAAGATGGTATCAAACCCCAAAGCCAAAACAGTTCAGTAAACAAATATGATGCTTTTTACCCATCAAACACTATAATCGATGACAGCAAACCCTGAAACGAGAAAAAACTACAGAAGTGCCATAATAGATCGGATCCATCCAAATCGGAAGAAAAAGATAATTAAAAAAAAAAGCACTATAATTCTCAAACATATTACAAGCAAAAGCAAAGAAACGTGAGGTAAACGTATTGGAACAAAAAAATTACATTTTTCAGGGAATCCATGGTAGGAGTTTCAGCCACATGGATGCAGTTGTACTGATTAGGCTTTGCCTCACCCCATCCATCCAAAACAACCATAGCGATTGTTTTCCCCTTGGGTAGCTTTGGGTGGTCCTTTAATTTCCATGAGAAATCTGAGCTGCCCATTTCTGTATTATTCAACATAAAATCAAACCTTTCGTCAGCTAAACACCAAAAATATGCATCAGAGATCATCCAGATCTAATGACTCAGCCATCGTAATCCACACACACACGATATCGAACATGCATCGATTGAATATCCAAACAAAAGAGATTAAAAACTGAAGGAAGAAGAAGAACCTTACTTGTCTCTTAGAGAAAAGATCTATCGCAGGAAAGTTTTGGGAGCTAACACCGAAGCTGCCGAAAATGTGTGAGGAAGTTGAGATGGGAAAAGTATTGTATGCCATATAATATATATATATATAAATATAAATATATATTTAATGATTTAATTATTTTTTAAATATTCGCACATTTTAAGACGAAGTGTCAATTTTAATACAACTTTCGAAATAATTTAGCAATAAATTTTAAAATTCTGACATTATTTTTTCTCAATTTGCTTAAATTTTAAAAATTACTATTCTAAATAAAACATTTAATTTAAGTATTCCTATATTGTCTCACTTTTAAAACTTTGAAAAGTGTCAATACTACTAAAAAATAAGGGTAAGTTATGTTATATCCACGTGAATATATTGAAATGTTCATTACTAATTTATGTTTTTTTTATTGCGTGAAACCTCTATGTGTTGTTTTAAACTTAGCATTGTATTCTTCATTGTGTCTAAAACATAGCGTTGTACCCCCAATTAGGGTGAAAATGACAAGGAGCCCATAATTAAATAAACCACGATAGTATTTTATTCTATTTACAAAGTATGTGAGTTTTAGTGTTTATTTTTTAAACCACGAATGAATTATATATGCAATTTAGCTAAAAAAATAATTAAACTCATATTGGTTCATTTGGTTGCAAGCGTGTGTGGGTGTGTTTTTTTTTTTCGCCTATTTTTTAGGCTTTTTATATTTTCTTTTTTATATTTATTCAAGTCAAACCATAATAATGCTCGTGAATCGTGACGTGGCGCGTGCTTCATCAAACATTAGGCCCAAATAACCGGCCCACTTCAGAAGCCCATGGGCCAACAGCCCAAATGGAACCCAGCTTCGTTAATGCAGATTGCAGAAGCAGGCAGGCAGATGCTTTCTATTACACAGATCAAACAAGAACCAAGCAAAGCAAAGCATACGTCTTCACTTTCTCCGATCCTCTTGCTTCCGAGACGACGATACGAAGCTTATAGCACGGACCAAAGATTTATCACAACATGTCGAAATCTCGACGGTCGACGCCCTTACCTTCCCGCCGTACAAATAGTTCACGACCACCGCGAACGTCATATTCTAGCATGAGGTCTCAGTCCAGACAAAGATATTCTGTGTTATCTAACAAACGAACGGCCAAGATTCTATCAAGAAGCAACTCAACATCGACATTTATATACCAATAGCCCGCGAAATACTCATCCATGCTTCTGTACACAACAATGCACTCACTATACACACACATACATACACAAAATCTCACTTACATAGGGCAAGTATTGTCCTCTTCCAATCCCGAGGGCACCATGTGGCTGCGACAGAGCGGGCACGTCGAGTTCCAGCCCCTGAGCCACCTCTCGAGGCACGGCGTGTGGAAGACGTGGCCGCAGGAGAGGTGGTTGATATCAGCTTTCGGGTCGAACTCGGTCAGACAAATGGAGCACTCTTGTTCGCACTTGAAGATCGATTCGTAGGGCTTGGGTGGCATTAGGCTGCGGAGATCCTCCATGTACGACTCCGTGGGGCTCTTACGGCACTCGTTTGAATCTGCGGGCTCGATTGAGAACTCTTCCCATGATGTAATGTGAATGCCGAGGGCGTGGAGTATGGAGAGAATGACCACTTTGATTACGGCGATGGATGTTACTGTGTTTGAGAGTATGACACAGAGTACTCCACAGTCTGATGGGGTTGGGTAAGAAGAAAGAGCCATTCTTTTTTTTTTCCAAGAATGAACCTTAAAAAACATGGGAAGCAGCAATCATTGAGGAATCAATAGACAAAGCAAAGCATGTAATAATTAAACAGCATCAAAAAGAAAATAATGAAAACAAAGGCAAACAAATCAGAAAGAATCAAACAGGGCATACTTCTTTTGAAGGAAAAGCTATCTACAACAAACATTGAGGATGGTGTAAGAGAAAATTCAACATTATCGAGGACCTTCTTACATCTCTGTATCAACTCCAAAAGCAGACAACAGTTAAAATCTAAAAGAATCAATGACTAAAAATAGCTTAAATCGAGGCAAAAACGATAGCATAAACTGCAAAGGGAACGTCATAATCAGCTAAGCCCACTAACAAATAGAAGCTACCAAGCCTCAATCAAGGTAAGAAATCACAAACCCACAACCCAAATCAACTATCAAACAAAGAAACATAAACAAAATCAGTTTTTTTTTTTTATCAAGAAATAGTTCAGGCGTGAACTTACAGTTTGTACAACCCTTACGGAGAAAGAAAGAAGACTTTGATAGTGGTAGATAACATAGTTGTGCAGCATTTATTAATTTTTAACTTATATAGGTGTCGTCCGATTTAATAATACAAATTATGTAGCAACAGCGAATTATTAATAATTATTATTAATAATATTATTATTGTTATCGGTTTGTCTCATTCCAAATACGCAAGAGAATGTCAAGATATTTGTGGGAAAAAAAATCCAATTATAATCGTGACGCAATTAAAAATATTAAGAAAAATCAAACCTTTTTTTATTGAAAACCTTAAAAAGGTAAGAAGGCCAATCAATCAATCAACGTCATGAATGTTTTATTACACAAAAACGAAATTAAGATAGAATTGAACTCTCACCAAATCTAACTTACACGGCAATAACTTATTCAGACCATCAATCCTAAATCTTAATTGCGTGGTATTTCACGACTGTTTATTGCTTGTTTAGTAAGTGGATTTATATTTAGGAAAGTTTAAGTTATTAAGATTTATATAAAATTAAGTGGATATAAAATAAAATATATATTTTGTTAGTGAGTTTATAATAACTGTTAAATTGAGGGTTCCTTCCTAAAACTAATTGGTGATAGGAGGAGAGACCTCTTGATATATATATATATATATATATATATATATATATATATATATATATATTGAGTCGGGTGAAGATAATTCCCGATGTGGGACAAATACTCTCAACACGCCCCCTCACGTGTGGCGCGATTCAAGGCCTAACACGTGGACATATTAAATCGGGTGGCGGTGAGTCAAACGAGCGTGATAACACGCATATAGAATCCGCTCTGATACCATGTTAAATTGAGGGTTCCTTCCTAAAACCAATTGGTGATAGGAGGAGAGACCTCTTAATATATATATTGAGTCGGGTGAAGATAATTTCTCAATGTGGGACAAATACTCTCAACAATAACCCATATGAAAGGATAGGTTTATCTAAACCCGCATACATGGATTTAAAGCTGTTATATATAAACTCTATGTTTTATATAAACACATGAACTAAACATATCAACATCTACTAAACCAATGTTTAAAATCTCTAAACCCATAAACCAAACAAGGCATTATATGCTTATTAATACAATCATCCCAAACAAAGTACAAACAAAGAATATCATGAAAAAACCTTGGTCTAAGCTGTATTATATTACAGTTTCTTCGTTTCTAAAACCATCAAAAGCTATACAACTTCTGCAGACAAAGAAATGCTATTGAATCCTTAGGTTTTATTTTTTACCCATCTGAGTGATGTTCTTCGTTCGAAAATGCTGCATTCTTTCCTCGGCCGTGGACGATATATCGGGGGAGGCATGGAATATGTGCTATATAGCTGTTTTCGTTCCTACGACTTAGTAATTATAACCAAATGGCCCAATCTTTAACGACCCGAATGAGTGTAGAGCTTGTCGGGATTCAGCAGCTTCGAGTTTGGCTCAATGGGTCGTAGTCGTAAGCCTCGCAGGCCTTCACAAACCGTCCCTTCACGCGCCTCCTCGTGTCTGCTCTAGCCTTGCGAGACGCATACCTAACCTTCTTCTCGAACCTGCGGGGGAATCATTCGGTTGCTGCTATCAAATAACGTTGAAAATGGAGAAAAGCAATTTGAAAACGACCTTCACCTTCGCGCTTTTTTCTTCTCCCTATAACGCATGACTGCATCGCTCCTAACGGAGGGCAGGAGGGAGCTTTCAGGGGGCCCGGGCGGGGCGGGCCATGGCGGGTCGCCCGCGGCTCGAACCGAAGAGGCCCCACAGTCTTGATAGTCTATGGTGTCTCCGTTGACAACGGAGAAGGAGAGTCCCGAATGTGCCTGCCCTGCGATGTATAAGATGGGCTCGGTGTTGCAGCTCACTGCCGAGTCTGCAGATGCTGCATTGCTGCACGCCGGTTGAATCGTGCTCATTCCACCGGCCCGTGAGCCCTACGTTGCACCAAGAATCGATATTATTTTTCCAATTATATTACACCGTATGCTTAGTACACGGATACATAAAAGGTAAGGAAGATTTTCGATTCAGTAGTGATCATCATCAAGAATTCAGAAGATTTGAAACTTTCCAGTGGATAAACGACGAGTTTAACAGTTGATTATTACAGCCATTTAGTCATATGAAATCGGAAGTAACAAGAAAGTACCTCGGCAGCATATATGTTATGACAGTTGGATTCAGACATGCCAATGCCCTTCAGACCAAACGGCTCATCGATATCGTCACTGTCCAAAAGCTGATAAGGATTACTCAGAGCAGCACTGAAAAGGTCTTCATAGTCATCAACACTGAAATCAACATCATCCATATTGAACTGATCGTAGAAACTACCGTCCTCAAATTCAATATGACCCTTTGTTTCGGGCAAGAAACCCTGCAATGCGTAGCAAAAAAACGATCAAAAGAGAAAAAAGATGCAAACTTGGTCCCAGGTTTTGCGTAACTTCAAGCATCGATCGATATTTCACTCGTTTACCTTTGGCATGCCAGAGCTTGACGATCCAGCCTTAGGATCGAACGGTGTTAATGATTCCATCCAATCGGTAGATTTTTCAGCATCAAGATCGTTCAGATCACTGCCATTTTCCAAGAAAGACGGTGAATCTTGAATGTTCTTCGTTCCTTCAAGGGCTTGGCTATTATTATTTTTATCATTATTACCGTCCAATGGCTTGATATCAGTTATACTCATCAAGCCCATCCTCTGTTCGCAGGTCGAATCTTCGACAGAAGGAAGATCCAAGAGAAAAGACCAAATCGAAGAGAGCTCAGCAGCCGAAGGGCAGCCTGTGTAGCAACTAACTGCTCGTCTCTTATGCCCGCGGTTCGAGCCCGAGCCGACGTGTCCTAACCAATCGCAGTTCTGACATAGGGACACTCCTTCCTCCATGCACCTCACTAAGGCTGGCTGAGAGTTACACCTCTCGCAGAGAAGGGTCCTCGAGTGGCGCTTGGAAAGGGCATTTGCTGAGTGGACATTGCGGTCGCAGGAGAGGCATAAACTAGCTGAATCTGACTTGCAGTAAACGACGGATCTCTGCTCGCCACAGAAATCACAGCTATACCCCATATTTGCTGCAATTGAGTACCACACTTTCTTGAATTTACGATTTAAGGACGATCGCGAAGAAGTTATGGTATAATCTGCAATAAAAAGGACACACAGAAGCAAGAACTATGAACAGAGAAAATATCCCGAAAGTAGAAATGGATCAAAATAACCTTATCAAGCTGAATCAGAGCTTTTCACATCTATACACAAAAGGGATTTCGACATATGCATCTTACCATATGCTTCATTACATAGAGAACACTTCACATGCCAAGAAAGTGAACTTCTAATCTATTCATACAATAGATGGATTAGGACAAACAGAACAAGCACACGAAAAGAACCCTGAAGAAGACAAGAGCCATTTGTTGTTTTGCTACGAAAAATATCACTATTTGGAAGAAAAAAAAAAAGATAACAGTAATACTCAGACGCATAAACGATGATATCACATATTTGTTCTTACAATCGATAACTAATACTAAAAGTCTAAAGTAGGCAGCACAACCACTCCATAATTCTCAGAACTCTTAAGCTCAACGCAGAAAGAGCTCCTTTATTCTCCCATAATGGCCATAAATAGAAGATATAGTTACACTAAATTAGAACCAAAGCAGAAGTAGGTAAAAATATCAAATCCCATAAAAAGAAAATCAGACAAGAGAAGATAAAAACCTTTTCTTGAGCAGAAGCTTTCGTCTATTTTTACAACACCTTTTAATTCAAGAAAAAAGATCGGACCTTTCCAGAAGAAAACAACCACCTCTCTACAGCTTTCTCTCTCTAGCATGAAATGGAAAGATGGATGAGTTTTTTGGGGTTGAATTTCATGAGTTTCTGACAAAAAGGTGTATTGCATTGGGCCAGATGTCATTTTCTGGTTGCTTTTATCCCTCTAAACTATTAAAATATATCAATTGCTTGCTTTGCTTCTAGTATTAAGACCAACTAAAACTACAGTTATTTTTTTATATGTTTTTTTTCATTATTTTAAAGATGTAATTTTAATGATTATATACATAAGTACGATAAAATAATGTTGATTATATGTAGAAAAATCATATCATAAACTAAAATTATATGATTAAGATAATCATAATCCGTTTTGGGAAACATTCAGTTATCATTTTTAACAAGATATGTCCAAATTAACTTATATTTTAGTACTAAAACTTGGCCAAAAAAAATTAGTACTAAAGCGTTTCAAATAACAAATATAAGTTAATTTTTTATAGAAATATATCAAATATATTCAATATGTGACATACAGAAACTCGCTGTTTTTCTATCCAAAACGTTTTAATATACATATGTACTATGTAATAAGCAAGAATGATTCTGTTTATATGAATAGGATTATCATATATTTTAATAGTTTGAGGAGGGAAATGATGATAAGGTACAACTAAAAGGGTTAGAATGAAAGTTTGAAAAGCAATGTGAGAGAAATAAAGAGAGGAGGAGACAAACTGACGTCATAACTCATACGTGTTCCTTAACATTTTGCATAGCACCCCCCAATGTATTGACTATTTTCAATTGACCTCCTAAAGGACCATTCTTTTTATTTCATCTTGATGATAGCACTTATTTAATTTCTAGATATGAAATAGACATAAAGAAAAGTATTGTGGGCAATATGACAATATATATAATTTATAATGACACTTAAGATTATTCTTAATTATTTATCAAAAGGTCCTTGTCGGTATTGAGTGTGCCATAAAGTCCAAGTAGTCGAGTCCGAGTTGCTGGAGCGAGCTACTTCATCTAATTTCATTAATGCATTGATGTGCTTTTTAATTTATATATATATATATATATATATATATATAATGAGATTTGCTATGGTGCATACCCTATCATTAGCATCCCGTGAGCACCACACACGTACTTTGCCTCTTTTCGATCCAAAACGAAATTTTTATCTCAATGTTAATCATACCCCCTTACACAACAACATGATGATGTTGCAAAACAGATTCATCCTCATAAAAACACGAAGAAGATCGATAAGAAGAATTTATTTAATATCACATCCGTGTGATGCAGAAGAATTTATTTAATATCACATCCGTGTGATGCTTCTTCGTGTTTTTATGAAGATGAATCTGTTTTGCAACATCATCATGTTGTTGTGTAAGGGGGATATGATTAACATTGGGCTAAAAATTTCGTTTTTGATCGAAAAGAGGCAAAGTACGTGTGTGGTGCTCACGGAGTGCTCACGATAGGGTATGCACCATAACAAATCTCTGTATATAATACTGTTCGATTTCCTAAATATATATACATTTTCTTTGTAAAGTGATGAAAAAAAGAAGAAGATATTTTGTCACATAATTCAATAAATTGTGACGTTTTTTAATCAATAGAGAGAGGAAAGTGGGGTACTATTAATGGTGATTGGTCAATGCCATCATACGACGTCGTATGGTCGTACAGTGCGGGAAATTACCTCTAAAACAGCGTTGAAAAGAAAAGAATTGAACAGCCAAAATTAGGGGAAAGGTGAAAAGAAGGGGGAAATTTGATTTGATAATATGAGGAAGACAGCGCAGGCGTGGTTCGCGGGTGGTCCTAGCGAAGATCTCGACAAATCGACGCCGTCTGTGCTAGCCGACTGGAATGCCTACGCTGCCGCCAGCTCCGCGGCGGAGGAGGATGGTGATTCATCTGCGTTCGATCTGGAGGCTGCCGTGCGCACCGCTAATAACAGAGTAACTTCTACTTTCAGTGTGTAAGTGCGAAATGAATGGAAAAGATCTAATTGTCAATTGTGATTTTGTCATGTTGCTGTGGATTGGATGTTTGCGGGATGGATGTGTGTGTGTGTGTGTGTGTTTTTTTTCTTTTGACGTTCGTGGGGACGTTAGGTCGTGTATGCTACGGATTGGTACGTGATCGGTGCACGCAATGTAGCTTTTTTTTGTCGTTTTAGTACTTGCGGCCGTCTCCATGTGTTGTCTGACGTTCTAACTTGTGGAATTGCCTTGTTTCTCGGTTTCTAAGCTGAGCTTATTTGAAGAAACTTCAGTAATTGATTGGTTTTGATGCCTTTTAAATTCGTGAAATTAAGGTTTCTTTGTTTCGAAGTAGCTTCACGGGCACCAACCTCATTTAGATTGCTGTGAATGTGATACAAACACGCTGCCGCTTTACTCAAATGCATAACTATTTCAGATTCATAGATGGTTTGTTCAATCCTACCCAGTTGGGCATCAAACTGACTCAATATTCCCATCTTGTGTTAAAAAAACACTAAAGCTGGATGAAAAAGTGTCTCGATCTGAACCTAGTTTGTTGCTGCCGAAATAGTGTAGTATCGAATAACCGTCATAGAGAGATCATGACTTCTTTTTCTAATTTCTTAATGTTCTTGGACAGGGTTTCAAAAGGAGTGAGGGGTAACTTCAACTCGGCAACAAGCAATGTCCCTTCCGGAAAATCTTTAACCTACTTCGCATTCTTTCTAGCTGCAGGAGTTTTCTTCATCTTCATAGCTTTCACCATATTTCTACCTGTAATGGTGCTGAAGCCTCAGAAATTTGCAATCTGCTTCACTTTTGGGTGTTGCTTTATAGTCGGTTCCTTCTTTGCCCTAAAAGGCCCAAAGAGTCAGCTTACCCATATGCTATCTAAGGAGGTATATAAACAGACGATTTTCTTAGATGTTTCCGCTCTTATTTAACCAGTGTCACCCTTCTTTGTTACTCGTACTTTCTGTTTGATCTTAACAAACTCATTTCTTTATCTATACAGAGACTTCCATCTACGTTGGGATTTGTAGGCAGCATGGTTGGCACTCTTTATGTATCCATGGTGCTTCACAGTTATTTTCTCTCTGTTCTATTCTCCGTCTTGCAGGTAATCAAATCTTTTCTATCGCTAATCATCAACGCTATTGTTGAAACCTTAACCGTCTTTATTGAGCTTGAGCTCCGAAAAAAAAAACCCCAAGAAACAGTGAAATGAATTCCCTAATATTGTTGAGTGATACCATTTATTTTTCCTAAAATGAATGTTCTAATCATTTTGTTCCTTTCTGTGTTATAGGTTTTGGCACTCTTATACTACACTTTATCATACTTTCCCGGTGGATCTGCCGGCCTGAAGTTCCTTTCATCAACGATCGCTTCATCCGTTCTAAGGTGTTTCGGGAGATGATACGATATCGATGATGTAGTCAGATTCACCATTTTCTTTCTTTTTGTAAAGCTCATTACCAATACCATAATAGATTTTCACTTTTCATGGCCAAAGTCACCGAAAGGTCGCATGAACTTAGGAAATTGATTTGTTTGTTTTACTGAAGCTCGTCCTAACATTACAAAACCTTTGAAATTTCTTACTCAATAGTCATTTCATTCTTCGAAATCTTCAATGTCAATGGAATTATGACAGCAAATCACCATTAAACGACACCGTTTTGCGTCAAAAGCGTCTCCTAGTGTAACGGATAAGAGATGTAATAATAATGAAATGATTAAAGCAATACGATTTAGCGCCACCGTCGTGACAGTCAAATTTCCTACAGAAATATATTACATATTACTAAATGATGTGCTGATAATTAATTATGTTATTGCTTGTGAAAAACAACTAATAATGACTGTAATTAATTCCATTTTGGTTGCTCAAAAAGAAAAGCCCAGTGAGAGAGAGAGTCTGCGTTACTTCGTTGGCACCTGAAGATTTTCAAGGCTCAGCTTTAACAGTCGACCACGAAATATAGGTAAAATCTTGAATCTCTATGTATGAATTTAAGGTCTGGGTAGGTTTTTGCCTTTTGTTTTCGATTGGGGGTTTGTGTAAAGCAAATCAGCGCCGCTAGACAAGTGTTCGAGAAAATGCCTAAGAGAACGCGAGTGACGATCCGTCATTTTTTTCTTAATCATCCTTATGCTGATTTTTTTTTTTCTTTTCTTTTCTGGGGTTTTATTTTATGGGATAATAATTCGAGTTACGTTTGTTGTTCGGAAGAATAGATTTACGTGACGTCCCTTAGAATTTAGCTCCAAAAGGAACTTCGTTTGCTACTCCTCTAATTTTCTGCAGACATTTCTTGGTGCTATAAATAACTATCCGCTTGTGGATTGATTGTGTGCTCATCAAGTGGCAAATGAGCCGTCTCGCTTGGTAAAACATGCACGGAGTTGGTCGGACGCTGTCTCATATCCTCAGGGGACTGCATACTCATTCCCGCCATGGTCCCAGCGATGCATTGAAGAAGAAGATAACCGAGATTGAGAAGCTGAGAAAGAAAAGGGATCCCAATAAAATTAAGCACTACGTCGACGTCCCTGAATCGAGATCTTATCTCGACACAGCAACGATGCCCATGATACTCACGGTGGTGGGCACTGCCCTTTTCGCAAAGGTCCTGATGATGGTAATTGCTCGATCCCTTTATGTGCCTCAATTGGTTGATATCCATATATTGATCTATTTCGGATGACGGCGGCTTCGGATATTTTCTTGGCGATGCCAAAGTTGTCAAAAATGTGTATAATATTGATGTAATTTTTTGAGTTCTTTGTTTTAGGATTTTAGTAGAAAAAAGATGATCTTTCCCTTTAATTTCATCGATTTTGTTGGGAAGCCCCTATTAGAATCTTGATGAAGTTTAAATTCCATTACATACTGCAGCTCGACGACATGACGTCCCAGGAAAGGATTGAACGGAAGATAAAGAACGCCCCTCCCGGCCAGGGGAGTGTGAGGATGCTCACCCGGGAAGAATGGGACGAAATTCAAGAAGTGAGGCCGAGGACTCCCTTTGAATCTAAGCTAGCCCGTCCCAATGCGAAGTTAAGGACTGGCGAACCTTTGCACTTGGTAAGTTAATTGTGTTCCTTACCGTAACTTTCGTCGCAATTTTGCTTCGCCGAGGTTAGGTTTGTTTGTGACATTGGCTGAGATTGTTTTGTAGGAAGATGTGAAAGATTGGAGCTTGGATGTGCTCACTGATGCAATTACTCGAGCCGAGGAGACTGCTAAGCGTGGATCATCCTAAGTTTGGAAAATCAAACTGCATATTGTCATTGTTTTACTTTTCTTTGGCTAGATTTTGTTTAACTTGAAAATGGATATGATACGACGTGTACGCAGTACGCACATAATCTCGGGATTTTTGTCCGGGAAGTAACTTCGACGATTATTACTTGTGAGCGAGGAAAAGGTAATAGATGGTATGAAATGTCGAACGTCTTTAGAATAACATCGTACTTCAGCTCAAAAAGAGCATCAAGTTCCAACATGATTAAATGCTCGGTACACTCATTTATTTCGAGCAAACGTCGAAAACCAAAACACGTAAAAAAGAAGAAGGGAGAAACGATATTGTCTAGCCGAGAGATGGTATGAGTTATTACATGCATCTCTCCTTAGGTTTTCCAACTATCTGATCTCTGCTCACTGATTTGGGGGAGTAAAATGATGCTTTTAAGTCGATGGCACGACGTTGTTACTCAATCTGTAAGATGGGAGGAAATGGATACACTCATCAGTTCAAATAAAAGCACAGACATTTCTAATGAAGTGACTTGAGATTCTTACTGACCATAGATTGGAATGAATGAATCGTCAGACACGCTCTATGACAACGGCTGAAGCTCCTCCGCCTCCGTTGCAAACGCCACCGACTCCGTATTTACCATTTTTCTGCCTCAATGCCTGGGATAGCAGTACAGGTTTAAGTTTTAACGTGTCATGGACATTGAATGTTTTTTCATAATTTGAAGGTAATGATAACTCAAGTCAAGTTCATAAATAAGGATGGCTTTTGGTAATGAAATATTGATATATTAGATTCAGCAGGAAGCAATACCCCCAAAAGTGTGACCACTATACGAGCTCCACTGCATCCTAGAGGATGGCCCAATGATACAGCTCCACCGTGGACGTTAACTTTCTCCTGCAAACGGTGTCGGTGTTAACCAGTGGTGCTACACATACTGAACTCACATGGGGTGGTGAAGTTATGTATTATAAGAGTGTGCATTATCACAAAAACTGACCGGGCTAAGACCCAATAGTTTCAGATTTGCAAGCGCCACGACCTGTTTGAGAACATTGTTTTTTATGGTAAGAGTTAACTAGATATCAAAGATTTGTTTGAAAATTTCCGATGAAGCGCAAAAGCATATACCGAAAATGCTTCATTGATTTCGTAATAGTCTATTTGAGAGGCTTCAAGTCCAGCATTTTTAATTGCTTTTGGAATTGCAAGGGCTGGAGCAGTTGTAAATAGTTCTGGAGCCTGGAAATTGCCAGATCAAGATTGAACAGATTAATTTTTATAAAATGAAATTTGGAACCAAAAAAATGGGATTAAGTTAACAAACTCTAACCGCATTTACAGAGACGAAAAAGTATACCTGAGCAGCATCAGCATATCCCGTGATCTTTGCCAGAACTTCCAAGCCAAGCTTCAGAGCCGTCTCTCCGCTTACTAAAACAACAGCAGCAGCACCATCACTGCAGATACGAATAAATTTACTCATCAGAAATTTGATGAAAATAGTAGTTCAGTAACTTATGCCTCATCAGGCCGCCAAGTTTCTAGCGAAAGCACTGAATGACCGTTGACTTCATTCTATATTAAAATATCTGAGATAGAAAGTTAATATGGTTGAAATCAAGATTAGTGATGATGAAAAAGACAAGAATACCTTATGCTTGAAGCATTTCCAGCTGTAACAGTACCGTCTACTTCCTTAAAACTTGGTCTTAGCTTCCTCAACTTTGCTGCATCGAACTGCCAAGATAAACATGGTGATTAGTTTGATGAAGTAGCTTCTCCACTTTGCAGAGGCATATTGGACAACTGACTACATTTATTGGAAGAAGGACGATCCACACAACTATGCTTAATAGTTTACACGAAATGTCTTGGGAAGTACATTTATTGCTAGAGATATCGCATCATAGGAAAAAAAGACATTGCTATAGGTTCATGTCAGTAGAAGGATAAAATTTACCTTCCCTAGACCATCATCTGTAGATACATTTGTGGACGGTTTTCCTCTCCCCCCAGGGACTTCAACCTGTATGTGAAAGTTAAGATCAATGGTCCAGAGACGAAACACCGGTTACAGAGAAAATCAGGTCTGGCAATCTTACTGAAACAATCTCCCACGAAAAAACACCACTTTCTTGAGCAGCAATTCCACGTTCAAAGCTTTGAACCGCATAATTGTCCTGCTCAGATAAAATAATATAAGCATCAACAAGGAAAAAGATGTGGATTTCAAGATGTTTGCCTTCAAGGCATCACAGCTCATCGAAGTACCATGGTGACAGCGAACAAAATAACCAAAAGGGTTGGAGTTGGAGGTGGAGACAAACCTGCTCTTCTCTCGTAATATTATGGTTTTCAGCACAAATTTCAGCACAAACACCCATGCCAACGTCATTATAGACATCCCACAAACCATCTTTCAGCATTCCATCAACAACAGAATCATGTCCAAGCCGAGATCCTTTCCTGAATTACGAGACACAAGTCAACAAGATCTGCTTAACAACAACACACAGACGGGAGCATGTCTATGTTACACCATCTGTGAAACAATCTTCATCTTTGATATATATCAATGTGAAATTCTTTTTATAGTACTCTATCAGAAAAGAGACACACAAATATAAAACATTTTTCAGTTAAGTCGCATGCAATATAATAAAGCAGGTCCACCTTAGCACACCGACCTTGCTTCGGCCAAGTACTTTGGGACATTAGACATGCTTTCCATGCCTCCAGCCACAACCACGTCACTGGTGCCCAGCTGAATACTTTGTGCAGCAAGCATTATTGCTGGACCAGCAAAACATAAAATTACTTGCAACATAATGTGAAACATTCCATTTAGGGCAGACAGAAACTAATAGAGTGGCAAAACTCTTACAACCCAGTGCCTTTCATCCCTGAAGCACAAACTTTGTTTACAGTTGTGCATATAACTGAATTGGGAATCCCTGCACCTAATGCAGCCTGCCTCGCAGGGGCCTGGCCCAAATTTGCACTCAGTACATTGCCAAAATAAACCTCCTCGACAAGCTGTGTATCAACTTTTGCTCTCTGAAGAGCACCTTTAAGAAACAAGGAAAACGAACGACTACTGTATAAATGTTGTAAGGCATAGCTTTTCATAAAGAAGGATAATCAAATGTGCATGCGTAACATTACTTGCAATAGCTATGGACCCAAGCTTGGTTGCTGGTAACGATGAAAGAGATCCAAGAAATCCTCCCATGGGAGTCCGGGCAACACCAACAATGCAAACATCTGTTTCACAACAAATGAAAGCCATGTCGTAAAACTTGATGCACATGACAAAAATTGCAAGCCAAATATACTGCTCTATACCACCAGATTGCCCAAATAAATTACCTCTAGGCCTGATTGAATCTTCCGCGGTAACATTAGCCATAGCAGCCTTTCACGTAAAATCAACACCTGCTTTGGTAAATCCATCACAGTTGTAATTTTGAAACAACGAACAAAATATTAGCCTAAGCAATATATATATATATAGATATATATTCAGATGGAGGACAAACAACAAGAGATAATTATGCATCGTCCTCAAATTTCTCACAACATTCAGCTCCTATTGCAACTTTATCAACAGAGTTCATGCTACCTGAATCGAATCAAATCAATCACTCCAAAATATCAGACGCGCGAAAATACACCGACATAAAGAGACACAACCTTCACTTACACACACACACACACACACAAAATCCGAAAATGCCAAGCTACATCAAATCACACATTCAAAAAGCGCACCGTGATCCACAAATTAGATCCGATCAAGATGCCAGTGGCGTAGGATTCTACCTGCGGGAGAGATGCAGCTAGAAATTGAGAAAATACTCAATAGTTGCGTCGAAGAAATCGAAATTTAGTGAATTGTCGAAGCTATCTATCTAGTCAGTGTGTTCATCAATACACATACGCATAATATATACAGCTGCGAAGTCAAGTACGAGTTAGGTGGCAATGCACTCTAAGCAGCGTGCATCCAAGGTGGCAGTGGGTCACGAGACGCACGTTGCACCAATTTAAAGATATTTCAATTAGGTCCTCAGATTGTCTCATAATTCATTGAAGTCATTAAAGATTTATTGGGTTTACGATTAAGTCCTCCATGTTTCCTCGAAGCTTTGATTTGAATCCCCTATTCCAAAATTTCTGATTTTTTTTTTGCCTTTTTCCCATAATTTAAACTAGCATTTTAGCATGTGTGTGCATTAATATATAAATATGTATAATATTACTTCTTATATTTTAAATTATTTATCGATGTTAAACTTCATGTTAAAATTTAGTGGTGGATGATTATCTTTTAATTTTATTTAATTAATTAAATAAATAAAATAAAATTGGTAGTGTGTGTTATCTTTTAATTTTATTGTAATTAATTAAATTAATAAAATAAGTAAATTGACAGACCAATTTACGGTTTTTATGAAGCCTAGACTGTTTATAAAAGAGTAAAGATAATGGATGAAATAAAAAATGAGACGAACAAAAGAAAAAAAAAAAAGAGAAAAGAAAACGACTATGAAACCATATGTATGTCATATCATCTTCTCAATTTTGTCGAGTCCATTCACCCTTTGCATGGACCTTAAAAACAGAAGAAAGAAAATCCCTGCATGCCAAAACAAAATCTCTTTCAGAGAGAAAATAAAATAAAAAAAAAAAAGTTAAAAATAAAAATAAAAAATCACCTGCAGCAACAAATGAAGCATTTGCAAAGACAACCTTAATCCCTAGAACTCTCACCATCATGCCAAGATTCAGGAAAGTACCACATAGAACTGTGTGTATAGTTGCCATCTGCATTAAGTTGGCTTTCTTTGCCGCTCTTTCCGACTGTAAATTCCCAATATTCACCCCCAAAAGATCGATGAGATCGAATGCTATTCATAGAAGGAAATATATATACATATATGAGTACCTCAAGAACTCGAACTCGCAGTTTTAAATCCCCAGATTCGAGCTGTTTCACAATGTCTTCTATCTGCTGGATTCGATATGGCATGGACATTGTACTTGATCTTGCCTGTCGAAATATTTAGCTCAGCAAAAAATATTAGTTTCGAAATGAAAAAAAAAAAAAAAAGACGATGATCATCGGGATATTTAGTGAAATGAGTGTACATCGGCGGCGGCTTTGCTAATGCCTTGAACAATCTGGGCACCATTCTGCTGCTGTCTGGAGTCTAAAAGCTCCTGCATTTATCGAATTATCGCAGTTCTACATTAAGGTTGAATGAATGTCTGTGTTATGCTTTTCATTAAAAGGACCTGAGCATAAGGTGCTGCGATTTTCATGAAAGAAAACTTGGGATCGAGGGAGTAGCCAATGCCTGTAATAAATATGCTCTTAAATCTTGAAGAAAACTCAAGAGAAAAGACTAAAGTTTACATCTTGGAGAAGATTATATCGGTTTTACCTTCGAGAGTTGTAAATGCCCTCAAGAGGAAAGCGAACGTAGAAGGGAATCGAAAAGGTTGATCAGTTGCAATCGAATATAAATCCTGGAAAAAAAATTTTAAAAAAAAATTCAAGACTATGGAACGATTCTCATTACAGCAACCTTGGTGCATCGTGTGCTTATTACCTCTCCGATCTCAGATATGGTTTTCTGCTGGTCGGGCCGCTCCGACATATTGTCCAAGAAATACTGTATCGTTCTCCTTACCTAGAGTCAAAGCAATGTCCTCTCCTAATCAAAATGATAATCTAGAAAAGCCATGTAAACATCGATTTGAAGAAGCGTACTGATATCAAATCTCCAGTTGGATGAAGAACCCCGAGATCTACAAGACGCTGCATAACCTGAGCTTAGAGAATTCAAACGTCAGCTGAACGAACAGCAAGAAAAGCTTCGATTTTGGTTTTTTTTTTTTTAAGATTTTGTTCGTACCTTTTTCGCATCTTTTTCATACATTGCATAGAAAAAAGTCAAGAGCTTTTCCCTTGTGAATCCCTTGATCTCTCCCATCATGCCGAAGTCGTAGTATATGAGAGCTTCGTCTTTGTCGACGGCAAGATTCCCGGGGTGAGGATCAGCATGAAAAAAGCCAGTTTTTAATATCTGGGAAAAATAGCAATATGTGAGTTCAGAAAATCTTCATCAAGATTAGATGAAAAAAAAAATTCCGAATATGTATGCAGAACAAGAAAACCTGAATCAAGTATGCTTCAACTGCACGAGATGCTATTTTAGACCGACTGAAGCCACGCTCGTCGACTAGATCCAACCGATTAAGCTTAATTCCTTGAGTACACAATCATCATTACATGATAAACTATTGCATATTATCAAAGAATTGAGAAGATTTGTCTGAACAATGAGTAGTACCAGGTACGTATTCAAGAGTCAGAACCTTGATTGATGTATATTCCCAGTACACCATCTTGAATTTCAACGGTGAAATAAACATGTCATTCATCATGTAATGATTCAATGTATCAGCGATTAATTATCTTCGTAATATCAGTCAAAAAGGGTTATTACATACAGGCACTCGAACCCAATTTACGTTTCGAAAGTCCCTTCTGAATCTATCAGCGTTCTTCGCCTCGTTGACATAATCAATCTCTTCGTACAAAATCCTGAAATATTCAAGAATGTGGTGAGTGTGTGTAATATGTGTGTTTTGATGCCTGACCTTGAACTCTGATTTAAACTTACTTAGAACATTCTGTGTGTATTCCGATCCAATCCTTACCAGGGCCACCGAAGGTTTCACTTCTTTGAAAGTATTCGCAGACCATCTTTAGATTCCCTGTAAGAACGAGAGTCACTCGAACGATCAAGATCGAAGGAATATGTATACTTAGGATACTTTCAACGGTTTATCAGCTTACGTAGATCGATGTCAAACAGTTCCTTCAAGCCCCGTCGTTGAACTTTAACAACAACTACCTCCCCGTTGTGCAGCATAGCCTTGTGAACCTAACAAGAATTGTTTCTAAATAGATATATCAGCTTCAGCTTAAAGAAAAGATAGAAAAATCGAAACAGATAGCAAAACGAACACCTGGCCAAGACTAGCAGCAGCGATCGGTTCATCTTCGAACTCTTTGAACAAGACATTAACGGGAGAGCCCAGTTCAGATTCGATCAGTTTCCTTGCTTCAATCGGTGAAAAAGATGGCACTCTATCCTAAAAAGCAACACATTCCTTCAGATTCTAACATGAAACTGTTTTATGACAATGATTAAGATTGATCAGTTTCGTTCTATGGCAACTTATACCTGTAATTTGGCAAGCTCCTCCACGTATTCTTTGGGAAACAGATCGGACCTCGAAGAACAGAGCTGTCCGAGCTTGACGAGGGTCGCGCCGAGTTCTAACATTCGATCCCTTAACCACGACGCTGTCCTCCTCATTCTCTTTTTCTAGAGAGATTATCACTTATCAGTCATCCAAAAGCTTAAGCAAGAATCCATTACAGACAAGAGTGATGACTAAGAAATGCAGTAATAAAAACAAGCACCTTCTTGTCCTCGTTGAAGCCTCCTATATAAGTCCACTTTGCATCGTCCAAAATCCAACGCAGACGAAAAGAAATTATCACTGCCCATATGTCTAAGTTCCTTTTAACACGATCGAAGCTATTCATTACACTTGAAGGGACTGTGCCTCGATTTGAGGGCAAGGGTTTGGTCTGTTTAACCAGCGACAGTACTTCAGCGCCATCTTTCTTGACTAAGGCTGCTTCAGAGACGACGTTTTCGCCGTTGATATTCTTTGCATATCCATTGACATGCTTTGGAGATCCATTTACTTTATCTATCGTCTTCTTCGACAGCGACATTTGTTTCTTGATTTCAGACGTGGGAACCATTACAATGACGCGGCGACTGTTTGCGCCCAAATTTTCGGTTGATCCCTTATGCTGCTGCTGCTGCTGCATCTTCACTTGAAATTTGTATTTCCTCTGACCCTTTTCGTACTTGATAGATTTCGAGCATCTGAGGCTCGTTGATGAGCTCGTGAGACTGAAGTCATCGTCTAATCTTCTTCTGTGATCTGTTTTGTCTGCGATTGGGCAACAGTAGCTGTAAGAAGCTAGAACTGCTGCCATTTAAAGCTACAGAAACCTGAAGAACAACCATCAAAGATTCAAACTTTAACGATAACTGATAGAATCAGAACTAGGGAATCTGCTGTAAGAAGCAATGGATCAAATTGCAAGCTTCAATTATATGAAACAGTGAAGTTTGACTTGCACAGTTCAACCCTTCATATTCGAAATAGGCATAAAAAGAGTATATGAGGTCAATCTATTGGAAAGCTTGCTCAAAAAAGCATTGAACAAAAACACAGGAACAAAGATGCTTACAGATGAAGAAGAAGGAGACGACTGTTGTGATTCACAATCTGAAGAAGCCCATGAGATTTTCCTTGAAGATCTTGACTTATTTAATGGCGAGGAAGACCTTTTTTGTTTAAAAAAGAAATGCTAAATTGCCGCTTTCGATCAACCTACCGTGTTTGAGCGTATATAGTATTCAGTATCTAATCACAAGTTGCCCATAAATAACTAAAAAGTATCAAGACAGATAACTAACGTGTGTGCTCTTAGATAAATATACTTCGTACAGTTTCTTGTTTTGGCATTTTTGTAGTTTACATTTCATTGCATACTAGTGTCTAGTAATGCCAACGCACATAGCCCCACACACACATATTCTCCTCCTGCTGTTTACCCTATGGACCAATTTAGTCTATGATGTTTTCCCTGAACCAATTTAATCTCTCATATTGTCGATTTTGAACCAATTTGTTCCTTCCGTTAACGTCAATTTTAGCAGGAATTTCGCACGGGCCCCACATTAAATCATGTCTAGATCGATAAAATTGAAATGGTTACTGAAATTAGGGCACGGAACTAAAAATTTAACCTCCAAAATTCGAACATGAGCTCTAAATTGTCTGCTTTGCCGAGCTTCATTGATAGTAGAGGAAAACAATACAAACCCCCCAAAACTTGCAAATATTTCAAAATTCGATCCATACATGATTTAGTGTGGGGTACGTGCGAAATTCCCGTTAAAATTGACGTTAATCATGATGGAAGGACCAAATTAGTTCAAAATCGACAACATCAAGGACTAAATTGGTTCAAGGAAAATATCGAGAACTAAATTGGTTTATAGGGTAAACATCGGGACTATTTTGTATTTTATAAAAAAATTCATTAGTGGGCAAAGGCCCGAAGCACATGGCTTCTGAGGAACCCTGAATGGAGGAGAACTTGTGGGATTAAAGCGTGGCTTAGCTTGAAAACGTAATTAACGATTGCATGCAAATATCATGAACAAACTTTCGAGTACTTGTTTAAGTACATTTTAATGGGGATGATGATAAGCGTGATTCATTGGATTCGAAATAAAAGAAAAGAAAAATTTCTCGTCTTTTCACTGACAAACGTATGCCTTCTTAGTAACCTTAACCATCAACTACAATACAGATTTGCTGTGATGCTTAGTAACCTTATTGACAAATGTGTAATAAAAACTTGATGTTGCCATGCTTGACATATGGTTATGTCCTCATGGAGTTGAGCTGTTTGAATATTCTAAAATAAAACCTTCACTCTATCCTTTCATCGATAGATAATATTGAGAAACAGCATCAAGGTTAAATTTCAACCCTGACTTACAACAATAATTCGAACTTCGACCCGTCACAACTCTTATTTTGCACACAAAAAAAATTATTCGATTACTTTTGGCCCCCGGCTTGAGTGGGCTCCACAACCTCGGCCTCGACAGTCTCTGGGACATAATTTAAATTGGGATTCGAATTCGCCTGCTGTTGAAATGAATCGGCTGATACAGACCATTTGCCTAAGAGAGCCATGTTCATCATTTCATATATTTTCCCTCCGAGCTGCGCGGGACTCTCAGGCTGGCACATAAATTGCAGAAATTAGTGATCTTTTAGGCTTTGAATATGGAAAAGAAAAGAGAAATGCATGTAAACGACTGCATTGCGACTTCATAAAGCCTCTGATCTCACAGACTAATTCAGATTATAGCTGGATTTGTGAAGTAGAAAATGCTATTGACTGTTTGGTTCATAATTAATTGGGAAAAGAAGAGATGTTAGAGAAGTTACTCACAGTGAAACCACTGGAAATTAGTGCGGCATCATATAAAAGATCAATGGCTCTCATGGCTTCCTCGTCGTTTGGGCTGTTCTTGCATGCAGCCTGCAAGTCATGAACATGACAGCTTACATTTGGTGATATGTAATGGAAGCAAGAAATATACCACCAAAAGAATTTCGAATGAAGGAAAACATACGCTTAAGGTTTTGATTATAGGATGATCTGGATTGATTTCGAAAACTCTCCTGCTTTTCATGAAGTCCAAACTGGAGGTGTCACCAACTGATTGTGCCTTCATTAGCCTGCACAGTGTGTGTTCAGCACAAACATCGACAGAACATTTTGATACATCTAAGTAGATACAAAGGTAAATAGATGTATGTCCTGGCTTCGAATATGTATGTTTTCAGCAAAAAAAGGATACTTCACCTTTCCATATTAGCAGACCAACCAAATTTCCCAGATGCAAGAACGCAAGGTGATGTGCTCAAACGGTTGGAGACTTGAACACTGGCGACTTTATCACCTAGGCGGTTCTTGATCCAGTCACAAGTTTGGCGAAACTCTTCTTTTAACTCTTTCTCCTTCTCCTCGTTCTTATCACCTTCAATATGTAACATAGCAGCAGACACAGTGAAACATTCGTGAACATTTACTTCACAAGGGGATAATATTAGAGGTTTTAGGATGGATAAACTAACCCAGATCTAAATCTTCTTTGCTAATGTCAACAAAGTTCTTCTCCTTGTACGATTTCAGATTTTGGAGAGCGACCTCATCAATGGGATCCACCAAAAATAGAACCTATTTTATGAAAGAGGTTAGTCTGTGACAAATGTATATAAGTTACAACAACATGCGGAATGCTGGTTAAATTAAGTTCATAGGACATACTTCAATTTCCTTTTCAACTAGCTTCTCCAAGAAAGGTGTGTTCCTTGCACTAGTTACACTGTCTGCAGCTATGAAATAGATATCTTTCTGGTCAGGTTTCATGTTTTCAATGTACTCATCCAAGCTGATCATGTAGTCCTCGCTTTGAGAAGAGAAGAACCGGAGCAAAGGAGCAATTCGCTTGTGGTTCTCGCGATCTTCAATGCAACCCAACTTTATGTGCTTGCCAAAGTTCTCCCAGAACTTATCATAATCCTGCACAGAAACAGGCGGATGAGCAAACTCAACAATGTAAATATTAAAGCCTATTAATTGGCAAATTGTGAAAAGAAAATGTTTTGGCAATCTGAGACACATTGCTGAAGCAAAGGATATTATTCTGCGAGTTAATATGTTAAAGAATGATCAAGACTGCTTACATCTTTATTGTCACTCATAGATATTCCTAGAATCATGTCAAATGCCTTGCGGACCAATCGTTTCCTCATAATCCGCACCTAACCGCGGGATAAGAAAAATAATATCAATATGAATCCAGATGAAAAACAAACAAAATACATACAGCTTTTTCGGAGCAATATACTCACGATACGACTTTCTTGAAGGATTTCGCGTGAGACATTCAATGGAAGGTCATTTGAGTCTACAATTCCTTTAATGAAGCTCAAGTACCGAGGGAACTACAGCACCAAATAAACACAAGGTCACTAACAACCAACCAAAAATGTCAAAAAGCAAACCTGGGCTACGATACTTCATCATGATCTCACCAGTTCTCCATCAAAGTCATCCGAAATGAAAACACGTTTCACATAGAGCCTTATATTTTTGGTCTTGAAGTTGGCTATCTCATCTTTCCCACCAGCTGATATAGATGGCACATATAGAATGGAGCGAAACTCCACTTCACCCTATTGCAATAAAATAAAAAAGATCTGAAAGTGTTTAAACTTCAATGGGATCATGTAATGTAGAAAATGTACAAATCGCCATAAGTTACCTCAGTGGTGAAGTGTGAGGAGGCCAAAGGTTCCAAGTATTCGTTGAATGTTTTCTTATAGAACTCGTTGTACTCCTCCGTGGTTACATCCTTAGGACTCCGTAGCTGTATTAAGCATACCTCATTCATTTCTGAAGAAAAGAAGGTTCCACAAAGAAATAGTGAAAATATGTACTTATGGACTCACCCAGATAGGTTGAGTCTCATTTGTAAGCTCCCAATCCCAATATTTTTCCACTACAGTCTTAGTTTTCTTCTTTTTCTGCTACATCACAAGCATTAGAAAGGCTTTATAAACTAAGGTAAGTAGTTGCAACAACTCAACGTAAATATCAATAGTTGCAATAGTACCTCAGTTATTCCATCTTGTTCAGCTGGATCATCGTCAACCTCAACCTGAATGATTGCCAACCTCATGAAGCAATAAAAATGGCATAACGAGATAAGATAGAATAATCATAAAGTGAAGAAGTAAGTTTAAAGTGAAATGCAGAGATAGGAAATCTTCACTCTGCTTCACCAACATCCTCAAAATCCATATAAATTACCAGTAACAATGGATATTGATAGTTCCATCAACATGACATATTACTTTATAATTGTAGACTGGAAAAGCGTGAATAATAGTTTACCAGTAACAATGGATATTGATAGTTCCATCAACAAATGGATCACCAAGCCATCACCAAATCATATTAGAAGTATATAATAGTTTACCTCTTTTGTGTATCCTTTCTCTTGCCACGTGTAGATTGGGAAAGAAACAAACTGAGAATAATTTTTCACCAGCTTCTGGATTTTCTCGGGATGAGCAAAACCTTTGTCATCGTGCTGCATATAAAAAGATGGTGAGTTTGTGAGATCCAACAAATTACAAGCAAAATCTTATTGAATGTTTTTAAGTCAAACAGCAACCTTTAGATGCAGAGTAAGACGAGTTCCCCGAGGAATGAGCTTTGCTGGATCTGTCTCTTCTCGGATGGTATAAGAACTAGAGTTGGCTTCTCCTTCCCACACATATTGCTTGTCAGATTTAGGATGCCTGGTAGAGACCTCAACCTGTGTAGAATAATGAGAATTTTGTAAGAACGAATTGATTAAAGTGGGGAAACGGGAAATATATGGAATTTGGCTGACAAGCCACGTACCCTCTCCGCAACAAGGAAGGCTGAATAGAAACCCACACCAAACTGACCTATCAAATTGCTGTCAGCACCAGCATCCTTGCTATCCTGAAGAACAATTAGTATGTAATAATGAGTAACAACAGACATGAAGACTCGAGAGTGGAGAAACACAGTTGTCATATTAATGACGGAAAATCACCTTTAATGCCTTCAAAAATTTAGCAGTCCCACTTTGTGCTATCGTACCAAGGCACTCCACTAGCTCTTGGCGGGTCATGCCAATCCCAGAATCTCTGCATCAAAAAACCAGTCACATCCAGATGAATCATAAACAAGAAAAATGATGCTAGTAACCAGAATAGAACTTACGTTATTGTTATTATTCCGTTGTCTTTGTCACACTGTATACGGATATCAAGATCCACTGCATCCTTCATAAGATTGGGCTCAGTAACACTAAGGAACCGTAATTTGTCCAGGGCATCACTTGCATTGCTGGGATCAAAATGAAGGTTCACAGTAAATGTCTAACTCAACAAATATAGCACATTGTCGAATTTTGCTACCAAAATAAGCTATGCAAAACCTCAACCAGCTTTTACCACCCTAAATGGCAAATTTGCAATCACGAAGAAGAATGCTCCATAACATACTAACAAACCATTAAGAACAAAAACAAATCATATAAATCCATTTAAAATAGGAAAAAATCGCATTGCATTCATGATACACCTACCTGATAAGTTCCCGCAGAAACACATCCTTGTTACTGTATAAACTGTTCACAATAAGGTCCATAAGACGGCTAACCTGCAAGAAATAACACGGAATTTGCACTTATTATTATTACCAGTCACACAAATTATCAACGAGAGAAGATAACACTTAATTTACTTCTTCTAAGTGTTAGAAAGAGATAAAGAAAGGCCAGTTCACCTCTGCTTGATACTCATACTTTTCGACTGGTAAGGCTGATGAGTCAGATGCAGCAGCTGTTGACATTAAACAGTGTCCCAAACCAGTCCTGAATTGTTTAGGAACACCACCGTCATTGCTTCTTCCATTCGTAAACACAGAGTGCCATCTTCTTGACGTGCCACCACTGACATCCTGCAAACATCATAGAACAGGAGACACGACACAATTTCAAACAGTGGCAGATGATTATATGACTAATCACTTGTTTATTTCACCAATAACAGTACAGCCAATCCAGATTCTGAAAACAAATGAAACACTCCACACAACCTCCACCAACATAAGTTTACTAACAACTCATTTAGCAGAGGAAACAAAAGTATGTTGTCAATCAATACAAGCTAACTCGATAGACAAAATTACGGTCAACACATTTCATCTCTTAAGCATAAAACTCGGTTCCCCAATCCAGTTTGAGCACAATAACTCCAATTCAAACAAGAAAGAAACTACAACTTCCACAACAAAGTCCCAGCCTGGATACAATTCAGCTAATTCTCGCAGCAAAAACAGTACTGAACATCGTTTAATAAATCACGAAAAAATAAAGAGCAGCTGAAATACCGATTGATGATCGAATGCAGACGATGAAGTTAGAGGCCGATAGCGGGTGGTTCCACGGCGGAGAACAGCTGAAACTGAACGCCTCGAAAGCCTGTGCATTCTCGATTTCCAGCAATACGCAGAGAGATTACGAATTATGCGCCAATTTTTAAGGTGTAGGGTTTAAGAGCAAGCGTACTATTTTGCGCTGGCGAGGGGTTTAAAAGACTGGGAAGGGAAGGGAAGCATCAGGACCAAATCGCATGTCAAATTACAACTAATACCCCATAGAATTTAACTAATTACAATATCGCCCCCTTCTTTCAAATATATAAATAAAAACCTCAACATTTGACATTTCTAACAATTTCCACCTTAACCAAGAACATTGATACACAACCAAAAAGAAACAGTCCTTTTTATTACCAATGTCATACAAAAGCATGTCTCTATAGACGAAGAGTAGTTTCAACATCATGCTCTAAAACACTGTCACAACTATTCTGAGAATCATCTAGCTTTCCCTCGACATCACAGTTAGAACTCGACGAAACATGGCCCGCGGAA
This sequence comes from Lindernia subracemosa, assembly GCA_028392965.1. Classification (NCBI taxonomy): domain Eukaryota; kingdom Viridiplantae; phylum Streptophyta; class Magnoliopsida; order Lamiales; family Linderniaceae; genus Vandellia; species Vandellia subracemosa. Next base: position 219,264 of record JAQPCC010000032.1, read on the forward strand.
TAGCGGGAGTTGAGCCCGAGAGCTAAGGGATCACTGTCTCCGCCGTCCTTCCTATGACCGCCCTTCGACTTTGCTGATGTGGCCTTCCGACGACGTTGCTCTCTCTCTTTTCTCATGCTCTTCAACCTCTGCAACCTCTTGAACCTTTCTTGTAATAATAGTATCGAAGAACCACAAGCCATGATGGGGTTATTATTGGCCTTGTCGTCTCTCACTGTCTCCATTACTACAAACGGTTTATGTAGTTTTTGTGATATGTTGTGTGTGTATGTGTGTGTATGTGTGTGTGTATACATATATAGAGAAAGAGACTTTTTGATTTCTACGAATTGGGCTTTCCATTGATGCCTAGACGAGTGGGAAGGTGTTAAGTCGACGGCATAGGCATCAAAATATGTTTTTGGAACTATCATGGTTTTTTATAGTTTGTCGAAATCGATAAAAATACAGATTTTAGTGATTGGAATAATGTGGGCTTGGGCGTCTGTGTTTGAGCAAAATGTTATGTGAATATATATAATTTATACTATCTATATATACTTTTATATAAAGTCTAAATACCTTATTGGTATGACATTCAATTGAAATCTGAGCCATTAATTTTATTTATATTGAAAGATTGTAATTTATCTATAACTTTATCTATTATAACTAACTTCAAATTAATTGGTATGTCGTTTGCAATTACTATTTTGTTTATCAATATCTTAATTTATCCAATTATATCCTCATAAGTTAGTTTTTATTTATATATTCAAATTAATATACAATTAAATTTAAAGTTATAATTTCATATATATCTTGAATTATAAATAACTTAGAATATAAAATTATATTACTTATTTATATATTATAACACACGTAATTGAGTGTACAAAAAAATACTAGTATATAATAAACGTTGAGGTATGAATGATAACTATCTCAAATTAATTTTACATATCATATATAATTATTATTTTACTCTCAATTATATCCAAACAAATTAATTATTTTTTATAGTTAAAAATAATACACAATTAAAATTAAAATCATGATTTCATTTATTAAATATACAAAAAATTATTCTTAAAATATAACATAATATTATATATTTTTATATTAGAGCATACCTCTTAAAATACTAATATATATAAAATTTAAATATATATATATATATATATCCTCCAATGGTCGATGTGGCAGTAATTAAACCTAAATATCGTATATAATATGAAATATATTTCATTGGGCCGCTAATCACAGTTGAGGCCCAATTACTGATTATAGAAGCAACGGCATCTTCGTCCCACACCGCCAATGATTTCTGAAAGGTCGCGATTTGCAGCATATAAATTGAAGAGGCTGGGGCATTATGAAGGCCACGCAGCCGTGCAGTAGGCGCATAGCGAATTATTCTTTCGCCTTTTACTAAAGAATACCGTGCGCCTGCTGCATTTAAGCGGCATACGCTTATTTTTGAAGGGTTAATCCTCTCAAGGAAAGACCCAACCAACTAGATGGCAAAATTTTTATACCTTACTCATATTTATAGGATTCTACCCATTAATAATGTGTATGGGTAGATTTAATTAAATTTAATGAATATGGATCCAACTAATACCCAATTAAATTAATTATGGGTTTTAAATGGGTATTATTCATTTACCCATTTTACTCAAATCAAGCCCTAATTATTTTATTTCTCCCACTCTATTCTCTCTCACATATGTAGTCAATCACTCGTCCTTCGTCGATCCGAAGTTAGCTAATCGCCGATCGTAGTCTTTATTCGCGGATCCTAATAGCTATTTTTTTTCTTTAAATATTTTCGTACACTACAAAAATAGTTTATTTAAAGACAGACGAATTGATTGCAAAACGTTGTTTGCGAAAGAATTTGTCCGTCACAAAGAATCTCGTCGAAAAAAAAAATTCGTTTTGCAACTTTTACGTCGCAAACTCGACGTAAATACGTTGTTTGCAACTTTTGTGACGGAATATCAGACACAATTTTGTGACGGTTTTTGGGTCGCAAAATTTTTCGACGGTTATGCCGTCCCAAATTTTCGACGAAAATCGGTAGAAAATTTTTGCGACGGAAACATATATTTCTGTCGCAAATTTTTGCAACAGAAAAATCCTCGTACAATCCTTCGCTATTTGCGAACATTTTGTAGTGGTAATTCTTAAACATGTGAACTAGAGGTGAAAGATGAGTCGGGCCGGCTCGAGTAAAGCTTGGCTCGAGCTTGTGACAATGGAGCTCGAGCTCACTCATGAGTGCTCGAAAGCTCGCGAGGTGGCTCGTGAGCTTTTTTTATTTTGTTTTTTATATGTTTTTATTATTTTTTATTAAAAACTCGAGCTCCATTAGCTTTAATCGGCTCGGCTCGAGCTTGACGATGAAAAGATGATGAGCTCGAGCTAAAATGAAAGGCGAGCCCAAGCCAAAAAATGAGCCGAGTTCGGCTCGAGCTCGGCTCGTCTACACTTCTAATGTGAACAATTAAAAAAATTAGTAATTATATATTATTTAGAGCTTTAGCGACTAAGATATCACCGCCATCGTTATATGAACTAATGATACGAAAAAATTATCGACTATATAGTTAATGTTCTATTAAAAATTAAATATCCGTTTAATACCCAATTAATATCCGTTTACCCGTTAGGTCCAATGGATTTGGGCATATACCCAATTATTAAGACCCATTAAATATTGGGTAGGGTAGATACCCAAATATTTAATTGAGTTTGGGTATGGGTGGGTATGTCCATACCCTACCCATTGCCATCTCTACCAACCTTAGTTACAATTTTAATGGTGTAATAATTATCTAATTAATCGAAAAAGATAATAAAAAAAAAAAAAACAAGTGTCTATTTAATTTAAGCATAATCCATTGGTAATTTAGAGCAATTTCATTTTCTAGCACAAAGTTGGTATATAAAATAAAAAAATGAGGTTGAGTTTTTAGGCGGCAGGAGATTTCTTGCGTATGAATCATCACGATCACTCATTTAAAAAAATATCTTGCGTACGAATCTTCACGACTACTCATTTACAAAAATTTCTTGCGTACGAATCCTCACGATCACTCATTTAAAAAATTATACGTCTAAGGCTGGATAAGAATGAAATCGGTCTAAATGACCACTCATTTAAAAAAAATTATACGTCTAAGGGTATATAAGAATGAAATTAGCATAAATGACCACGCGTTTAAAAAAATTATACGTTTAAGGCTCGATAAAAATGAAATGAGCCTAAAAAATGATATAATTCCTTCATATTTAACTTTTAGGTTGAGTCATCATTAACGGATGTAATAATTATATAATAATAAAAAAAAGCAAAAAAGTGTCTATTAGATTAAGGCATAATACATTGGTTATTTAGAGCAATCTCATTTTCCAGGGACAAAGTTGGTGGCATAAGCCCAAGCATTGTTAGCCACTGGGTCAGCGATATGGTCAACCAAGTTCTCGATGGGTCCCTTGCCCGTGACAATGGCCTGAACGAAGAACCCAAACATGGAGAACATAGCCAGCCTTCCGTTCTTTATCTCCTTCACCTTCAACTCTGCGAAAGCCTCAGGGTCATCCGCCAGGCCCAGCGGGTCAAAAGCTCCGCCGGGGTAGATCTTATCCAGGCCCTCGCCGAGCGGGCCGCCGCCGACTCTGTAGCCTTCCACGAACCCCATCAGCACCACCTGACAGGCCCAGATGGCCAGGATGCTCTGCGCGTGGATCAGGTTGGGGTTTCCGAGGTAGTCCAGCCCTCCTTCCGAGAAGATCTGAGCTCCGGCCTTGAACCATACGGCCTCGCCGAACTTGACGCCGTTCTTGGAGAGGATCTCCGGGAAGACGCAGCCGAGGGCGCCGAGCATGGCCCACCTGCTGTGGATCACCTCGAGCTCGCGGTTCTTGGCGAAGGTCTCTGGGTCGGCCGAGAGGCCGGCCGTGTCCCAGCCGTAGTCTCCGGGGAATTCTCCGGTCAGGTACGACGGGGTTTGCTCGGAGAATGGGCCGAGGTACTTGGGTCTGTCTGGGCCGTACCTTCAGAGTGAAAATTAGACAAAAAAAGTTCAGATTTTTATGGCATATCCAAAACATAGTGCATAAAATTGCAATGAAAAACATCTGTTTGAGCTTAAGAACGTTCTTACCAAATGCTTTGAGGGGCGCTCTTGACCGTACGCCTCATAGTGAAGCGGCCGCCGCTAACGTTGCCCACTTTCCTTAACAGCTCATTTTGTGGCTTCAAGCCAACTTGCCCAGCAAATGCAGATTGTTGGATTGCTGATGCTGCCATTTACTTCTGTTTTTCTTTATTCCTAATATGCTCCTAATATGCTGTGAAGTTATGTAGTAGCTAAAGATGTTATATATTGAAACTAAGATTAGTTTGTGGATGACAATATCTCTCATGGGAGAATCTCATTGGTTCTTGGCTGAGTAAACTAGATTTTCTTCTGGTCTTAATATAGGTCATCGTTTTGACACATGGCAATGACAGATCTATAGATGATATTCCATTCCATCCCCATGAAAATCTATTTCTGATATTTTAATCTGCTGTGGGCCTTGAAGATGTATTGACCATACGAAAGTTGTGAATGCTTTCACTGTGCAAAGGCAATATCTTTACCACAGTCAATGTCCAAGAATCACAGCCAACTAGGCAACTACATAAGATCATCACTCGCCCCTTAGTTATTAATATACGGGGCGGCCATTATTCTTCCTAGTAAAGACATCTCACTGCACATTAACTAACTAGTTAGTTATTACATGATAACTAACATCTCGAAGGGGCTTGACCAGACCCTAAAAATCGGACACCTTCAGCATGGGAGCACTCTGCAAAAGTGGGCTTCCCTTCGAAGGTGATGCCAACGCCTCTGAACTCTATGTCATTGCACGGCTTGGTCTCGCTGCACTCGAGCTTGACCGAAGTTTCCCCCATCGAAGTTCCCCTCACGTTTATTACCTTCACGCCTGTTATCGCAACGTTGGACTCCCCCTTCGATTCGCAAGGCCCGTCGGGGCAGTAGTACTGATTGATAAAAACTGGATTCCCGACATTCTCCAGCACTATGTCCTCGAAAACCACGTTGCTCACGACGGGCGAGGACTTCGACGGGGCCCACGTCTTGATCCTAAAGCCATTGACCGTGCCGTAGAAGCTAGAGTTCTTTACGGTAATCCCGCCGACATTCTCCTCCGCGTCGTACTTGCCTAAACTCCCGATGCTGATACCGTGCCCGGGCCCACAAGTGACCCCAGTTATGTTGACGTTGGTGCAGCCGTCGCCTATCGAAATGCAGTCGTCGCCCGTGCCTATGCTGGACTGAAAGATGTTAACTTTGTCGGAGTTTCCTACGTGGATACCGTCGGTGTTAGGGCTGTCCTTTGGCGCCGTGATCTTGACATTGTGGACACTTACATTCTCCGACTCATGGATGTGGAGATGGAACATCTTTGCGTTGAGGAGGGTTAAGCCGTTGATGACAACGTTCTTTACGTTGTTGATCTTTAGGGTCTGTAGAAGAGAGTAGTGTCAGAATGTACTAAATATATTATTAGGGTTTTTTAGGGTTTCTTCGGATGCATATGTAAGAGATTGAAGATGATCAACTTACAGAAGGGCGAATGTTATTACTGCTATCAGAGGAACCACGCTTGGACCAAGCTTCTTTTCCATTTCCATCGAAGGTGCCTTGGCCTATGATCTTCACATTGTCTACTTTATAGAATGTAATCCAATAATTCTCACCACCTCCATTTGCAGAAGCTACGACCGTTCCGTCGAGACGAAACGACATTTGCCCTTTGCAAGGACCGTTGAAATCCATTCCACTCACGTAGAATGTCCCTAAAGGCACGCTAACAACGCCGCCGTCTGTTTCACAAGCTTTGGCCCATGCATCCATGAAAGCCTTCGTTTCAAGAAATTAATATTAATCAAATATACAATTTTTTGTTTCATAAATACTAAAAAAGATATGCGTCGATATCATCGGGCCGGCTTACCTTGCTGCTGTCTGTTTGTCCATCTGGCGAGGCACCAAACTCAGTGACTGTGAAGATATTGCCCTGTCCATGGACATAAGTGTTAGAAATATACAGTGAGATGAATAAAAAGAAAGCCCATCTCAAATCCATCTATGGAAAGTAAATATATAGTTCGTTTATCTTTATTTGATGTAATAAAACAATGATGAAGGAAGATGAGGTTGATAAGAGCAGTTGCATCAGTAGACTTGGGAAGACAATATATAGAGGGAAAGTGTATATGAGAGGACGATATGAAGCCTGATTAGATGCCAACATTCATTGCAAGAATTTAAGGTTTTAATGATTATCATTTATGAGGAATTGCGCGAGCTTCGGCATTCTTTCAGAACGAAGATTACCAAAGCTCTTCTTCTTTTTTTTTTTTTTGGATTTTATTTTATATTTATTATGAATTATGATATGGGTTTAACAGTTATGCTAATGGATAACGAGAAAATAAAGCGTTAGGAAACCGTTAAACTCAATAGATATCTAAATAATAATGAGACGATCATTGTTTGTTATTCTGAATTAATGAGGCGATCATTCCTCCCCGACGAAATGCAGTCCATAAAGAAGTAAATATTTCACTTTCCTTATATATATAACATTTAATATCGATCAAATAGTCATATCAAATAAAACCAATGAAAAAAAATATATATCAATAAATAAAAGAAAAAGAAAATAGTTGTATGGGCTCAAACAGTGGAAAGCCCAACTTTTGGTCCATGTACCGTGGCCCAATTAACTTTTAGGCTGGAAAATAAATATATAAATAAAATAAAAAGAAAAAGAAAATGGTTAATAATGGCGCGAAAGGCCGAATTTCCTATTTCTCGCGCTGAACGGCTAGAGATTCTCTCTCAGATCTTCGAATTCGTAGGAATCCATTGCTAAGGACGAAAGAAGGAGAAGGAGAAGATGGATTCTCAGGCTGGCAACGGTTTTTGGGTTGACGAAAAAGCGGTGAAAGTCGAGAACATCTTCCTCGACTTCCTCAAAACTTTCCGGCACCCGTCGGAAGCGTCGAGCCACCAACCACCGTACTACGAAGCCGAGATTGGGGAGATGCGTCCCAACGATTCGAAAATTCGTTGTTCGTCGACTTCTCACACGCGATGAGCTTCAACGAAGTTGTGCAGAAGGCGATTTCGGACGAGTTTCTGAGGTTCGAACCGTACTTGAAGACTGCTTGTAGAAGATTCATCGTGGAGAGGAGGCCTTCGTTTTTTTCGGATGATGTGGAGGATAAGGAGGTGAATGTGGCGTTTTACAATCTGCCGTTGGTGAAGAAGTTGAGAGAATTGGGGACCACTGATGTCGGCCAAGGACGAGCGAGGTGAGGCCTGAGCTTTTGATGGGGAGTTCTAAGTGCTTGGATTGTTTTACGGTGATTAAGAATGTGGATCAACAGTTCAAATATACCGAGGTTAGATTGATTTTCAATTTGCTCTTGATGTCGAAATTTCTCTTTGTTTTCCAATGCAGTTATGTTGCAACCTTGCTTGTTTTATTGTAATGGGAGGTCCTTTTTTTTTCAGTATCTCCTTTATCTTCTGGGAAATATTTGGAAATATCAACAAACTTCCCACATTTTGCAAATGCTGGAAAACCACTTTTCAGTCGACAGGCTATGTGTCTGTGTCGAAAATTCAGTTGTATTCCGTTAATAGTTACGGTCATATTCTGGTTTGCAGCCAAGTATCTGCATGAATGCTGTTTGTCTGAACAGAAAAAGATGGGCTTTACTGAGGCAAGAGAGCAAATTTACTGACTGGCAGAGAGTGAGAGTGTAGGAGACTTCCAAGGAAATACCTGCAGGTTCGCTCCCAAGATCGCTCGGTGTCATCCTAAGACACGACATTGTCGAACAAGCAAGGGCTGGAGATATGTATGTTTTGTATTATTTAAAGTATTTTTCTAGTCGAAAAAGGCGATGCAACTTTTTCTTAATTCTTGCATATTATATCCTGTATAAAGGTGATGATGCTAGTGGTGGCAATGGTGATGATGTTCCTAATCACAATGACACTCATTCAAATAATGCAACACCTCAACATGCTACAGAAAACAGAGGTAAGAATATTCTCTCTCCGTTATATATATATACACACACACACACACTTCTCCGAGCTTTCTGAAGATATGAGGAAATTTGATATTGCAATATCATCATGCAGAAAGCAGGCAAGGAAAGAAACTTGTAATAACTGATGGGTACTTTCAGAAGGTGCGCTTGTAATGCGGCTCAGACAGCAGGAGTCCCAAGAAGGTGATCTAAGGGAGATTCTAAGTTGTATTCAAACGTCGTAAAGATGGATTAGATGATATAAACATAAAATCGTTTGCATGGTTTGCTAACATCGACTGATGTTTTGTCATGAAGGAATGGAATTAGCTGGCCTTAGACAGAAGGATTTGATACAATGGTACGTAAATCAGCAGAATGAGATGAACAATTACAGCTCCATGGAAGAAGCAGAAGCTGAAGTCATGAAACTGAAGGCCATTATTGAGAGGCTACTTGATAGTTGTTGATGATGGCAGAGAAGCAGCAGATGGCGAAAATGCTAGACCGTCGAGAAATAACAGGATTTTGGCTGTCGCACCGAATTGCATTGTGGATTGATGCCTGCGTTTTAAGAACATTGTAAGGTGATCTTAGATTTTGCACTTTGATTTGGTGCTTTATTATTATTCATCAACCATTAATATTTTCTCTAAATTCGTCCGTGTATCTGTATACTACAGCAAAAATATGAGTAATCCCAGAGATTTTATACGAAAAAAGAGGAAGATAATTATATATGTGAAACAAAATATGGGACAAAGTCTTCATAGTCATGGTTGCATAACCAACCTAAAGACTGCTTCTCATAGATATTAACTCTCCAAGACAAGTCAGGCTTTGTTCACTAGTCTTCAATTCAAAGCATCTTGTAGTAAGATATCTGAGCTGGGCTAGTCCTGAGACGTTTCCCCGATACTCTAAGGACGATTTTCCGCCAATTTAGCAGCAAAATAACACCCAGGCAATCGCCTCTCTCGCCTGTAAAGATATAGTAAGAATCTCCGCAAATAGTCGTCTATTCTATTCAGTGTTATCTATCATACATCATAAGTTAAGCCAATGATAAAAGCCATGCCATACCTTATTGCTAAACTTTCACCTACGGTCTCACTGCAAGAGCATGGTGGATTATACTTTCGGACACAGAATGTTCACGGTTTTCGTGCATATGATGAGCATTGAGACGAAGTCGATTTTACACTCTTTTTCGTGCATTAGTGTTTCAGTTCAATGCTGCTGAGTACCTCCATTGCAGACAACTCTTTTCCCAGGGTAGCTCAAATTCCGAACAGAGCCACTCAAGGTTGCTTTTCCCAGGTCAAATCTCACCTTTCTTCTCTTACCTGAAGAAACCTCTATTTCATTACTGCTACTGCTCACAGCAATAACAATTCTTGAACTATGATCAAGATCGCCGCTTTCTCTGTTATCTCCATGATTTTCCTCCCATCTCATGAATTCTCTCTTCCTAGGTTCAACCCAATCCTTCTCCTCAACCGCCGGAACATCAGGCAGCCACCTAGGCACGTGCCGTAGTCTACCTTCCTCACGGTAGCTCCTCCTAATATAATCACGGCGATCGACTCCATTGTTGATGCATCTTCCCATCGTACGCTTCTTCCCTGCGTTATCACCTTCCAAGGCTACTCTCGGCATCGGCTGGGCGAAAGGGATCTCATAGCCGTACTTCACGAACCTCATCAACTCCCTGATAGCCCCGCTCGGACCGCCCGTGAAACCAGACGCCAGGTCCTCGAGCGCCGCCGAGACGTCGCGGAGGTTCGATTCGGTCCGGCAGTTTCTATTGGCTGACTGCGCTGCGAGCTTGGAGATTAATTTCAGGTGCCTCGTGGCGATGTCCGTCAGGGCTTCAATGGTCGGGCTTTCCGCCGAATCGAAGCCCACCGATCGGCATATTTGGGACACGGCGATTTTAATCAGTTCCGGCCAGAAATCGGATTCTGGGACGTTTGTGATAGGTTTCTCCCGTCGGTTGCGCCGCGGTGGCCTTCCCATCGTCGTCGTCCGCCCCGTTGATTTTGTTTGCCGCAATTATAAAGCCCTAAGCGTAATTTATGCGGCTGATAAAGGGTATTATGGTCTTAGACCATCTCCAACCGAAACACTCATTTTTAAACTCAAACTCATTCTCAAACTCAAAATGCAGTAATTCTTCTCCAACCATTAAACTCATTCTCAAACTCGTAAAAATATCAACTTTTACAAGTTTTCAATACTACCCACATATTTTACGACTTTACAAATTTAATCACGATATTATTTTAAATTCGATGAGAAAATATTAAATAAATTATAATAAATTTTTATTGGTACCAATTTAATAATAAATTTTTATTTTAATAATAAAATTAAATTTTATGAGAAGATATTTAATAAATTTTTAGAATCGTGGTCAAATAAATTTAACTATTGTAATACGTAGAAAGAAAATATATAAAAAAAAAAAGTAATAAGGTATAAAAAAAAATTATTTCTTAAAATATATACATTATTTATTTTGACAATTTTATAATTACAATTATTAATAAATAAGTCAAATTTTCCTCTTTTTTAAATTTTTATTTATTTTTTATTTTTGTATAGGGGTGATTTAGTAGTTAAAGTAAATAATAGACCTCAATAATAATTTTCAAATCTAAAACTCATAATATGAGTTCAAACGCAAAATTGAGACTAATTAGGAGAGAGAAGGTAATAAACTCATTTTGAGTTTGAGTTTGGGGTTCAATTGGAGTATTTCTTACCTCATATTTTGGATTTTGCAGTATGATTGGAGTTGCTCTAATCCTTTTCGTCTTCTACATTGGGCCATATGACTTAAATAGTTACCCTCGTAAATCTATCAAGAACAGTTGCAGCTGTAAATGAACAAAGACATCAGCTTTCAAATCTAGGAAAGAACAATTGTAATGAAGAAGAAGAAGAAGCAGCAAATCCAATATATCATTCACAGTTAGTTCTACAATAAGCTTTACTTTGTCCAGAACAATTTCTGATCATCATCCTCAGCGTTTGAATCAAATACATAGCTATAGCTCCTTTCACTCACTGATTTATAGACAAGATCGCGGCGGCGGCGGTGGCTCTCTTCATGCTGCTCCGAGCAGCCATTTATCTTCCTTATCCGATCAAGCTCGGCGGAGACCTCCCTCATGCTCGGCCTCTTCCTTGCGCTAGTTTTAAGACACCTCTTCACTACATCAGCAACTGCTACGATCTCCCCCTTCTGATCTTCGTGCTCAATCACTCCCTCCAATTTCTTGAACAGATAATCATCCGACGAAGCCGCCAGAAACCTAACCGCCAGCCCAGCCTCGCCCTCCGTGGAGGAGACAGCTTTTTCCCCTGTAAGAATCTCAGCAAGAACCACCCCAAATGCATAGACATCGCTCTTATCATTGAGCTGCCCTGACCTGAAGTACTCTGGGTCCAAGTAACCGAACGTCCCCCGAACCACCGTGGTCAGGTGGGTCCGGTCGATCGACACCGACCGCGAGATCCCAAAGTCGGAGAGCACCGCCCGGTAGTTCTCGTCGAGGAGCACGTTGCTCGACTTGACGTCTCTGTGTATTATAGCCGTGGAAGCATATGAGTGGAGGTAAGCCAATGCCCCTGCAACTTCCGAGTCTATCCTCAGACGATTCTCCCACGAAAACGCAGAGCTGTTAGAAGCTTTGTGGAGATGGTCTGAAAGCGTGCCGTTGGATATGAACTCATAGGCAAGCAGTGGGACTTCGCTCTCCAGGCAGCAACCTAGCAGCTTGACTATGTGCCTGTGGTTTATCTGCGAGAGGACAAACACCTCGTTGATGAACTGAGATACTTCCTTGTCAGTAACTATGTTTGCCTTTTTAACGGCCACGATTCGTCCGTCTGATAGCATCCCTTTGTAGACCGTGCCCGACCCGCCTTTCCCGACGACCCGGCCCGGGTTGAGGTTGTCAGTGGCCTTCCTCAGCTCTTCGGCCGCGAAAAGGATAGTCTCGGGCATTGACCTTCCGACGCCATGGGAAAACATCTGCTGCTCAAGGAGTAAACCGCCGTTTCTCTTGAAGAATTTTTCCTTGGCTTTCTTGTCTTGGATGGATTTAAGCTTCTTTATAGTCCACAAACCGCCGACTACCATGATCAAAATGCCGACGGCCAGCCCGATGCCTACTACATGGAGGACAAAGAATAATCAGAGAAACTTTAGGACAAGGGATGCTCATGCTCATTATTACCTAAGGGAACGAATAGGTTGATCACGCACCTTCGATCGGGCAAGCAGTAGTAACCGTCGGCGGTGTTCGCGCAGAGGTTTTGGTCCCGACAGTTGTTGTCTCTTGGATTCGCACACTCGTCAATGTCTGCAAGGATCGGCGCACGCAAAAGCATCGATCAAAATTCGATCTTTCAACTACTATCTGTGCTGATAAAGCATACAAAGTTCTTACCTTGGCATCCATCGGTTAGGTAAGGGTTTCCTTGGTAACCTTTATTACATAAACATCTATAATCTTCCCCCCCCCCCCCCGAGTATAATCCACGCAGTATGAGTTCCCTCCGCAAGCATAATCGCCTCTTTCTCGAGCCACATCGCAGCTCGTATAGCCTACGGCCCAGCTGTGGATTATCGGGGCGAGGTACGACCGTTGCAAGAAGAGAACTCGGTCTTATTGAGAGGATAATCCTTGTCGACAAACCCGAAAAACCCGCACCGGCCCGCCCAAGATTTCGTCAGGGTGTTCATCGTCTCGACCCTCAGGGTCATGTTTGTGATGTCCCTGTCGAAGGTTACCTGACAGCAGTGCAAGCCCGAGCAGGTGGACGACTGGACCGTGACCATGTCGTTATTGCAGAGGGAGGCGCAGCCGCCGAGGAACTCGTTGGTCTCCTCGTCGATGATGTAGGCGTAGAGGTCGCAGCCCACGGCGAAGAAGACATTCCTATTCGGCGGCGTGCTGTAGCGCGTGTAGACGTACCTCATGTAAACGTCGTTTAGGTTCTTGCCCAGCTGGTCGAAGGCGAGGATGAAGTCATGAAGACGACGAAGTTTGTGTGGCGGAGGGTGTGGGTCGAGACGGAGATTTGGTCTATCTCCCACTGCGACGCAGCTAGAGCGGCGGTGCCGGTGGATTCATTGCAGTAAACTTCGAATGTCTCGTCGAGGTAGCATCCTTTGCCTATGCCGAAAGGGTAAGGAATCGTCGTGGCCCCACATCGGCTTCGGCAGCCTGGCTTCGTCGCCATTTCTGCGAGTGCTTCTGCGGCTGAGGCTGATGCTTTCGGACATTGGAGCAGCTTGCAGATGAGGAAGGCGAGGAAGAAATAAGGTGACAACATTCGTCGCATGGTTGGGGAGATTGATTAGATTCTATGGGAAGAACTAAAGTTCAGAATAAATATTGATCGCATTGAGAAAAAAAAAAAAGGCACATACATGCTTATATGTATGATATGATATAGATAAGATATTTGTTTTATTTGTGGCAATTATGGTAGTCAATATTTAGGTCAAACAAGCAAAGATTTAGCAAACGTGCAGTCTTTTTTTCTTTGAAGAAAACGAGGATTCCAGGTTATTACAAATGGCTCTCTACAGTTTTAAAAATTACAGAAATGACCCAATAATCTACCTTTTAAGTACACATACATTTTTTTTGGTAAGGTTCATCTTCATTATATTATATAATAAGTAAGTACATCATTGTACACGCATCATTGACCGACCGCACATAGTCAAATCATAATATTCCACCACAAGCGGCGCAATGCACACAGCTGTAACGCAAGAATCCTAGGCAACGAACTAAGACGCATGCAAATAAGAGCAATAACATCATCAGCGATATTCTTCGGGGTCCGTCTAAGGTCATCATGCCAACGCCTATTCTGTTCCATCCAGATATGGTAAACGATCGACGCAAGAACATGGCATAAAGCCAGGTGGAGAAGGTGCCCCGATCGCCATCTCCTGGCAGCCCGCTCAATGGCGATGTCCCAATCCCTATAAGGCCACTGGAACCCGATCTTACTCCGAAGTACCCACATGCAAGAGGCAGAGAAAGGGCAATCAAAGATCAGGTGTTGGACGGTCTCTGTGAGGTTCAGGTCACAAAGGAGGCACACGTCCGAACCAGCCCTAGTCGAGATCAAATGCTTGTCCCGGGTAGCTAACCTTTCACGAATAGCAAGCCAAATGATAAAGTCAAATCGGAGGACTCGTAATGTACCCCGAATAGATGAGCCCCTGAAGAAATTAAGTAAACATACTTACAAAATCAACTAACATGAACATCCATCTTTATTTATTTATTTATTTTATAGGGTATTTTGATGAGGCAGACATCCTTGGTTAAAAGTTTTGATTTTGGGGCAGTATATTAATTTTAATATATTTTATTTATAATGATCTAATTTCTTTCTCATCCAACCTTGTTGTAAAATTCCATTTTTATAGTAGCTTGTGGTAATTTGTACTCATTACCCTCTACCTAACAGCTTATTTAACAATTCAAATTTAGTTGCCTCTCTATATAGAGTAAGAACGAAGGAGCAAATGTGTGGTGTATGATATTATTTATTTTAGTCAAACAAATACTTAATATGGGAATGAATGCAGACATCCTCGTACGACTCTATCCCCAGCTATTGACTTGAAGCTAGTAAGAGATAACATATGTCAGGTTATTAATCATTTAATAAGATATTATTATTTTTATTTTTTAGTGAAGGGTTAATACGAAGGAAAGATGGAAAAGAAAAAAAGATAACGTAATATTAAATATAAATAATAATCTTGAATCTTACTTTATATAATATCAGATAACATATATTATTACTTTAACGGTAATTGGCAGTAAGTAGTTTATCTTGTTGCAGTGGCAGTTGTGTTGGTAGTAATTGATAATGTAAACGTCGTCCCCTTTGTGAAGGATTGATTGTTCGCGGCAAAAGGGATTCTAACGCCGCCGTTTTGGCGTCGATTTCGCCGGCCGCTGCAGAAATTTACGTTTAACAGCTATCGTCAATACCATAATCACGACAGTATATAAAGCCCGAAAGAGGGGAAAAAGGGGGGAGAAAGAAAACTAAAAATGTGGGCAGTCTTAGTTCTTCCCATTTCAATATTCAAAAGAAGACGAAATCCAAAGTCTGTTCATTAATTGCTTTTGTTTTGGTGTGGTGCGTAAGCACGCATCGTCACTATAATGCTATTCAATTTTGCTTCTTCTTCAGATCCACCGCTTGTGTTTGCTTGTAGGTAGCGTTGTCTCACTGTTTCTCTCACTCTAAGAAAAAAAAAAGCAGAAAAAATCATAACCCAGCTTCAATCTTAGGCGTTTGAAGTGATTGCATTCATTAGCGTGTCTGATTTTTGCAGGGGTGTATAGCTGATTCAAGATTCTGGGCTTGGGGGTGTAAGGTTCTTGACGGAGTATACGAGGTTTAATTTCTGTCAAAATGCTCTGGCGCATGGCTGGTCTCTCCACTGCATCTCCAGTGAGTGCCAATGATCCTTTCCAATTTGGGTTGATTTCTTTCTTATTGCTTCAACTGCTTAAGCTGGACAGATCGTTAGATGTCTGTATGCTTATGGTCTGTTCTCATTAAGTGATTTGCTTGCTGCTGTTGTGATGGGCAACGTGGGAAATGGAAATGCTGATTAGGGTTCTTGATAACACATAGTAAGGGAGTGGAGTTCATATGATTACGTAGGTTAACTAATGCAATCGAGCTTTGTTGGATGTTTCATATTGGTTATATGATGGAACTTTTAGGGTGTTGTGATTGGAGAGAGGCGTGGACTATAATATCTTCGAATAAACTTGATTCTTGGATGCAATTTGTCTTCAACAATGTAACAGTGTCCAATAGCACGGGGTGACGGCCCGTGGAAAGATTTTTATTGGTTGAATCATTTGCCCATCCGTAATAGTTGGAACCTTCAATTCGTTGCACTGCCGTAACCTTCGTTGAGATGTGACGGTAGAGGTTCCGTGTTGGGTACATATACGACAAAGGATTACTGTTTTGGAAAGATGTAGTTCGGTATTACCGTTTCAACTGTCATTGAAAGCATCGGAAACTAAATTATGATACTGATATTTGATAGTTCGGTATTACCGTTTCTAAAGTTACGTATTGCTTGAGAGAAACATTTTGTTAGTCTTGCTGGTTATTCTTTTTTCTCAGGTGGAAGCGGTCTTAAATAAGGAAAACTTTACCCTGGAGGAGCTGTTGGACCAGTCTGAAATAATACAAGAATGCAAAGCTCTTAACGGCCGTCTTCTTAGCTTGTAAGCTTTTATTTTTCATGTTTCTCATACTCTGATTTTTTTTTTACCATAAAGTGTTCTGCAGTTTGTTATGAAGTTTTCCCAAGCTTCATAATCAAGTTTCTTGCAGTTTGAGGGAAAAAGATCAAATTAGACAACTCGTTAAGTACATAGTGGAGGAAGCTCCAGAGGATGGCGTCAGACAACGCAAATTCAAGTAATATGTGCTTTTGAAGAAAGAGCCATTGATGAATCAGCCATTGATGAATCATTTTCCATGTTATTGTTTAGGTTTCCTCTCGTTGCCTGCGAAATATTTGCTTGCGAGGTCGATATAATACTCAATACTCTGGTGGAGGATGAAGAGGTACGAAGTCTTCGAAGTTGAGTAATTCTCACAGTGCTATATGCAGTGTTGTTTACTAATACCATTTCTCTTAATTTGTGTTCACAGTTGATGGACCTGCTATTCTCTTTCCTGGACCGTGAGCGTCCTCACAGTACAGTTTTGGCCGGACA
Organism: Lindernia subracemosa; assembly: GCA_028392965.1. NCBI lineage: Eukaryota > Viridiplantae > Streptophyta > Magnoliopsida > Lamiales > Linderniaceae > Vandellia > Vandellia subracemosa. The sequence goes on from JAQPCC010000032.1 coordinate 236,181, forward strand.
TTTCAGCAAGGTGCGATAACTAATGCTTAGAATGTGTGTAGCATGCCATACTCACTAAATTATCGACACAACTGAGGTTAAATAATGGTTTCGTTTCATATCCTTTCTCTATGTAATGTTCAAAATGATGTGCTAGGTTGTCATATGCCTTTTGGCGCGGAAGACAGTCCCTCTGATGAACTACATAAGAGTGAGTCAGTTTCTAGATTATTTTCTATCTACTTATTTTTTAACCCTGGATGCTGAAATAAAAGCTGTCTCCATTATTTTTTTGCGCATCCAATTTTTCACTTCAGGCTCATCAGGGTATCATCAGAAAGCTAGTTGACCTGATTGGGATTACGTCGATCGTGGAGGTTTGTTGTTTAGATCTCAACGGTTTTATGAAGTATTTTTTTTGTTGGAAATTCTAATAGAGATCTGACGGCAGGTTTTGATTCGTCTCATCGATGTTGATGAGCATGCACATGCCAATGCCGTGGAATCTGTGAAGTGGTTGGGAGATATAAACGTCCTGGACATGATAGTGGATAAATTCCGCTCATCCGTAAGCTTCTTTCCGCGCAATCGTTCTTTCTTACTGACGCTATTCTATCACCCTTATCTTATGTGCTGTTGCCTTTAGTTCAGAACTTGCGATAATCATGAATTTCTTGCCGGAAGGTGAGATTCATGCATGTGGGCTCACTGCTGTTTTTTATTTTCTTCTATGTATCACTCTTGCAGGACTGCCCTGAAGTCCATATTAATTCTGCAGAACTTATGTGTACCGTTATTCGTTTTGCACCACCAGGGCTTGCTTCAAGACTCTCCAGCCCGAGGTTTCTTCGCAAATTGGAAATATTCTATATCTACATTGTTCCTCTGTTTTATGTTTTTTCGTTTTAACTTTGCTGTGCCTTGGATTCTGTTGCAGTTTTGTCGGGAAATTGCTTAGTCATGCTCTTGAAGAATCAAGACCAAAGTCTGTCTTGGTCAACCTCTTATCAGTCTGTATATGCTTATTAGACCCAAAAAAGTTATCGCCTGGCCTGGCCTACATGTATGGTCGTGAAATGCCCAATGGATCGGCAATCACTCTTAGTCCTGAGACCGTCCAGGGCATTGTGGAGAGGCTAGGTATGTGTAAATGGGATCTGTTTCTTATTATTACTCGACACAGTACATATCAAGGCACCTAACGATAGCTATGTACTTAGTTGTGGAGATACTGATTGTATAGCCTTGATGTTTGATGAGCATCATATTTGCAGAGATTAGGGAATTTGTATAAGTTTAGATGAATGTCTCTTCTGTTACTCACCAAAGGGAAAGAATGCTACTCTCCGTAATGTTATGATAGAACCGTATTGGTTGATGTCGAAAAATTTGCTAGAGTAGAATTCTGATAACTGTAATGCTATTCAGTGGGATGATATGAAAGGTATTGAACTGCTGTAATTTGCAGGTGACTTGCTCCAACTTTTAGATACTTCATCAGAGGACAATGTTCTGTTAACCACATATGGTAAATTGCAGCCTCCTTTCGGAAGGAATCGCTTGAAGGTATCTTTTTGTTACATTTTAGGAGAAATAAGATTATTCTCGTATGTTTCCTTTTTTTTGTTAATTCTCATCAGTAGTATTGATACTTTTTTTGTTCTCATAAAGATTATATTTAGTGCGTTATCCAAATTTATTGCGCCAAAGACTAACCAATTTAGGTCCTTTTTCTAACTTTTGACAACGATGCATCTTTCAGATCGTGGAGTTTATTGCAGTCGTCGTTGGAGTTAGCAGTGAAGCTGCAGCAGAAGACCTGATCAAACTGGGTGCTGTTAAGCGCATTTTAAACTTGTTCTTCGAGTAAGCTTTTTTAGCGCATTTTATATACATTTAGATGAGGCGCATTATTCGGCCACTTTCTCACCGCTCCTATATCTGCAGTTATCCGATCAATAATTTGTTACACCATCACGTGGAGCAAATTATAACATCATGCCTTGAAAGCAAGAACCCTCAGTTAGTCGGTCATCTCCTTCATGACTGTAACCTCATTGACAAGATACTTGAAGCTGAGAGAAACTCTACTTTAGCTTTTAATGGAAGCAAGGTAATTATCCCTTGTGTTGGCCATTTTGTATGTTTTCATAGTCAGGCAACTCATCTTCTGCCTCCATCGGTTCCTTTTATTTCTTGATTTGCAATTCGTAAGTTTTGGTAAGAAGGAAAAACCGTTATCTTATGCTGTCTTTCAGTCAACTATGCCTGCCGAAGGAAGGTCAGCGCCCAGGGTAGGAAACATCGGTCACCTAACTCGCATTGCCAACAAACTGATTCAACTGGGAAACAGTGGGAGCCTACTAATTCAAGAATTTCTACAGGTTTTTTTTTTTTTTTGTTCTTCCCTAATATTTATTCTCTTCGTCATTGGTTATTAAACTATGTTCGTTAAAGGATGCTTGGCGGCGGTCTTCACATTTCAGCAATTAGGCTATTTTTAACATCTAATCATCAACATACATCTTCCTTGTTAGTCGAATTTTTTGGCCTGAACATCAACTTGTTCATGTTTCATTAATGTCTATAGAAATTACCTTTATTAATATGTTTATGTTTAAGCATTCCATTGGTCATCAGACGGAGGTTATCTTGCAAGAGAGCAAAGTATCCCTAAAGCATCTGTGCTGTTTCATGACTTCAAAACGAAGTTCTACTAAACTTGACGTTTATACGATAAACTATACGTACACCACAATTGCGCATATCCATAATTTTTTTTTCTTTCTTCGGCTTAACAGGGCAGCAAGGAGTGGGTTGATTGGCAGACAAATGTGCTTCTTAGGCGCAATGCTGTGGAAAACGTCTTACACTGGGCTTGCGGGTAGGTCTTTCTTTTCCGTGGTAATTGACCTATAAGATTACTTCAATATATAGCTTATACGGGCGGGCTGCTTTCATTCCTTGGGTTATTTCACTTTCTTTCCCTCGATTTCTTGTCCTTACGACCATGGATTGGGCGGCATGTAGGAGGCCTATCACAGTGCAGAATCTAATGAGAGACAGCGACGATGATGATCATTCTCAGGCCGGAGATTTTGACGCCGCAGCTTTGGCAAATAACCTGAGGCAGGCAATTCAGTCTGGAATATCCCATATCAACGACGCAGATGAGGTATGCTTCAAATTGCCAGCCGCCGTTTTATTCTTGTATTCTTAAACATGATTATGCTGCAGTATTGTTCTTTCTTTTACTTGTAATGAGCAGTAATTAGCTGTCTCTTTTTCTCAATTTGAGGGTAAAAACGACGTAAATGAGGACACAATCGGCTCGGCTGCTTCGTCCCAAATGCTCGAGCCACTCGAAGGACCCAAAGATGATATGGTTGAGGAAAACTTGGACTCGGAATCTGGCACATTGCCGCCACGTTCTTATGCTGGTCTGCCCGTGGAAACCGACGGTGAAGCCTTGGCTAATGACCCGAAAGAATCTGATGAAGGGAATTTGAGCAAGATGGATTCGGCGTAGAGCTTTTGGTTGTTGAATTAGAGGTGAAGGGCGAATAAACAAACTCTTGGACTTATAGTGAATATTTATAGGTTTGTCTGCATATATACTTTCGGGTTTTTCGACCCTTTTTCTGCGACGATGCTGCGTTTTGTATAACTTAACGACTGGAAAAATCTGTATAGTCTATGGCTTATAATTAGATGAACTTTCATAGTATACAATCTAATCTAATCTAACTAGGCATGCTTTTAGTTCTGCTCCTCCTGATGGAAAATTGGATGAACTTCTTCCATGGGAGATGTCTGAGATTGCTCTGTCTCGACGATGGACATAGCAGACGTTACACTACGAACCGAAGATGAAGACGAACGCTTCGAAATGTAAGGAGATTCGTATTCTCTCTCGTCGTCCTTGGGGATGGTATCCATCGTCGTCATCTTCGACGTTCTTGGCCTGATGATAAGGCTGACGAACTGTGGAGGCGCGACTTCTGTTATAAATCTTGCCATTTCTCCTCTCTCTTTTTCTTCACTGTAATGAAGGAATAAAACTGTAATAAATTGCTTTTGAAGTAGAGAGCAACTTAAGGCCTTATTACATCGCCATGGCTGATATTTATAGTTGAGTTCTTTTGTCATTTCTTTTGATTTTAAAAGAGAAAGATGCCACAAAAAATAAAGAAAGAATGAACGACAGCTGGCGACTTTCATTGATTATGTAATAATATAATATCATGATTTATAAGAATAGATGAGATACCACGTTTCTAATTTTCTGAGAGCGAGATTGAGTAGGTTGTCCTTCTCTAATTTTCTGACAAAAAAATATGCCCATTAAAAATTAAAAATAGCGTAAAATAGCGCGTTTTAAATATGTTGTCAGTGAAATAACAATATTATAACAGTGTTTTAAATAGCGTAAAATAGCGTGTTTCATAGCACGCTATAACACATTTTACCTGAAAAACACATTAAAGCGCATTAAAAATAGCGTTTTGTCATCAATAGTGCGAGTAGTTTGAGGAATAGCGTGTTAAATTGCGTAAATAGCACTCTAAATTGCTCATATAGCGCATTTTGTTTTTTGCTCATATAGCGCAATTTATTCAGTAAAAATAATCTACTACTAATTAAATCTCATTTTTTATATAACGGGTGGAAATACACACGTTGATGGTATTATCAATGATAGTAAAATACAATTGAATGACACTGATTTTTAGATTTCGAGTCTATGATTTGGATATATTCTTTGAGTTGTTCGTGACAAATTCTCACTGACAATTAACATCTGAATGTTAATTCGTAGATTTGATGTACTTTCTTAATTGAATACTATTTCAAATTGATTTGTTTGCTCCTATTTTTATATATTATCTTTTTTTTGGCATTAAAAGTGGTTTGCTCGAAAAACTCACGCAATACGCTACGTTATTTACGCTGTAATATTAGAACTAAAACGCGACGTATTGCGCAATAGACATTTTAAAACATTGATTATACGTGAGATTTTCCTCTCGACATGCTTTGTTAAAAACCACAAGTTATATATACTTGCCGACCATACTTGGCACGTGTTTCACGATGGTAGGTAGGAAAGACCTAGAAACTTCGTCCATGAAGTTCCAAACTCCCATCCATGTAATGATAAATCCATCACGTTTATCACATTAACCATTTTAGATTTATTTTTTAGATTTCCATTAAAGATAGTGTATAATCCCAAAATTTTCAATCAATAACAAAGTTTAAATTCTATTTAAAACTTAATTAAAGATTAATTAAAGATAATGCATAGAAAGGGAAAGCTGTTGAGCCTATGTGCTATTCATGGGCCTGCCGAAGTTTGGGCTTAAGAAAAGATATATGGGCCTATTTTCTGATGGGCCTCACATTCGAAAAGCTCAATGGACCCACCACAAGGTACAATCAGGTGAAGCACGGTAGAAAGTGAAGTACAAGGAGGTAAAGCAGAGTCAGAAAAAAAAGAAAAAAAAAAAAAGGCATTTGAAGCTTAAGTTCCATCTATAAAAGTCAACTGAATCTTCCCACGCCTCGTTTTACTCTTATTACATTACCCCTCCTTTCTTTCCCTTTTCTCCAGAAGAAAAAGTGAAGCTAATTTCTGAAAATAAACTTTTTTTTTTCCCATTCAATCATATTATTTTTCTTGATTATAAACAGTCAAGTGGGTTCTTGCTGGGGTCAGTCAGTGTTAGCTTTGATTAAGACTCAGATCGATGCGTCCCTTTCCTCTGCATATTGCATCAACACTACCTTCTGTAATAATCTCTAATGGCTGTACTGTAAATAGATATTTGGCTCACTGAAAGCCTTTTTTTCTGAGCAAGCAACGCAGCCTTCGTTTGTCTTTGCTTTTCTTGAAATTTCTGCACAAAAGCTTCAACAACAGCCTGCATCATCATCTTCTCTACAATCTTCTCTTCTGTAATAATAATACAGTGGACAGTATTTTATTTCTTATCTGTACTGTATATATATATACGTGTGTGGTGTAATGTCTTTTATCTGAATCTACTAAAGCAAAAGTCTGTGCTGTGCAATCGTCATCAATGCAAATTAAAGTACGACACAGTGCTTCCCCACGTCATCTAATGGTTGTACTAATCTCTTTTCCTTTGTAATAAACAATAATTCCTTGCCCTTCTCTCTTCCACTCACAACCCTAAAAATCTTCACTCCAAAGAGAAACAGAAAACAGAATGAACGAAGACATTTACCAGCAAGCTGACGAGGAAGAAGAAGAAGGAGACCCGCCAAGAAAATCGCTCAGCCTCGCCACCGAGCACTTCTACAAGCTCTACAACAACTGGCCCTCGTCTCGCATAATTAGGGTTTCACGCGCCTCCGGCGGAAAAGATCGGCACAGCAAGGTCCTGACCTTAAAAGGGTTGAGGGACCGCCGCGTGAGGTTGTCGGTGACTACGGCGATTCAGTTCTACGACCTTCAAGATCGTCTGGGTTACGACCAGCCAAGCAAGGCCTTTGAGTGGCTCTTGAAAGCCGCCTCGAGTTCGATCGACGAGCTGCCGCCGATAAGCAGTCCTTTCTTTCTAGACGCGCCGCCTAAGCAGAATCAGATCATGGCCGATGAGAAAAGCTCGAGTAGGAGCGATAAGGCTGATGGCGTTGGTATGGAAGGTAATAATCACAGTGCTGAGAATAGTGTTAAGGTTTCTGGGCTTTCCCTGTCTAGATCCGAGGGTAGGGTAAGAGCCCGCGAAAGAGCTAAAGAAAGGGCTCTGCGCACTGAGACAAAGGCGGCGGAGAAGATTAAAGATGGTAATAATAATAGAGAGTATCTGCAGATGAACCCTAACCATCTGTCAAGAACCACTTCTTTTACCGAGCTGTTAAGTGGTGGGATGAACAGTGATGTTCTTCCTGACAATCACAGCCAAAATAGGCAACAATGGAATCATTACTTCACTCACGGCCTGATGGAGCAAAATCGCGACTGTAAGAATATGAAGTTCACAAGCCCATCTATATTTGGCGGTCAAGAAAATTCCATGGAGATGCAGCATCTGCCTGCAACGTATGCACAAGCTGACCTGATGGTCCCAGTGAATGGGAGTTGTAATGGAAACAACAATCTGATTAACTTCGCTATATCTTCTTCGTCGGGTGGCAATTCGTCTTCTCTGGGCCTCGCTGGCTTCGATAGGGGGACCCTTCAGTCCAATTCTTTTTCTCTGTCTGAATCGTTTTTGTCTCAACCACAGAGGTTTAACCCTCAAGATGGGTTCTTTTTCAGTAGTTCAATGCCGCCGCCGGTGGAGACCAACCACCACCAGTTTCATTTGTCCGGCTTTGACGACGACGCCCGGCTGCAGCTGTGCTACGGCGGCGGCAATGCTGGTAATGACAACCACAAGGTCAAAGGCAAGAACTGAGATCCAACCATTTCTAGGTAATTCATTATTCACCATTTTGATTTTGATCTTCCTCATCATTTTGTGGGTTTTCGTGCTTCTTTTTTCGACTTGAAATTGTTTCTTAGTACTGTGTAAGAACAGTTGTTGATGTTCTTGGTTTCAGTAAAGTCAATAGTGGGCATTGGTTAGTTAGTAGTGTCTGTGTATGGTTCCCTTCTTTTCAACATGTCCATGGGGAAGACAGATGTCCATCAGTTACTGTGTTAGTGAAGGCTGTTCACAGTTTAATAATGAGAGTTTCATTGTTTCTTATTTTATTAATGCACTTAGTACAACAGCTACATAGTTGGGGGGTTTGTGTCTCGATATTGAATAAGGGTTGTCTCAAAAGACTACATACACCACTGCAAATTATTCACATTCTCACCTTTGCATGAGGTTGAAAGCCATTTTGCAGGGATAAGATTCAAAATATTTTTTTTATATTTGAGCTTATATTAACTATATCTTAATTAGGGAGCAGTATAAATTACCTAAATGTTCTCAACCTACGACCTTTTCTTGATTTTGCACAGCCCAGGTAAATGAAGTACGAGGTTGCCTGATTGTTCGGCAATGACGTCGATTGTAAGCATCTTTCGTATTATATTTATCGGGTTCGTTATAAGGTAATTGAGAAATATTTTGTGTGTATTTGATCGAAACTCTTTGCTCCATTGCTGTTATCTGTGGATTCAGACGATTAAGTTGTTCATATCATTCATTGTTTGAATGGAATGTTGTGATTTCTCCTAATATTTACTAACATTAACGCACGAAAAAAAAATCATATTAATACCACATATATTTCAATTGCTGACCAGTAATACTACGCAGAATAATATCCCACCTACTTGTAAGAAAGTTATAGGATGTAGCCAACCTAAGTTAAAATGCTCAATAGAGACATTCTTTGAGGATATTATTAGTTAGAATGCCTATATACCAACCAATCAAGAAAGACTTCGACTCAGATTTTGAATCACAAAATGAAAACATAGCAGCAACTGATACCAATCAAAGGGATATATGATTGAGAAGGAAAGAAAATAAGGCAAGTTTATTAGGACATGGATTAGCTAGTACAAAGTATGCCGCGATACAGATGATAAGTTTAAGTTTTCCGGCGATTTTTCGCAGGACAACATTATAAGCAGCAGCATAAATTCGTAATATTCATATCTACAAAGTACGAAAATACACAGATTCTAGTAACATAGGAAGATGACTTAATACATACTCTTGATGGGGGTGGTATCAGCTTTTGCTTTAGTTCAAACATCAAAGGATAGTTCTTCGTCTGTAGGGCAGGAAAAGATCTGGGATACTTCTTAGTGTATGCCATCGTCGTTAAAGAATTGTATAATCTACTTTTTTTCGGAACTTCCTTTCTCCTTGGGTGCAATGAACAACACTCGTGCTTTCCTGCCGGGTAAAAGAATATCAAATGTAAGACAAAGAGGAAAGTCTTACAGTAAACTTAATCTAAAATATACAACTATACATAAGATGGTAAATTGGGTTCGACGTTTCAGAATGAAGGATCAGACGTTCAAGTTGGTCCTCGGAATCTCAGAGTAATCTCAACCAATCTCATTGATTTATTCATTGGCCAAATAGGGCCATTGGAAAATGGCAAACCAGAGAAGAAATACCGCTAGAGAAGCGGATAGCTTCTATTTTGATGAGATCAAGAACTTTCTTGCAGCAGATAAGTTCTAAGTTTATACATAAGCAATGAAGTTGCCGTGCACATAGTTCTAGAGCCAACAAAAAAAGTGCCTATACAATCATGGTATGCAATGTCAGAACATTATGTGCAACTGTAAGACGTAACTACACATCAACCGAACTAAACGGACTAACCAAATAATCCAAAAGGAGATCTCACCGCGTCACTGATTTTTAAAGACACAGATCCTCGGAAACCGAAAAGAATGGACCACAACGTCGTGTTAAGCATTAAAGAAGGCGGCACAGAGCAGAAATAAAAGTAGACCAAGAGCCAATTAAAGTATACACCCAATGGAGCAAATCTCCTATGCAATCATTATCCAAAGACAATCACAGGCACGTGTAATAATTAGAGCCAATCAAATATCACCTCATCCTCCTGCTCAAAACGAGTTCATCTCGAGACAATAGGTCCTTCTCTTCAACAGCATCCTGGCGGCTGTGCCAAGTGGTTCCTCGAAAGCGGAGGCAACCCAATTACCCTCAGTGACATCCTTCCTCTCGCTCGGCCTTATCGCCACCAAAGTTGCCCCTTTCAACACCATCCCATTTGGCAATTCTATACTAGCTGCATACCAAAGCCTCATATTTAATGCTGGCACAAGCGTTCTCTTCGAAGCAGATGAAGCCGAAAGAGGCTTCACTCTTAATTCCTCCAACTGAGCTTTGTTCATCGATAGCACCCCTTGGCCATCTGCATCTGTCAAGATCAAGTTCTCCAACGTTTTGTGCTCGGAGATAATCTGCTGAAGCAAGTAATGCCTTGCCGAGGCCGCGATCAAAGAGCTGATTGTCCACACAACACGGAGTTTTAACCCCCCGTTTGTGTAGAACGACTCGGGTATGCTTCCATTGTCATTCTCCCCGTTATTGTCGTTGCTACCGTTATTACCATCATGATCGGCGACATTCCAACAGCAGTTATTACTATTATTACCAGCAGTAGTGCTATGTACAACACTAGAAGCACCTAGAATGACACAATTGTCAAGCGTAGACCCAAAGCTAGCTTTCCATTTAAGAAGAATACCCTCATCAACGCCCAATTCCCCACTGGGCAGCTCAATTCTCAACATCTTAATCTCATTGAAGTTCTTCAATACCTGCGTCGGGGAGTGATGCGTAACGCTGCTAATCACCGCGCTCTCGCCGTCGTCGAACTCCTGAACTCGCCGGTAATTAGGGTTTACGATCTGAGTCAGCGATTGCAAGGGCTTGATGAGTCCCGACACGAAGAACCTGAAGAGCGACGCGATTGGATGGCGGGACTTGTAGGACGCGGAGGCCGACGCCGCGGACGACGCGTCGTCGTCCGAGATGACGCAGTCCACACGCACGACGACCGTGTCCACCTGCGGCACGAGCGCGTGGAAGCGGCGCGATACGACGCAGCAGCGTCCCAAAGCTTTCACGTCGCCGACCCTGTTGAAGATTAGGAGGACGATCGAGTCTGGCAGGCGGTCGAACTCATCGGTCGGTGGTGGTGAGTCTGCCATCGGTGGGCCCAGATCTAGCCGGATCGACCCCATCTGTGAAACGAACGTCTTGGGATCAAATGAGATGAACTGTGGATCTGATGTGAGCGAATGGAGATGGCTGAGAGAGAACCCTTTTCTGTGTGAGCTTTGTGTCTTGAGATTATTGAAGGTAAGGTAATAAAACGACACTGCAGCTGAGCTCTCTCTCTCTCTCTCTCTAGCATAATGGCAATTGAATAATTATAAACATTATTAAAGTAAAATTGTAATTTTATATTACAAAATTCTAATTTCTCCTCGAAAGTCTTATTCCATTATATTATTATTATTATATATTTTAGTTATGGGTAAACATATAGGTGACGAATTTGTAGTTGCCTCATTTCCACATAATGACATCACTCTTTTGAAAAAATCTATAGATTCATCAGAAGCATTAATAGCAATAGATTCTTTAGAAATTTTTCTTTTCTTTTTTCTAAAGAATTAAAATAGGCTATGAATGAAACCCGAAAATTAATATAGAATGGTTATTGTCAACTACTTTTGACTCTTCATAAATTATAGTAAAAATACTTTCTCCTTCAGAATTCAATTCAAGTAAATGGAGAATATCAGAGAAATTCAAACGTCGTATTGGGCTTACTGTTGAAGACCAAAAGTTATAATGGGTCGATAGTCAAAGCCCAAAAATCTAATGTGTGGTTTCTTTAAAGGAGTTATATGAATTATTTCTTCATTTTTTTTTTGGCAATTTTTCACAATTGAAGTAAATTTTATTTTTTACTCAACTGATAATTATTGATAATTCTTTTCTATTAATAGCAGTTGCAGTATCAAGATATATGAATGTGTGTGTATAACACCTAGAACTCACCTTGAATTTGTTTTTGGCAATTTTTTTTCTAATTATGCCATGCATTTATTTTTTTAATTATATTTACATCTTACGATACCCTCATTAGAAAAAAAACGATTGAATGAATGAGAAGAATAATAAATATTCATGAAAGTTTATAAATAAAAGTAAATCCAAGTCATATTCCACACCAAATATATCAACAGCAAAATATATATATATATATATAAATCTACGAATCAAAGAAGCATCTCATTACATGAATGAGAGTCATTTCTCAAGTCTAATCAAGATGAAAGCTTCGAAACATCTTTTTGTTTTTGAATAATTCGATGCCTTTTATCCAAATCATATTAGACTAATAGTCAAAGTTTCAAAAGGCAAAGCCATACGTCAAAGTAACCCTATTATTCTTTCACAACCATCTATGTAATACACGCACATGTATATTTTTTTTGTATATATATATAATGCCCAAAAAATTGGTAGTATAATTATAGGGTTCGACGTTTTTCATTACCATATATATACTATAAAAAATAGCTTAGGCTTAGACTTATAATTGGGTGAAGAAATCGTAGCCAATAATTTGTGGTTACAAAGGAGATTCGTTCATGTATCTATGATCAGCAATGATATGAGCAACAAGTGACATAGAATGTGACACAACGAAAGTTATATATATATGTAAATAAAATATTGATTTCTTCCTATATTGGTGAGCTCGATGCAATTTATTATATTCCGTGGACCTCAAATGCCCATATTTCTCCATTGATATGGAATTCCATCTTGGTACGAAATTCAAAATTGCAATATTTTCATATATTTATAGCATATTATGTAATAGACTTAAAAAGATGATACACATAGTTGAGTTCGATTTATTAGAACCGTGACTCTTGGGAGACATTACATATGTTGTATGATAACGACGACTCCATCGAGACCACAACACTGTCTCTCTCATTCAAAGCTTATGCGTACAAGAAATAATTATTAAAAGAAAGTGAAATATATGTATATATATATATAGCTTGATTGATATGGACTTCCACTATTTAATTGTTAGGTACCAACCGATATAGACGAGTATGCAAATCATTTTCTTAAAATATTTATTAATAAACGCAAACATATATTTAAAAAGAAAAAAGAAACGCAATAAAGAAAAGAAAAAGAAACCTATTCTTTTCCACCTAAGGCAAGTTCCCAATAGTCAACCCCCTACAAGTTGACCCCTTTTAGCTAACAATGACGACACGATGACGTCATTTCTCGAACAGCCTTAGCCTATCATCGTCCAACCTCGTCTTGTAAGCCGAGTTCTTATACTCCCACCAAGTGAACTCTCTGTACAAGCTCTCCTCGCCGTCTTCCATGGCCGCACTCAGGGGTGCGATCTTCTCCATCAACGGCGGACCGCCGAAGAATATCATCGAGACCCTCGACTTCGAGCTGTCCGTCAGCACCCTATGCTTCACGCTCCTCAGCCTGCCGTTGGTCATCACCTGCAGGGAATCGCCGACGTTGAAGAAGAAGGAGGTTTGATCGGACGGCACGGAGACCCACGAGCCGTCCCTGAGGCATATCTGCAGGCCGGAAGTGTTGTTTGATCTCACCACGGATATGATCTGCGGGTCGGTGTGTTCGCCGAATCCGATCAGATTCCGGCCGGTCAGCGCCGGTTTGAGCTCAGGGCACGGCGGGTAGTGGTTCAGCCTGAAGCATGAGTCGCTTTTGTCGTCTCTTATGAGCCTACTCAGAGCGTACTTCGAGCCCAATCCCATCTCTTCTGCTATCATTTCGAGGACTTCGCAGGTCATCTCCTTCGCCATGGACACGTAGTCGTTCACAAGAGCCCTGCGCCGCGTAAGTGATAATAACGTTAAGTATGTAAAAGAAAGAAAGAAAGAAAGAAAGTTGGAAGTTTTTATTACCTTAAAGCTGCTGAAATATGAGGGATTGAAGATTTAGCATTCTGTGATATGAGGTTAGGGTTGGTGGAGAAGAGAAGATACTCTATCCAGCCCACGTCACCGTTAGGACCAATCTTCTTATTACCGTAGCCAAAAGGGTTAGGTGGGCCCGATTTTGACTTCACATCCAAAGGTTGCTTGAAGAACTTAATGGCCTCGGCTTCCAACAAGCTCAAGAAGTCCATTGAGATTCCATGGTTGACAACCTTAAAGAATCCGAACTCTTTGCAGGCTTCGACTATGAGGGTTTTGGCATTAGGGTCTTTGAGATCTACGACAGGTATGCCGGTGAAGACGTCTGAGTTGGGCTTGCATGTTTTGAACTGAGACAAGTTTTCAAGAACGTTATGTGATAGAACAACCATAATTCTTCAGTTAGATTTTTAGGAGGAAATGAGAAAGAAGTATATGTGTGAGAAGATTTATGAAACAGTTTGTGAGAAATATTGTGAGGAGATGATATGTATATATAGGAAAAAAAGAATATAATGGACCTTTTGTTATTTCATGGGAGAGAGATCAGAGGCTATTACTATATATAAAATGTTTATATATCAATTTTTGAGTAGTACCCAATTATTGGTGCATAAATAGGATTGGATTAATCAGCAAGTGCGGAAGAAATAAACATAGTATTATTTTTTTATTATTTTATTTCGTTCCTATCTTAGACAACATACCCAAAAATTCAATGCCAAAAGGCATGTAGGCTTTTATGATTTAGGGCAGTTTTTTCTTATATAATGCAATAATTCTTATAAGAACAGTGATAGAGAAGACAGATTATGTAATTATTGTAAGGTTTGAGTATCTATTTTCTATGAGTTATTGGCCATTAAAGCGACGTATTATTACTAGATGGATACTTAAAATAGGTTTCGTGGTATATTAAGCGAGCCTCTTAATCACACATATATGGCAATTAACAATAAATATTACTATTTGTTCATGCAGAGCTAATAAGTTAGTTAAAATGCCGCAATATTTGACAAAATAAATACTAAAAATGTGATTTAATCAATCAATACCTATTGCTGGCCCTATCTATACATAATATACCATGTGTATGTATATAATTAATATATGTAGGGCTCCCCTTCGAAAGTCCCCAGCCCTACCTTATGATTTAAAAGAAGAATTATTATCTAATTCGAAAAATAGAAAGTGATTTCTAACAATTAATTATGGCTGATGTTTGCTGATTTAATTAAATATATTATCATGATGGTAAATACTAACAATCCTGTTAGTATAGTATCAAACAAAACATGTTTTCTAATTTTATTTATTAGTAGAATAATAATAGACATTATTTCTTTCTTCCTTCTATACTCTCATATTATTATTCTATAAATAAATCTCTTACCATTTGATTAACGAACGACAATAATTTACATTGGATTTTCACTGTCAGACAATTAACTTGGGTCCCATGATCTCTCGTGTCGCTGTCGGAAAAAGGGGGACATAAATTTTGCAGATAAGCCCCCCATCTTATCTTATTTTACTATAGGAAAACATTGAAAATTAAATAATTTTATTATAAGAGTGGGGTAAATATTTTCATACTAGGCAATAATAATCTAAAATATTATTTTATTGATATACAAGTTGACTTCAGCTTTTATTTTCGAAGGTGTTAGTCATGACTGCAAACTCTCACACTCACTGTGTAAGAAAAAGTATGTGTCCTAATAATTATGAGTACTATGGCTACTACTATAGGCTTTCAATTTTGAAAGTCTCAGGGAGGTGACGTGGACGCTTCCTATTCGCTAAAAAAATATTAAATTTCAGAACTCTAAGTTCAACAAACTATTTATTTTTATTTGGCCCCAACTCAAAATGGACCACCTTTTTTTTATTAATAATAAATACCACGACGAATCACATCTAAGTAGGGATATATAATTGAATGCTCCGAACTATAAAAGTGCGTGGTATCTTCATTTACTCGTAGCAGATTTGCTAGCCACACCACATCATTCATTATCAACAAATCACACATTTGCCCCTGAATTTACGATAATTGCAAATCTACCCCCCAAAATGGATAAATTACTGTTTCCAACTCAAAGCCATGGTCCATGAGAATGCAGTCGCAAACACATGAATATAACATCGACACGTAGCTACTTGAAGAAAACCCATAACTAAAAAAGAAAAAGCAAGCATATTATATTATTATATACGAATCTTGATGTACTTTTATATATTTATCTATGTTTACAAACTTATATGATTTAAAATAATAAATCAGCTAAAAATCACGTGTTTCTTTTTTTTATTTTGTATTTTATATTCAAATGTACTAAGCTAATTACCTCAACAAAACCATTTGAATAAAATCGAACATCCACTTGGGGCGGGCGAAACCTCTACGGAAAGAGAAACCATCAATAATGAAACAAAAAGGAAAATCGATAAAAACAAGATTAAAAGTATGGACAAAAAGAACTAAAGACCATATTATAAACTAACCTAAGCACTCCATACGATTGGCAATTAACCACATATCTATCATACTCTCTACTCTTTTCGGTCTTCAATTTCGAAAGTTGTATTTTTTGGGAATAATACTCCCATATGGGAAGAAAACAACTCATACATTAAGAAAAAATTCCCTCAAATTGGAAGACTAAAGAAACAAAAAATAATTTAAAGAACACGGA
Organism: Lindernia subracemosa; assembly: GCA_028392965.1. Lineage (NCBI taxonomy): Eukaryota > Viridiplantae > Streptophyta > Magnoliopsida > Lamiales > Linderniaceae > Vandellia > Vandellia subracemosa. Next base: position 252,330 of record JAQPCC010000032.1, read on the forward strand.
ATAAAAAAAAATTAAATAAAATAAAAGCATCCCAACCTACCCTTAATGGAGGAAGGGGTATAAGAAGTTTTCTTTTTAGGGTTTCGTAAGAGAGAAGAGGAGGAGGAGGAGGAGAGACTAGAGAATAAAAGATAAAATGTAAAATGTTTTTTGCTTTCAATAAAAATCATGTGTTTCATGAGCCAAAACTGCTGTCGGAAAAAACATCATCCTCAACCTCAGTCAGCAACAGCATTTGTCTGAAAACTCTACCATACTCCCAGCCAATCAACGTGCATATCTGAAAACATCCGTGCCCTGCAAATAGCTAGAGTATATATATATATATTGCACTGCGCCTCTGTCGTTTGTTGTCTTCAAACAAAAGCTGACCACCCTCGCAGATAGATTCAGAGAGATGATCAATCTACATATTTCACGTGGTGACGAGAGGACGACGATGATTCCTCCTGCCCAGTTGCATTGGATATTATTACAATCCTTCCTTACGATGAGAGATATAGTTGTCTGGTTATTTCCGAGGAGTCAATCCCATGTCTGAACTTGGAAAGGGCCAACACCAACCAGCAGTACTACTGTTCTGTTAAACTCCATCATCAGATGAATTGAGGTCTCACATGGAAGGCCGGGCCAGGTCGGGCCGGGCGGGGACTTCTTTCATTCACATGCAACACTGACGAGGATTTCTGACTCTGTGTGAGTGACGTACTATTAGTACGTCTGCTCTGCCTGCCATGAAATCGTGCGTTGAGATGGGCCCACTGTAGGCTGGAGAATAGTCCAGCCCAATAAAAGGGCCCATAATTCCCCATAAAAGGGCCCATAAATTTGATAAAAGGCCCACGAAACTTGTCTCTGCTTTTGTTTTTCTATTTCATTATAATAACTAGTATTTTACTCACACATATACTATAATATATAAATATATATAATATAATTATAATCTAAAATGTTTAATAGATGAAATTATAATTTAAAATAAATTATATATTATTTTTGGTATGTAAAAAGATTAAATTGATTTGTAAGAATATAATTATAGTAAATTATAAATTTGAAAGGATCATTTTTTGAATTAAAATAAATAATTAAAATAAGGGTAATATAGTAATTATTAAAATTAAATTAACACACCAAAACATTTATTATAAGGTCATCATCAATAATAAAATAAAAAGATAATAATAATAATAATAATAGTAGAACAATGTAATATACCCATGATTAATTTTTGCAAGAAGCGTCAAACAAACAAGCAACGAATATATCATTCGAAACTTCCTTCTTGTCAAAGCATGCTTTGTTTTTAAATATATATTTTTTTATTATTTTGGAAAGTAAAAAAGAAATTAAAAAATGGTTTTTTTTTTCCTTCTAAAATTGTATATATAGCATGCGTGAGATATTATTATCAATTGCGTTGTTTTATAAAACTATGCAATAACATTGTTGGCGCATGCATGTTATGTTAATATCACACATTTCATTCATAGTGATGTAAACTGTTTGGTGACGTTTCTACAAATGGATGTCATTGGTCGGCATAGAATTTTGAAGGATAATGTTCTTTATTTTTAGGAATTTTATATTGCAATTTGTAAATTTATTTTAGCTCCTTTTCTCAATGTATAATAGCTCTTTATTTTAGTATCCTTATTAAATTTAATTTATTACGTTGATTAAAAATGTCATTGATACGCAGATTTCGCTCTTCACTTTCACGCGTGCCCTTCCATCGAACGGCTAAAAAGCCATCCGTGTTGCACGGAAAAGATAGATCCAACGGTTCATATTAGCCTACATTGACTCCACGCTTCACTTCCCCCCAAATAAATTGCGACGCTCGCTCACTTCTTGCCCTCCACCACTACTATTCATAAACAGGAGCTCATTTTCACTGATTCGATCTTCAAGTTTTGGCGGTTCTTTGAAGAAATTTTCGGTCTTCTGCTTCTTGGGTAATCATCTGATCTTTTGCGATTCCTTTTTAGCTCTAAAATGGCACATAGTTCGTATTAGATTAAGATTCAATTTCTTTCGTGTTCATCTGGGGAGTATTTTTATGGAATTTATGTGGGTCTTTGTGTATGTGCTTATATCTTCGTGGGCTTATGTTGATTGTTTCAGTTTTGATGTTGATCTTTTGGTGAATTATAATCCTAGATTCCTTCTCCCTCTGAATCGTTTGGATCTATGATGTTGGCTGTTGTCTAAATGCATTTTATCATCAATGGATTCGTTTAACTGTTGTCAAATCCTTGAGAAAAGATTTGAGCGTTTATGCAATCTTAAGACTTTACAGAGTTTCTTTTCTTCCTCTGTTTTGATCTACATCGAATATGCCAATGTTATCACACTCAAATCTGATTTATTTTCCTTGCAATTGATTATGACAGGAGAAAGGTTTGGATTGGAATGGAACTATCATAGTCAGAGCTCTACAAGCGAACAAACATGCCGTTGGGATCTCCTGTTTTCTTCGAGAAATGCGTGCGCCTGGTTGCGTTCTTTCTTGTTATCCTATAATTTATCTCTCTTGGTAATTCTTGGTTGCTCAATTTCCAAGTTTTATCGCAAAAAAAAAAAAAAGTATCACACAGAACATATTCGACGAGATTTTAAATACTTGCAGATCAAACGTTGATAAGCTATCACATTCCTGCAAAGCACGGTTCAGGTTTCTTAGTTACTTTTGGTGGGGGGGATTGAGAATGCACATTGCAGTCACACGAAGGAAGTATAAAGAAGAGGATTACTATAACATGATCGTTGGTAGCATTGCTTTTTATCAATTGATGCAAGTTCGTCAGGTCAGTAGATTTTCCTTTTCTTCGATCTGATGCAGTTTTTCTTGAGTCTTCGTGTCTTTGATCTTCATAATTCGATGGTAATAACTTTTCTTTTCATTGTAGGCTGAGTATTTCCGTCAGTTGCTTAAGCCTGTCACGTAGTCTTTGGCAATCACCTTCGTCTAAGTTAATCTTAAGTCATTGAAATCCCTTAGGCATCGGTCAGACCAAACGTCTTCCTATTTTCGATATGGATACAACCTAAGCTACTGTACCATAAACCTTTTCTCTGAAAAACAAAACTCAGATTGTTGCTGAACCACTTAAACTTCTTCGCAGCCATTAGATTAGTAGTTCACAGATACCTCTTTTGTAAGCAAGCTCTGATGAATTTCGAACAGCCAGATTTTCCAGGAAATACTATGTTCCCTCTTTCTGATTGGACGGGCCATTACATGAAAAATGCTCACATAACCCCCCCTGTCTTAAACGGGCAACTTTTGCCACCTGGGATTGAACCTCTGAGGCCCTATCATAATGTTAATGTCCAACCTTCAGCCAACTGTCCTAAGAAATTTATCATCATTGATCAAACTCGCAACGGTAGGCAGGTAATGTTCAATCCCAAAGTAAACCCCAACTTGGTTTATCCTGGTTTTGGAGTTAATCCTTCATTTTCCCATGACAACATCGATCAGAACGATGGTGCTATTGACAAGGAAAATGTTATTTCATCCTTCAAAGAAGATTCTGATGACATTGATGCACTCTTAAGTGCTGGTTTTGAAGAAAATCAAGAATGTAACGACGAGGATGACGATGTGGTGAGCACTGCAAGAAATGATGCATGTTATTACAAGTGTGATTCACCTGATTCGTATTCCAACTATGAGACAACACCGTCAGCAAAGAAGTCATTTGTAAGGAAGCCCGTCGGGGATCGCTGTAATGACAAGAAGCGCCGGAGAATCAGAAAGACGGTAAAGGCCTTAAAAGGAATAGTCCCCGGTGCTAACCATACGAGTGCCGTGACTGTACTCGATGAAGCCGTTCAATACCTCAAGTCTCTGAGGGTCGAAGTTCAGAAGATGGGAGCCGAAAATGCAAGAAACTGAGATTCGTAATGACCCATTGAGAGATCTTTCTGGGCTTCTGCTGATGGTTATTGCTTAGTTATGTATTCGTAGCTTCTACAACATGTAAACCCTTTTTCTTTCCCAACTTTCCTACTATTCTGTTCTAAATTAGACATCTTGGTTTATTTCAAATACATTGTGTATCAGATAGTTGTAATATTTGTCAAATTAATATCATCTCATTATATATATTATCCATGAGACCAATGACCCTGTCTATACTATCCATTGCCATGAAACCAACCCAAGCTCTCTCCATGGAGCAAACACTTCCATGTCAGATATGGACAAGCAGTAGCAAGTAGCATAGTATAGTCCACTTAATGTAATATGGTGGAAACCTTTATAGCCACTTTAAGTACAGTTAAAATGTTCAAAGGTCAAACTCAGCATCATTGAACTTTGGCTCAATGTGCGCCATTGCCAGCCATTAAAATCATAAATTAATGGATTGATATCTTTCAGTCTCCACTTGGCTGGCTCATCATTTTCGTCACTTTCTGACAACTTGCATATATTATATAAGAATCAAGAGAACAAGCTAATAGATTAGGGCAATGATCTGCTGTCAAACAAACCTTTTCTATGCATGCATCCCTTTTGAATTCTTTTCACATTTGGCCATCCTCTAGCTAGCTTGTTGCTTCTTCACATTCACTGTCTGGGCTCGTTGACTTTTGTTACAGTTGACCAAAGTGAGGCTGAACCTTGGTACTTCTAGAATGAAAGCAATGGCTTATAAGGTAAAAGAGTAAAGCCTACATCTTGTCATAAGTCAAAGGTCACCTTTGGACTCCATGTAATAATGATCTGTACTAACAAAACCTTGAGAGAAACGTCTTCGTTTCTTCAATTCTATAACTCTTGAGTGCAAGTCAACATATGGGACCCCTTTTTAGTTTAGGTTGGTCATAGGTTGACTCTTGTCCCAAAAGTTGACTTTGAGTTGCCTTCTGAATTTCGGCTGAAACTAAGTGGGTAATACACACGCAAGTCCTCCTTCCTTCCTTCCAAGTTCTTTATAAAAGAATCAAAACTCCATCGCCAGGGCAAGAAACTAAAAAAAAAAACAGTTAATATCATGATACTCAAAGTCACACCAGCATCACTTATATTCTGTATTCTCATGCATGGAGTTCTCTCAGCAACACGGCCAGCTCAAGAATCTGAGATAGTCCAGGCATTGAAAGCTTTCAGAGCCTCAATCATCGGCGATCCACTAGGCGTCGTACGAGGTTGGAACGACGCGAATCATTACTGCAACTGGACTGGGATTACATGCGATCCCTTGTCTGAAAATGTCGTGTCGATTGCTCTAGTCGGCAAGCAGCTTCAGGGCACGATCTCGCCCTTCCTTGGAAACCTCTCCCATCTCCAGGTTCTTGATTTGTCCGACAATACCTTCAATGGCTACATCCCACCTCAGCTGGGATTGTGTTATAACCTCACTGTGCTGACTCTTTATGGCAATTCTCTGTCGGGATTTATCCCCGAAGAACTCGGGAATATGGGAAGCTTACAGTCGTTGGACTTGGGTAATAATCGTCTGAACGGAAGCATTCCCAGGAGTTTATTCAACTGTACTACTCTGATAGGAGTCGGCCTAGGGGACAATCGCCTGTCAGGGAGAGTTCCATCTGAGATAGGCGACTTGGCGAATCTTCAAATCTTCGATGCTCATAACAATTCTCTAGATGGATTCATTCCTTCCTCCATAGGAAAGCTGAAACAAATCCAGGGTATTGACCTGAGCCAAAACCAGCTATCTGGGACCATCCCTCGGGAAATTGGGAACCTCTCGAACCTCCAAATCCTTCACTTGTACGCCAATTCTCTCGCCGGGACGATCCCTCGGGAAATTGGGAGTCTCTCGAACCTCCAAGTCCTTCATCTGTACGAGAATTCTCTCGCCGGGGAAATCCCAGCCGAGCTAGGAAGCTGCACTAGTCTAGTCTGGCTAAACATATACAGCAACAAGTTCATCGGTGCTATTCCACCCGAGCTCGGCGAGCTGATCAACTTGCAAGAACTGAGGCTGTACAATAACATGTTGTCTTCCACCATACCAGATTCTTTGTACAATCTCAGATCATTAGTTCACTTGGGACTCTCTCAGAACAAATTGGTAGGTGGGATTTCGCCAAAGATTGGATCTTTGAGGTCCCTTCAGGTCATGACTCTTCATTCGAACAACTTCAGTGGTGAGCTTCCTTCGGAGATAACCCTATTGAGCAACTTAACGTACTTGTCGATAGGGTTCAATTCTTTCACTGGCCCTCTTCCGAGGGACATAGGGCTGCTGTATAATCTGATGAACCTAACAGCAAACGACAACTTTCTAGAAGGCGCCATTCCTCCTAGCATTGCCAACTGTAGTCGTCTCCTCGTGATTACTCTGACTGATAATAGAATCACGGGGAAGATACCACAAGGGTTCGGTCGGCTTTACAACCTTACTTTCTTGTCCCTCGGTAATAACGAGCTGTACGGCGAGATCCCTGATGGGCTCTTCAACCTCTCGAACCTTCGAGTTCTTGATCTCAGCGCGAACAACTTGCAGGGCCCTCTGAAGCCAGAGATTGGGAGGTTGGCGAATCTTCGAACACTTCGAGCTAGGGACAATTCTTTCTCTGGAGAAATACCGAAGGAGATTGGGAATCTGAGCGAGCTTCTGGACTTGAATATTCAGATGAATCAATTCTCGGGTTCGATTCCTTCGGAGCTATCGAGGCTGGCGAATCTTCAGGGGATGTATTTGTTTGGGAATAAGCTCGAAGGGTTCATCCCAGAAGAGCTCTCCATGCTTACAAAGCTGGCTGATCTTCGTCTGCAAGGAAATCGACTGTCTGGTCCAATCCCAGGTGCAATAGTTAAGCTCGAATCGCTTAATTATTTGGATCTCAGTGAAAATAAGCTTAATGGGACAATCCCAGAAGGGTTGTCTCGTCTTAGTCGTATGATGGCTTTAGATCTTTCACATAATCAGTTTGTAGGAAAGATTCCTGGGTCAGTTATCTCAGGTATGAAGACTTTGCAGCTCTACCTTAATCTCTCACACAACAGCTTCGATGGAGCTGTCCCGAAGGAGATAGGCATGTTAGAAATGGTTCAGGCGATAGACATATCGAGCAATAATATCTCTGGGAGCATACCTCGGACTCTCGAAGGCTGCGTGAATCTGATCTCCCTCGATCTGTCCAAGAACACCTTGTCTAGTCAAGTTCCAGGTGAGATTTTCGATAATCTTAAGCAGCTGGTGAATCTAAATCTTTCGTGGAATCGATTAGACGGTGTAATCCCTGAAACGTTGGCGAGTTTGAGGTCATTGTCTTTGGTTGATTTGTCTCAAAACAAGTTCAGTGGGAATATTCCCGAGAGCTTCGCCAACATGTCTTCCTTGAAACATCTCAATCTTTCTTACAATATGCTGCAAGGTCGAGTCCCTGAGACGGGCGTGTTCAGTGATATGACTTCTAGCGATTTGCGAGGGAACCTAGCTCTGTGTGGACCCAAATTCTTACAGCAGTGTAATAGCAAAAGCCAGTCTGCAAGCTCCAAGCGTTTCTCAAAGAAGGCCTTGTCGATTGTTCTGGCGTTAGGATCTGCTTTTGTATGCATCCTCTTGCTATCTACTTTTCTTTATGTCCTATGCAGAAAGTCCAAGAAACAAAAAGCTGGAATCAGTAGTTTGGAGTCAGAGTACACGTCAGCGAAAGGACTCAAAAGATTCGATACAGATGATCTGATGACGGCCACAAACTCGTTCGACGAGGATAACATAATCGGTTCGAGCTCTTTGAGCACGGTCTACAAGGGTAAACTCGAAGATGGGAAGATAGTAGCTGTAAAGAAACTGAACTTGAGCCAATTCGCGGAAGAATCTGACAAATGCTTCCACAGGGAAATCAAGACTCTGTCTCAGGTAAGGCACAAGAATCTTGTTAAAGTCCTAGGTTATGCTTGGGAGAGTGGAAACCTCAAAGCATTGGTGATAGAGTTCATGGAGAATGGAAACTTGGACAAGATGATCCATGGTAGGGAGAGTGCAGATCGTCATCTTCCTGCTTGGACTTTATCACAGAGAATCGATACGTTAGTTTCTGTTGCCAATGCAATGGTGTATCTGCACTCGGGCTATGGTACACCTATCGTTCACTGCGATTTGAAGCCTTCTAACATCCTTTTAGATGCTGACATGGAAGCTCACGTCAGCGATTTCGGAACTGCTAGAATACTCGGCGTTCATCTCGAAGAGGGAAGCAGCATCTCCTCTGCTTCATCAGCGTTTGAAGGAACTATTGGCTACTTAGCTCCTGGTAATCAATCAATCTCTTACATTTTCTCCATCATTTACATGGCCTAGCATTACACTGTAATAAAACTCTTTTCCTCATGGCTCAGAATTTGCATACATGAGGAAGGTTACAACCAAGGTTGATGTCTTCAGCTTCGGGATAATAATGATGGAGATGACCACTAAGAAAAGGCCAACAGGGCTTACAGATGAAGAGCTGTCACCTATTACATTGTCTCAACTCGTACACAGAGCCGTCCAACGTGGACACGACGGTCTGAATCAGGTTTTGGATCCCGAGCTAGCATCATCGCATGCTTCGAAGAAACAAGACGTTGTCATACAGCTGTTAGATTTAGCATTATCATGCACTAGCCCGAATCCCGAGGATCGTCCAGACATGGAACATGTGGTGTCTTGCCTCGTAAAGATTCGTAGAACGGCATGAAAAAATAGTTTTAGCTTCAGTTTTTACACGAACTTGCAATAAAAAGTTAGTACATTCAGGTGAGATTACTTTGAGTTGAGTGTAGGAAAGACAGTAAGGTGAAATATATGTAATGATCCTACCTACCATCACAACTCAAAACCTATGTGGTCTGCTGAAACAGCTTATTGAGTGCATTGGTTCTTAACAGATATGTCCCGAGCGCATTGCTCTTTCTGTACGGTTCAATACACAACACATCCTTTCCGTTTTCCACTTGCTGTGATTGAGTAGTTGCACTGTCCACCCCGACGACCGTGCCCCCTTGTCGCTTTATATACTCCCATTTATCTTGAAACAGGTACAATCCCACCATGAAACATACTTGAGCAGTGAAAACTACGGTCCACAGCGTTGTTTCTCTTGACGTCTTCTCGTGATATGCCTGTAAGCCCGTGTATATATTCAAGATTCCCACTAGAGAAACAGTTGTTCCGAGGATCCAATGTGAGAAATACCACACACTTCTGCAGTTAGTTCCCCTGAGTGTTTGAAATGAGCTGCTGTTAGTATTATTATTATTATTATTCGAATATGTGTAACAACTGTATGGTTGATATATTACTACCTACCTCTTAGGCCTTCGAAATCCGATCAAGACTTGCAAGTAAATGGCGGCATAAAGAGCCAGGCCTATCCTCTGGTGACTGTTGTACTCATTTTCGAAGTTTCTGATCGATAGAGCTGCTCCGACGGTGATAAGAAGCACCGCCAGTGTCTTCGTATGATGCAAAAACAAAGCAATGGTTGCAGTGAGAACTGTGCTATATACTTCTTACATGATAATCTTAGATAAATCTCATGTTAGAAGAGCAGACACTCAGTAATCTTGCCACCTAAACTGTAGGGTCAACTCAGTATCATTACAAGTTGAATTCCCATGCCACTAACCAAAGGGCATCATGATTCAGTCTAATAATACACACACTATAAGGTTGAAGAGAGACACCATGATCTTGATCACATAATAAACTGTCGGATCAAGCAGTGTCAACCAAAAAAATGCATACCGAATTAAATTTGTTTTGATGGACGTGCTGGAAGACTTTGGAGATGCTGATTTCGCGAGATCTCCTTCCAGCAACACCACTCTATCATCTTCTTTAATAGTTTTGCTTTCTAGTTCAATCAGATTGTTATCTGAGTGACTTTTGAGCATGAAGACGATGCAGCAAGTATAAAAAATAAACAAACAAACAAACAACAGCAAATACTGGCTTCGACAAGCAACCATATCTAATGAATTGGTTGATGAATGGGATGGGGATGTAAAAACTCAAGTGCTTACACTTTTGACTGGGATGATGATTCCTTATATTCCAACCACTCTATATAAATCCATGCCACAAGGATTGGGATGATTCCAAGCAAGAATGACACCTGGGCAATAATAGGTAAACGCGAATGGTTCATGTTGTGCACTTCTTAGTCAAGGACGATTGAATCCTCAACAGTAGCCAAAGTGGAAAAAAAAAAAAAAAAAAAAAAACTTGAATCTTATAAGCCAAAATCCCATGTTTTTAGGCAAGAAAACGTGAATGGAGTTACGACAGTAAATAAGCATGATAAGGCCAGCTAAGTTTTCTTAGAAAACAAACACGTGTTTTTCGTTCTCTTAAAACTGCAACTCAACAATTACTGTCCAATCACCATTTAAATGTTCATATAACTGTTATGCTATTGGTTGACGGACGACAAACGTGCACGCATTTTGGGCCTCTTCAGACAGGACAAGGCTTACCAATCTGAGCTCACTTCTAAGAACTACATTTGCCTCTTACACGAGGAAGCCACATCTTCCCAAAAGACCAACATTCTCCAGTTGGAATATTCACTAAATCATGTGTCCACTAAGCTGTTAACTTTGTTTTCTTCAACTTAACACTCTACCAGAACTAACACATAGATCAAATACAATAACAACTATTTAAATGCACCGGGATACAATTACAAGCAGCACACGGGGCTAAGCAATAATCAGTCAATATGCTACTTAATACCCCTTATCTTCATATAGTGCAAACAAACTAAGATAAAAAATCGTAACTCTATCATCAATACTAGACTACATCACAATGCGATCAAATTAACCACCACAATCCGATCCATTAACCAAAATCAGCTCAATTCAAACGAAAATTAGGAGATCCATCCACAAAATCGCATGCAAAAACCGCAATTCAAAAGATAGGCGAAACAATCGCACGACAGAAACCAAAAAACCTAAACTGACCAGGTGTCACTGGTCCAGAAACCACCGCTATTCCGTCGCACGGTCTCAAGAAGTATCAATAAAATCAAAGAGCTCTAACGGTCATCGATCGAGCCACGGTTAACGACAACAAACAATATAGCTCAAGTAGATCGAGTATGGTGGTGATGGAGTATGTAGTGTAGTGTGTCCACGTAACGTCGTCGTTTTATTCAAGAGGTATGAATAATATTATTTTGTTTATTCTCTCTCTCTCTACCGATTAGTATTTATTCATTTATTTTTATTTTTTATTTTTTAAATAGCGGGCCGGGCTAGTATGATAAGCCCATTTATGTCATACAGCACCGCTGAGGATCATCGAAAACACAAGAAACCCCAAATCACTAGTCGAGTGAATCCTCCGTTCTTCCAGTGAAAAATTTAATCTCCCAGCTTTTCTTGATTACGATCGGAGGACAGTTGCGTTCACAATGGGCTTCTTTGCTCAATCTTTCGGCGTCTTGGTCTGCACCATCGTCACGTTCCTCCTGTCTGCTGCACTGGGCAAGGTGGGAAGTTACTGTATGGGTCCTTTCTTTTAGTCGGAAATGATGATGCAGATGCTCAATTATTGCGTTTTCTATTCAATTAGAGATTTGGGCTTCTGATTTTTCCATAATTAGAGTTGTGCGATCTGATAAGTGGAAATTTTTAACCTCAAACTGGAATTGAGCCACGTCTATTGTAGGTTGTTACTCTATGAAAATTACGAGTCTGTCTCAATTCGCATGGCATCAGAGTTTTTCGATTATTGGTAGAGAGTTTCATTTTCAGCGACAGAGGAGATTTGTTTACCGTGTGCTTGTTGGAAAATTCCAACCTTTTCATTTTCTGGAGTTGGAAGATGATTTTTTTATTTATGCTCTTCGTTATTAAGCTGGATTTTCCTACTAATATGCAGTATCAACCTGATGAGCACGTCACTCTATATGTGAACAAGGTTGGCCCGTACAACAATCCTCAAGAAACGTATAACTACTATTCTCTCCCGTTTTGTCGGCCACCGGGAAATCCTCCTGCTCAACCGTTTGGAGAACTCGGTGAGAGTCTTGGAGGGAACGAATTGATCGATAGCCAAATTGAAGTAAAATTTAAAAGTATTGTGCCCCGGCCTTATTTTTATCTCATAGTCATACTCACACACTCTCAATTACATTACATTACGGTGCGTCATATGTGATTGATGTGTTTTGCAGGAGATGTTGAGAAAAGTAAAATATGCGAAATAGAGCTGGACGCAACTAAGGTCAAACGATTTAAGGATGCAATTGATAATTCATACCGGTTTGAGTTTTTCATGGGTGTGCTCTGCATTTATTGCCTTTAAGTTTCGTAAAGTAAATTTGTTTGTATTATCTTAAATTCGTCACACTTATTACTCTCTAACTTCTTTTGTCTCAATGTGCTCTCTTGGATCATATTTATGCAGATGACTTGCCGTTGTGGGGTATGTCTTACATCTTTCAGTTGGTTTGATTCAGAGTTGCTCCAAGTGCTTATGTTATTGGTACTGCTTTTGTGAAGGTTTTGTTGGTGAGACTCTTCCTGATAAGACACGTGATACGAAATATGTGCTTCGGACGCACAAAAATCTTGCCATTCAATATAATGGGGACAAGGTTAGTTTTTCGGCTAAGAAATATTTTTCCAATCGCCCATACAATTAATACCTGAAACCATTCATATATTGGAATCATTTTCATAGTGAGCTCAAAACGTGCAGATTATTCATGTTAACCTTACACAAGAAAACCCAAAATCACTTGAAGTGGGGAGAAAGCTGGAGATGACTTACTCTGTCAAATGGAGTCCAACTAATGTTACATTTGCACGTCGTTTTGACGCTTATCTGGATTGCCCCTTCTTTGAGCACCAGGTTTATCTGGGTTAAATTTCAAGAATTCTGTATTTGATGTTGCTATGATATAGGCGTGCTGGGGAGGTAGGCGTTGTTGTGACTAAATTATTCTATCTATTTAAGCAGATCCACTGGTTCTCCCTTTTTAATTCTTTCGTGATGGTCATTTTCCTAACTGGTCTGGTGTCGATGATTTTGATGCGCACTCTCCGCAGAGACTATGCAAAATATGCTCGGGAAGATGATCTTGAGAGTCTGGTAATGTTTTTAGAACTTACTTTTCAAGAAATGATTTTGGTCTTTCAACTAACTCATTTGCGATGGATTTTCCCTTCGCAGGAGCGGGATGTCAGTGAAGAATCTGGTTGGAAGCTTGTCCATGGGGATGTGTTTCGCTCTCCTCAAAATTTGGCTCTACTATCAGCTGTTGTCGGCACTGGAGCTCAGCTAGCCATCGTTGTTTTCCTCGTCATCCTTTTGGCTATTGTTGGCATGCTGTACGCCGAGTATGTTAAAATCCCGTCTGTGATTCAAATTAACATAAAGTTTTCCGTTTAGTTTTCACTTTCTGCTATTTGTTTTTGTTCCCAGGAGAGGAGCAATTATCACTGCCTTTATCCTATGCTATCCTCCTCCTTCGTTCATTGCCGGTTATGTGAGCACTGGCATGTATATACGCGGTGGAGGTGTGTCTATCACAAATTCCTTTGTTTCAAAGCAACATTTCTTAAAATTTGGTGATTTGATTCATTCTCAGACTTGATCCAATCCCATTGGCAGGAAAAAGTTGGATCAAAGCAACGATCCTCACAGTATCACTTTTCCCATTGATGAGTTTTGGCATTGGCTTGATATTAAACACCATTGCCATATTCTATGGTTCCTTGGCTGCCATTCCATTTGGCACTATGGCGATATTTTTTCTCTGGTCTAATTTTTCTTCCATTTTTGCATTTCTTGGCGCTGCACTTTCTAGAGACTGTAACGGTGCGGCGAACACTCCTTGCCGAGTACAGACCATCCCCCGGCCTATCCCGCAGAAGAAATGGTATTTGGCTCCATATAGTATTGCTCTTATGGGAGGTCTGCTTCCTTTTTGTAGCATCTTCATCGAGATGTATTTTGTCTTCACTTCCTTCTGGAGTTACAAGGTAACGATATATGCCGTTTTATTTAATCATTTGATAACTTTTTCGCGCTACACAATGACATCTGAAGAATCTCTCTCTTTCCCTTGACCTTCTTTCTCAAATAATATCCAATTCAGAAGAATACCTTTGTCTGTCTCAATCTTCTGATTGCGTCCATCAATATATATTTCTATCAACCCTTTCGAATGTGGCGTGGCTGTCCCTCTAACTCTTACTCTATTCTAGATATACTACGTGTATGGCTTCATGCTGCTGGTGTTTGTAATCCTGATCATAGTCACCATATGTGTGACCATTGTGGGGACATATTTCCTGCTGAACGCTGAGAACTACCACTGGCAATGGACCTCATTCCTCTCCGGCGCGTCAACTGCACTCTACATCTTTCTCTATTCAATATATTACTATCACGCCAAGACAAAGATGTCTGGATTCTTCCAGACAAGCTTCTACTTGGGATACACTACCATGTTCTGTCTTGGCTTGGGAATACTATGTGGTAAGTAGTTGCATCATGACCCATTTAAGGACCTTAAGAAAACATTTAATTCTATGTTTATAAATGTGCGAATTGAGAAACTTTACAGGCGCTATCGGGTATTTGGGCTCAAACGTGTTCGTGAGGAGAATCTACGGCAACATCAAATGTGACTAAAGCCATCTTAAGCTGCAGCTGCTTTTTTCTTCTTCTTCTTCTTCTTCTTCTTCTTCTTCTTCTTCTTTTTATCTGTATAGTAAGATATTATTTGTATAGTAAGATATTATTACGGTGGTCAAAGTGTCATTTATCTGGATTTAAAATTGTGATTTAAACGGGTTATTTGCTTTGGTAAGTGCTTCTATTAAATAAAAAGTGATCCTCTACGACAAACAATATTAATTATTACGAGACAAAATGAGGAGGTTCAATCAAGAGTAATTGATAATACGACTATTTTAAGCGCCAAATATATAATTTTATTTCAGTTATTAATTTACGATGTTTAATAAATAAAATTTTAATTTTTAAGGGTAAAATTGAAATAAACAAGAAAAAATGAAAGGATAAAATTGTAATAAAAATACATGCCAAATAAATTTTCTTCTTTTTAGTATAGTTGAGATAACAATTTTTTGAGGGTCTCTTCACTTCACTTCATCATTAAGTGGGTGGAATGAATACTCAGCTCCTCGACGGCGCGTGGGAAAACAACATCGCGTGGAGCGGCTTGGGAACAGCTGGTCTAACTATTCTCGTTAGGTAGTTACAGCTCAATTTCTATTTTACAATTTTACCCCTTTTATATAAAACCCATCATTTGATTTGACCGCCCCATTTTTAAAAACACCCAGCAGAAGCAATATGAATTTCCTTCAGAGTATCGTCAACAGCGCCTGCGCTCAGAATGCCTTGGCGGCGGTTCACAATCTGTGGAATCAAATTAGATTCCTCGCCGGAAGGATCAGAACTTATGTGGTCTTGTCTGGGTTGCTTACATTCACCATTGGGGCGTTGGTGCTTGCTGAAGGACAGGACGACAATGATAATGTCGCCCTGCGACTGATTATGATCTTGATCCTATTTCCCATGAGGTAGGTATCATCATATTCTGTCACTACTATGCATCGTTAGAGTATCATCATCTTCTGCCATTCCCATGATATTGTGTCATTGCTATATTGTATCATCATCTTCTGTCATTACTATGCATTGTTGTATGTTTGCTCGCTTATTGTTGCCTCTGCCTTAGGCTGTATCTTGTTTACCTAATCGAGTGGAAGCTGAGAGTCCGATACCAGTTGGTTCCCGTGTCTTTTGGACTTGTACGCTTTAAGCTTGGAGTGATAACCGTTGTCGCTTATATCGTGATCCTTCTAGCTGCCAAACCATCATATAGACCTTATTGGTGCCTTGGCACTGAGGTCACCTTGCTGATAGAATCCTTGATTCTATCAACTATAGGTAAGTTATTTGACTACGCTACCGTACGATATATGTTAGTTGGGTTGGCCTATTGATTTGTTTTCTTATGCAGATGAATACTTAGCAATTGAGCAGCCGGTGTAGGATAGCAGTGCTACGCGGCGAGATAAATACTTACATTCTGCTTATCTTTCTGCTATGCTAATTGGTATGCTGTGCTGCCGTAATTGAACTGTGTTACTGTGAACTAATCGGTGTCTTGCCTCATAAAGATTCGTAGAACGGCATGAAAAAATAGTTTTAGCTTCAGTTTTTACACGAATTTGCAATAAAAAGTTAGTACATTCAGGTGAGATTACTTTGAGTTGAGTGTAGAAAAGACAGTAAGGTGAAATATATGTAATGATCCTACCTACCATCACAACTCAAAACCTATGTGGTCTGCTGAAACAGCTTATTGAGTGCATTGGTTCTTAACAGATATGTCCCGAGCGCATTGCTCTTTCTGTACGGTTCAATACACAAAACATCCTTTCCGTTTTCCACTTGTTGTGATTGAGTAGTTGTACTGTCCACCCCGACGACCGTGCACCCTTGTCGCTTTATATACTCCCATCTATCTTGAAATAGGTACAACCCCGCCATGAAACATACTTGAGCTGTGAAAGCTACGGTCCACAGTGTCGTCTCTCTTGATGTCTTCTCGTGATATGCCTGTAAGCCCGTGTATATATTCAAGATTCCCACTAGAGACACAGTTGTTCCGAGGATCCAATGTGAGAAATACCACACACTTCTGCAGTTAGTTCCTCTGAGTGTTTGAAATGAGCTGCTGTTAGTATTATTATTATTATTCGAATATGTGTAACAACTGTATGGTTGATATATTACGACCTACCTCTTAGGCCTTCGAAATCCGATCAAGACTTGCAAGTAAATGGCGGCATAAAGAGCCAGGCCTATCCTCTGGTGACTGTTGTTGTACTCATTTTCGAAGTTTCTGATCGATAGAGCTGCTCCGACGGTGATAAGCAGTACCGACAGTGTCTTCGTATTATGATGCAAAACAAATCAATGGTTGCAGTGCAGTGAGAACTGTGTTATATACTTCTTACATGATAATCTTAGATAAGTTAGAAGAGCAGACACTCAGTAATCTTGCCACCTAAACTGTAGGGTCAACTCAGTATCATTACAAGTTGAATTCCCATGCCACTAACCAAAGGGCATCATGATTCAGTCTAATAATACACACACTATAAGGTTGAAGAGAGACACCATGATCTTGATCACATGCAGCCTGTATTTTCTTAAAATTATGGGTTTTTTCTTTTTTCTTTTTTCTTTACTTTTTTTTGTTGATGCATACCTGGAGAATTACATGAATATAGAACAAGATTCTGTGCTTCGAGGGCCGGCATTCTTTTGTACTCGAAAATCGCATTGTTATTATTCCCAAAGGAATCAATAGTCCAACTGAAGCCCAGAAGAGGATTCCATGGAGCTCAATATCAAATGCCATCTGAGAAATATTCTGCAAAAAAGAATATATGTATGTAATCAAGGTAAGGATTGAGCACTTCTCTCATCATCTTATATTTATACAGCAAGGAAGAGCCAAGTGGTTTAACCTACATGGTGCTCATCGTTGCCATTGCTGTGTAGATTGCTCGCATTAACGGCTCTTTTCTGTTGGTAAGTTGAGCTTTCTGCAAACTTTGAAAGAAAATGAAGAGCAAACACTGCAAAGAGACAGATAGTAGCAGAGGCCATCTTCTCTAAAGTGGTATACAGAAGCATATGTAGATTAGCATTGCCCCTTATATTAGCAGATATGTGTTGAATTTGAATGACAAGAGATCTGTGTTAGAAAAGTGAGCATCATTCCATTCTCTTTTCCTGCTGCAAATCAAATGCTACTTTTCTAACAATGTAATGATAGTTTGTGCTTTGAGATATAATATACTTTCTCAACATGAATGAATGTCTTTTCTTTTATATTATCTTTTTCAAACAAAAGTGATCAAACTGATCTTAATATAATCTACATGGTAATTATGGGAATAATGTAATGATTATTGACAAAACTCGAGTGTTTGAGCGTATTGTGTTTAATGTTAAATAAGCTGCTGTTTAAATTACTTTGAGGAATTATAACAGCAACGACTGCTAATTGTCTCCACAATAGGTTTTTAATCTTATAATATTATTCATTATACTAGCTTATAGCTTCATCATATCTACAGAAGATTATAATCATATTAGAGTAGCTCTACTCTACTCTTATGTAAAATAGAAAATATATACAAATCTCACTATCACCTAACGCAGTCTTTCATGTGACAGATCTGATATTGATATCCTGCAATGTTTGTAATGCAACTACTTCCAGTATCTGGCTTTATCATTTATGAGTGATCAAAACGAGGACGAACGAAGTGCAATATAAACACGCCGAGATGGCGATTCCAGCAACAAAATTTCGAACTAGTTTATTGTTATCTTTAGTGGGTATGAAAGCTGACTTGAGCACGTTGGTAAGCTCAAAGAGCCGATATGATATCTGCGTAAACAAATGTACTGATTTACTCTCATTTCAATGGAAAACTCAACCTCAGTATTGCCTGCGTAAAGGGAAAAAGTACTCAAACTCACCAAGACATAAATGGCAGTGGTCAGCATGAAGTTGAGCAAAGGATAGCCTGGAATGAGACAGAGTAGCCATTTGGGTTGTCCATTGGGCAAATTCGATCTGTGCACAAAGTTGATGTCATCTTTAATTAGCGAAAAATGGAATAGATTGGATATTGTGGAATTCACAAGTGGTGAAGGTTTACTTTCAGCTCAGCATTTAAAAAGCACCACAAGTTTAAAACTCAAAAGCATTTTCATTACCTCAGCCATATGTGAAACTGGGAAATGTAAGTCTCCAAAGTAACTTTTCCAAGCCACCTGAAAGTTAAGAGAATCGGGCAGAATGGGACGTAACTCATCAGTACTGCCTCTTTGGCTTCCACGTTACTAGACATGGAAAAGGAGGTAAAAAGGCTTACGCAAACAGAGTCAAGGAGAAATTCCGAAGCTGTTGACTGAAATTCCGCAAGCAAATGTAGACACTGGATAGAAAAGTAAAAGAGCCACCAAATCAAAGGAAAGATACTTGCACAGGGCTTCTAATAGAACAGCAGTAAAGGTTCCAAATCGTGGTGATTGATGTAAAAATAGTGACACTGAGAATTAGAATCCCAGTGGTGACATTATAATATATCGCATGATTGCGTGAAAACAAAATCCAATTACGCACGTTATAGGAATCCATGATGTGTATGGATGAAGCTTGTTATACGACACCTTGTCCAGCTTGTATATATATTCATACCACAAGTAGCCAACCTGATGCAGATTGTCGCCAAGAAATATTTCAGAAATGATTGTTTCAAGAAAAGCAGAGAGGCAAATATGTAGACATGATTGTAACAATACTCACAGTTGAAGCAACAGTAACAATGAACATCTTGATCGTCCTCCTCCGCTTAGGATCAGATTCCTCCAATTTTTCCATCCATTTCTCCACCTGTGTGTGATTAGATATTAGATAAATTCGAAAATCCATTTGGTGACATACAAACAAGTTAGAACGTCTACATTTGGGTGAAAGTAGGCATAGATCATCCCGATAATCCATATGTAGCGATCAAGGCCAGATCGAAAATGCCATTCATGAAGCCGGGGAAGATCTGGTTTTGCAGGATCAGAGTATCCTGTTGGGTAAATAGACAAGAGAGAAGTTAGATCGACGATAAGATAATGTAACAATCACAGGGAAGGTAAAAGTTTAATAATTTTATTGATGTAATAAGACAGTTAAAAGCCACTCACCTAAGAGAAAAGTGAAGGGACTCCATAAAATGTCAAAAACTCCGGGAACTTCCCATACAAAGATAACAACAAGAAAGCAGATCAAGATCTTAAAAGCTATAACTGATCGCATCTCGTTGTAGCTGTGTCCAATTCCGAGGGCCCCATAAACCATAAGAGTGAAGAGCGTATGCATTGGGCAGATGTAGTATAGCATGTAGTCATTGTTTAGAACTACACAACAAAATGCCACGAAAAAGTTCAACCTCCACATCATCTGCATGAATAAAATATCTCAACCTTAAGAATGGTTTTGGAGCGTCAACAAAGGCAAAAATTCACCAATTTGCTAGTGAAGCAAGAGAGTAACAGTGATGCAGTAAGGTATAACCTGAGCAAATCGAGCAACACTAAAATCTTTCCGTATATAATAATAGGAGAAGTTTCCAAATCCAGTCATCCACACATATGCAGCAATAAAAACACGAACTGCATTGTATATCTCTGCCGCAGCAAAGTAGTGGTACAATAGAAACAGAACCTGGAAAAGAAAAATTAGCAAAATTTATTAGTGCCAGTCTTTCCAAATAGATGATGTTCAACAGGCACCGAGAGAAGTTAACCCCAAAGACTCACCTGCATCCATCCTTTCCACTCCTCAGTTTGATGTCTATTGAGGTAAAGTATGGATTTTCCAGAAAAGGCAGATTTGTCATTATGTTTCTTGAAGGATGTCATTGCTGACACAATGATAAGAAGAATGTACAGGAAAACAAATAAATCTCGACTGTAACTCTGCACAAAACAGGAAAACGAAACGAAAATGATTCAGAATCAGGACGTCATTTTCTAACTCACTAAAGGACGTCAACAAAAAGATAAGCATGTTGATGTGACCTGAATTGTTTATATTGCACCTTAGTTTACTATCAATTCTAACACAGCATGACCAGATTAAATCAAGTGAAAAGGAAGCAAAAATCACCTTAGTCGAATCTGCAAAAAAATTTGTCCGGT
Source organism: Lindernia subracemosa (assembly GCA_028392965.1). NCBI lineage: Eukaryota > Viridiplantae > Streptophyta > Magnoliopsida > Lamiales > Linderniaceae > Vandellia > Vandellia subracemosa. The sequence continues at coordinate 273,077 of JAQPCC010000032.1, forward strand.
CACATAGGTAGAAGTAGAACATAATTCCCCCAAATTCAGCCCTGCAAGAACCCATACACAATTAGTAAAAGGGAAGCAATGTAAAGCAATCACCATGAACAAGAACCTAACATTGTCCGTAAAATTAGTCGATTTTCAAGTAGAAATGCATCCTCCATGGCCAGAAACCTATCAATCAGGCAAAATGAGAGGAGTTTAGGTGGTAGGGATAATAAACTGTAGGATCAAGCAGTGTCAACCAACAAAAGCCTGCATACCGAATTATATTTGTTTTGATGGATGTGCTGGAAGACTTTGGCGATGCTGATTTGGTGAGACCTCCTTCCAGCAACACCGTTCTATCATCTTCTTTAATAGTTTCGCTATCCAGTTCAATCAGATTGTTATCTGAGTGACTTCTGAGCATGAAGACCAGGCAGTAAGTATATAAAAAAAACAACAAACGACAGCAAATACTGGCTTCGACAAGCAACCATATCTAACGAATTGGTTGATGAATAGGATGTAAAAACTCAAGTGCTTACACTTTTGACTGGGATGATGATTTCTTATATTCCAACCACTCTGAATAAATCCATGCCACAAGGATTGGGATGATTCCAAGCAAGAATGACACCTGGGCAATAATAGGTGAACGGGAATAGTTCATGTTATCCACTGTTTAGTCAAGGACGATTGAATCCTCAACAGTAGCCAAAGTGAAAATAAATAAAATAAACATAAAACTTGAAGCTTATAAGCTAAAATCTCATGTTTTTAGGCAAGAAAACGTGATTGAAGTTACAACAATAAATAAGCATGATAAGGCCAACTAAGTTTTCTTAGAAAACAAACACGTGTTTTTCGTTCTCTTAAAGCTGCAACTCAACAATTACTGTCCAATCACCATTTAAATGTTCATATAACTGCTATGCTATTGGTTGACGGACGACAAACGTGCACGCATTTTGGGCCTCTTCAGACAGGACAAGGCGACCAATCTGAGCTCACTTCTAAGAACTACATTTGCCTCTTACACGAGGAAGCCACATCTTCCCAAAAGACCAACATTCTCCAGTTGGAATATTCACGAAATCATGTGTCCACTAAGCTGTTAACTTTGTTTTCTTCAACTTAACACTCTACCAGAACTAACACATAGATCAAATACAATAACAACTATTTAAATGCACCGGGATACAATTACAAGCAGCACACGGGGCTAAGCAATAATCAGTCAATATGCTACTTAATACCCCTTATCTTCATATAGTGCAAACAAACTAAGATAAAAAATCGTAACTCTATCACCAATACTAGACTACATCACAATGCGATCAAATTAAACACCACAATCCGATCCATTAACCAAAATCAGCTCAATTCAAACGAAAATTAGGAGATCCATCCACAAAATCGCATGCAAAAACCGCAATTCAAAAGATAAGCGAAACAATCGCACGACAGAAACCAAAAAACCTAACCTGACCAGGTGTCACTGGTCCAGAAACCACCGCTATTCCGTCGCACGGTCTCAAGAAGTATCAATAAAATCAAAGAGCTCTAATCAAACGGTCATCGATCGAGCCACGGTTAACGACAACAAACAATATAGCTCAAGTAGATCGAGTATGGTGGTGATGGAGTATGTAGTGTAGTGTGTCCACGTAACGTCGACGTTTTATTCAAAAAGAGGTATGAATAATATTATTTTGTTTATTCTCTCTCTCTCTCTCTACCGATTAGTATTTATTCATTTATTTTTATTTTTTATTTTTTAAATAGCGGGCCGGGCTAGTATGATAAGCCCATTTAGGTCATACAGCACCGCTGAGGATCATCGAAAACACAAGAAACCCCAAATCACTAGTCGAGTGAATCCTCCGTTCTTCCAGTGAAAAATTTAATCTCCCAGCTTTTCTTGATTAAGATCGGAGGACAGTTGCGTTCACAATGGGCTTCTTTGCTCAATCTTTCGGCGTCTTGGTCTGCACCATCGTCACGTTCCTCCTGTCTGCTGCACTGGGCAAGGTGGGAAGTTACTGTATGGATCCTTTCTTTTAGTCGGAAATGATGATGCAGATGCTCAATTATTGCGTTTTCTATTCAATTAGAGATTTGGGCTTCTGATTTTTCCATAATTAGAGTTGTGCGATCTGATAAGTGGAAATTTTTAACCTCAAACTGGAATTGAGCCACGTCTATTGTTGGTTGTTACTCTATGAAAATTACGAGTCTGTCTCAATTCGCATGGCATCAGATTTTTTCGATTATTGGTAGAGAGTTTCATTTTCAGCTACAGAGGAGATTTGTTTACCGTGTGTGTGTTGGAAAATTCCAACCTTTTCATTTTCTGGAGTTGGAAGATGATTTTTTTGTTTATGCTCTTCGTTATTAAGCTGGATTTTCCTACTAATATGCAGTATCAACCTGATGAGCACGTCACTCTATATGTGAACAAGGTTGGCCCGTACAACAATCCTCAAGAAACGTATAACTACTATTCTCTCCCGTTTTGTCGGCCACCGGGAAATCCTCCTGCTCAACCGTTTGGAGATCTCGGTGAGAGTCTTGGAGGGAACGAATTGATCGATAGCCAAATTGAAGTAAAATTTAAAAGTATTGTGCCCCGGCCTTATTTTTATCTCATAGTCATACTCACACACTCTCAATTACATTACATTACGGTGCGTAATATGTGATTGATGTGTTTTGCAGGAGATGTTGATAAAAGTAAAATATGCGAAATAGAGCTGGACGCAACTAAGGTCAAACGATTTAAGGATGCAATTGATAATTCATACCGGTTTGAGTTTTTCATGGGTATGCTCTGCATTTATTGCCTTTAAGTTTCGTAAAGTAAATTTGTTTGTATTATCTTAAATTCGTCACACTTATTACTCTCTAACTTCTTATGTCTCAATGTGCTCTCTTGGATCATATGTATGCAGATGACTTGCCGTTGTGGGGTATGTCTTACATCTTTCAGTTGGTTTGATTCAGAGTTGCTCCAAGTGCTTATGTTATTGGTACTGCTTTTGTGAAGGTTTTGTTGGTGAGACTCTTCCTGATAAGACACGTGATACGAAATATGTGCTTCGGACGCACAAAAATCTTGCCATTCAATATAATGGGGACAAGGTTAGTTTTTCGGCTAAGAAATATTTTTCCAATCGCCCATACAATTAATACCTGAAACCATTCATATATTGGAATCATTTTCATAGTGAGCTCAAAACGTGCAGATTATTCATGTTAACCTTACACAAGAAAACCCAAAATCACTTGAAGTGGGGAGAAAGCTGGAGATGACTTACTCTGTCAAATGGAGTCCAACTAATGTTACATTTGCACGTCGTTTTGACGCTTATCTGGATTGCCCCTTCTTTGAGCACCAGGTTTATCTGGGTTAAATTTCAAGAATTCTGTATTTGATGTTGCTATGATATAGGCGTGCTGGGGAGGTAGGCGTTGTTGTGACTAAATTATTCTATCTATTTAAGCAGATCCACTGGTTCTCCCTTTTTAATTCTTTCGTGATGGTCATTTTCCTAACTGGTCTGGTGTCGATGATTTTGATGCGCACTCTCCGCAGAGACTATGCAAAATATGCTCGGGAAGATGATCTTGAGAGTCTGGTAATGTTTTTAGAACTTACTTTTCAAGAAATGATTTTGGTCTTTCAACTAACTCATTTGCGATGGATTTTCCCTTCGCAGGAGCGGGATGTCAGTGAAGAATCTGGTTGGAAGCTTGTCCATGGGGATGTGTTTCGCTCTCCTCAAAATTTGGCTCTACTATCAGCTGTTGTCGGCACTGGAGCTCAGCTAGCCATCGTTGTTTTCCTCGTCATCCTTTTGGCTATATGTTACGCCGGTATCCCGTTTGAGTTTTCACTTTCTGCTATTTGTTTTTGTTCCCAGGAGAGGAGCAATTATCACTGCCTTTATCCTATGCTATCCTCCTCCTTCGTTCATTGCCGGTTATGTGAGCACTGGCATGTATATACGCGGTGGAGGTGTGTCTATCACAAATTCCTTTGTTTCAAAGCAACATTTCTTAAAATTTGGTGATTTGATTCATTCTCAGACTTGATCCAATCCCATTGGCAGGAAAACGTTGGATCAAAGCAACGATCCTCACAGTATCACTTTTCCCATTGATGATTTTTGGCATTGGCTTGATATTAAACACCATTGCCATATTCTATGGTTCCTTGGCTGCCATTCCATTTGGCACTATGGCGATTGTATTTTTGCTCTGGTCTAATTTTTCTTCCATTTTGGCATTTCTTGGCGCTGCACTTTCTAGAGACTGTAACGGTGCGGCGAACACTCCTTGCCGAGTAAAGACCATCCCCCGGCCTATCCCGCAGAAGAAATGGTATTTGGCTCCATATAGTATTGCTCTTATGGGAGGTCTGCTTCCTTTTTGTAGCATCTTCATCGAGATGTATTTTGTCTTCACTTCCTTCTGGAGTTACAAGGTAACGATATATGCCGTTTTATTTAATCATTTGATAACTTTTTCGCGCTACACAATGACATCTGAAGAATCTCTCTCTTTCCCTTGACCTTCTTTCTCAAATAATATCCAATTCAGAAGAATACCTTTGTCTGTCTCAATCTTCTGATTGCGTCCATCAATATATATTTCTATCAACCCTTTCGAATGTGGCGTGGCTGTCCCTCTAACTCTTACTCTATTCTAGATATACTACGTGTATGGCTTCATGCTGCTGGTGTTTGTAATCCTGATCATAGTCACCATATGTGTGACCATTGTGGGGACATATTTCCTGCTGAACGCTGAGAACTACCACTGGCAATGGACCTCATTCCTCTCCGGCGCGTCAACTGCACTCTACATCTTTCTCTATTCAATATATTACTATCACGCCAAGACAAAGATGTCTGGATTCTTCCAGACAAGCTTCTACTTGGGATACACTACCATGTTCTGTCTTGGCTTGGGAATACTATGTGGTAAGTAGTTGCATCATGACCCATTTAAGGACCTTAAGAAAACATTTAATTCTATGTTTATAAATGTGCGAATTGAGAAACTTTACAGGCGCTATCGGGTATTTGGGCTCAAACGTGTTCGTGAGGAGAATCTACGGCAACATCAAATGTGACTAAAGCCATCTTAAGCTGCAGCTGCTTTTTTCTTCTTCTTCTTCTTCTTCTTCTTCTTCTTCTTTTTATCTGTATAGTAAGATATTATTTGTATAGTAAGATATTATTACGGTGGTCAAAGTGTCATTTATCTGGATTTAAAATTGTGATTTAAACGGGTTATTTGCTTTGGTAAGTGCTTCTATTAAATAAAAAGTGATCCTCTACGACAAACAATATTAATTATTACGAGACAAAATGAGGAGGTTCAATCAAGAGTAATTGATAATACGACTATTTTAAGCGCCAAATAATAATTTTATTTCAGTTATTAATTTACGATGTTTAATAAATAAATTTTAATTTTTAAAGGGTAAAATTGAAATAAACAAGAAAAATGAAAGGATAAAATTGTAATAAAAATACATGCCAAATAAATTTTCTTCTTTTTAGTATAGTTGAGATAACAATTTTTGAGGGTCTCTTCACTTCACTTCATCATTAAGTGGGTGGAATGAATACTCAGCTCCTCGACGGCGCGTGGGAAAACAACATCGCGTGGAGCGGCTTGGGAACAGCTGGTCTAACTATTCTCGTTAGGTAGTTACAGCTCAATTTCTATTTTACAATTTTACCCCTTTTATATAAAACCCATCATTTGATTTGACCGCCCCATTTTTAAAAACACCCAGCAGAAGCAATATGAATTTCCTTCAGAGTATCGTCAACAGCGCCTGCGCTCAGAATGCCTTGGCGGCGGTTCACAATCTGTGGAATCAAATTAGATTCCTCGCCGGAAGGATCAGAACTTATGTGGTCTTGTCTGGGTTGCTTACATTCACCATTGGGGCGTTGGTGCTTGCTGAAGGACAGGACGACAATGATAATGTCGCCCTGCGACTGATTATGATCTTGATCCTATTTCCCATGAGGTAGGTATCATCATATTCTGTCACTACTATGCATCGTTAGAGTATCATCATCTTCTGCCATTCCCATGATATTGTGTCATTGCTATATTGTATCATCATCTTCTGTCATTACTATGCATTGTTGTATGTTTGCTCGCTTATTGTTGCCTCTGCCTTAGGCTGTATCTTGTTTACCTAATCGAGTGGAAGCTGAGAGTCCGATACCAGTTGGTTCCCGTGTCTTTTGGACTTGTACGCTTTAAGCTTGGAGTGATAACCGTTGTCGCTTATATCGTGATCCTTCTAGCTGCCAAACCATCATATAGACCTTATTGGTGCCTTGGCACTGAGGTCACCTTGCTGATAGAATCCTTGATTCTATCAACTATAGGTAAGTTATTTGACTACGCTACGTACGATATATGTTAGTTGGGTTGGCCTATTGATTTGTTTTCTTATGCAGATGAATACTTAGCAATTGAGCAGCCGGTGTAGGATAGCATGCTGCCGAGATAAATACTTACATTCTGCTTATCTTTCTGCTATGCTAATTGGTATGCTGTGCTGCCGTAATTGAACTGTGTTACTGTGAACTAATCGGTGTCTGTCTTGCCTCATAAAGATTCGTAGAACGGCATGAAAAAATAGTTTTAGCTTCAGTTTTTACACACAATTTGCAATAAAAAGTTGTACATTCAGGTGAGATTACTTTGAGTTGAGTGTAGAAAAGACAGTAGGTGAAATATATGTAATGATCCTACCTACCATCACAACTCAAAACCTATGTGGTCTGCTGAAACAGCTTATTGAGTGCATTGGTTCTTAACAGATATGTCCCGAGCGCATTGCTCTTTCTGTACGGTTCAATACACAAAACATCCTTTCCGTTTTCCACTTGTTGTGATTGAGTAGTTGTACTGTCCACCCCGACGACCGTGCACCCTTGTCGCTTTATATACTCCCATCTATCTTGAAATAGGTACAACCCCGCCATGAAACATACTTGAGCTGTGAAAGCTACGGTCCACAGTGTCGTCTCTCTTGATGTCTTCTCGTGATATGCCTGTAAGCCCGTGTATATATTCAAGATTCCCACTAGAGACACAGTTGTTCCGAGGATCCAATGTGAGAAATACCACACCTTCTGCAGTTAGTTCCTCTGAGTGTTTGAAATGAGCTGCTGTTAGTATTATTATTATTATTCGAATAGTGTGTAACAACTGTATGTGATATATTACGACCTACCTCTTAGGCCTTCGAAATCCGATCAACTTGCAAGTAATGGCGGCATAGAGCCAGGCCTATCCTCTGGTGACTGTTGTTGTACTCATTTTCGAAGTTTCTGATCGATAGAGCTGCTCCGACGGTGATAAGCAGTACCGACAGTGTCTTCGTATTATGATGCAAAACAATCAATGGTTGCAGTGCAGTGAGAACTGTGTTATATACTTCTTACATGATATCTTAGATAAGTTAGAAGAGCAGACACTCAGTAATCTTGCCACCTAAACTGTAGGGTCAACTCAGTATCATTACAAGTTGAATTCCCATGCCACTAACCAAAGGGCATCATGATTCAGTCTAATAATACACACACTATAAGGTTGAAGAGAGACACCATGATCTTGATCACATGCAGCCTGTATTTTCTTAAAATTATGGGTTTTTTTCTTTTTTCTTTTTTCTTTACTTTTTTTGTTGATGCATACCTGAGAATTACATGAATATAACAAGATTCTGTGCTTCGAGGCCGGCATTCTTTTGTACTCGAAATCGCATTGTTATTATTCCCAAAGGAATCAATAGTCCAACTGAAGCCCAGAAGAGGATTCCATGGAGCTCAATATCAAATGCCATCTGAGAAATATTCTGCAAAAAAGAATATATGTATGTAATCAAGGTAAGGATTGAGCACTTCTCTCATCATCTTATATTTATACAGCAAGGAAGAGCCAAGTGGTTTAACCTACATGGTGCTCATCGTTGCCATTGCTGTGTAGATTGCTCGCATTAACGGCTCTTTTGTTGGTAAGTTGAGCTTTCTGCAAACTTTGAAAGAAAATGAAGAGCAAACACTGCAAAGAGACAGATAGTAGCAGAGGCCATCTTCTCTAAAGTGGTATACAGAAGCATATGTAGATTAGCATTGCCCCTTATATTAGCAGATATGTGTTGAATTTGAATGACAAGAGATCTGTGTTAGAAAAGTGAGCATCATTCCATTCTCTTTTCCTGCTGCAAATCAAATGCTACTTTTCTAACAATGTAATGATAGTTTGTGCTTTGAGATATAATATACTTTCTCAACATGAATGAATGTCTTTTCTTTTATATTATCTTTTTCAAACAAAAGTGATCAAACTGATCTTAATATAATCTACATGGTAATTATGGGAATAATGTAATGATTATTGACAAAACTCGAGTGTTTGAGCGTATTGTGTTTAATGTTAAATAAGCTGCTGTTTAAATTACTTTGAGGAATTATAACAGCAACGACTGCTAATTGTCTCCACAATAGGTTTTTAATCTTATAATATTATTCATTATACTAGCTTATAGCTTCATCATATCTACAGAAGATTATAATCATATTAGAGTAGCTCTACTCTACTCTTATGTAAAATAGAAAATATACAAATCTCACTATCACCTAACGCAGTCTTTCATGTGACAGATCTGATATTGATATCCTGCAATGTTTGTAATGCAACTACTTCCAGTATCTGGCTTTATCATTTATGAGTGATCAAAACGAGGACGAACGAAGTGCAATATAAACACGCCGAGATGGCGATTCCAGCAACAAAATTTCGAACTAGTTTATTGTTATCTTTAGTGGGTATGAAAGCTGACTTGAGCACGTTGGTAAGCTCAAAGAGCCGATATGATATCTGCGTAAACAAATGTACTGATTTACTCTCATTTCAATGGAAAACTCAACCTCAGTATTGCCTGCGTAAAGGGAAAAAGTACTCAAACTCACCAAACATAAATGGCAGTGGTCAGCATGAAGTTGAGCAAGGATAGCCTGGAATGAGCAGAGTAGCCATTTGGGTTGTCCATTGGGCAAATTCGATCTTTGCACAAAGTTGATGTCATCTTTAATTAGCGAAAAATGGAATAGATTGGATATTGTGGAATTCACAAGTGGTGAAGGTTTACTTTCAGCTCAGCATTTAAAAAGCACCACAAGTTTAAAACTCAAAAGCATTTTCATTACCTCAGCCATATGTGAAACTGGGAAATGTAAGTCTCCAAAGTAACTTTTCCAAGCCACCTGAAAGTTAAGAGAATCGGGCAGAATGGGACGTAACTCATCAGTACTGCCTCTTTGGCTTCCACGTTACTAGACATGGAAAAGGAGGTAAAAAGGCTTACGCAAACAGAGTCAAGGAGAAATTCCGAAGCTGTTGACTGAAATTCCGCAAGCAAATGTAGACACTGGATAGAAAAGTAAAAGAGCCACCAAATCAAAGGAAAGATACTTGCACAGGGCTTCTAATAGAACAGCAGTAAAGGTTCCAAATCGTGGTGATTGATGTAAAATAGTGACACTGAGAATTAGAATCCCAGTGGTGACATTATAATATATCGCATGATTGCGTGAAAACAAAATCCAATTACGCACGTTATAGGAATCCATGATGTGTATGGATGAAGCTTGTTATACGACACCTTGTCCAGCTTGTATATATATTCATACCACAAGTAGCCAACCTGATGCAGATTGTCGCCAAGAAATATTTCAGAAATGATTGTTTCAAGAAAAGCAGAGAGGCAAATATGTAGACATGATTGTAACAATACTCACAGTTGAAGCAACAGTAACAATGAACATCTTGATCGTCCTCCTCCGCTTAGGATCAGATTCCTCCAATTTTTCCATCCATTTCTCCACCTGTGTGTGATTAGATATTAGATAAATTCGAAAATCCATTTGGTGACATACAAACAAGTTAGAACGTCTACATTTGGGTGAAAGTAGGCATAGATCATCCCGATAATCCATATGTAGCGATCAAGGCCAGATCGAAAATGCCATTCATGAAGCCGGGGAAGATCTGGTTTTGCAGGATCAGAGTATCCTGTTGGGTAAATAGACAAGAGAGAAGTTAGATCGACGATAAGATAATGTAACAATCACAGGGAAGGTAAAAGTTTAATAATTTTATTGATGTAATAAGACAGTTAAAAGCCACTCACCTAAGAGAAAAGTGAAGGGACTCCATAAAATGTCAAAAACTCCGGGAACTTCCCATACAAAGATAACAACAAGAAAGCAGATCAAGATCTTAAAAGCTATAACTGATCGCATCTCGTTGTAGCTGTGTCCAATTCCGAGGGCCCCATAAACCATAAGAGTGAAGAGCGTATGCATTGGGCAGATGTAGTATAGCATGTAGTCATTGTTTAGAACTGCACAACAAAATGCCACGAAAAGTTCAACCTCCACATCATCTGCATGAATAAAATATCTCAACCTTAAGAATGGTTTTGGAGCGTCAACAAAGGCAAAAATTCACCAATTTGCTAGTGAAGCAAGAGAGTAACAGTGATGCAGTAAGGTATAACCTGAGCAAATCGAGCAACACTAAAATCTTTCCGTATATAATAATAGGAGAAGTTTCCAAATCCAGTCATCCACACATATGCAGCAATAAAAACACGAACTGCATTGTATATCTCTGCCGCAGCAAAGTAGTGGTACAATAGAAACAGAACCTGGAAAAGAAAAATTAGCAAAATTTATTAGTGCCAGTCTTTCCAAATAGATGATGTTCAACAGGCACCGAGAGAAGTTAACCCCAAAGACTCACCTGCATCCATCCTTTCCACTCCTCAGTTTGATGTCTATTGAGGTAAAGTATGGATTTTCCAGAAAAGGCAGATTTGTCATTATGTTTCTTGAAGGATGTCATTGCTGACACAATGATAAGAAGAATGTACAGGAAAACAAATAAATCTCGACTGTAACTCTGCACAAAACAGGAAAACGAAACGAAAATGATTCAGAATCAGGACGTCATTTTCTAACTCACTAAAGGACGTCAACAAAAAGATAAGCATGTTGATGTGACCTGAATTGTTTATATTGCACCTTAGTTTACTATCAATTCCAACACAGCATGACCAGATTAAATCAAGTGAAAAGGAAGCAAAAATCACCTTAGTCGAATCTGCAAAAAAATTTGTCCGGTCACATAGGTAGAAGTAGAACATAATTCCCCCAAATTCAGCCCTGCAAGAACCCATACACAATTAGTAAAAGGGAAGCAATGTAAAGCAATCACCATGAACAAGAACCTAACATTGTCCGTAAAATTAGTCGATTTTCAAGTAGAAATGCATCCTCCATGGCCAGAAACCTATCAATCAGGCAAAATGAGAGGAGTTTAGGTGGTAGGGATAATAAACTGTAGGATCAAGCAGTGTCAACCAACAAAAGCCTGCATACCGAATTATATTTGTTTTGATGGATGTGCTGGAAGACTTTGGCGATGCTGATTTGGTGAGACCTCCTTCCAGCAACACCGCTCTATCATCTTCTTTAATAGTTTCGCTATCCAGTTCAATCAGATTGTTATCTGAGTGACTTCTGAGCATGAAGACGAGGCAGTAAGTATAAAAAAAAAACAACAAACGACAGCAAATACTGGCTTCGACAAGCAACCATATCTAACGAATTGGTTGATGAATAGGATGTAAAAACTCAAGTGCTTACACTTTTGACTGGGATGATGATTTCTTATATTCCAACCACTCTGAATAAATCCATGCCACAAGGATTGGGATGATTCCAAGCAAGAATGACACCTGGGCAATAATAGGTGAACGGGAATAGTTCATGTTATCCACTGTTTAGTCAAGGACGATTGAATCCTCAACAGTAGCCAAAGTGAAAATAAATAAAATAAACATAAAACTTGAATCTTATAAGCTAAAATCTCATGTTTTTAGGCAAGAAAACGTGATTGAAGTTACAACAATAAATAAGCATGATAAGGCCAACTAAGTTTCCTTAGAAAACAAACACGTGTTTTTCGTTCTCTTAAAACTGCAACTCAACAATTACTGTCCAATCACCATTTAAATGTTCATATAATTGTTATGCTATTGGTTGACGGACGACAAACGTGCATGCATTTTGGGCATCTTCAGACAGGACAAGGCTTACCAATCTGAGCTCACTTCTAAGAACTACATTTGGCCTCTTACACGAGGAAGCCACATCTTCCCAATAACAAATTTGAAATGAACCGTGATTGATACAATTACAAGCACACTGGGCCGAGCAATAATCAGTCAACATGCTACTTAATACCCCTGATCTTCAGATAGTGCAAACAAATTAAGATAGAAAATCGTAACTCTATCATCAATACTAGATTACATCACAATGCGAGCAAATTAACCACCGCAATCCGATCCATGACCAAAATCAGCTAATTTAAACGAAAATCAGGAGATCCATCAACAAAATCGCATGCAAAAACCGCAATCCAAAAAGCCTAACCTGACCAGGCGTCACTGGTCCAGAAACCACCGCCATTCCCTCGCACGGTCTCAAGAAGTATCAATAAAATCAAAGAGCTCAAAGGCGCGAATCTAATCAAACTGTCATCGATCGAGCCAACGACAGCAAGCCATATAGCTCAAGTAGATCGAGTATGGTGATAGAGAGGGAATATATAAGAGCCCTAGCTTATTATGGACGAGCGAGGAGGAGGGAAATCAAAGATATCTGAAGCAACTCATTATTAGAGTGAAGATGTAAGGTGAAGCTGAGGTTAGTGGGTCGACAATCGACATAACGTCGTCGTTTGCATCAAGAAATCGCGTTGATAATAATCAAGGACTTCGGTGGAGGCGTCTCAATCTACATTTGTTCGTTGAGCTGAGTTATGGTTAATTGTTTCAAATATTATTTTATTTATTATTCTCTTCCCTCTTTATAAATATTGGTTCCAAATTTAGATCTCCATACAATGGACTATATTCTATAATCATGAAAATTAGTAAAAAAAAAAAAAATAGAATACATGGGGTCAGAAGAATCATTTTCGGTAGAATATGAGATCGTCACATAACGAAGTTCATATTCGATTCAGACTGAACTAATAAATACGTTTGAATATTTTCTACGAACACAAAAAAATTTAAAAAATTACATCACCTGTTTTTATATATTATTTATTTATTTATAATTGTGATTTAAATGGGATATTTGCTTTTGGTACTTCTATAAGATGACACTATTATTATTAAATAAAAAGTGATTTTGACTACGATAAACAATATTATTACAGTTAAAGAAAAGCGGGACCAAAGACAAAACGAGGTTTAATCAAGAGTAATTAATAATACGACTATTTTAAGCACATACATTTATGTGTAATAAAATTTAAATATATAATATTAGCTTATATATTACCAGTTACTATTAATTTACAATGTCTAATAAATAAAATTTTAATTTAATGGTAAAATTGAAATAAAATAAGGATAAAATTGTAACAAAAATACATACCTGTTATAAAATATTATAACTATTAAGTATTTTACTAATGACGATATAATTAGAGAGATAATAACTTCTTTTCTTCAATACTTTCTCTTATCTTTTTACACATCCCAAATCACCTATTTATACACAAATTCATCCAATTACATCCACAAAATAAAATATTACATCAACCACACAAAAATCTCATCTACCATTCTAATCAATAAAATAATGACAACCTCCATTTTAAACCACTCCTTTTACTTAACCACCATTCCAAACAATATACATCCACATATTTATTTAATATTTCATAATAATACCAGATTAATTGACTTCTTAATATAATTGACATACAATTTTTTAGATGGTCTTCACTTCATCATTATAAAATAATAATAATAATAATAATATATAATATAAAATAAAATAGATAAGAGGTGTAATCAATAAGTTGGCCTTTTTTTTTCAATTGAAGTCAGATAGAAGGGCCCAAGTTAATAGTGGGCTAGTATGTTAAGCCCATTTATGTCATATATACTAGTAACTAACGCTGAGAAGATACAGAAGGGGAGGCTGATGGAGTGGAATGAATACTCGGCTCCTCATTGGCGAGTGGGAAAACAACATCGCCGTCGAGCTACTAGCGTAAATTTGTTTGAAAACGCATTAACGCACATCAAATTTGGTATTTTTCCCGAAAAGCGTACGCTTTTTTACGCTATATTGCGCTAAATTACGCTATATAATGCTATATCCGCACAATTTGAGTCGATGATAATTTAATGAAAATCAGCGGTATAATGTACAAATTGCCTTTAAGATTTCTCATGAAAGACATATCAACCACAACCACATCAATCACGGCTCACTCATAACTCTCATCAAGCACACATACCACCCATAATCACTCGGCTCTCATCAAGCACACACCATCGACAATCACTCATGCATCTAATCGATTATTTTTAGATTATAATAACGATAACGAGGTAAGTTCGATTAGGGATGTCAACGGGGCAGATCGAGGGCGGGGATCTAATCGTGAACTCCTATTCTTTATTCATCTTGTCGACGGAATCACTTTCTGTTCGCTACTTTGCTATTGTTGATTTAGGATTTGGCTTGTGTACATCGTCGAGCTGTGGAAACTCTGACTGTTGGATCAATGTTTTATGATTTTCTTTTTCTTTTTCCCTATGAGTTATGTTGGAGCATTTTTACTGCATTTGTGCGTTTTGCGTTTTGATGGATGTGATTTTAAGGGGGTGTTTGCATGATATGTATGTGGCAGCCTATTATAACATGCAAAAAAGAATGTAATTAATTAATTAACAATTCTCCCCCTCCCAGACATCAAACACATTTTAATTCAATGTAATTAAAATTGTTTATTTGCAACTTGAAAACATTAAACGCATTTTTTCGTTCAAATACAAATTTGTGTTCGAAACAAGAGAGAGAAATAAAAAATGCATTTTGCGTTTGCGGTAATGTTGGAGCATTTTTACAATTTTTTGCGTTTCATGTTGCGCTTTGCAGTTTGATGGAAATGGTCCGACACCAAAACCGACCGTTTGAACCACGTGAACAATTTAAACTGACCACATCTAACCTTAATATCTTTTTCATCGGACTCCCTTAAGATCATCTCCAGCAAACTACAAAACGCAAGAAAGCAGTAAAAATGCTCCAACATTAGAGAAAACACATGCATCTCCCATTTCATTTCTCTCTCTTGTTTCGAACGCAAATTTGTGTTTAATTACTTCGCATTTAATTTTTTAAAATCGCAAGTAAACCATTTTAGTTACATTGAATAGAAATGCGTTTGATGTGAGGGAGGGAGTTAATTATTAATTAATTAATTAATTACACTCTCTTTTGAATGCTATAATAGACTGCCACATAAATATCATGCAAACACCCCCTTAAGACCAGCTCCAATAAATCGCAAAACACAACACAAAATGCAAAAATGCAGTAAAAATGCTTCAACAGTACTACAAATGCAAAATGCATTTTTTTTTTTTTTGCTTTTCTCTCTGTTTCGTACGCAAAAATGCGTTTGATGTTTTAAAATCGCAAATAAACTATTTTAGTTACATTGAATTATTAAAACACATATTTAAAAAATATAAAATAAACAAAAATATATTAAATAATTATGATTATAAAATTGGCATACTAAATAATTATTTTAACATTTACATTTTACATCTTCCATAATAAATAATTGGCTTTGTTCTATCATCCCCTTGTTTTTCTTATGTGGAGGATCATGCTACGAATCCGAACGTATGTGGTGATCCTATCCTTGGTCACCACCACCGTAAGCCTGCTTGTGATGCTCGAAGGTCAAAGAGACCTTCCAAATGAGCCTATGCGTTATAGCGTTGTGATTCATCTATGCACAATGAGGTCTATCTCTTTTATCTTTATCTCATTGTGTTATCACTGCTTTTATAATCGTGAACTTCTATTTTTCATACTATCTTATCGACGGAATCACTTTCTGTTCGCTTCTTTGCTATTGTTGATTTAGGATTTGGCTTGTATACATCGTCAAGCTGTGGAAACTCCTACTGCTGGATCAAGTTTTATGATTTTTCTTCTTTTCTCTACGAGTTATGTTGGAGCATTTTTTTATTGCATTTTTGCGTTTTGATGGAAATGATTTTAAGGGGGTGTTTGCATGATGTGTATGTGACAGTCTATTATAACATGCAAAAAGAAAGTGTAATTAATTAATTAATTAACAATTTTCCACCTCCCAATACATTTTAATTCAATGTAACTAAAATTGTTTATTTGCAACTTGAAAACATTAAACGCATTTTTTCGTTCAAATACAAATTTGTGTTCGAAACAAGAGAGAGCGTTTGAAGTAATGTTGGATCATTTTTACTATATTTCTGCGTTTTGTGTTGCATTTTGCAGTTTGATTGAGATGGGCCGAAACCAAAACCGACCGTTTGAACCGCGTGAACGAGTTAAACTGGCCACATCTAACCTTAATGTGTTTATCGTCGAACTCCCTTAAGATCATCTCAAGCAAACTGCAAAATGCAAAAAAGCAGTAAAAATGCTCCAATATTAGAGAAAACATGAAATGCATCTCCCTTTTCATTTCTCTCTTGTTTCGAACGAAACTTGTGTTTAACGAATTCACATTTGATTTTTTAAATAAACAATTTTAGTTATATTGAATTGAAATGCGTTTGATGTAAGGGATGAAGAGAATTGTTAATTAATTAATTAATTACACTCTCTTTTGCATGATATAATAGACTGTCACATAAATATAATGCAAACATCCTCTTAAGACCATCTCCAATAAATTGTAAAATGCAACGCAAAACGCAATAAAAATTCTCCAATAGTACTACAAATGCAAAATGCATTTTTTCGTTTTTTTTTCTCTTGTTTTGAACGCAAAAATGTGTTTGATATTTTAAAATCGCAAATAAACCATTTTAGTTACATTGAATTATTAAAGCACATATTTAAAAATATAAAATAAATAAAAATATATTAAAGAATGTGAAAATTGTGTCCTAATAATTATGGTTATAAAATTGGCATAATAAATAATTATTTTAACATTTACACTTTATTTTTAGTAATAATTTTTAATAAACATTTTGTTCGATTTTTTATATGTATTAATAATATTTTTATTAAATGTTTTCTCAATTAAATTTAAAATAATATCGTGGTCTAATTTGTAAAGTTGTAAAATGTAGGGGTATGATTGAAAAGTTGTAAACTATTTTTGTATTTGTGAATGCGTTTAACTGTTGGAGAACAATTACTGCAAAATGCACCAAATACTATAAATTGCGTTTGCGTTTGGGGTTAGCTATTGGAGATCATTTGTCATGTATCAACTCTGCACATACAATCCTAACTGAATTGATGAAAATGAAGCAGTCATAGAACAGTCTCATTCACTCTGTCAAGTGTTATTCAATCATCTGCTAAGTTATTCACAGTATTACACAGTAACCGTCTCAATTCAATGATATAGCTGATATTGGAGGGTTCCTTAGGGAAGGAGAATATGAGTGATGCTGATGGGGTAGAGATGTTAGCAATGAAGTGCATGTATGCATGGGCATGGACATCAATGAAGGGAAGAAAAGCACGAGGAAGAGGTGACGAGATTGTATGAGGCATGTGCAGCGTGATTGATGCGTGACTGCTTAAGACATAAATGTAGTGGCGCTATGAGGAAATGTGGCAGTCTATTATATTATGCTGGTTTGAGAATACTTTTTTTTTTTTCCGACACGATCGCGTTGTATATTTCATCCACAAAAAATGTACAAGCGGCTAAATAGCCAATTGGGGCCCCGCTGTTAACAGAAATCGCAGCGGGGCAGATCAACGAATAAGATCAGACATCATCATCATCAAAAACAAACAAAACAAAATGGCTAAAAAATTCTTCACCCACTCGGAGACAAAATGGGATTGACAAAAGGGAAGACGCCTCCAAAAATTAAAATATCATTCAGCAAAGAGAGCCATGAGCCATGTTCAAGAATTGGAAGCGTGAAGACAAAAGAAATCCCTCCGAGCTCCTTGATCTTGCACTGGTAAGAGTTACCCTACTAAATCAAGGATGAAGAAACAATCAAGCGCATCCAAACAAATCACATCACCAGCAAATATTCTTTCCATTCGTCGCAAGCCAGATCAATAACAACCTTCTCATTTCGCCATTCTTTTTTGATGACCCAAAGATTCCTCGTTTTCCAAAGCATCCAAAGCAGGTAAACCGAGAGCTGAACTCGATGAGTGTAGGCTTCAGATTTTGGGCCAGAGCAGATGAAGCCCCACCAATCTTGGAAAGAGCATTATGTTGTCTGTGAATGGTTCCACGAGATTGGAGCCATCTTCCAAGTCCTTGCAGCTTTGGGGCAGTTGAAGAACATGTGCTCCATGGTTTCCTCTTCCTCTCCACATATCTGACAAATAAGGTCAATCGCTACACCCTTCTTTCTCAGGTTGGTATTCGTGGGCAGAATATTCTGGATGCAGCGCCATAGAAAATGTTTGAGCTTGTTTTTTATTTTCAGCTTCCAAATGGATTTCCACAAATCTTTCATCTTTTGGCCTCGGTCACTACATTCTGGTCTCCCAATTTTAGAGTGAACAACTTCCAACATCTTCAAATAGGCAGATTTCACTGTAAATACTCCTTTTTTATCCCATTGCCAGAAAAGTCTACCCGGAGATGTTCCTTCATGATGCTCTTTGCAGCCTTGGGAGAGCAAAGGTTTTGCGTGATTCCAGGACTTCCAGAGCCATGAGGCTGTCGAAGGTGTTTTGGCCGTGAGAAGGTTCCCTTCTGGAAAATACTTGGCTTTCAAAACCTTGGCCATAAGCGAGTTTGGCTTGGAGATGACTCTCCAAAGCTGCTTAGCCAACAATGCATCATTAAAGGATTGGATGTGCTTAAAACCCAAGCCCCCAGAATCCTTATCTTCTGTAAGTGATAGCCAAGATTTCCAATGGATATTAGGGCCACCATTTTCCTTAACACCCCACCAAAATTCCATTACCCTTCTAGTAATTTCCTTGCAAGTATGGACAGGGAGTTTGAAACAGCTCATTACATAGGCATGGAGGGAGTTAAGAACCGACCTTATCAACGTATCTTTCCCAGCAGAGCTGAGGAGGAGAGAACTCCAATTGCAGACCTTGTTCTTGACAGACTTCTATTCTTTATTCATCTTGTCGACGGAATCACTTTCTGTTCGCTACTTTGCTATTGTTGATTTAGGATTTGGCTTGTGTACATCGTCGAGCTGTGGAAACTCTGACTGTTGGATCAATGTTTTATGATTTTCTTTTTCTTTTTCCCTATGAGTTATGTTGGAGCATTTTTACTGCATTTGTGCGTTTTGCGTTTTGATGGATGTGATTTTAAGGGGGTGTTTGCATGATATGTATGTGGCAGCCTATTATAACATGCAAAAAAGAATGTAATTAATTAATTAACAATTCTCCCCCTCCCAGACATCAAACACATTTTAATTCAATGTAATTAAAATTGTTTATTTGCAACTTGAAAACATTAAACGCATTTTTTCGTTCAAATACAAATTTGTGTTCGAAACAAGAGAGAGAAATAAAAAATGCATTTTGCGTTTGCGGTAATGTTGGAGCATTTTTACAATTTTTTGCGTTTCATGTTGCGCTTTGCAGTTTGATGGAAATGGTCCGACACCAAAACCGACCGTTTGAACCACGTGAACAATTTAAACTGACCACATCTAACCTTAATATCTTTTTCATCAGACTCCCTTAAGATCATCTCCAGCAAACTACAAAACGCAAGAAAGCAGTAAAAATGCTCCAACATTAGAGAAAACACATGCATCTCCCATTTCATTTCTCTCTCTTGTTTCGAACGCAAATTTGTGTTTAATTACTTCGCATTTAATTTTTTAAAATCGCAAGTAAACCATTTTAGTTACATTGAATAGAAATGCGTTTGATGTGAGGGAGGGAGTTAATTATTAATTAATTAATTAATTACACTCTCTTTTGAATGCTATAATAGACTGCCACATAAATATCATGCAAACACCCCCTTAAGACCAGCTCCAATAAATCGCAAAACACAACACAAAATGCAAAAATGCAGTAAAAATGCTTCAACAGTACTACAAATGCAAAATGCATTTTTTTTTTTTTTGCTTTTCTCTCTTGTTTCGTACGCAAAAATGCGTTTGATGTTTTAAAATCGCAAATAAACTATTTTAGTTACATTGAATTATTAAAACACATATTTAAAAAATATAAAATAAACAAAAATATATTAAATAATTATGATTATAAAATTGGCATAATAAATAATTATTTTAACATTTACATTTTACATCTTCCATAATAAATAATTGGCTTTGTTCTATCATCCCCTTGTTTTTCTTATGTGGAGGATCATGCTACGAATCCGAACGTATGTGGTGATCCTATCCTTGGTCACCACCACCGTAAGCCTGCTTGTGATGCTCGAAGGTCAAAGAGACCTTCCAAATGAGCCTATGCGTTATAGCGTTGTGATTCATCTATGCACAATGAGGTCTATCTCTTTTATCTTTATCTCATTGTGTTATCACTGCTTTTATAATCGTGAACTTCTATTTTTCATACTATCTTATCGACGGAATCACTTTCTGTTCGCTTCTCTGCTATTGTTGATTTAGGATTTGGCTTGTATACATCGTCAAGCTGTGGAAACTCCTACTGCTGGATCAAGTTTTATGATTTTTCTTCTTTTCTCTACGAGTTATGTTGGAGCATTTTTTTATTGCATTTTTGCGTTTTGATGGAAATGATTTTAAGGGGGTGTTTGCATGATGTGTATGTGACAGTCTATTATAACATGCAAAAAGAAAGTGTAATTAATTAATTAATTAACAATTTTCCACCTCCCAATACATTTTAATTCAATGTAACTAAAATTGTTTATTTGCAACTTGAAAACATTAAACGCATTTTTTCGTTCAAATACAAATTTGTGTTCGAAACAAGAGAGAGAAATAAAAAAGGCATTTTGCGTTTGAAGTAATGTTGGATCATTTTTACTATATTTCTGCGTTTTGTGTTGCATTTTGCAGTTTGATTGAGATGGGCCGAAACCAAAACCGACCGTTTGAACCGCGTGAACGAGTTAAACTGGCCACATCTAACCTTAATGTGTTTATCGTCGAACTCCCTTAAGATCATCTCAAGCAAACTGCAAAATGCAAAAAAGCAGTAAAAATGCTCCAATATTAGAGAAAACATGAAATGCATCGCCCTTTTCATTTCTCTCTTGTTTCGAACGAAACTTGTGTTTAACGAATTCACATTTGATTTTTTAAATAAACAATTTTAGTTATATTGAATTGAAATGCGTTTGATGTAAGGGATGAAGAGAATTGTTAATTAATTAATTAATTACACTCTCTTTTGCATGATATAATAGACTGTCACATAAATATAATGCAAACATCCTCTTAAGACCATCTCCAATAAATTGTAAAACGCAACGCAAAACGCAATAAAAATTCTCCAATAGTACTACAAATGCAAAATGCATTTTTTCGTTTTTTTTTCTCTTGTTTTGAACGCAAAAATGTGTTTGATATTTTAAAGTCGCAAATAAACCATTTTAGTTACATTGAATTATTAAAGCACATATTTAAAAATATAAAATAAATAAAAATATATTAAAGAATGTGAAAATTGTGTCCTAATAATTATGGTTATAAAATTGGCATAATAAATAATTATTTTAACATTTACACTTTATTTTTAGTAATAATTTTTAATAAACATTTTGTTCGATTTTTTATATGTATTAATAATATTTTTATTAAATGTTTTCTCAATTAAATTTAAAATAATATCGTGGTCTAATTTGTAAAGTTGTAAAATGTAGGGGTATGATTGAAAAGTTGTAAACTATTTTTGTATTTGTGAATGCGTTTAACTGTTGGAGAACAATTACTGCAAAATGCACCAAATACTATAAATTGCGTTTGCGTTTGGGGTTAGCTATTGGAGATCATTTGTCATGTATCAACTCTGCACATACAATCCTAACTGAATTGATGAAAATGAAGCAGTCATAGAACAGTCTCATTCACTCTGTCAAGTGTTATTCAATCATCTGCTAAGTTATTCACAGTATTACACAGTAACCGTCTCAATTCAATGAGGTAGCTGATATTGGAGGGTTCCTTAGGGAAGGAGAATATGAGTGATGCTGATGGGGTAGAGATGTTAGCAATGAAGTGCATGTATGCATGAGCATGGACATCAATGAAGGGAAGAAAAGCACGAGGAAGAGGTGACGAGATTGTATGAGGCATGTGCAGCGTGATTGATGCGTGACTGCTTAAGACATAAAGGTAGTGGCGCTATGAGGAAATGTGGCAGTCTATTATATTATGCTGGTTTGAGAATACTATGCTGAGAAGTTATTCGGTATTTGGGCTCAAACGTGTTCGTGAGGAGAATCTACAGCAACATCAAATGTGACTAAAGCCAACTATCTTTCTTAACTGCATTATTAGTTTAAGGCTTTGTTCTGTGCTGTATTATTATTATATTATAAAATATTAAAACAAAGACGTAGATGTATATTATTTAGAATGGTGGTTACCTAAAATGATTGATTATTAAGTTACGAATAGAGGTTAAGAAAGTTAGATAAAATAAAAAAAATTAATAAAAAGAAAATGAATAAAGGCGGCAAATGTTTCTAACAATGAGCAATAATATTCATTACAAGACAATAGAATCAACTTCACGGCCTTTTGCAATTTATACATTCAAAAAAAAAAAAAACTCCAAAACACACTCCTTAAAGCAGCAAACCTCTGCTTTTACAAACTCTAGTTCGAAAAAACAAGACAATAAAGCCGAAAGAATTCGCAAATCCTTGATTCAAGCCCAATGCAAGATATCAGTGTTTAAAATTATTCCTTGTCAATCATCAAAAAATCCTCAACTTGTCACTCTACCGAAGCCATCCTTCGACTTGAAACCGCAAAACTTTGAACTTCCCAATGAGAGATTATTGTTTTTCGCAAGCGAAAAAAGGCGGAAGAAAGAATCAAGAAGAAACCTGGAGAGATTGTAAGCTCTCTTCTATGGATGGGGATAGTTCTGCCAGAGCTTCGAGCATGCTAATGACTTCTGTTGTATCATCCAAATAGTACCGCGCTTTGCTTGGTTTTTGGCCGACCGTACAAGCAAAGACCGATGCATCTGCAGAAAGTGATCCTCTGCTCATTGCGTCTCTGATTTTCTCAAACATGTCTTCATCGGATCGATCGTCCCCAATACACAGTACAAAGTCAGCTTGCTGTCTATTTTCGGACATTGACGAGAATATCTTCTCGCCCACAACACCTTTACTGACTCCCTTTCAATGAATAGGAAAAATAAAACAAAATTTAAACTGATGTGCCCCAGAAGGAGAGGAGAGGTTATATATTTAGATTCTTTCTTTGCTGAAATTAGTACAACATAGGGTATACATGAAAATAAGTATGGAGCTTAGCTATTACGTACCTGAGGTTTAACTTCAACAATGAACTGACCACTTTTTGCAGTTACTGGTTCATTGGCTAGAACACTTTCAAGGTGGTCCAGCAGTTCCTTAGCTTGACTTGAACCAAAGCCAAGATCTGCATCACGATAGTGCCAGACAAGTGCACTTTCTTTTGATTCAATATATGAACCATCCGTAGCTTCGGTGTATAATTTCATTACAGGCTCAACAATCTGGAGCCAGCCAAAATCTGTGCTTTGCAGACAAGTCTCCCAATCCTTATCCGCAGACCACCTAATGTGTGAGAGAATTAGCAAATACAAGAAAACAGAAAAAGAATGCCATATAAACAAGTAAATTCAGGCAGCAAAACCATACCGAAAGAAATAACCATGTTCCGCTGCAATTCCAAGTTTCTTACAGGGAGACAACCATTTCCCCAAGCTATCCTTTCCCCGACCGCTAACCACAAACACAGTATTTTTATCATCATCACAGAGTGTATTAATGATTGATACAACTTCTTGGCTAGGATTCTTATTGATAGATGTTTGAGGCATTATGGTGCCATCATAATCCAAAAGTATGACCCTATTCTTGGCCCTCGAATAAGCAGACACGATATTCTCAATCGACAGCTTTCTGAAATTAGGATCAAGTGCCACTACTCTGAAACCAAAGCCTAGACCAACTCCCCAGCAACGTCGTCTAAAATGGTCTAGGCAAGTTCTCTCCAAATCCTGGAAGAAGCTTCTTGACCAATATGCCACATCATGTGTGCTCACATACTTATAGTGCTTCTCATGTCTTAAATGCTTCTCTGCATCAGCCATTGAAATTGCTTCGTTTAATGCTTCTGCAGTTGCTTCCGTATTCCATGGATTGACCCTAATGGCACCACTAAGTGATGGAGAACACCCGATAAATTCAGATACAACTAACATGCTCTTCTTAGGAGAACTTGACTCTGAACCCAGATGACTTCCAGGATTACCCTGTCTACATACAATATACTCATACGGTATGAGGTTCATTCCATCTCTAACGGCTGTAACAACTACACACTCGGCAATTGAGTAATATGCAGTACGTTCACTTGCAGAGATAGCTTTGTTGATCAAAACAATAGGATTATAACCAGGCAGGCCAAACGCGTCATTGATTCTCTTGCAACTTGTATTAATTTCTGCTTCTATGTCTTCAAGATCCTTACCCTTTCCTCGTGCTGGATTTGTAATCTGCACGAGAACTGCCCTTCCTCGCCACTTTTCGTGCTGCTTCAACATTTGTTCCATGGCTAGAAGTTTCAAATTCACACCTTTGAATAAATCCATGTCATCAACTCCAAGCAAAACTGTTTTTCCTTCAAATTGTTGCCGGAGCTCTCCAACTAGTAAATCTTTATCAGCCTGAGCAAGAACGGATTCTATCTGGCCCATGTGAATTCCAACTGGCATGATTTTTATTCCAACCGTTCTACCATAGTATTCTAGCCCTATATAACCCCTTTTTGATTGATACTCCAAGCCAAGCATACGACTGCAACAAGAGAGGAAATGCCTCGCATAATCAAAGGTATGAAAACCTATGAGATCAGCATTCAACAATGCCTTCAATATTTCTTCTCTCACTGGTAGAGTTCTGTATATCTCCGATGAAGGGAAAGGACTGTGAAGAAAAAATCCCATTCTTAGCCTGTTAAAGCGTCTCCTCAAGAAGCTAGGCAAGACCATCAAATGGTAATCATGAATCCAGACATAATCATCCTCCGGGTTTATTACCTCGATTACCTTCTGCGAGAATATCTTATTAGCAGCAACATAGGCTTCCCACCACGACCGATCAAATCTACCTCCATGGCTTGAGGAGAAAGGAAGCATGTAATGGAACTGTAGCCACAGATATTGCTTGCAAAATCCATGATAATATTTCGACAAAATATCTTGGGGAAGAAATGCAGGGACGCACCTAAATCTTTCTAACAACAACTGAGAGACATCATCTTGTTCGCTTGAGTCCACGTCAACTTTCAGTGAACCAACGTATATGACTTCCATATCCTCGGGTAAACCATCCTTAATATGTGATAACAAGGATTCCTCATCCCAACTAAAGCTCCAACCCTTATTATCTGGTCTACGCTTAGCCTTAATTGGAAGCTGGTTGGCCACAATTATTACTCTGTCTGCAGCAAGTGATGAGGGAACATCCGACGAAACACTATTAGCTTGCTCATCATCCAGCTCAGAAATAACACCTGCAACGGTCATTACACGAGGCATACGTCTTCTCTCCCGGCCCATGACAGGGAAATTACCGGATGCTAGATCCAGTAAATTAGTGTAAGATCTGGACATCATCTTTACAATACTTTATTTATTCACCCAAAACTCTTCAATTAGAGGCTTCAGATCACAAGACGATATGGATCAACCTTAATTTTTCCTTTTTTTCTCTTTACCCAACAGAGTCAAACCAAACATTGCCCAGATATAACACTTTCGTCGTCGTCGAGTCTCGAAACCACAGCAAAGGTTGCTCTTCTATGATGAAAGCCGACAGCTCACAGACCGGATCTGGAACATTAATATAGCCAAGAAAACGTCTCAATCGAATTGCAAAACAGCACGAAAAAATGACGAAAGAAACATCATAAACTCAAAAGACAATCAAACGAAATCCACTCGATTAATATCCATGAATTCGAATATCAGAATGTTCATCACAATTCAAAGCGATTGGCGCGCCAATCCAAACGGAACGAAATCACTTTTACTATATGTTTTCTGCGAAAATTAAGAGTTGGCTAAAGCAAAATACTCACCTTCCCCAACAGCGACAGAGAGATCGAATTGAGAATTCCTCCAAGCTTATTTATCGAAGGATCTGCTATTGTTGAGGGGTTTTAACTTCTCTCTTCCAACGAAGCAAAGCAAGCGACCACAAAAAACACAATTTACGTTGATATAAATATAATAGCGACGAAGAAGGAAAGGAACGGATATACAATATTTGTATTATTTAAAGAAAATATAAAATAAAATAAAAATCGGAAATTAATGCCGAATAGGATAAGGTCGGCCAGCAAAAAGCTTCGTGATGCCAGCTGGAACAAGTCACGTTTCACGCGCCATTTTGCCACGCGCTGATGTTCAAAGAAGTTTACACGTTTTGGCAAGGCAGGCACGTGGAGGGAGATCAAATAATAATTAGGGAAATTCCGGTTGGTAACCCTGTATTTAAGACTTTTTCAGTTGATGCCCAAAGTTATTTTCAATTTCGGTTAGTACCCATGTGTTTAAACTTTTTCCAGTTGATGCTCAAAGTATTTTTCAATTCCGGTTGGTAACCCTGTGTTTAATGCTTTTCCAGTTGGTGCCCAAAGTATTTTTAAATTTCGGTTGGTAACCCTAAGTTATGAAAAAACATAACCCCGCAATTTTAAAAGACTAAAAAATAATATCTTTAGGTATATGAACCGTTTTTTATGTTTTCTAGAATTCCGTTATCAACTAACATGTCTATACCTAAAGATATCATTTTTTAGTCTTTTAAAATCGCGGAGTTATATTTTTTCATAACTTAGGGTTACCAACCGGAATTTAAAAATACTTTGTGTACCAACTAGAAAAGACTTAAACACATGGGTACCAACCGGAATTGAAAAATATTTTGGGCACCAACTGGAAAAGGCTTAAACACAGGGGTACCAAACGAAATCGAAAATAACTTTAGGCATCAGATGGAAAAGCCTTAAACACAGGGTTACCCACCGGAATTTCTCTAATAATAATAATATATCCAAGTGGATAAGGCGGCTGACCTGGCGGCAAGCTTGCGTCATCCATGACGTCATTGACGACCGTTTAGCTGAAATGACGGTGTTGCCCTTAATCTTTTTGGCGAAAAGAACGTTTGACTGATTATGGGTTGGATCATGGAGGGTAATACGGGGAATACGAAAATACAATTTTCCATCCTCTTATTATATATCATGCATTTTTTCCCCTAAAATTAAATATATAAATCCATGGGAAAGGATACAAGCCCTTGGCATCCACGAGGCATATTCGATAACACAAAAAAATATATATTTATAATAGTTGCTGCTCTTGGGAATGAGAAGCAGCATATACCAATGCGTTTATGGCATATTCTACTTTTATCCATACCTATTTTTTTTTTCCTTTTTACATATTCTACTATAGAATATGGTTTGGTCAATTATTAATTTAAATGCAAATAAAATCACGTGCTCAAATTCAATACATAAGAAGATCAACTGGGGCAAAGGGGTTACTAACTATGAATAGGTTTTCGGGTCAAGAAATTATTTGGACGATAATCAAATATAATTTCATTCCTTTTATAATAATAATAACAAAGATTAGTAAATGAAACGTTTGACTATAAACTACATACGTCTCTCTAGTTATTACAAAAAAAAAATATTACGTCCACGTTAACTGTCGAAATAAATGCAAACTCAATTAATACATAATAGCCGTTTGTTTGAATTTCTCATCCCTTCAATTTCTTTCCATCTTTTACCGTTCGACCATCCAAGTAATAAAAGGAGCTGATCGATCTTCTCCACCATTTCTTACACACCCCACAAACCAAAAAAGAAGAAAAAACATTAATCTCAGCATCAAAATCCAGCCTTTTCAATGGCCACCGGCGCTGCATCAAGCGCCGGCACAGCCTGGAAATCCTCGAGGCAGAAAGACTGCAAAGGCCTTATATTAGGCGGCTATGAGTTTGGCAGATTGCTCGGCCATGGAACTTTCGCCAAGGTCTACCATGCGAGGAACGTCAAGACCAACGAGGACGCCGCCATTAAAGTCATCGACAAGGAGAAGGTGATGAGGGTGGGCCTAACCTCCCACATCAAGCGCGAGATCTCCATTCTCCGGCGGGTCCGCCACCCGAACATCGTCAGGCTATACGAGGTCATGGCCACCAAGAGGCGGATCTTCTTCGTCATGGAGTACGTCAGGGGCGGCGAGCTCTTCGACAAGGTGGCCAAGGGGCGGCTCAAGGAGAACGCGGCCCGGAAGTATTTCCAGCAGCTGATGTCCGCCGTCGCATTTTGTCACGCGCGCGGCGTGTACCACCGGAACCTGAAGCCGGAGAACATACTGGTCGACGAAGAGGGAAACGTCAAGGTCTCCGACTTCGGACTCAGCGCCATCTCCGAGCAGATTAACAAGGACGGCCTTTTCCACACCTTCTGCGGGACCCCTGCCTACGTGGCGCCGGAGATCTTGGCCAGGAAGGGCTACGACGCCGCGAAGGTCGACATATGGAGCTGCGGCGTGGTCCTCTTCGTGTTGATGGCCGGCCATTTCCCTTTCCACGACAAGAACGTAATGGCCATGTACAGAAAGATCTACCAGGGCGAGTTTAGGTGTCCGAGGTGGTTCTCGCCGGAGCTCGTGAGGCTGCTGACCCGTTTCTTCGACACCGACCCGTTGACCCGAATCACGATACACGAGGTAATGACCAACGCGTGGTTCGAAAAGGGCTTCAAGCAGGTGAAATTCTACGTCGAAGACGATAAGCTCTGCAACGTCATCGACGACGATGACGACATCTTCTTGTCCGACCATTCTGAGTCTGAATCCGAGGTGGAAACGAAGCAAAGGCTCAACCAAACCCTAAAGCCGCTCAGCTTGAACGCCTTCGACATCATATCGTTTTCCCGCGGATTCGACCTCTCGGGACTGTTCGACGACGGCGGTTCTGAATGTGGGGCCCGATGTATTACGACGTCGACGGTTCCGAGCATTGTACTGAGGTTCGAAGAGATGGCGAAAGATTGCAGGGTGAGCTTGGAAGGGTTCAGGGAAGGCGCTAAGGGGCCGTTGACTGTGGTAGCTGAGATCTACGAACTGACGCCGTCTTTGAGGGTGGTTGAAGTGAGGAAGAAAGGCGGCGATAGGTTAGAGTACGATGAGTTCTGTGTAAGGACGTTGAAGCCTGGCTTGGAGGGTCTCATGTTGGGATGTGTGGGAAGTGTTGAAGCTGCTTCTTGCATGCCTTGAAGAGATGATGAAACATATAATACGATTGAGCCCCTCTTCTTCTTCTTCTTCTTTTTCTTGGGTAGTTTTTTTGTTGATGGTTAAATGTTCATTGCTTTTTTGTAATAAAGATTGGATCTTTGCAGTTTTGTAATGCTATGTAAAAATATCAAATCAGTGTATGTATATCAAGTCAGAGAGTATGTTATGGTGCAAGATAACCACTACAACAA
Source organism: Lindernia subracemosa (assembly GCA_028392965.1). Classification (NCBI taxonomy): domain Eukaryota; kingdom Viridiplantae; phylum Streptophyta; class Magnoliopsida; order Lamiales; family Linderniaceae; genus Vandellia; species Vandellia subracemosa. The sequence continues at coordinate 302,910 of JAQPCC010000032.1, forward strand.
ATGTAAAAAGCATTGAACATTTTGGAAGGTTGATCGGCCGTTCGTAATGAATGCACTTCATTGTTTGAAGTGGTTGGCTTCCGACCGTTGATTGAGGAACAAACTCCGCGGGAAATATGGAGAGAAGTTGCTTGGTTGGGACCTTCGATAGACTCCTTCTCCTCCTCCTCTGTTTACTAAATAAATAATACCAATCAATTTCGTGGATCGTACTTCTTTCACATTTTCTTCTTGTCTGCGTCCGACGAAGCCCTTCTCTTAAGACTTCAATGGCACCTTCTAGAAACAATTACTGTCCTCATCAGCAGCCTTCTTTGCTGGTGTTTTCTGGTATGATGATTTACTGTTCATTCTCAGTTCTTCGAAATCTCTAAGTTTCTATTGTGGGTTTTGTTTCTTATGACCGTTTATCATATTCCTAAAATCGAGGGTTTGCAATGTTGTTGCAGGTGGAACTGCCTTCAATGGCGTCGTAGAGGAGCTCAATAAGCTAACCACTCGAGTAGCTCACGTCCTGCCAGTTTCTGACAATGGAGGTAGCACAGCTGAGATTGTTCGTGTCCTCGGTAAGAAAGAATCCATTCCCATCGATATTTCATTACCTATTCCTTGAGTTTTCTCCTAGATTGATATCAATCATCGTCTTAGTGTTACTATGTCGACAGGCGGCCCAGCCATTGGAGACATTCGATCGAGATGCCTGAGGTTGTCTGATCAAAGTACTTACGAAGCACTTGCAGTTCGAACTTTATTGGGACATCGATTGCCAGCTCTTGATCATGAAGAAGCAAAATCTGAATGGTGTTTTTTTTTGGCTGCTGCATTGCTTGAAAACCCTTCTTTGGGACTTTCTTGTTATTTCTAAAAACCTTTATCGGGACATCGACAGGTACGAAATTGTCGAAGGAAGTCATCCTTTGTGGGCAGGCGTGTCGAAGCCTCACAGGGAAACCATTCGCGCTTTCTTGGTCTATTTCCAGGATCAGGTCCGTCGAATTTTTTTACCTTCAATCACACTGCTTTGATCTTTGAAACTTGTCTGTGCTGGCTCATAGTTTATTCGGGCAAAAAATTTATCTTCTTACAGATACTTCGAAGGGCAGACGAAAAGTTCTGCTTCAGTAATGGAAGGTAACTTCAAACAGCTGAGGATTATATTCGGTTCTCATCTCCTCTGTAGTAACTATTTCTCTTCTCTCATCGCATGTGCAGCATTGGCAACTTCTTCTTTGCAGGTGCGAGAATGTTCTTTCAGTCGTTAGAAGCTGCAATATTTTTGTTTTCCCGAGTGTCGGATATTCCCAAAGAGAGCCTCGTTCTCCCTGTCATATCTACAAACAACCGGCTAACCTTGGGCAGTGAGCTATGGGTAATGAAAGCTTTTATCTCCATATATTCTACGCAAGGCATTTAAAAGTTCGAATACATCAGCAAGTCTGCTCGATTTTTTTATGTCGATTATCCAGGATAATACTGTTATATGCAGTCAAAATGAAATATCTCACCCGACGAATGGCTCTATGGAGACTGTAAATAAGGTACGAGTCGAACCCTTAGCTTCTTCTATCTTTAAAATGCATAGAATTTGGAATTTGGTTTTTATACACAGAGTGATTCGTCGGGGCTTCATTCAATGATAAGGAGTGTATTTTACATGTCCAGCGAAGGCAGCAACTTACCGCACGATGTATATTTTAAGACATCTTTTTGTCTTCAGATGGATTTCGTAGTTTCCACTTTGTTTAAAAGCCAATGCATCTCCTTTTCTTGTTTTCCCCCTGTAGAAGGTGCTTCCATCTCTAAATCCTACCGTTCTTGAATGATTGAAGACTGCGGACTGCATTGTCTACTCTATGGGATCGCTGTTTACTTCCATAATTCCTTCGCTGGTTACATTTTTTCGCTCGGACTAAGATGTAATGAAACTTTATTGTCGGAAAAAGGGTTTCGAAGTCTCATTAAGTTTCATCTTAATCAGATTCTGCTAGAGATTGGAGAAACCATTGCTTCTCTGTCATGTCCTAAGGTAAGTTCTCAGATTTCTTTTGCTTCTCTATCATATCAGTTTTAACCGTTGGTGCCTCTTTTTTTTTTTTTTTTTTTTGTCTTTCAGGTACTTCTACTGAATGGTTCGTACGACAGAGAAACCAGCGGCTTCAAAGTTTCGAGCTTTGTCAATGCAATTACACATGCCTTAAACCGAACATACGGTCTTTCAAGTGGTGACTGTCTGTGTAATCGTGTAAGTGTTAAAAGGATGTAATAACAGAACAGATAATCCATCTTTTCCTCAGCTGGTTAGTTTCGTTTACTCTGTTATCCAGCCGAACAAGTATATAAGCACAATATTTGTGCCCAGAAATGGACAGATACCTATCGATTTCGATAAGCTAGCGGAAGGAGGGGTCTTTGATGTGGCAAGTATTTTGCACCCTTTGAATATGCACTGCTCAAATTCATAAAAGTAAGCTTCATACTTAGTATGGATTGAAGTATTTTCTTTTCTTTCTTTTTTTTTTTCCTTTTGGTAGGTTACTGTCGACTCAATATACGATCCATCCGTTGGCATAATCTTTGATCCCAAGGCTTTAGTACGATCGCTGTCCGATTTGCTACGCAGATTTGAACAAGAATGAAGCCAATGGTGTTTTGCAAGTAGATATAGGTTTATTAATTTACAATGATTCTTTCATTCTTGGTTGATACATTGAACTCATTCACCTCTTACATAACAGCTGCTTGGATTACATAATCCGATACTCTTTTCTCTTCAGTGCTGAGATTTTGCTAGTATGGGCTTAACATCGATCCCTTATTTCGACCCGACGAATGAACAAATTTGACCGTAAATACAGTGCAGACTTTACAGATTTTACTAACAGATCAGATTCTCTTTACAGACAAGGAAAGAAGTTCCGTCTGAAGCTGAGATTTGCTGCAGATGAATGGCTAGCAAGATGATGATGGCCTGCAAATGAATTTCTGCTGGTGGTGATGTTGGCTTTGAGCTTTGTCTCTCAGTTCTTGAAATGCTTTCATTGTTTCCACATCAAAACCACCAGCAAACTGATGCACTCGAAATGCGAACTTGACGCCTTGAAGTATGAGTTCTTCGTCATCGGGCCCACCGCCGCCGTTGCCGAGCTCGGCCGATACCCTCTTCAAGTACTTCATGGCCAGTTTAACAGAAGCAAGCTTAATCTGCCAAACCACAGTTTAGACTCAGATATCAGCTAACAAACAAGCTAGGATCTTACAAAAAGAGTGCTCAAATGCAGACAAAAAGTGAAAAATATTATTATTACAGAGATTATATATGCTTGCTCACCTGACTGACATAGCCACTATCAAGCATCCAATCAAACGGAATATGGAACACTTTGTATCGATTTGTAGCAGATTCTCTCATCCTCGAGAGATTATAAACACGGTGTTCTAACCTGCGGTTTGCAAGAATTTGATGTTACAAAGAGTGCAATAAGATTCGAATTAGTAGAATCTTACTTCTCAAACAAGGACTGCATCTTCTTCAGAGCCGGGCCGAAGGGCTGCTGCCTCGGGTCGTCTCTAAACGACGAGACTTCTGATTCTAACTTCTTAAGATCACAGTAGCCGAACGCAGCTTCTCTCATTGCATCTGCTTTGTGTTCAGGCCATTCAAAGTGCTTCAGCACAGCCCTCTCATCAACCTTTTTGGGCAGTTTTTCCAGGTATTAGATCAGAAATATCGGAAGATCATCTATTAATTCGATTAGTCTTGCTTACCAAGAAGGATAGCTCGTCGTCGAGCCACTTGACGAAGGTCACCACGTCTTCTATGTCTGCGAAGGCTGCACCTTCAACTTCTTTGATCAGTGACCTGATGAAGTCTCCCTGCATCTCAACGTCTGTCTTGATCTGTGTAATGAATGTAATGAAAGTTATTCAACTGTAATAAACAGAGCAGATGGTAATCTGAATGGTTGTTGTCTTTGTATGGTACAAAAAGGGAAAAGGAACTTACTGCCAGTAAATGAGATGAACGGTTCTCAATCTCCCCGATCATGTCCTTAGCCATCACGTCGGAGGCGACGGCGGCGCCACCTCCTCCGGTGCCGGAGTCTCGACGGAAACCCGAATCCCTCCTCATTAACGAATGGTACAGCTCAACAACCTCAGGGATCCTCCTGACCTTCGATGGGCCCGCTTTGAGGCCGTTTGGCGGAGGGGGTGGTGGCGGAGGCGGCGCTGCGGAGGAAACTGACCTTGTCGGAGGTGGTGGGGCTGCAGGAATTATGGACTGCGATGGAGGAGGAGGCGGCGGCGGCGGCGGAGGAGGAGTGGCAAAATTGGAAACTTCTGCTAATGCTCGGCCAGCTGAGTCAGACAAAGAACCATGTGATGATGACGAGGATGAAGACGAAGGCCGTGGTGGTGGTTTAGGGACACGTGTCCTAACCCCCACCACCGCAAATCTCCGTGATGTCTTCGGTTTCAGACCTACAGAGCCTTGTCCTCTCAACAACGCCGCCGTCGTCGGCCGGCTCGTCGTTCTTCGTCGCCTCGTCTTCACTAATATCAGTCGTGCCAATAACACTGTGATGATTACTGCTGCTTTGCAAAGACTTGCCCGCGATGTTATTACAGCTAGATTTACCGTAATGATTGGTCACATCAGACGACGGCGACGATGAGCCGTCGTCGCTCTCTTCCTCAATGGCTCTCTTTATAGCAGACAACTCATCTCGCATACACACAATCTTCTCCTCGAACCTTCGATTCTGCTTCGTCAGCTCCATATGCAAGAACTCATTCTCATTCCTAAGCCGCTCATTCTCCTCTTCCAAGCAGTCTACCTTAACATTAAACCTCAAAATCCTCGAATCTCTCTCGGCAACCTCGCTCTCCAAGGCGGGCACTATGGCGGCAGTTTCTTTAACGAGCTTCAAGCCGAGGACCTCAGTCTCGAGGCGAGACTCCCTCTCGCGTAGCTCATCGAGCTCTCTGAGGAGTTCGGACAGGGGCCGCGGCTGGACCTGGGCGGAGGCGCGTGGGAAGTACACCCCGAAGGAGCGCGTGAACGAGCCTGCATTGTTGCTTGGAGCTCGTTTGCCTGAGCTTGGTGAGGAAGATTGGGTTTGCTGCGATGGCTTTGGAGATGATCTCTGTAAGCCCGCCGCTGGTTTCACTATACCAGCCACCATTTTTTTCTTAGCTTCTTTTGGCTTATCAGCTTCAACGTGCGTGCGTTTTAATGGCGAGGGATTGAAATCTGGACGGAGAAGGACTAGACTAGACTACATGGGTCACTGTCGTTCTTGCTGTTATAAATAAATTGTTTTTAAATGGTATTTGTAAATAAATGGAAGAACTGTATGAGAGTTACTTACTCTTCAAATATTAGCAAAGAAGATCCTTTCTTTTATGAGATGGATTCATGCGAAGGTGGTAAATTTTTTAAATTTGGGGTGTAGCTCACGCGCCGCCGATAGGGCTTGTGAAATAGTATTTAATGCCGTCTAGTTTGAGATGTCTATAGCTCACGCGCTAGGTATGCGAGTATAGTTAATGAAGACTTCGTCTTTATTGTGTTCTCTTTTGCAAGAAGTGGGACTTTGTAACGGTCGGACTAAGTGAAACTGTGGTACTTTGTTTGGAAGTTGAATGCTTCTTATTAATTTCCTTTTTCAGTATGAACCTCATCAAATCATGCAGATTTTATTTTTATTATTTTTTTATTTTTTCTATTTGAATTCATAATAAGGAGTTAAAGATGATCTTATTGTATTCCTTACAAGTTTGCAATAAAATGTTTCATTAATGGAAAAAGCCAAATTGATTGCTTCTCATTGAGTCAATCAATTCAAATTGTTAGATTTGGCCAAAGGCCAACAGTAGTAAATAGTAATCTACAAAACTTATTATTAGTATTATTGAAAAAAAATAAGTAATTGTTTTGTGGGAAATTTAAAGTTAAACTGAGATTGGAAACAAGCCAACTCAAATGATGGAAAAAGATATATTTATATATATTTACTTGTAGAAATTGTGTCTTTTTTTTTTCTTTAGGTGGGAGTGCATTCATTTTATTCAAGCTCGATGTATCATTTTCATAAGTATACGAATAAGACAAGCCTCCCACGTTAATTCTCTTGCTTCATATTGCTTGTCAATAGGATAATATTATGTTTGGATGAAATATAAGGATAAATTTTAATGTAACATAATGGGAAAAATAATACCCCCTTTTCATTAATGGCAAGACATATTTTGTGGTGAATATTAGGTCCGTTGCAATGCAATTGCATGCCTTTATCAATCAATCAAGAACAATCACCTCCTCATTTATTAATTTGCTTCAAAGATTATACGCGTGTGTATTGTATTGTACTTATTATTGATATATAAAGTTTGAAACTTTAATATCATTTCATTTCTCTAGCACCTACCAACTAGCTTTCTTTAGTAAATGTTACTATCACATGAAACACTTCAAAATAAAATTGCAAAACAATCATTAAAATTTAACTAGGAAATGAAATATATATGAACGGATTAGGGTCGTTCGTGACTGTTCCATGAATAAATGAAAGTGGTCCTCGAAAACAACGTTTAACTTACGATCTTAGTGGTTTGTAATAATCCCACTTGTCACGGTACCACGAGGACATAATATATTACTAGTATTTTAAAATATAAATATAATATAATTTTTTTTTATAATATGAAGTTATAATATTAATTTTTATTGCAAATTATTTTTATAAATTCAAAATATGATTTTTAGGATATAATTGGAATAAATTTGAAGAGTAAGGGTAAAATGATAATTATCATTGACATACCAAATCAATTTGATTGTAGTTACTATAAGTAATGTTGATATCCCTTAATATATAGTATAGATATACGGACTATTCAGTTATATTTAGGCTTAATTTTTCTTTATCCAGTATGTTTGGGAAAGTGATATTTTAAGGATACCTAAGTTATGGGGGTGACAAATTTGGATAATATATTTCAAAATTAAGATAATTTTACACGAATTAAATGCTGCAATGTTAGCACAATAGAATTTAAAATTGAAGTAATTTGAGGCAATAAGTTTTAAAATAAAAGCAATTTAAGGATATTAAGTTTCAAAATTCTGGCGTTAATTATTTCTCAAATTGTTTCAATTTTGAAATTCACTCCCCAATAATTACAATATTTAATTTATGTATCTCCAAATTGCTTCATTCTTTAAATTTATTATACTAAATTTGCGATTATTTAATTTAGATAACCTTATAACAACGTCAATATCCTTTATACACACGCGCGCACGGTACCAATAAGATAATTAAGTCCTATATTTATTTAGAAAAAAAAAAATTTAATAAAAAATTTAATATGTGAGAAGCCCAAAATATATAGGCCCATAAATTGTACGGCCCACTAAAAAAAAAGCCCCTTCACAGCCTACTTGTCTGAACTAACTGATCCCACCTCGCCATTGATGCCAACAGTAACACCATGAATTCCAGCAATCTCGGAAGATCGGAGAATCTCGCGCGATTAGCCCGGCGTTTCCGAGAATATAAACTCGGTCTCGGTTATCACAACGGCGTGGATCAACAAGCCTCTGCTGCTGAATCTGCACCCAATTCGAGCAGAGCTGCGGTTTTGATCTGCTTATTCGAAGATGAAAAAGGGGATATCCGCGTGATTCTCACGAAAAGATCTTCGAAACTGTCGTCAAATCCAGGTATCGTAGTATAATAGCTGTAATAGATCTTCGATCGGTACTCTATTGCCTTAATATTTTTTTTTCCGCTCAGTTCAGGGGATGTTTCGCTGCCTGGAGGAAAGAGAGACGAATGTGATTCGAATGACGTCGACACAGCTCTGAGAGAGGCCAAAGAGGAAATTGGATTAGATCCTTCGATTGTGGAAGCTGTAGCTGTCCTCGAACCCTTTCACACTAAGGTAGTGATAGTTTGTGTTGTGATTTCTGCCGTCTTTGATTCCTTCTCAGATGTAGATTAGATCGAAAACTCGTTTGCATAGATTAACAAACGAATTATAGGTATTCAGGTTGAAAAATGCAGAAGCAAAACAGAAAATGGCACCAAGATATACATGATTCGGTTTGATAAAACCTACACCCACGAGGCCTCGAGAATATGATTTCTTTATTGCTTTTCGGGTGTTTACATTAGATAGGAATGAGATCTACAACTTTGGTGTTTTACAACTTCTCTAGGAAAAACACTCTATTCGAAGTTACGCACTTGTTTTCACTATTTTATTCACCAAGAACTTTGCTTTGTACTTCACAGTTTGCTTCTCTTGCAATGAATGATCATTGTCGTATTCTAAGAATGTTTGTTCTTTTCTTGCAGAAGAACATCACTGTAATGCCTGTGGTGGCGATACTCTGGGACAGAAGCGCCTTCAGCCCAACGTTAAACGCAGATGAGGTGGAATCCATGTTCGATGCTCCTCTGCAAATGTTTCTCAAGGTTAGATACATCAAAACCATGCCTTTTCTTTTCTCTCCAATTTTTTTTTACATACATTTTATGTTCAAGAATGAGAATCGAAGAGAAGAAGAACGTGAATGGATGGGATACAAGTATGTGCTCCATTTCTTTGAGCTCAAAGCAGACAGTGGTGAGTCGTATGTAATATGGGCTCTCACTGCTGGAATATTGATCAAGGCTGCATCCATTGTGTACCAAAGGTTGCCTGAGTTTGAGGAACGAAAGCCTAGATTTTGGAGTAGAGGCGGCCAACAGTAGTTGATTGATATATTGAGATTGCATGTATCCCAACTGTTGAGCTTGTAGACTTAGTTTTTGTGTTTAATATGCATAAAAGCTTTTTTTCCACCCTTTATACCAACCATGTTATCACTGTTTTTTTTGTGATTTTCTTTAATATTCTATCATTTATGCTGGGATCAGTTTTTTTTTTGGAAAAAAGTATGAAAATTCAATTATTGTACATTATAATCTAATAAGTCTAATTTAATATTTTCTAAAATTAGGCATACAGACTTGGTCGATCGCTTAAACAGCCCACCGAAACATACAAATGACGTCAGCAGCACGGCCCAACAGTTCCATGACGTAACGTATGACGTCATCTTAGTTGACGTTAGAGTCAATGACGCAACTATTGTTATTATTACTATATAACCACAGCCTTCCACACATTTTTTTTTTCCACCACTTTATACACACAGCATGCAGCGCGCCGTGCCGTACAGAGACTACCTCGCAACTGCGCCGGTCGACCAAGCAGCCACCGCCTCCTCCGGCGCCGTCCTCGGCGAGGACAGAACGGTGGTATCACTGATCAAGGAGAGCGCGGTGGTGGTTTTCGCTAGGAGGGGTTGCTGTATGTGCCACGTGGTGAAGCTGCTGCTTCACGGTCATGGTGTTAGTCCTGTGATCTTCGATGTTGACGAGGGGAACGAGGCTGAAGTCAAGGGAGGTGCGGCGGAGGTGAAGGCCGGAGGAGGCGGAGGAGGAGAGGTGGATTTTCCGGCGGTGTTCGTCGGAGGAGAGTGGTTTGGAGGGCTTGATGAGGTCATGCGCGCCCATATATCTGGGGAATTGGTGCCTAAGCTCAGAGAAGCTCGAGCTTTGTGGCTTTGATGATAGTGATATTAATAATAATAAAATTGTCCGAATCCTTCTCATTAATTTTATCTTATTTCCATCTTAGAATTCTAATTGTGAAATTTCATCTTCGTTTTCTTTTCTTGAGATTGAATGGAAGAACTGAGCGAGTCTTGACATCCTAATTAAAAATAAATAAATAAATGAGAGTAGAATAGAAACTGAACAATTTCTTAGCACTGACAATCGATAATGACTTCAAAATTATTTTCACTTCCTTTGTTTTGGTAAGAAAGAAGAATGGGTTGACATTTGTAGAACGTTTGGTCCTTTGAACTAGTCCAATATGATGTCCTCATTCAATCTATTACACCCACTTTGGGTCAATTTACAAGAATTATTGAGAAATGTAAATAATAATAAGAAAATATATTCTTAGATTTTGAAACTTTACTTCGATGCAAATATTATTACCAGGTCAACCATGCATAAAAATAGAAAGAGGTATATATATATATATATATATATATAATATATATATATATATTTAATTATAAGTAATAATAAGGCCATGACATCATACAACAAGGCGGTGCACTAAAGTGTATCATTCATAACATGGGTTGCAGGGCCGTTTTTTTATTTTAGGTGGCCAGTGATTTTTTAAGAAAATAAGGCTCTATATAAAAACATATTAATATTTCGGTCCAAAAATGTGGCCGTCACTTTAAAAATTAGGCTTAAATTTTTTGTGGCCATGTGCAGTGGGTCAGGATGCACAGATCCAAATCCGGCCCTGATGGAATGGTACGAAGATGTTTGGACCATTAAGTATGTGCTTACCTAAAAGGCAACTCCCACGTTGAATCCAATCACAATTCACAAGCAAAGTGTGCACTAAGTGAACGCAAGAATTTCAAGTAGTCCAACATCTAATATGGTATCAGAGCGACTTCGATCTATGATCACTGTCAATCGATTCACATAGTTAGACCGGTCATGCCACACGTGATGAGACGTGTTGAGATTTCTATTATATCATACATCGGATAATTCTACCCACCCGACCCATCTTATATATTTAAGAGCCTCATTCACCTGATTACTTATATTTTTATTCATTTATTTAAGAGACCTGATTACTAGTAGCGAACGACCTTATTTATTTTTCTAATATTTATTTATTCATCCGAGTCTCTCTCTATATTTCTCTCGACCTTCTCCCTACAAAGAAAAAACAAACACACTTCTTTTCTCCCCCTTACTCCATTAATGGAGGTTGGGGGAGCTCGTTTTTTCTTTCTTTTTCGTTGTTTTTACTTCGAACGCTTTGCTACTTTTCTTTTTATTCTTTTTGAGTCGTGAGTCTCCCGAATTGGGAACTTTAGTCTCCCTATTGTAAGAGTTGTTTTCTCTCTGCATGGGAGTATTGTTACCGGAGAAGAAAAGATTTGAAGGTGAAGACCAAAGAAATTAAAGAGTATTGTAGATCTGATTTAATAGCGATATTTATAGAGTTTTAGGCTAATTTGTAATATATTCTTTAGTTCGTTTGTTCCAATCTTTAATTATGTTTGCTTTCGGTTTTCTTTTTCCTTTTTTTTAATTTCTGTTTGTGTGTTTGTTTTTTTTTTTAATTTCTGTTTGTGTGTTTGTTTCTTTCTTGACGAGAGTTTTATTCACGAATGTTACCAGAAGGATCTCTTGGGCTCTTTAGCCTCTTATAAATTGATTTTTTAGTAATAAAAAAAGCTATCGTTTCAAGCAAAAGAAAAAAAAAAAAATTTAAAAACGACCCAACAAAAGATAAACATCCTCCATAGAGAATGAATGGTTTGTAAAAAATACAACCACTCTTCTAAAGAGTTGAACGAACGCACGGTCACTGAAAACAGAAGTAAATTTAAAAGAAGAGAAACAAAAACGTAAACAAAAGATACCAACCAACTGACACGATAAGCAGGAAGGAATGAACGAACTGGCAGAATAATTATATGCTTGGTTAAGTCTGTTTGTTACGACGTCTTTCGAGTTCGCGCAGAAGGGTTTTTCTCCACCTGGTCTTTGCTATCGCGGATAGCTTTATTTCTTTTATCACATCAGGAGTGAGTTGTCGGCAAGCTTGTTCCAGGATTTCCCGACAGAACTTCAGAGGTCCATAATACGATAGCAAATTATCACTTAGGGAGAAGATGCGCATACACTCTCTAACATCGACGCCACTTTTAGAAACATCTTCCATCTCCACGTCTGAAAGTTCCCGCCTCTTCGGAACGCTTGCAGTAGCCACCTTCTGGAACTTTTGCTGACTTGGAAAAAAAAGCTCCCTTTCTCTAGCTTTCCTAGCATTAACAACCGATAGTTAATCTATAGAAGGAGGACTCTTAAACTTATAAGCAGCTTCTCTTAATACCTGAGCATACGTCATTGAATCTTGGAGGTATTTAGCTTGATCTATAGTTTGACGAGTGAGACTCTTCACTTCCGTAGACAACTTATCGATTATCTTCCTAAGCTCAGCCTCATGATTACTAAAGCTCTTGGCTGAATTGAGTCTCAACCCTTTGAAAAACGCTAAACATTCCTTGTCACTCGCTTCTCTATCCTTGAACACATACTCTCCCCGTGTCTCATCCTCATCAGAAGTTAAGATATAGCCATGAGATTCCAAATACTTCCTCATCTCATCAGCCCTACGAACCAAAGCATGACAGATTTTCCGTGTCTCCGAGTCTAAACCAGCCAACTCTTCAGCGATCTTCTCTCTCATCTTAGATTCTTCTACAAAGGCTGCAGAACCAGCAGCTAGTTTCAACTGTGAAGGAGTCTCAAGAGGCGGGGGTGCAATATAAGTCGTTTTATCCATCTTTGCATCAGATGATCCAACCAGCTTAGCAGCAACTAAATTAGTGTCTTCGATCTCCTTCCTGGAAGCTTCTTCTATCTGTTGCCGGGATCTTTCCTCCAACTCATCTTCGATATCCTCAATCTGAGAATCGAGAATTTGAGCTATATTTTTATTAAAGACACTCGTCGCAGCTATCATGTTAAACTTGTGGCTCGGGGGATTTGAATCTGGTGGAGCCTCAAGATACAATCTTTCATCTATAAGTGCATCTATGTTTGGATCATCCCCCAGGGAATGGTGACTAGCACGGTGCTTGCGACAAGATGGGCATTCATTATTCCTGCATTTAAATAGACGATAAAATTATAATACCAAGGAATCTTGAATAACTAGCTGACTAAGAGATGAGAAGCAAAAAGAAATACCAAATGCGCATGGATTTGTCAATGCACTCTCTACAGAAGCGGTGTAAGCACTCCATCACCGTTCTTGCTTTTCTAGTGATGCCTTCCAGTTGAGAATGGAAACAAACAGTGAATAACAAAAAACTAAATTAAAAAAAATAAATAAAAACTAATGGGGAAGTTCTAATCAACAAAAATGAATTGTAAGCCACACAGCAAAACCAAATGCAACGATTTGGTGGCCTGCGTCCGAATTTTAAAGGCATATTGGACACTGAAATTCCTTTCGTATTTTTGCCAACCTCACAAAAATGAATCTGAACAGAAAAGGGTTTTAGAGTGACAAGTGACCAATATGTAGTAAACACGATGTTGAAACTTTTTGAAGGCAGGTGCCACTGATGACATGATCTCATATTTTTTCACCTACAACATCGATAACAATTAATAAATCGGTGTTCTGTGGAAGATCCAAGCCACGTAACATAAAATTATTGCTGATCTTTCTGTCCAATCACCTAAAGCTGACTATAAGTTTTGCTATATCTAGAATATTGCAAGTGCCAATCATATTCTGCAATAATTCCCAATCCAAATAATTTGTAATCCAAAGTGCACCAAATATTCCGTTTGTAGGATTTTTACGGCATTGTGCACCATTCCACGCGTCTTTCAAATATTGGATCCCTCACACGAAGACCCACTGCATCAATAGTGTCGTGTGCATATGTTTCTGAATATCCACTACGTAACTATTGCAATAAAACAAACAAAGCAAACAGAATGATCATGGTCATGCTACTTCAGACTTAAGATGCACACTTGAAAAACCGTACCCAAATACTGAGATCAGCAAAATCAGATATGTAAGCATATCAGACTTGATTTAGAATGCAGCAGCCATACAATACAGAAATCCTTAAATAAACCACAAATAGTGAATCCAGGAAGGAAATCAAACATCACTCAAGAATTGAACCACTGAAAGATCTCAATTTCATAAAATCCCAACACACAAGGCCAAAGCTCCTATTCCATGGAGCACAAGAAAATAAACAAATCACACCAAATAGAAAAATGATGAAGTCATCAAAGAGCACACTCTTCTCTTTAACATAGAAAGAGACACAGACAATTGAGATACGCAAGCACGTATAACTCATGTGTATCTACATAAGCATCCATCACTAGAACATCATGCTAGCATCAATTTAACACACCACACGAGAGCGCAAAAAAAAAAAAAAAAAAGAGGACTTCTTAACTCTACTTTTTCTTCGCCGGAAGACAATGAGCTTCCTTCAGGATGAAAATCAAACGCGGAATCCTATCTAGGCAATTTATGAAAAGAAAGGGAAACAACAGGGAACTAATCTAAAGAGAATTTTAAGCAGCAAATGAAAAACTCTGGACTGTGTACATCAGCCAAAATGTAATGCAAGTAACCCCGGGCGAGCTGAAACTCACCATTGACACCTTCATTTTTGTCGTGATTGTCGCAATCGCCGGGTACTTCGTCGCCGAGCGGAGGCGGAGCCGGAAGTGGAGACGGAGACGGAGACGGAGAACGAGGTTGAATAAAGTCCCCCGCCCCGTCCTGCGATCTATTGTTAGACTCCATTGGGTGATCACGCGGCAGTGGTGAGGAAGAGAGTTGAGCAAGCGAAGAGACACAGAAGAAATTTTGGACTACGGTAGAATTGTTTTAGGTGTCTTTGTTTTTCTTTCTCTTTTCCTTCTCTATTTCTTCAATTAACCAAACATAATAGCTAATTTTTCTTTTCCATTTTATTTTCTCTTCCTTACTATTTTTTTTTTCCATTTTATTTTCCTTTCCCTACTAATTTCTACAAACCAAACACATCCTTACAGAAAGAAACTGTTTTCCCCTTTATTGCTTTCGTCCTTACATAAATCATAATTTATATTTCCAATATCCATTTCTTTTATTTTCTAAAAAACAACAAAATTAAAATCAACCTTCGTCAAACGTCGTCGTTTAACCGCTTGACTTTATTACCTTTCTTCATATGAACTGATTATCACCATTACAAAAACACAAACTCTCTCTCTCTCTCTCTATCTCACTCTCATGCATGTAATAAAAGATAGCGATGGCATGAAGAGTGGAGTGGACTCACCTGTCCATATTTGCTATATTGTCTATACATTTAATGATTGCATTTGCAAGTGACTTCTTCTTACCCCCCATAAGAAAGGAAACTACCTTTCAAATAAACAATCAGCAATTACATTAATGGATGCGACCCTTCAAATTTCAGTCAACAATGACGAGATTTAAATTATGTATTTTTTTTTTTGGCTTAGAAGGAAAAAAAAAAAAGATAGATTGTTATAGGCAACCAACCATATGTCAAAGATCATAAATGGGCATGCAAATTCAAGTAGCCGTTGCCCCTTTAAACATAAAATTAATGAAGGTCGCAATAATCATCCAAAAGGGCAAAGGCCACACACCCACCGTAAATATTGAATTTTTAAAAATGTAACACAACCCCATATTTAAAAAAAAAAGGAATTTAAAGGAAAATATTTAAATATATATATATATCATGCATGTGGTCCTCACTTCCTCATCTTATCACAAGAAAATATTCAACGCCCTTTGTCCCTTGTATATTTTTCAACATATATCATCCAAAAGTCATAAATATGCAATGTTATTATATTCATTTTATAATTATCTTGTCCCATGTTTCTCTTCTCTAGGCATCTTTCGACCAAGAAACAACCAAAAGAGTCATAAAAAGATGCCTTTCCCTTCTTTTACTCTTCCTTCTAATGAAATGACAGCTAATCCACATTTGCCAACTCCACTTATTTGACCTTTATGTCTGAATTTTTCACATATAAAAAGGTAAAAAAAAAAAAAGAGAAATAAATAATAATAACAATTAACAATGAGACCATGGGGAGGGCTTGCATCAAAATGTATTCTCTTGCACTTCTCATCTTCTTTCCCAACATTTTGTCACTTACACGCAACATTTAGGATCATCACCGAGAGCTAACAAGCATTCCAAAACCTAGGAATAAATTAAAGAAAAAACAAACTCAATCTCAAACTCACCCAAGGATTCAGCCATCGATAATCAGTGTGTTTAGCAGCACCATTATCATGCGGAAGAAGACGAAGAAGAACCCTCATGAACAGCCCTTGGTGACGTCAGCGGAAACAAGGGCAGCAACCTAGGAGGCTCAGAATCCCTCGGCGAAGGATGTAAGTAAAACCCTTTCTCTCTTATAGCCTTCTCCTCGGCCTCAGCGTCCAAACCGGACCCAGCCCTTCTAAACGGGTCGGGTATCAAAGGCGTCACGGGGCTCAGCGCCAGGGAAGGAAAGTCGAGCAAGCTCGGAGACAGCACCTCCGGCATCCCGGGTCGGATCCAGCCGGAGCTGGCAGCCCCGGGCCTCGCCTGGCCCATCGGGCTGATCGTCTTATTGAAACTGTTGCGCCGCTCGTAGAGCTTGGAGGCCGACGGCTTGTGCAGGTCCTTTCTGATCGGACCGGGCCGGACAAACGGGATGGGGTTCGGATTCCGGGCCGGGTCCTGCCTCCGGCTGACGGTCTCTGGAGATCCGGTCAGCATTTGGACGACCTTCTTGAAGGACGTCGGGTCGGCTTGCACGAAGGTGGTCGGATACGGGTTGGTGGGTTCGGATCTTGTGATGGGAGGATCTGAATTGGATGCGGCGGCGTTAGTGTTGGCGGCGGTGGTTGAATTGTTTGAGCTCAGGCTTCTCGGCGATGGAGTCTGGGTTATGACTCTTGGCGAGCTCTCCATTTTTTTTATTAATTTTTTTTTCCTTTTTTTGGAGAGCTAAGAAGAGAGTCTTTTGTGAAGGGGCTTGTTGGAGGATATATATTAGTAAAAAAAGAATAATAGATAAATAAATAAATAAAAAATTGTGATTGTTATTTACTACTACGAAGTACTTTCTTGGATCCCCCTTGTGTGTTTCTTGGATTTGGTAATAAATCATCTCTGTCAGCCTCACTAGTAGTGCGTGAGAGTCACTAACAATGTGATATGAAAAGAGAAGAGTGTGGGTGTATCTCACGCGCTTACGAGGAGGGTGGGGCTTATGGTGTCGTGAAGTGTCAATTCGAAACTAAGTGGCGAGGTGAAGAAAAAGATTGTCAAACACAAAATCAATTTCTGGCATTGACTTTTAAATTTCGCCATGATGCCGACTAATATTATCATTATCCTCAGGCATTTAGAAAATCAATAATGGAATTTATTTAATGTGACGTACGAATTTTTCGATCGATATTGTATAATTTTATGGTTAAGGGATATTCGAGACTGTATGGCGTATGCATCTATTTTATGTATAATTTTAAAAGGGTTTTCTGTATGTTTTTCCATTAATAAATAATTACTTGTGCATAGTTCAATTAATATAGTTCCATTGCGACGACTCTCTTCCTCTATATAATGTAAATGCATTAAATATTCCCTATCAGTTTTGAAATGCTATATACATAAGTATTGATATGATGTTCAATCAAGTATAGAAAAGCTAACAGTTCAACGACGCATAAGTTCGAAGTAACGGCTCTTTGACCAATTACTGTATATAGGAACATATTTGACTAAGCACATATATATATATTATGGTCGTTTCGGTGGCCACGTACTTAATTAAGGTATTAAATTTTAAACGCTTGTAGTCAATGTTTTCGATATAACATTAATTGTCCAAACTGCATTTTATTAATACATCTCGGACTATTATTCATCGACATAAAGTAAAGTTGAATTTGGAGTTCATTGAAGCTCTTTTGCTTTTATTATGATTTCTTTCTTTTATTGTTATTATTATTATTATTATTGGCATTGTAATCTACTTATAAAACCCTTAATCTAATGATAGTTTTTGCACAATGCATATTTTAGTTTTCAGTTTTAATTAGTACTACGGAAAGAGATAATTTATATTTGATTTATTGATAAATATAGATATCCAAGAAAACTAGCAATCAAGCGAGAAGAAAAGAAGCGGACAAGCTGGTAATAATTCGAACTGTGTTCGAGGCAATCGACGACTCACACTAACATAACAACGTAGTACTAAGTAGAGGGATGCAACATAAGCTAATCCTTAATCGATCTAATTCAAGACTAAGTTCGTTTGCTGGCATGTCGACTCGTCCTTGGCGGGCTCGAAGGCGAAAGGGCCAACCGTGTAGAGCTGAAAGGGCAGTTTCTCGTTCTTGTCCGTAGCGGCGGCGAGGACAAGGGAAGCCCCCGTGGACCCGCCGTGGATGCCGGTGGGGACGCCGCACGCGGGGAGGGGGGAGGAGAGTAGGAACACCTTGCATTTATGGGATCCATATGTGGTGAGCTGACGCGGCAGTAAGAGGAAGTAGCCGTTCTTGTCTGTACTTGCCTGCGTCGTTATAGGGTTTTTGCTGCTGTTGCATTGCAGCTTCACCGCCGCACCTATAATCAATTGAGGTTTATTCACTCTTCAAATATGAGAGAGAGAGAGAGAGAGAGAGAGAGAGAGAGAGGGGAAAACCAGCTAGAGGAGTAGCCTCATTAAAAGTATCAACACCCCTATACTTGCAGGGCTTGCAGTAGACAACACCTTGGACAGCCACAAACCTCCTGTCCATCGCCGGCTGACTACCCATCGGAGAGTTCTCCGACGCCTGCGTCTCACGGTTTGGCCCCTCAGCAGCATCAGCAATAGGGTTATTCTCGTATGCTGCTACTAAAATCTCATCTTCGCCTGCACACAGTAATGTCATCGAGATGAACACTGCTAGAGATATCTGTAACATCGACAAAGCATTAGCGAAACCACCCATCGTCGTCGAACGTTGTTATGCCTTTGTTAGCGCCTATAGTCTTTATGTACACATATATATTATATATATATATATTCAGTATAAGGTCCTTCGTGACTCTGCGTAATGGAGAGTGGTGAGTTTGTGGGCTGCATTTTTCGGACAGGTGGCTTCAGTTTTGCATGCAGAGGTTGATAATCTGCTTTTTGGTCTGAGATTTCAAACACCTGTCGGAACTTTGCTGGAAGCTCATTGACCAAAGATGAGGAGGCAAATTCAAAGGGACCGAAAATCTTGTCAAGAATGTTGGGCCTAGAAAACTGAAGCGTAAACCCAATACCTTGAGCAGCACATGGAATAAAAATCATATTTTTATGCGATCTTCCAGGAAATTTTAAAAAACTGAACGACAATTTTGGAGTGAAAAGGCCCATTATCCTTTTGGAGATAAACAAAAATAAAAATAAAAAGACCTTTGTGAGAATGGGGCCAGCATAGCAAGCCATAAATAAAGCCAAAGTTGTCATTTTGGACCAAACTTGCTGAGGTTAGGCTGCCGTCTGAAAATTCTGGCGCAATTAGTAAGTTTAGTTAACGTATAATTATTTGTTGATTCATTCTGATTTGTGGGATTACTCGTTATGACAGTTGTAAGTATATATCGACATGATCTGATCTCCGTCTAAAATCTAATTCTTGGTTTCCCACAAGGGAAAGAACTACTGAGAAAAATATATTACATCTTCAATTTCTGGGACTCAATAAGCCTGATCTGTCAAGATTCCTAATCATAGGAACAAATTTTTGAGTGTTATTGTCTTCAGCTCCTTTGTTTGTCTTATGTATTGTCATAGACAGACTCCAATCTAACGAAAGCTCATAGCATCTGGGACTTCGTCTATTCGATGTGTTTGCACTAAAGCTCGATTGAAATCCAATTACACTTGCTGCCCAGTTTATAAAGATTGGATTTTTTTCTATATGGGTTATCTCTAGAGATCCAAAGTCTTGTTAAAGTTAGGCTATTGCGTTTGCAGATCAAGGCTGTACTGCGGTCGTAATTTCCAAAGCTGTGGTTTGGGATATTCGAGGTGAATGCTGATGATCATTGCTTTTGTGTTTTCTTTTAGGTCAATTTAGTGAAGTGGGTCCTGAACTTTAAGGTCAATTCAGCATCCTTTCGTCATTCTTTGTCGAGATTGAGGTGGCGTTTAAGAGAATTTCGTATAGTGGAAAGTGATATGAGATTCGATCTTTGGGGTAGATAGCTTTATGAAATCTGAGTCTACATCTGGAGATTGAAAGGTATATACGGGGATAGGACATCATTAAAAAGTTGTCTTTGGGAGTTCTTTTTGTTTTGGCTTAGGTGTCTTAGGCAATACTTGGAGCAATTTTTTGAGGAGGGAGGTAGTGTGATGAGAGTTGAATTTTCGGAATCAAGAGGGCAACGATGATTGCAGGTTCATTGGGTCTTCGATCTTCAAGTAGTTATGGGTCGTTGCAACAGATTCAAAACGGGTCATTACCGTTGCATATTCAATCTACACCACCTCTAACACGGAAGCCTTATAATAAGATGCTCAAGGAAAAGGATACATTGTTTCAATGGATCTGCAAATTCGCACCACGGAAGAAAGTTGGAATGATGCTCTTGTGTGTTGCTTCGCTCGCGGTTTTCATGTGGGTTTTAATTGTCGGGAAAGGTATGACAAAAATTATTCCCTCTTTTATTCGTTGAAGCATTTACTCTTGGATAGTTTCTAACAATGATGAAATGTTTTATATAGTGCTCCAGTTAGTTTCAAAATGATGTGAAAGCATAGAATTGGATAATGAAACATAAATGCCAACCTCTTAGATTGATATAACACTGTATTAGGCATTAGTGATGAGGCCTTACGGTTACTCGGGGTTTGAATCTGGTCCAATGTTTTCATGTCACATCTTCGTTTATTTTGGTAGTTTTTATGATTATTGTTGTTCCTCAGGTGAAGATTCTCCAGAAAGAATTGTTCCTACTATAAATATCGTTCCAGGGCCTATGGATGGTGAGAAAGTCAGCTTGAACAATAGATACTCCTCTCAACTTGTGGAATTCGAAAGAAGTGTAAACGTAAATCCAAGTCCACCTCCACCTCCACCTCCCATTTATTTCACTGGGTACAAACTTCCCAGTGGAAATCCATGCGAGCATTTTACGTTGCCTCCACCACCAGCCGATAAAAAGAGGACAGGACCACGCCGTGAGTTTCGAATCCATACTCTTTGTGGGCTTTTTCTTTCAGAAGTTTGTCTTATAGCTTTTGGGTATTGTCATTGCATCTTAGACATGGTGTTTTGTTCTTTCAGAATGCCCAGTGTGCTATCTGCCTTTAGAAGACGCTATTGCTCATATGCCAAATGCATCTTCATTTTCTCCCGTGCTGAAAAATCTTACATACATTCACGAAGACAATTCAACGAAATCTGAATTTGGAGGCTCGGATTTTGGGGGATACCCTTCACTGGCACAGAGGACCGATTCTTATGACATACGAGAATCGATGAGCGTGCACTGTGGGTAAGGAGTTTCTCTGTTTTGGCTCGATTTACTGTTAATTCTTGGACACATACAGTTCTCAGTTTGCTAAGTCATATATTTTTTTTTTCTTTCACTTACCTTAGGTTTGTCAGAGGAACGAGACATGGACAACGTACGGGTTTCGACATAGATGATTCTGACATTCTTGAGATGGACAACTGTAGAGGAGTAGTGGTTGCATCTGCAATATTCGGTATTGCTCCTTTCATGGTGCTTCTTTTTTTAATTTTTTATATCTTAGTTCTTTGGATATATTTCGGGAATTCATTTTGCGCAGGGGTCTTCGATTTGATTCGGCAACCGAAGAACATCAGCGAATATACCAAAGAAAACGTCTGCTTTCACATGTTTGTGGACAAAGAAACCAAAGAATATCTGAGGAATTCTAGTGAGCTTGGTAATGATAACAAAGTTGGGCTATGGAGGATCATACTTGTCCATTACCTGCCATACTCTGATCCAAGACGCAATGGAAAGGTAATTGTTTCGAAAGATAGTTTTCGTCTTCCCTGTGCTGAGGTCAGATTTGCTTTGTTCATTCACTGTGCTCATTGCTTGTTCTTTCCTTGTGGATATAGGTGCCCAAATTACTACTTCATCGGCTCTTCCCAAATGCTAGGTATTCGCTGTGGGTTGATGCAAAGCTTGAGCTTGTTGTGGATCCATTTCAAATACTCGAAAGGTACACCAACAAACGTGAGCTTATTTTTTTCACTACATATGTGAGTCGCTATACCAAAGGAGCTGTCTCTTTCTTACATCACAGATTTTTGTGGAGGAAAAATGCAAGCTTTGCAATATCGAGGCACTATAAACGGTTCGATGTTTTTGTAGAAGCAGAAGCTAATAAAGCTGCTGCAAAGTACGATAATTCTTCCATCGATTTCCAGATTGAGTTCTACAAAAAGGAGGGATTAACACCTTATACTACTGAGAAATTGCCTATCACCAGTGGTAGGGTTGCAACCTTAATTTTTTATTTTTTGTTTTTCTGTTCTTTACATGAAGTTCTTTGTGTACCAGATGTTTAATTGTCTTTCTTATTACGGTTTGTAGATGTTCCAGAAGGATGTGTAGTGATCAAGGAGCATATTCCGATCACCAACCTCTTCACCTGCCTCTGGTTTAACGAAGTGGATAGGTTTACCTCGAGAGATCAAATAAGCTTCTCCACTGTAAGAGACAAGATCTGGTCGAAGACTAATTACACGATTAACATGTTCTTGGATTGTGAAAGACGCAATTTTGTGATTCAGGTAATAATTGTATACCTAAACCCATTCCATCGATGAAATGATGTTTTTATGTAGAAACTTAAAATCTCTGAGTTATAATCCATTGCAGGGTTATCACAGAGATGTGCTCGAGCGCTTGTCTCCACCACCATTACCGCCTAGTAATAATATTACTATTATATCTCATCCACCACCTAAGCTCACTGAAGCTTTAAATGATACTACTTCACCAGATATTTCTGCTGCAAAAATCATAACGACCAAGAACGGTCCCGCAAAGATAGGTAAAGAGAGGAGGTCTAAACGCCATCGCAAAGTCATTACCAGCAGTAAAGTCTTTACCATTTAATTATATATATATATATATATATTTTTTTGTATTCTGGGCATGACAGTTAATTCTTTCATTCCATATTTCGAGTCGCGGGGCTTGACATTATTCGAGAATCTGAGATGAGAGTTATAGGTCTATTTTTTATGTACATATACACCGATTTTACTTCTTAATAATAATCTTGTTCTGCTGAAGCGTCTCAAATTTGCTCTCTGATATCTCAGCGTCTTTATACGTAATATCTCAGTATAACCGATGGATGGTATTAGAAGTATACTAGACTGGATCATGATTCCTAGCATGGTAATACCCACCTAGAAACTAAGCTTTTCACTTTTAGCAGGGACAACACTTATCCCTTTACTTCAACTTTATCTTCTCTTTGAGTTGCTGAGTGCTACAGCTTCATTCACTTGCATTGCATGCATGTGGATAGAGATCATGAAACAGCATTCCATATCCATCCTTCGTTTTGCAACAGTGTTATAGATTTTTGTAAAGTGAGCATATAATTGACCTGCAACTTGATCAGCATGGCTTTTGTTCTTTTTCTTCCCCACTTTTGTCCTCCACAACATGTCAAAAGAAACTGTATTTTAAGTTTCTTGCGGTAAGGTAAGTGGTCATAGTTTCATGCCTGCGGAAAATCGTTTTCTTTGTTTCGATACGGTTAATCTCAGTTGTGATATCACCGGGCCTCCCTCTAATAGTTGCCGTATATGTTCTTACATACATGTATCTTCGTATGATCATTCTGGGACATGAATTCACACTCAATCCCTAAGCTTATGGTCTGTACAAGTATTTCACGACGATCATTTCTGGTTAATCTCGTTATTACCATCGTTCATTACAACTGTCCATCCATCAACATCAGCTCAAAGCTCTCTCAATAAGACTGCATAACATGGCCTGATAAGAAACAACCCAACAGCTTAGAAAAACAGTTTCCTACTTGGTTAAATTCTTGCCACATTCTATTTACTGCAGCAGAGAAGTTTTTATATACTTTCCTCTTCGAGTGTGTCCATGTGTATATATAATATTATCCCACATATGAAGTGCTTTTTACAGACCTCACTTTCCCAACTCTAACTTTACACGAAGTGCTCCAATTTCCGTTGGGAAATTGTATTTATATTATAGTAATGGAATTCTTTGTCATAACAAAAAAAACTGATCCACTTGCTGTTAGTAATATCAAATCTCCATTAACATATATAAAGCTTACTCCAAGTTTATCTCAAGTTAAAGTATTACTGGCTCTTATATTTCTTTAAATCTCCCTGGAAGCTTCTTAGGCATTGTCCAAGTACGATAAGTGATTGTAGCATCAAAGACAGTACTATATTTTTTAAACTACATCCCATATGTGTGGAGAAAGAGGTTAGGAGATTGTCACTTTCGTTGATTTAACTAAGCTCCATTTTTGTTTCAGCATACGATAATGGTTAGCAGCACGGCGTCAGACTTGACCACACAAATTTGCACCTTAATTACAGTACTTTGGCGGTAATAAAGAGAGTAATATCTGGCAACTCCGAGCTGTAATGTAATGGCCGGTCGTTGACTTCAAAGTGAGGTCGCCAGTCGCCCCGTACATTTACCATAATTGCGGGCCCCTCTTTTTCTCTTTGCTGCTGGAATACTGTTGGTCTTTGTCCCCATAGAGAAATGAAAGCCCATTTGTGGATGCCAAATCTCACAATCACTATAAGTATATGCATATCCCATCATTTGTCGTTCTTTTTAGCAGGGAGAGTTTAAAAAATAAAGAGTGAATAAATCAATCAAAGATTAGATAAAGTTTTGATTTTCGGTATGCTTGAGAGGTCCAAAGATGGTTTAATGGAAGGGTTTTGGAGAGCGTCTTGTTGGCCTCTCTAAGCCTATTTTCTCGTTGTTCTTTATTTGCACGTCTATTTATCATAAGCCTTTTTTTTCTTTCAATATATATATGTGTGTGTGTGTGTTTCATGTTTTTGTTGCCTACATAATTGCGAGAGGGAGCTTAATCTGGTTGGTCGGCAGCTTATGATCGTCAAGGGTGGCTGATCAGTTATCTCTGTTTCTTGGTTAACTCATAACTCAATGGCTGGTATGTGATTACTTTTTAGGTTCGTTTCTTAAGCTTTACAGTGTTTGCTTTTCCTCCTTTTAACATATGGGGACTTTAATTGTGTGTTTTTTCGTCTATGCTTTAGCGTTTGGTATTATATTATTGAGTTGGAGGCTTGGGAAGAAATATAGGCTGTGATATATTTTCTAATCTGTATCTAATGAACTTCAAGGAGATGAATATCGAATCTGATGACAAGAAGTTCAAGCTGTAGATTATGATGGAAAAAGTTCAGATAAAAGTGACTATCTTTTCACGATTCATGTCATTTTTATATGTGAAAATTATTTGGGCAACGGATATATTACCAAAACTCTTCAAGTTTTCTTTCTTTTTCTTTTTCGGGTAATAGTACTTTACTTGTTTGATCTCTGTTTTAGTGGGATGTTAGTTGCTAATGATCTATCTATTTTAGGATCATCATGTTGTTATGCAACTTTGATTCTCTTTTTGGGGTGGTTTCATGTCAAAGTAATTATTAACATAGGCCTCTGAAGATGGCTTATCATGTCTACTTAACTCTAATGTCGTACTTTCCGCATACGAAATAAGTATAGATCAATGTTGTAAAGTCGAAGTGTCTAACAGTTAAGTTTGCTGTGACAGTATTATGAAGTTCAATGACTTTTTTGCTAATAGATTTTGGACATGGTTTATGGGGAGATGCATGTTTTGATTACAATTTCTTGCATCCAAGTTTAGTCAAGTTCCTCAATCCCTATCCTAGATTTACGATTTCATTGGAATACTGATATTATTAGTTATGTTTGTAGTACAGACAATTAATGTCAGATAAGGAAAAGCTTCTCTTTCTCTGCATTTTCCAGCTTACTCTACTCTCATCTTTATATTTCGTTTATTTATATTGAGATACTCTTTTATCAAAATACACTGCATTCATGATAGTAGATGTTATTGCACTTGCAGGTTTATTGATACTTGCTAAGAAATCATCCTGATTTAGAACAAAGCTCTCTTAGTTCGACATCGAGTGCTTCAAGCAAGGGCTATCTCCTTGGTTTAGTCAAATAGTATTCTGCGGGACAAATCACCTCCTTTCCCATGGACTGGCACGCGCCTCATTTCGTTCAACTGTGTAACTGAATTTTGTTTCTGTATTACTTTGCAAAGTTCCTGCTCGTGGCTCCTTTTAGTGGAACTTTGCGGTCCATTCTTGGGCAATTCTCCTTTGGCATAGAGTCGAAAGGCTCGCTTAATCACTTGCTTACGAGCTGATCTCCTTTGGTATATCGGCTACACGAAATTATATTCATCTTCAGCTTGCACTCTCTGACCAAGGTTTTCTCTTGAACGTGGTCAAAAGCACATAACGTGACTTCGATTCCAGCTTTTCATGGATATTATATTCAGTGACGTCGACAGTCTAAGTGAGAGCAGTTGTTCTGATGATTTCGACGATGTGGACTACTCATCGTATGGTGGACAGGCACTTACCATCTTCTCAAGACTTGAGGAAACCATTGAGAAGATCGATGATTTCCTCACGTTTGAGAGAAGCTTTCTCCACGGAGACATTGTTTCCATGGTTTCAGATCCTCTAGGACCAATGGGAAAAGTGGTTGGCCTGTCCATGACTGTCGATCTTGAAGACATACATGGAGGCAAGATCCGAAACGTCAGTCTCAAAGATCTTCAAAAGATACGTTCGGTATCAGCTGGAGACTATGTAGTACGTGGAGCATGGATGGGGAAAGTGGGTAAGGTCGTTGACTGTTTGACCATCTTGTTCGACAATGGTACAAAGTATCGATTAACTCTTGGGGGTCCAGAGAAAGTAGTGTCCCTCTCTCCAGACGTAGTTGACGATCCAAATTATCCATTCTATCCCGGGCAGAGAGTTCAGGTCGAGTCGTTGACCTCTGTTTCCAAGTCGAGTGTCTGGTTGTGTGGTGTCAGAAAGAATGATAAACAACTCGGAACTATCTGTCATGTGGATGCTGGACTTGTTTATGTGGACTGGCTTCGCTGTTCTGTTACTAAAGACGGTAATAGAATCTCTCCATCGAGTATTCAAGACATGAAAGATCTAACCGTTCTCTCCTCTTTAGCCCATGAGAATTGGCAGCTCGGCGATTGGTGTGCCCTCTTACTTGACCATAATTCCCAGATTGTGAACTCTTCTGGGCATATAAGAAAACATAAGCAACGAGGAATGGCTACTGAAGATGTCGACCTCAGTTCTAACATCCAACAGATTGCTGTCATCGTGAAGACAAAGACTAAAGTTGATGTCCAGTGGCAAGACGGAAGCAAGTCGCTTGGATTAGATTCTGATATGCTGTTCCCAGTGAACATCGTCGATGTTCATGATTTCTGGCCACACACTTTCGTGTTAGAAAAGGGTACGAGCGATTCGAGCATCGGCGATTCCACGAGATGGGGTTTTGTCAGAACCGTGGATGCAAAAGAACGTACCGTGAAGGTAAAGTGGTCCACATCCTCTGATGTGGTTTGTTCTGAGGAAGAACACATAGAAGAGGAGGTTGTGAGTGCCTATGAGCTGATTGAACACCCCATATACTCGTACAGCTTGGGCGAGACGGTGTTTAGGGCAGCAGAGGTTGTTTGCAAGAGAACAGAAGGTAATTCTAATTCTCTTGCAAGTGATGAAGATCGTATTGATTACTTGGACAGCAAATACATGCCGTGTTTTGGAACGGTGGTGGGCTGTGAAGACGGGAATATTGAAGTAAAATGGGCCAGTGGTACCATAACTAAGGTATGCACATTCTTGCATATTCATCGACATATGTTATCGTTTGCTTAATTGTTTTAATCATCAGTTTCATCTTTCACTGAGGTACTACTTATCATAACAGATTGCACCATATGAGATCTATAGAGCTGATAAACTTGAAGAAGCAGCAGCTTCTTTCATGCATGATATCGAGAATGTCCAGTCGCCAATTCTCGATTCCAGTGAAAATGTGAGGAGACAAAATCTCGGTAATGAAAATCCGGCGTGGAAGAATCAACTGTCGGGTAATAACTTTACGCAGGATGCTTTCGGTTTCAATTATGACCAAGTGAACGAGGCCAGCTCATGCTCCATTTCTCAAGTTGCTATAGGGTTCTTTGCAAGAATGGTTTCAAACCTATTTTCATCGCTCGGTATGTCTCTAATTGGTGGAGATATATGCACAGAAGAAGATGAGCAGTCTCACGGTGAACTCCCTGAGCAAGAATCCTCGGAACTTCGTGAGTCGTACAATGCATCTTCGAGCGATCAAAACGATACCTTTCTAGAAACTAGTGAAGACAGTGAGAATGGGAATATTAACGCTCTATCTAGCAGCGTTTTTCCTAAATCCTATAAGCAGTTTGATATGGCTGGCGATTGCTCAGACCATCACTTTGCCAATGAATCTGGGAGGGACTTGCAATCTCCCCAGGTTAGGATTAAGCTGCCATGATTTCGAGAAATCTTAACGGTTTCCTTTCTTGTACAACGTTTGTCTCAAGTTTTTTTTTGTCTTTGAGCAGGCAAAAAGATGCTGGCTGAAGAAGGTTCACCAAGAATGGAGCATTTTGGAGAAAGATCTTCCTGGTGAGAGTTTTTTTCTTACGATAGCATTCTTTCAATATACGACGAAACAACATTATGTTACACCTAATGGGATTTCCTTAGACCATTCATTCTAATCTACACAGAGTCCATCTACGTACGCGTCTACGAAGAAAACGTCGGTTTGCTCCGTGCTGCAATAGTGGGACCCGCAGGGACTCCATATCACGACGGGCTGTTTTTCTTCGACATTTATCTTCCCCCACAATATCCGAATGACCCCCCTGTAAGAAGATTTAACCTCCAAAATATCAGCATGTCTTATCACTTGTCACCTGCTCGAACAACAAACATAAGACATTGTCTATTTCTTGCAGATGGTTCATTACCACTCTGGCGGTATTCACATCAATCCCAACCTGTACGAATCGGGCAAGGTCTGCCTCAGTCTCTTAAACACTTGGGCGGGATCACATTGCGAAATGTGGAATGCTGAGTCATCCACTATTCTCCAAGTCCTCGTCTCAATCCAAGGCCTTGTGCTCAACGCAAGGCCTTACTTTAACGAGGCTGGCTATGATTCACAGATAGGAAAAGCTGAGGGGGAAAAGAACTCTGTCAGCTATAACGAAAATGCTTTTCTCGGTAGTTGCAGGTCCATGTTGTATCTACTACGCAAGCCACCCAAGGTAAATCAATTCCATAACATTCACTCTAGATTATCTTAAGCATCACACTTAACATCGCACATAACATGTGATTATCTTCGTAAGTTAAACTTAATCCATGATGTGGATGCTGACAGCATTTCGAAACACTCGTGACTGAGCATTTCAATCGACGTGGAAGACATTTCTTAAGGGCTTGTAATGAGTACATGCAAGGTGCTCCAATAGGGTGTCCATACGACATGGAACGAGACCTGAATCTGAACGGAAACTCAAAGGGCTTCAAGATAATGCTCGATAAGCTCTTACCTCAACTCGTAGAAGCGTTTTCCAAGACGGGTTTGGATTGTACAGATTTCTTCGACTGGTTTTCCTAACTTGGGACTCTGCTGCAAGAGAGAAACATGGAAGATGCCTTGTAATGATATTGTTATATAGTGTGGTTTGAATTAATAATGTGCCTTTTGGTACTCGAAAGGTACATCTGTCTGTTGCTTGCTTCTACTGTGAAGGATTGTGTCATTTGAGAAGTGAACCATGAATTTCTAATGCTTTTGTATCAATGTAATATATTCATATATGCTTACTTATTCAATTTAATGTGTTGTATTGGTTGGACCAGCAATGTATTTCTCTGGACTACTCAATATAACATATTGGTGATAACAATGACAAATTCAAGTCATTATTACATTCCTCAGTTTCTATCCTATTAGCAGGGCAACTAGTCAGGCAGCTAACATAAAACTATACATAAATGGTGTTCCCCAACATGATTGATGTCTGAAATGGGTTATGGGAAACATAAAAATAGAAACAAATCACCAAAACATATGTTCCGAAAAATGATTTTTAACGGCAATAAATAACCTCGGCTACGAGAAGTGCGCATTTGTCACACAGAAACTTCGGTGACGAAAGAATCTCTTCTATACGAGCATGAAAGAGTCAAGGCAAAGTGACCCGTCTTTGCTTGGTCATCTTCTCCAAGTTCTGTGACACCAAAGAGGTCAGATTAGGATCCTCGAATCCAAGCTCGGGCCCAGTCCTGCAGTTGTAAGAGAAAGCTTGTTCACAAAAAACTTGGGATAGAGACAATTCCACATCTTGTCTTGATAGATAGGCCTAGAGTGCATGCATTGAAAGTTATAGTGGCTTACTTGGGATCAAGAACCAACTTCTGAACTTCTTTGATGGCTGAACTTGCTGCATACAGAGATATTTTCCCGACCTGAATGAATTATAAGGCGGAAATGGATAAGTGAGTAATGGAATCTTCTTTTTTTGTCACAATTTTTGGTAAAACGATTAAGTTAGTGTTGACCTCCAAAATCTGGATTTTTGCTTCGTGGTCATTAGGCAGTCCACGGATTTCTCCGAACAATTTAGAAGCTTCCCCGAGACTTTCCGGGGAAAGAAAATCGAGGACCAACTGAACAGAGGACTGCAACGCGATGAAGGTATTTAGGTATTTCAGGGACAAACCAGATCTTTTTCAGAGTAAAGTCTACTCCATTAGTGTCTTACCTTAAGATGTCGTACTTGAAAAGGACAACCAGCAGGGATAAACACAGCTTCGCCAGCATTCTGTTCGAATGACCACGGCTCTACTCCTGAGAAGATGTATTAAAAACTAGCAGCTCAATAACATCACTACAGGGTGTGCCAGCATTAAAGCAGACCAAATAAAGATGAAAATACATACCAAACTCGTCTTTCAACTTGCTTTTATGGTGGTCGGTCAAATATACGACCCGATCATAGAGGGGACGAGATACCTGAATGCAGAGAGTAGTAGCTTTTATACTGGGTTTTCAAGATTAAGCTTGTTTTGTAAAATAGGGGCAGTGACTCACATAATCATCAATGATCTTGTCGAAATTTGGAAAATCTTTTCGGTGCACAGAGATATATTCAATTAGTTTGGATACGTCCTCTCGACGGAACACATCCCAGTACGCCCCTGCTTGATTATTTTCTCCACTGCATCTGACTTCCGAACAGCTCAACACCCTCTCTTCAGTGGCAGTGCTTTCTTTGGCTCCTTGATGGTCCATTTTCTCACGGTTCTCAATATGCATATTGTCTTCGGAATCATCATGGTCTGGATCAGCTGACAAGCTGAGCTGTCGGTCGCTATCCAAGGGAGTTTCATCACTGCACGATCCATTTACTTCAGATTGGGGCTCATGTTTTAATTTTTCGGTCTTTGACATCTGTTCTCTGTTAGACCGCACTTCGTGCGTATGCACCAAAACTAATACCTGAAAAAACAGCAGCACGCAAGTTGCTTTGATGTGAAATTCTAAATTAACTTTAGTGCCAGATAAGTGCTAATGTCCAATCCAACTGAAACAGTTAATGAGAAGAATTAACTCACCATATCGCGCATATCACAGTGAAGATTATCTGCAGCATACGCCTCATTAGTTTCTATCGATTTTCCATAAGAGATCAATATCTTAGGACCCACATCTACTTGCAATGAGAAATGAGGTAATTTGGCAGCAACGTTAAGAAGACCCCATTTTGAATGAATGAACTCTAGCAGAGGAATTTTACTGATGAAATCAGGTCTCTGGTACAACAAAAATTCTTCTGAATCACTAGGCGAAGGCCAATCCTTCAGCTTTAACAACTGCGTCTCACCATTTTCATTAACTCTACCATCAAAGTAACCTTTCATAAATTCTTCAAGTTCAATAGCAATCTGCAAGCAAAATTCGACCAAATTATAACAACCGAAACATATACGACGGATTATTATCTGAAAATTGAACTTTAACCAAAGGCAGAATTCTTAAAAATGAGACAAAAATACAATAAGGATTCACCTCAGTCCCATCTCTGCAGTCATAAGCTTTCACAGTTCTTGATGCATTTGTCATTGTCTCGTCTGTAGTCTTGTTAATGCCTCTCCATATAGACATGGGATCCCAACTGGTTATTACAGATGCATCACAAAATTCTTTAATGATAACAGGCCTGCCTTTGGTCCAATGCATTCTGAAGTCTATAATGCCATCATTTTTTAGATCTTGCAAAGACGGACAGTACAAGAAGTTATCAGCATCATCGTTTCTTTTTGAAGCCTTGCGACACTTGGGCCTAAGAACACATTCCTCGCGAATATTAGAAGTACCACTCTTACAGCCACTAACCATTTCTTCAACATTTTTCACCAGCTTGGCAACCCAATTCATCTTGAAGATGCGCCGTAGGACTAAATTAGAGGTACCACAGCCCCCACATGCCTTTGGGAGGCACGGAATACTTCCATCATCATTGGTTTTCCAATCAACCAATTTCCTTAAAGAATGCAACTGAAAATCTGATAAGAGTTTGTCTTTATCTTGGGTTTCAACAAATTGCTTCGAGGCAACTCTTATATCTTTGCAGCAGCTAAGGCATAGATCAAACGAGCAATTCGGGCAGTGTCTATGGTAATCAATGACAGGTGTCCGGCAGAAATCACTGGAGGGAAGAAAAACGATAAAAACTGTTATCTTTACTAAAAAGCATAATGCTAATAGCATGCAACTCTGGGTCAACTCACCAGCACATCTGTTCGTCCGCATTTATTCTAGCCCTTGTCAGGTTTATTTCATATCCTGTAAGATAGGTATTTTGTCATGACTCGTGACAGATCATCAACTACAGAAGAATAAAAATGAAAGATGCTGCAACCACAAGAGCACTAGATAATCAAACCTTGGAGTCTGCGCTCCAGCTCCACCTCAAAACACTGATCAGAGTGAATATGCTCCACGATAGGGGCCACCGCAGATAAAAGCGAGTATAGATATTGCAATTTCTCTGTAGCAGGTATCTCCCGGATCCTTGCCTTGGAGATAAAACACATAAAAATGCAAAATTACAATTGTAATGATACTGGGGAACAAAAACTGATTAAGATTAGGCAGGGCCAAGAAGGTACTTTAATCAGATTATCTCCTCTCATACACACTCTGCAACTGCATGCATTGCGGCAGGCAGGACAAGCCCTCTGTATCTCCTCCGCAGGGGTGTCGGAATAGCTAAAAAACGATGCTAAGAATATTTAGGCCTATACATTACAGAAGCGAGGAAACAAAAAACATTATATATTATCGCACCACATCGAAATGCAGTTCTCGCAATAGCCCCTTTTATCGCATTTAAGGCACCATATCAATCCATCCTTGTAAAAATTCCGACATTGATGACAAGGCTGTCCATCTGTACCATCAAATGACTCGGAGCCTCCATCAGAATCATCCCGCTGAGAAAGAGAAATTAAAGTATAAGAAATTGGGCCGCAGAAATTCTCCAATTGACAGATAGATCCCTCCTACTACTGACCATTATAGGACTAGTTTCAAAGATCTTTTGTGATCCACTTCGATCTGACTCTGCAGAAGTTGTGGGTGTCGATGTTTTATATGAACTTCCAGTATCTTCATACTCAGAGCCCTCTATCTCAAAATTTTCAGCGGACCTTAGAGAACTCCGATCAGAAAAATTCCTTATATGTGGAATTTCCGGTGAATAACGTGTCTCAGATTTCAACAATTTCTCCTTTTTCTTCTTCCGCAAGGACCCAGAAAATTCGCTTAATTGTGAACTGAGTGGTACATCCATATCATCACTCTTGCTTTCTGAGTAGACATCACTGTCTCCAATAGATTTTCTTTTCTCTTTTTTCAAACTTGCACGCATTGCAGAATTTGCTGCCCTCTTCTTTGCTTGGATGTAATGCTTTTCACACACTGTTTTATCAGGCATGGACATGGCGGTGCATCTCCATTGTTTCCCATCAGACCTCTTACATCGCAAATCATCGGGAATTCCCACATTGTCCTCATCAACCCCTGATATTGCACGTGTATCCATCGTACTAATCTCCTAGTAAAATGAAACAGTACCAAAATAAAGTTGGAATTATAGACCGTGAAAACAACAGTATCTCAGTTAACTGATAAAAAAATGGACATCGCAGCTAAAACGATTCAAAAGAAAGTAAAAAAAAATTATAATGAAAACAGAATAGAACGGGTGGATCAGAGAACTAATTACAAAAGTATGTTTTCTAAAACAAATATATATAGTGGTGAATTAAATCAAAAGATTTGATAGTGTCATGAACCTCTTCGGTTAGGTAACATGCGGGATTAGGACGAAACTACAGAAAACTAACTCATTCTTACCTACCCTTGGAAGTAACACCTTGATCGGCACATATGCAAAAAATGTAGGTTCTAATATGATTTTATAGTGTTTTAATATCACTTATACACGTGTCTTCGGGTAGGCAAGTTGCAGGAAACAGGAATCATATAAAAACTCCACACCTCAATCCAAAACAAAGACTACAGGTAATTCAACGTAACGTATTCGTCAGTACAGTACTTCCTGGAGTAATTCTCCAGACTTCATCAGACTGCATACACAAATTTGAAACTAACTGAATTTCCATAAATCCTCCAGACTTAGCAAGCTCAACATCCTATCCTCACAAAAAACTGAATGATCACGCAAGAAAATTCCCAAAATAGATTATAAAATTTCAGAAATAAAGATCCAAATTCGAACAAAATGCCCATTTTTCATTCTCCATTCGTTTCCTCTCTTTTTTTTTTCCACCAATCACTCTCAGCAATTAAGCATGGGGAGCAGAGCAACAATTCACCAAGCATGTCAAGTTGCAAGAACCATAGAAACATCACAACATTGCACTTAATGGCAAAACAAAAAAAAATCGAAAACCCTAACTCGAAAATAAACACCAACAACAGAATTACAATTCAAACAGATAGACAACTTCCACATTAAAGTTGATCGCCAAATATATATTTATATATATATATATATAAATATTGGAACGCCAAATTAAATTCATAAAAAGGCACACCTAACTCCAAAATTGCCCCAAAATCGCGATGAACGTATCTCAAAAGTTAGTCAGTTTACAGAAAGACGCATAAATCATGCCCAGCTGGGGGGAGGGTGAAGTAAGAATTTTCTTAGTAGGGCTTCTCAATATTCGATCTTGAGGAAATAACTTTTTTTTTACTGCCGTGACTGTTTTCGTTTGTTTTTAGATGATTGAAAAAAGTAAGAGTAGAAACAGACCGCAGAAAGCTACAGTCTGCTCAGTAGGAACTGAAGAAGGAGACCGAAACGACGCCGTAGAGCCTCGCATAATTGCAGTGCGATATTTCATTTAACACAATGAAATTTTTTAATATTAATTATATTTACCTATATGGATTTTTCTGTTGGGCCACACAATAAGGCTTATCAACATATATTGGGCCTTAAATACAGCCCATTTAATTTTCATTTCCTTACAACATAAAATAAAATAAAATAAAAATAAAAAATATCTCTTCAAACATAGGAAAAATAAAATAAAATGAAAATGCAAAGTAACAAATTCAAGAATATATTCTCTACTGTTCTAAATAGACATAAATGGCTTTGCACACGGAGACAAAATAATGTCAATAGATCGAACATAAAAAACCCACTATTTATATTTTATGTAGTTACTCAACACATTGCCTTTCTGTTGCAGACAAATGAGTTTTATTCAAAAAAAGGGGATTC
The DNA here is from genome assembly GCA_028392965.1 of Lindernia subracemosa. Lineage (NCBI taxonomy): Eukaryota > Viridiplantae > Streptophyta > Magnoliopsida > Lamiales > Linderniaceae > Vandellia > Vandellia subracemosa. Next base: position 338,624 of record JAQPCC010000032.1, read on the forward strand.
TTGATTTGATGTATCATTGAGGAAAAATACATTTCCAACGAGATATCACGTTGGAATGGGATGATGGGATCATTTTGTATTTTTACGCACATATATTTTATATTGTATCGTACTATATATGAAAATATATTATGGCCCTCTACAATTTTTTATCTTTTTTTTTTTTCTGTATATTAGATAAAGATGTTGTTATCACATATGCTTTGCATTGCATTGCAGATATCTTCTTCCTGGAGGGGAATGGCTTGTCCTTGTCCCGACGAAGTGGGGGCCCCACTTTTGTTGTCAAATTGTCGCTGTAATAGGAAACTTGACAGCGAAACGACGATGGCTCTTCTCCCATAGTTCTTCTCTTTTCATTAATGCGTGCCTTGTCCGTGTACTAGATTTTATGGAATTTTAGTTCTCCAATGCAATAAATATTCCTTTTTTTTTTTTTGAAAAAAAAGAAAAGCCATTTACCTTTCTTGAGATGATTCTGCTGCTTCTTTTTATTCAATATCCATCTTCACGTGTTCCTTTACATGCATTTTTTGCCCTTTCCCATTCTTGGAAATCAGCCAGCAAGAGGCATTCTTTACATACTCATGCAGTGCTTCTCTTTTATATATTTCCAAGTTTGTGTTTGCTTTGCTTGCTGCCATTAATGGGTTCGGTCGGAATGTTCGGATTGGTACGAGGTTGCGGCAAGAAGCAGTGTGTAAGGCTCTTCTGGAGAATCAAAGCAGCTATAAAGAAGGCCGTCAAGAACGGCAAGTCGTCGTCAAAGTACAAGTTTCAGTACGATCCTTACAGTTATGCTCTGAACTTCGACGATGGCTTTGACTACATGCAAGAAACTGGGGAGAAGATGAGAGATGCCCATAGCAAAGAAGTCAGTAAGGATATAATTCTTTTGGTTTCTGTTGTTATGATAACGATTAGCATGAGGTATGGCAGTTAGTTTGTCCTTAGCTTTATGCTCTGTTATTGTTTTCTGTAATAATTTTATTCTCAAGAATGCTGACGAACAAGATAATCATGAAAGATGAAGAAGAAAGTTTTTTGTAATAAGGGCTCTGTTTCTTTAGTTGCTAGTGTTGTGACAAAGATATGAGAAGATGACAATGAAACAATGGAAAGAAAAATCAAAAATCTGCAGGCCAATCACAATTCATAAAAGTGTTAATGCCTGCATTGTAATAGACAAACTATCTTATTAAGAGATTCTATCAAACTTCTGAGATTGGTATACATCGGTTGCCAGAAGCTCAAGCAGCGGGATCTTCGAGTGCTGCTGTGGACAGGTCGTTTATTCTAGGATACGTAGCTTTCTCGCCGAGCTCGTTTTGCACCCATATGAGCATCTTCAACAAGCCTGGAAGCTTCGGATCTGTTGATATCATACAAATTGCGGATACAGTGTAATAAAAAACGAACAAGAAGGTGTCTGTGTCTAAAATTATAGGACAAGATGACTAAGTTTCATGTTTTTTTTTTTAACCAGTTCAAGGTTTTGCCTCAGCCACTCTAACTAGTCTAGCATTCAACAATTAAACCATGAGACCATATAGAGAAGAGAGAATCAAGCGACATAATCAGATTCTGTAATCTCGGGATACTTTTGCTTGAATTATTTTTCGTTTTTAAGGAAATTTTATACATTGAAGCAGAGGACTACTAACCTTTTTCATGGCTTTGACTGGTGAGAATGGCAGCATTCACCTCGCTCGCGGTCTTGTGGCGTTGGGACATATCAAGCAAGTCGCCGAATGGACAATTGGCTACATTTTCGAATGCAAGAAGAGCGACGGTCCTTTCGAGCTCCTCTAAGAAGCTTTGCTGCAATGATTTTATATACTTTTAAGGAGCTTTTCATCAGTAAACAAGAATTGTTGCACAAAGGTTATTGCAAGAATGTATATATCAGCAACAAATCAGATGGTAAGGGAAGCCACGTAAACTATAGAGATCTTTATCGTAAGGTTAAAAAGGAAAACTTGCGACTGATAAGAACATTACGTTTTCCTCTCCCCTCGGAGCAAGTTCCTCTTGTGCAAACTCCAAAGCCTCCTCAACTTTTTCATTCCTAATTAGTTCTATCAATCGCTGCTGTTGAAGATGAAAAAAGAGCTGAGGATTCGTGTCCAATATCTGCATCCAAATAACCCCAGGCGTAAAATGAGATGATGTGTTATCATCCAGGAGGCGCTAATATGGTACAAACAAAACTGAATTAAATGCGTTGCTACACAATTAAGATCAGATATACGCCATCTGCAGAGTAAGCCCATTGACCAGAAAAGGGTTAAAAGTGCACCCAATCTAAAAGTCGAATTTAAATAATAAGGACACGTGCACAACTGCTTTAAGATTGAAAAGAAAACAAATTCCTTGCTTTAATCAAGAATTTAAGAGCATTAACCAACATGAGATTTGATAACTTCTGGAATAATAATTGCAAATAAAAGAACATAATATTTCAATCTCACCTCGGGATTCAAGTCATTAACTTTCTCGATAGCATCCTCCACATTGCCACTCTGCACCGCCTTCTTAACAGCCATTCGGTCACTAATAGTTCCAAGATCAATATCTTTTCCCACTAAGGAAATATAAAAACTGCATACAAATTGAAGTAAAGAAAAAAAAAAAAGCACGAAAGTTGGAAAATAAAAGATACGTTCCGTTCCCGACTCCTGGCGGAACTTTTCAGCTACTTCCACGTAGCCTTCAGTCACCAGGAAATTCATCACCAATTTATTCATATCCTCCTTTCTAACTTTGACTTCACTAAGCTTTTTCTCCCATTCTGCTCTGCCAATAACTTTCTTGGGTGAGGTCTGCAAAAGCAATTAATATTCACTGTGAACCAAGAAACAATGTATATATTGAGCATCACAAAATACACCCTCATGAAAACACTGAATTAATCAGCATACATGCAATCAGATTGAGGAGAGCCATATCGACATGAAAATAGTTGAAAACTAAGCCAACAAAGCGCATCTAAAGTTCACATCAAAAAGAAAACGATAGCAATAAGTCAGGGTTAACCATATGTCCCCTAAACAAGAAATAATCTACAACCACACATTCATATTCCTTTGCGTTTCTTTTCTTTTTCCATTTTTATCTTCAAAAAGATACCCAACAAAAGGCTTTAACAATCATCATCCACAAAGAACATTACAGTAGCAAGAATCGACTCTATATTCAGCTAAAATTGTAAACTAATTTAACAAAATTGCACCCAAACAGCAAAGAACGGTTCACACAGTTATTCCTTGATACGTCGTCTAATTTCAGAGATTCAGGCGAAGACAAGAAATCCCTAGGGTTTTACCATGGCTTGTCTTCAGCGAGTTGAGAGCGACGATCCAGATAATGACGTCAGCACTTCAATTCCATGAAAATACCGTTTTCCCACTATAAAAAAAATTGAATTAAAAAAAACTAACGCTATTTATTTGCAACTTAGGGTACATTAAACCCTTTATTTTCAATTAAGGGTCTATCAATTTTCTAATATGCAAATGTTCACCTTTTATTTTAGATGATTACTTTTCCACCCAATAAGATTTAGAATTTATTTTACATCTATTCAATCAAAACCCACCTAATCTGTTTGTTACCCCTTTCCAGCTAAATTGATAATATGGAATGAAAGTGAAATATCTCAAGAAGGCACATGCAAGAAAAAGACAAAAACCAATTTAATATCGAAAGTGATTGATGTTTCTTGAAAAAATGTCCATGCATAAACATAAATGATAGATACACTTTTAATTCATAATTATAGAGTAGAAAAAATACACTGGAGAGGACTGAGTTAGTCCTGTAAGAATATTACACTCAAGTATACATACTATATATACTATATATATACTATACACACCTAAGAACTTGATAATCCATTGGAAGAATTGAATCTAAGAACTTAACATTATATGACTAATAATGCTTCCCTTCTCAACCTCGTACCCTTTGCTCTGCTTATTCCACAGATGAACGGCGTAGCTATGGCTTCGAATCTGCCTCAGCTTAGCGATCAGCCACTTCGAGTGATTCAAATCTCTAGGCCCCTCGAATAGGCTCTTGATCTTACTCCAATCGACGGGGTAGAAAGCCATCGGCGATAGTATACTGAGCTTGTCATATATAGGCATTTCTTGAACTCTCTCGACAACCCTCGAGACCAAGTAAGGTCCGTTGTGACCCCATTTATTGCCGTCGAACGTTAGGGCGAATTCTTGAATGAATTCGTAGAGAAGGGGATGGCCTCTGTCGAATACCATCACGGCATTGTTTAGTCTGCTCCATTTCCCCGTGCTGAGATCGACGGTCTGAGCGCCGATGGCGTTTCTTAGCTTGGATAAACTCTTTAGGACAATCACGTCCGTGTCTAGATAAACACCGCCGAATTTATACAGCAAGCCAAGTCTTAGTAGATTGGAGAGATTCTGACCTAAGGAGACCTCTCCAGGGCTCACATTTCCCTTCATCAGCTGGCTATACCAAGCTTGAGCTTCGGTGTTTTCGAATAGATAATTGAAATCTGGCGAAACTGCGGTTACTTTGAAGCCCTTGTCTGTAAAGGGTCTCAGTATTTGAGTTCCAATTTCTGAGTCCAATGAATCAGATGCAATAAGTAGACAGCCATTGGGATGTGTCTTAAACAAACTGTTCACAGAAAATAGTTCTCTGTCTCCAAAGGACTCTGCTGGGGCAATCCAAGTCATAAAAAATCGAAGCTTGCAAGTTGAATCTGACGAGTTTTCCCCGAAAAACTTCATCACTCTTTCTTCAAAGCTATTTATAGTGATTCTCAGGTGCTTTTTACTTCTGTTACTACCAACAACCAAGATTCGATCTTTATGTAAAAGGGGCATATGGGTTTTTAATTTGGCAGCTGGGACTTCGCCTTCTTCGACAGAATCACTTAAAGAAAATGAGGGATTTGCCTTTGACGGCAGAGAAAATACCTTTCTTGATTTCCCGGCGGTATTCTCCGGCGACAAACTTGTGAGCTGCGGCGACTCTTTAGCTGGAAATGGAATATGTGCGGAGAACAGAGCAACGATGTTGTAAGATAAGAGACATAGCATCAGCAGAGACAGCCAAGCCCAGAAGGATCTACTTCTTTCCTGAGACTGTAAACGAAGAATTAACTTGAAAATCTTAAACTTTTCCATCGGTCGATGCACACAGAAGAAAGATCCCAAGACAATATTTTTTTATTACATAGTCTCAGGGCTGAGATATGGGACGAGAAAGAATGTTATACGAATGAATAACAACGAGGAATAAAGTTGAAAACTTTAGCGATTGTCGCAGCTAATTGAGTGGTAGAATGGAGGCGGCAAAAAAAGCAGCAGCAAAGGTGCAATTTTCTTCAAGAAACGAAATTATTGAATCTTGGGACTTCTTTGCAACTTTATCTAATGGTGGGGACCATGCAATAATTAGTTATATGGAGATGTGTGACAGTGTAAGAGTTAACATGAGATGTCTGGTAAATGTAAAAATATATATTTTCAGTTTAGATTAGAATCACCCTAACCTAACCACCCTTTATTTACATAATCAAATTACATTTAGTGACTTTTTTTGGGTTAATTACATAGTCTTAGTGACTTATGTGACGACATGAGGAATAATATAAAATGAAATGAATGAGACAAAGGAATAAAGTCGAAACTTTAGTGGATCTTTTGTCTTCTAGAAATAAACTTTTGTGCCTAGTTTGTAATTTTATCTAACTTTAGGACTGCGAAATAATATATTGTCTGAACTGGAGAACGGTGGAAATGGACACGTGTCTTTTGTTAATTTGTTATGCACAATTGTATGAACCAAGCAATAAATAAGTAGAGCCAATATCATATGTAACTCATGAATTCATTGACTGTGCAACTTGAATTTTTCTTGACAGAATATCAACAAAAGGTTGCATAGACTTATATATATATATATATCATCTTTCATAGTGTTATGAATCATATATATAAAAGTTGGATAGTTTTATCCATGTGATGACACGTCAGCAAAAAAAACAACTCCCTCCATCTTACATGTGAATGACATGTCAGCACCATCAAACTGGAGTATCTTAGAACACATTTTTTATTGGTATAACTCGATAAATAGTTGGTCGAAATTCTTTTTCAAACTTTGGGGTTAGGTTAGAGTAAAAAAGGGTTCATGCTATCCTAACCACTTGGGTATAACCCAAGTGTGTTGGGATTGTGACATGTGTCCCATTCTAAAGATGGTGCTGAGATCAACACCTTAGATTGGGAAGGTGTGACACATGTCACAATCTTAACCCACTTGGGTTATACCCAAGTGGATAGGTAAGAAAAAACCGTAAAAAAGATGCACGTAAAGTGTCGCCCAATGATAGGACGACTCAATTCAAACTATACGGCGGTGAGAGTGGATTTTATTATACTAAGTCTTCGATAATAAAATTTCTCAAAGACGTTGATCGTGGGAAACTGTATTGCCAGACTGACGTTGCTATCAGAAGAAGGAAGACTAAATTGGATGCCATGAAACTTTCACATTCCATCGACGGTGCCTCCGCTCGCTCAAGAATCTGAATCCGAGCAACTGACGGTGGAAGGAACCGCAAGATGTATATCCTAGAACGGAATGCAAATGCATCACACCCCATTCTATGATACACTAAAAGCTCGGCGTAAAATGCATTAGCTTTCCATTTTTGGTAATACTCCTTGCACCGATATTCAGACTGTCTTTTCTTAGTTGCCGCAGTTCTTACAATCAATACATATGGAGAGTTTTATTACCGAAGACTTTGTTTGATCTTCATCAACTTAATAAAATTCACTTGAACATCGTAATAGTTTCTCAATAGCAACGATTTGAGCGAAGTCATTACCATCGGCTTTCTGCACATATTTACCCCTACCTAACGTAAGTAAACACATAGCCACCATATAAAATCATGGTATAAATCAAAATCTGCTCAACTTACCTAAGTTGGGTATTCATTTTCTTGAGAGATTTCGCCATATCAATATCCATATTCATCATAGAATTTAAATCTACTACATAGTCAGTTATTTTCAAAGATTTCAATTTATCAATATCAATATTCATAATACCATTCCAAGCTGCTCCATAGAGTCCATGCTTGTTTCTTTTGGGGTCTTATTAGGATTAATACTAAAGGGGATAAATGTGTAATTTGGTGTAAGTTGTCACTGATGATCAAATCGCTATCCTTAACAGCGATTTTCAATTCTTAGCTAAAAATAAAAAGTCCAAACCAAAATATATTAAAATTAAAAAATTAAAATGAGCGGCGTCGGAGAACAGCAATCGCCGCACTCCCTCGCCTTCCGAGTGATGCGTCTGTGCCGTCCGAGCCTCCACGTGGACGCACATCCGCTAAAGTTCGATCCGTGCGATCTGTTCTTCGGAGAGGACGTCTTCGACGATCCATCCGCCGCCCGTCACCTCCCTCGTCTGCTCGACGGCGTGTCTGGGTCGATTGCTTCGGATCCGTTGGATTTGAGCTACCGAAGCAGGTTGCTCCTCCAGAGACCTTCGGACTCGCTTGGCGTACCTGGATTGCTCGTACTTCCTCAGTCCTTTGGGTATGGATTTCATAAGAAATGTAGAAAGGATTAGAATTTTGTATGTTGAGCTGCTGAGGTTTTGCGTTTGACTTTGGGCTTTGGTTCTCAGGGCGATATATCTGGGGGAGACGTTTTGCAGTTATATTAGTATTAACAATAGCTCCAGTTTTGAGGTTCGCGATGTTGTCATCAAGGTGAGTCGAATTCACGTGTTTCTTTTGTTAATAATCGCATTTGTACAGTACATGGTCTTTTTTGTGAATGCTTGAGTAAAATCTAGTTATATGGACATTGAGCTTGCCGCTTTATCGTGAGCTGCTTGGAAATTGGTTTATGTATTAAATGGTTTGATCGATACTTTTGTCAACTTCTTCCATTGAGGGATTTGATCTGTCATCCGATTATGATTTGCGTACTTATATGACGGTATGGTGTTATGAAATGAATGATACGTCCACCATAGTATATATGTATACATATTACCCGGCATGCACTTGTGTGATTTTTTTTTATTTTTTTTTGGGTATATGTTTTAATCAAAGCAAATTGCTCGAACCTTGTAATTTGGTGTTAGTAGGCAGAAATGCAAACAGAAAGGCAGAGAATTCTGCTTTTGGATACATCAAAGTCACCTGTTGAATCAATACGTTCTGGAGGACGTTATGATTTTATCGTGGAACACGACGTAAAAGAACTTGGTGCACACACGTAAGCTAACGACAAAATATCGTTTGATTGAATCACTTTGTTCTTTGTCCGGTATACTGACGTGGCTTTAATCCTTGATTTCTTACATGTATAGCCTGGTGTGTACTGCACTTTATAGTGATGGTGATGGGGAGAGGAAGTATCTCCCTCAGTTTTTCAAGTTTGTCGTTTCCAATCCCCTGTCTGTACGGACCAAGGTACAATCTAGGAATTTATCTTGTCTCCATTGAACGATACACTTCTTATTTATTTCCATTTTTAAAATTTTGATATGGAAATATCTTAAATACCTCACCACTTCGTTTTTCAGTATTATATCTTGAATAGCACAGCAGTGCTCTATTAACTTTTTACTTTTTAATAATCTAACTGTCTGTTTTATCTTCTTGATGCAGGTTCGCAATGTTAAGGTAGGTTGTGGAGTGGGTAATGCTTCAGTGGTGTGAGTTTTTGTCACTACTAAGCATATCGTTCATTAAATTGTAACCTATGGTGAATTGATATAAGCTTATGACCTGGAGGAGATAACGAAATTTAACTTCCAAATGTTCATTAGAATTGGCTTTGGTGGTGTCTGTATCATTACACTTTTTGAAGTTATGTACTGGTATGATGGGATTTACTGAAGGGGGGTTATCAGGGCAAGATTTATCTTTTACTCAAGTGTTATGATGTGAATAAACTAAGCCGTTAAAGGTGCTATCAGTAGATCAAGGATTTGACCCATCTCCTGCCATGTTGCTGGATAGTTTGAGTTCCTCTTCTGTGAATGTGCATTTTCTTTATTTGACAAAACTTTCCTTCTAGTAATAGTGCATCACTACTGTCTCAGGATACAATTTTTCTGGAGGCTTGTGTAGAAAACCATACGAAATCTAACCTTTTCATGGACCAAGTTGAGTTTGAGCCTGCTCAACTCTGGAAAGCATCTATGTTGAAAGCCGATGATCATGCTCTTGGGAATGATTCATTGCCAATGTAACTCAGCAGTATTATTGAGCAACGGCGTGATATATCTGTTTCATAGTTTATTTTGTTTTGCTGTTGGTGTTAAAATTTCTGACTCATTCAAATTTTCATTTTCTTCACAGAAACTCTTTAAAAGAACCCATGCTTGTCAGACCTGGAGGAATTTACAGTTACCTCTATCAGTTGACACTTTTGTCTCCGGACAATGAGCCGTTAAAGATTGACGGAAGTAATATTCTTGGTAAACTTCAGATAACATGGCGTACCAATCTGGGCGAACCTGGTCGCCTACAAACACAAAACATTCTCGGTAATGTAAGTCAATTTCTTTAACTTCTATTTCTAATGCTGGGCCATTTACTTATAACTATTCACGTGCGGTATCTTCCTCTCCTTTTATGACATTGCAAAATATGTCCATTGAGGATAACTTTCTATCCTTTTTTCAAAAATTGAAATTGCCATGACCTTGTTGCTCCTACGTAATTCAATAATATATGAAATCTTCAAGTAACCGATATGTCGTTGGGATTTAGATGCTAACATGAATTCTTCTCGCTCACATAAAATGCATCTGCAATTGATAACTAATTGTGTTCATTAGTTTTGGTGACACTGTCTTCCATGTTATCTTGCAGCCCATTTCCCGCAAGGACATTGAGTTGCGTGCTGTGGAGGTGCCACATGTCATCACTTTGGAAAAACCTTTCTTGGTAATTGTCAAATTCTTCCTTTTTCTATCCGTTCCTTGGTCCATCTCCTCGAATTTTGGTTATGTAATATATCTTTTGGTGTAAAATTAATGTTATTTTTTCTGTTTTTCACCACTTCAGAAACTGGTAAAAATATTTTCCCTAAAAATTGTTCATACAAACAGATTCCGTGGTTCGTTGTTTTGATTGTTGTTGAACTTTGACATCAAGTGTGTATTAGCACCAGGGGTTAATCCAGTTAGGTCCCTTGCATTAGCCCTTGCTACCCGAACAAGCTATCGTATGTTTTTGCCATATCGTTTCCATGATAAAAGCTTCAGATTCAAATCCTTGTGTAGGTAAGTTTGAGCCTTGTGAACCTGACTGAGCGAGTATTAGGACCATTTGAAGTATCGTTAGAAGATAGTGATGCACTCGATGGGAAGGCCGTCATGGTCAATGGCCTTCAGAAAATGGTAAGCAATCCAAGAAAGGGCTGAAATCCCTTGTTTTCATCAGACCCAATTCTTTCACCATAAATCTAAAAAATGCAAGGAGATTGCACATTTATTTGCTTGGCATCTTGTCCTTGTGTTGATACCTGAATATTATTCAACATATCAAATTGATAATCTTCCATTTACTTGTTTTTCGGTACAGACTTTAGGCGAAGTGCAAGCATTCCAATCGTTGAAGTTTCAGCTGGTAACCTATCTGTTTTGGGGTCATGAATACTTCTTTAGATTCTTATGGCTCTGCCTTATTCGCAATATCTCGTCAGTATCACATGTTATTTCCATCGAAATTTAACTTTGTTACTTGCAGAACTTAATCGCCATAAAGCATGGGATCCAGAAAATCAGTGGCATCACAGTTTTCGATACAGTCGAGAAGAAGACCTACGATTCCCTTTTGGAATTGGAGGTTAGTCAGATTCACTTAAGCCAAATTTATTACCTCAAACATGCTTTCAGTTTCTGATCTGCAAAAATTATTAGCATTTCTGCTTCTACATTACATGCTGATTAGCTCATTCTTGGCTGAGCTGCAGATATACGTTGACTTGGATTGCTGATCAGTGGACAGTGATGCATCGAAGAAGACGACGAAAGCTTCTTCTCGAAAATGTTAAACTTGGATTCAGTAAATTATATACGATCTTCATGTTTCTTTCATTACATTTTTTTTGGAGTTTCTTCGTATAATTTAGGGACCATAAGGATACATTTGCACAATATCATATCAACAACAGAAAAAAAGAGCATACAAAAACAACAACGTTAGCAAAGCATAATGCAAGAGAAGATGATCAGCCCCATGTTGCCCAGTTAGCTTCACTCCCAACTCTTGGCATGCGATTGCTATTAACCTTAGCATACTCATCGACAGCGAAATTCGCACCGCACATAGCTCCCTCACTATCAATCCTCGGCATGGCTTTAATCTTGTTCGACGGATGCTCAAAGCTCACCAGCCCACCTTCGCTATGATACATACAACCCGCAGGGAAAGGAGCAAAAGATTTCCCACAGCTCGCTTTGATAGTTTCTACGTCGTCCGAGATCATTACAGAGCCGTCGTTCGCTATGCCCCAGAACATCATCACTTCTTTATCTACACCCTGTAATAGTATTGCCATTGTTCATGTAAGAATCAAAACTCAATCTTTCTTGATTGTAGCTGTTCTTGACGCTGAGCTAGACTTACGAGTGCGGCGAAAATGGTCCCCGACGCATGATCGTAGATCAAAAACCCGAAGCTGCCCTCGAGCTCCTTAAGAACTTGATGGGCTGGAATTGGGCCTCGGTCGCGGAGCGTTCGATAAGCTTCGATCACGTACATGGCCTCGTTTCCGTGTTTGTGAAGACCGTATTGCTTGTTGAGGGCGGACAAGTTATGCAGGCTTCCCAAGAAGATGCAGTAGACGTCGTTCAGCCCACAGAACAATCTGCAAAAAGATGCAATCTTTGGAACGTTAAATTATGCTTATCATAGCTTGAAATCGAAATGATCCCTTCACTTGGAATGAAATATTATTTATTACCTTTGGTGAGAGCTCGGCGGCGCATATGCCAAGACAGCCTTGTCCGAGAATTCAAGGGAGAAGCCATTGCCGGAGTTTGAAGCTAAGAAATCTTTCACGGCGTCTTCTGTGGTGGTTTTAGGCCTAACGGAGCTCGAAGCATGCGCCGAAGCTGGGCTGTGCAGTTCATTCGGCGGATTCGCCACACCATTCTTGAATATACCCAACATTTTTATTTCAATTCCTATATGAAAAACAAAAAAAAAAACAAAAAAAAAAACAACAACAACAATGTGGACGTAAAGTATGAAACTTTTGCGAGGACAGATGAGATTTGTGTTTTGATGATGTTTCAGTTTGAGTTGAATGCTGAGAATATATAGGCAACAGCCTGAAGGATGTGGCGATGTTATCCAAAATGAATTCTTGCTTACTTTTTCTTGGACACGTCATATAATATTATTATTATTATGTACTAATAATATATAATGGAAGTAAGTACATAAGATTCTTGAAATTAGATTTCGTAAAGATAAAGACAGTTCGTTTCTTACGCGGTGGTAAGAAGGCCTTATCCACAATTCACCCACGGACAGTGACTCTTCTCCTAGTCAGCATGAATCTCTTTCTCGGTGGAGCTGACAAATTTCATCACACAAATAATATAATTAAATCTTTTATATATAAATAGAAATTTTTGCTTTTCATATCACTAATTTTATTTTCAAATCAATTATCAATTTGTAAAAAATAAAAATAAAAACGTAAATGTACCCACGTTATAAGAGATAGCAATAACTTAAATAGCAAATTTAAAGACTACAATAGCAAATGGTGCAGATTTAGAGACTAACAATATCAAATGGCGCAACACTTTAATTTTATCTTTCACTATGGAATATACATTTATCTTATATAAAATAAGAAATGTACTATGCTTGGAATTGCTGTCCACTTTTTAATTTAATAAAAAAATTATTTTGTGTTAATTTCAAAATAATAACATATTAATTGATTAATTTCTCATAACCACCCTCCCACATTCATCATTTTTTCTCGAGTCTATATCCTATATTTTCTGGTGCAAATTAATTTATCTTATTAAATTATATTAATTATACATAATTAAGATGAGTACAGGTTATTGGGCTTTGAGCCCAAGTGATAAAGTTCTGAAAGAATAAGAACGTAGAAAGCCCAACTGTAAGGATAGATAGGAATAAGACATATAGGTCTGGGCCGTTGATACAGTTTAAACCGTTGACTCCTCAATAGAATCCACGTGTCGATAATCTATTGGACGTGTAGAAATTTGGTTAATGGATAAGATCCATGGGTCCTATTTGAATAGCCCGATGAGAAAAAAAATACCCAAATTCGGACATTGAAGTAATATTATTATTCAATATATTGATGAAGAAGTGCTGCATGTGAAGTGCAGCTGTTTCTTGTTAAAATAGGATTATCATAAAAGAGCTTAATCAAATATTTAAATGGTAATAATGTTTTCTTGATATTATTGATGGAAATATTTAATTTTTCCAATAGTGGGAGATTCCCGCATCCCACGTGTTTGCCCTCCCCAGTCGGTGTCAGATGACAGCCATACCCAATAATTACTACTATTATTATTATTGAAAATAAAATATTTAAAATTAGTATATAATAAATTATCTTATAAATTTAAACTTTTAGAAGTAGATTGGTCGGTATTAAAACTATGTCAAGAGGTTATACCATAAATCACACCATTCGTAAAAAGAAAAATTAACATGTAATATTAGACAAAAAAAGAAGCCTAAACATTCGGCAAATTGAAATATATATATACATACATATACAATGATAGTTTGATATCTCCAAATAAGTTTAAATTTTTGAGTGGAGGTCATAAATTTCGTAATAATTATTGTTGAATATAATAGTATTATTTCCCGATTAATCTAAGCTTTTTATTAATATTAGTTATAAATAATATAATACTTCTGATACCATTTTTCTTCTGTTTCATTGGTTGGGTGTTTTGATTAGTAGTATACTTCTTTTCTATTAGTGAGTGTGGTCCCCACTATGGATATTGATGTATCAATTTGAAAAGGAAAAAGAAAAAGAAAAAGAAAAAAAAGAAATGGTTTGCATTGCAACAGTCCAATAATGTCTGAAGCAATTATTTATTATTATTACAAAGTACTGCCTTTTTTTTTAGTTTCTTCTTTGTGCTGTAATACGTAAGCAAAGCAAGCGCCTTGAGAGATAGATAAGGCTTCTCTTCCCTTTGGCTTTTCAGTTCTTCCAAGCATTCGTCTCAGCTTAGACTCAGATGGGGTAAACTTTCCTCATTTATTCATCATTTTTCTTTCAAGGGGCTTTTTTTTTCTTTTTTTTTTTTTTTTCATTTGTCTTATTTATTCTCTGTGGATCCAATTTGTGAAACAGTTGAGGTCGTGTAGATATGCGTATGTGTGTGCATTTCATTATGACTACCTAACTAATTTTGAGGTAATTTCATGTAATTTTTTGAACTATTGAGATAGTTTTGCTGTCATAATCCATCGATTTTGCTGTTTTTATTCCCAGAAATCTTTAGATAGTTAAAGATTTTTATTTTATTTTTTTTATCTGACTGATGGCTGCCTTGAGGTTTGTATTTTGCCCAGATTTGTTTGCTGCTGATGTTTCGCCCCTCTTCTCTGTCTCAATTTCAAATGTAGTAGTAATTCTGTTTGTCTGCTCTAGACATTGCAGCTAAGGTTAGGTTAGGGTCTGATTTTCATTTCTTGATCTCCTCAATAGTGCCGAAATGGATTGGCCCTCCAAGAAATCTAAGGCCTTCTTCCAATTCAAACCATATGGATCGATGAATTCCCTCTCACCATTTCCCGATGAAGTCCTGGAAAAGATCTTGTCGTTCGTCGACTCGAACATAGATCGAAGCTCTTTGTCCCTCGTGTGCAAAGACTGGTACAACGCCGAGAGGTGGACAAGATCCAAGCTGTTCATAGGAAACTGCTACGCCGTGTCTCCCGAGATCGTGGCGAGAAGATTCCCGAGGATCAAGAGCGTAAGAATCAAGGGAAAACCGCGGTTCTCGGATTTCAACTTGTTGCCTAGAGATTGGGGTGCCGACGTGCATTCATGGGTGCTCATGTTTGTCGAGATGTACCCTTTCTTGGAGGAACTGAGGCTCAAGAGGATGATCGTAAGCGACGAAACCTTGGAGCTTTTGGCAAAGTCGTGCTCAAACTTCAAGGCTTTATCTCTGTCGAGCTGCGATGGCTTCACTAGCAAGGGGCTCAAAGCTATTGCCACTCATTGTCGGTATGTAATGGGACTATATTATCTATGTTATGTCGGTCATTTATGTTTCAACTTATTACATATTTGGAATCTAGGAACTTGACGGAGCTTGACATAAAGGACAGTGTAACAGTGGACGTTGATGGAGATTGGCTTAGTTCTTTCCCAGAGAACTTTACCTCATTAGAAGTACTTAACTTTTCCAGCCTCTACAGTGAGGTCAGTTTCGATGCTCTCGAGAGGCTCGTAGCTCGCAGCAAATCGCTTAGGGTTCTGAAAGTCAACGAAAGCATAGCTTTAGACCAATTGCAGCGCCTACTTATGCTTTGTCCCCAGTTAACAGAACTTGGTACGGGGACATTCATGCAAGAACTTACGCTTGCTCAGATATCAGACTTAGAAACTGCATTCAGAAACTGTAAGAATCTTCAAGTCCTTTCGGGCATGTGGGATGCCTTTTCCCTATATGTTCCAGTTGTTTACGGAGTTTGTGCTGGACTCACTTTCTTGAACATGCGAGACGCTACCCTTAGAGGCACCGACTTTGTGATGCTCATCTCTCGATGCCCAAATCTAAGACGCCTATGGGTACAAATTTTTATTACAAAAACAATGCTTTTATTACCACCTTAGATTTCAATCAAATCACATCTCAAGAAAAACATGATCTTTTTTTTTTAGGTCACTGATAGCATAGAAGACAAGGGACTCGAGTCCGTGGGCTCGAGCTGCCCGTTGCTCGAAGAACTCCGAGTCTTCCCGGCCGACCCGTACGACGTTGATAACCTCCAAGGAGTGACCGAGTCGGGCTTTCTAGCGGTTTCTCGAGGTTGCCCTAAGCTGCACTATGTCCTCTACTTCTGTAGAAGGATGACGAATGCAGCCGTTATCGCCATAGCACGAAACTGTCCCAACTTCACCCACTTCCGCCTCTGCATAATGAATCCGGGCCAGCCCGATTACTCGACCAACGACCCGATGGACAAAGCCTTCGGCGCGGTGGTCAGAACCTGCCGGAATCTTCAGAGGCTCTCTGTTTCTGGTCTGCTCACCGACCTCACGTTCGAATACATCGGGAAGTACGCCAAGAACCTCGAGACTCTGTCAGTGGCTTTCGCTGGGCGTAGCGATAGGGCGATGGAGTGCGTCCTACGAGGTTGTCCTAAGCTGAGGAAGCTCGAGATTCGAGACTGTCCCTTCGGCAACGCCGCTCTGTTGTCTGGGATAGAGAAGTATGAGAAGATGAGGTCTCTGTGGATGTCTGCTTGTAACGTGACGGTGAAAGGGTGCAGAACTCTTGCCAAGGAGATGCCCAGGTTGAACGTCGAAGTGATTAGGGACGACGAGGGAGGCGATGAGATACAACAAGCTGATAAGGTCTATGTCTACCGTACTGTGGCCGGGCCGAGAAGTGATGCACCTCCTTTTGTTCTCACTCTTTGATTCGAAAAAAAAAAGGGTCAGTAATATGTCTGAAACTTCTTCCTTTACGATTTTCTCTGTGAAAGTTGTGATTTTTACGATTATTTCGAGTTTACGTCCTACATGCTCTGTTTCTTATTACAGAAGTGATACGACTCTGTTTTTTCAGGGCATTCAAAAGCGTTGGGTAGTTGTTGAATAAGAGAGGGAAGGTAATGTCTGAAAACTTATAATGGTTGGTGTTCATCAGCAATGTATGGAGAGGGGCAGTGTCTGAACAAAATGGCGAGTGTTTGTGGCTTTGCATCTGTGTAAGAAAATGATTCATCTTCATTTCATGTATATGTAATAATCAGAGATTTCTTTCTTTACTAATTTGCGGGAGAATCATTGCAAAATGACAGTGTAGTAGTAGAAGACTAATTATGTCACAGCTCTCCTATGTTGCCCTTTTTTTTTTTTTTGTTTTTGTTATTAAATCCTAGTTTGGTTAGTAGTTAGATATGTGGAACTCATATTTATTTTGTCACGTAATGGACTGAATTATTAATTTTTGTCCTTTTAAAGTCGTTTAAAGGTTCTATTTTCTTGCATATTGGGACCATTCTCTTGCAAAAGAAAGGATGGTTCCATGTGCAAGAAATGGTACCATATTATTGTAATAAAAATATGAAATATTTGGTTGAAATAATAATCAACCATTTTAAAAAGGGCCCATATTTTGTTCTGGGCATTGTAATAAAATAGGGCCAAAAGAGTCCAAACAATACGTTGGTATTGAGAAACACAACCAGCATCATGTAATGACCATCAACCCATAGTTTGTGTGAACGGAGGAAATATTTATTGGATCAACGGTCAAGTTAGTTAAGATATAGCAGTTAAGGTGTATTTAGCATATGGCGGTTGAAATTGACTATTATAAATAGCTGTATATTCATTATTTGTATTTAATAAATTCTCATTCAATAAAAGAAAAGTTTTATTTACTGCTTCCCCAATTCAACGCTCTTCATCATTCTTCTAATATGGTATCAGAGCATTAAAGCCGCGGAAATTTCTGCTCAAGATCAAATCATCAGAGCGTATTCCTCTTTAGTTTTTCAAAGGATCAAGAAATTCTCAAGAAACACATTCTTGAAACATCAATCTTGATCAATCCTAAAGAGTTGCTTAATCATTCCCAATGGGGTCATCATCAGAGAACAACGACAAAGATGGCGGCAAGGATGAAAATCTGGGTTCATTCCAAGATGAACAATTGAATCCTTACTATCTTCATCATTCAGATAATACGGGTTTGGTGCTTGTGCATCAACCTCTGACTGGAGATAATTATTCCTCTTGGGCAAGATCAATGACGATCGCATTATCAGTCAAAGGCAAAATGGGTTTCGTAGATGGAACAATCGCTAAGCCTGAAATGAAGGATCGAAAACATCAAGCTTGGAAGAGAAACAATGACATCATTATCTCCTGGATATTGAATTCAGTCTCAAAAGAGATCTCTGCCAGCGTTCTTTATTCAGATTCAGTGAAAGACATTTGGGATGATCTGAGGCAGCGCTTTCAAGAATCAAATGGCCCGCGAATCTTTCAGCTCAAGAAGGATTTGACTAATCTGAAACAAAATCAATTGTCTGTAGCAGTCTACTTCACTGGTCTCAAAGGGCCGTGGGAAGAGATGAACGATTTCAGACCTCAATGTTGCTGTGTTGGATGTACATGTAAGAAAATGCAAGCATGATGCAGAACGAAGGAATTTCTTGAGCAAGAGTATGTCTGGGCATTTCTAATGGGTCTGAATGATTCATACAATCAAGTGAGAAGCCAAATATTGATGATGGATCCTTTCTTTGCCTCATATCAATCGAGTCTTTGCGCTTGTTGTTCAAGAAGAGAAACAACGATGTGTCTCAAATTCCTCATATGATGTGATGCGCCAGATGGCTATGATGGTTAACAAGAATCCAACAAATGCATCTCAAGACTATTCAAAAGGAGCTATGATCACAGGGCAAAAAAAGGAGAATAATAGGCCTATTTGTGCTCATTGTAACAAGATTGGTCATACAATTGACTCATGCTATAAACTTCATGGTTATCCACCAGGCTTCAAACCAAGAACTAAGGCTGCTCATAAAGTGAACCAAGTGTCATCGGACTCATCAGTTCTATCAGCTCAAGAAAGTACAAATGGTGATCCTTCATCAGCAAGTGACTTTCTCCAGCAGCTTGACTCTCATCAGATTCAACATTTAAAGCATCTTTTGAGTCAGTCGATTCCAGGAACCCTGCATTCAAATGTTGTTACATGTTCAGAAAATCCAGGTTTTTGTCTAACTTTCAATATTCCTAATAAAGCTTGTGATAGTTTGTGGTTGGTAGATTCTGGTGCATCACGTCATATATGTCATGACTTATCTATGTTCTTAAGATTGTATGACATAGCATACACTGATATATATCTGCCAAATAAAACATCTATACAAGCTCATAAGGCAGGTGATATAAAGATAAACAAGGACCTGATTCTTGAAAAAGTATTATATGTCCCTGAATTCAATTTTAATCTATTGTCAGTATCTAATCTAACAGCTGATAAGAATTTTCGGATTATCTTTCTATCTGATCAGTTTTTGATACAGGACATCAAGTTGCAAACAGTGATTGGCAAGGGTAGACTTCAAGATGGACTTTATGTCTTGCAGTCCATTTCTGATTCTGCTAGCTGTAGTTCATTATGTGCTTCTTTGAGTGAAATTTCCATAGATAAATGGCATCATAGGCTTGGACACCCTTCATATAAGGTGTTAGATAGGATGAGAAATGTTCTGAAGTGTAAATATATAAAATCTCATCATCTGTGCAATATTTGCCAAAAGGCTAAACAAAGAAGGCTGTCATTTCAATCAGAAAACAATTTTGCATACCTTCTTATAACAATCATAGATTCTTTTTGACAATTGTTGATGATCATAGTAGGTTCACTTGGGTGTTTTTGATGAAACATAAATTTGAAGTTGCAGCAATCATGGAATACTTTTGCAAGTTGATAGAGACACAGTTTAAGACTAAAATTAAGGCAATACGTTCTGATAATGCGAAGGAACTTGAACTGGCCAATCTATTACAATCCAAAGGAATATTACATCAGTTTAGTTGTGTATACACACCGCAGCAAAACTCAGTGGTTGAAAGGAAGCATCAACATCTACTAAATGTGGCTCGAGCCCTTCGTTTTCAATCAGGTTTATCTAAGTCTTTTTG
Organism: Lindernia subracemosa; assembly: GCA_028392965.1. NCBI lineage: Eukaryota > Viridiplantae > Streptophyta > Magnoliopsida > Lamiales > Linderniaceae > Vandellia > Vandellia subracemosa. Next base: position 358,594 of record JAQPCC010000032.1, read on the forward strand.
GTCTGAATGTGTTTTGACTGCCACCTTTCTCATAAACCGGTTGCCTTCACCTATTCTAAATAATAAGTCACCTTATGAACTCTTATTTTCTAAACCTATGAATTATGATCTCTTGCGTGCTTTTGGATGTCTATGCTATGCATCAACGATTAATGTTAACAGAGATAAATTTGCACCTAGAGCTAGAAAATGTGTGTTTTTAGGATATCCTATTGGAATAAAGGGGTATAAGGTATTGGATGTTCAAACCAAAGAAGTCTTTGTTTCAAGAGATGTCATATTTGATGAAAGTACCTTTCCTCTTCTTCAAGAGAATAATTTTTCTTCTGAAACTATTGATCCTTTTGATTATATTGTTTTGCCAAAAGCTGCTTCAGACACAGTTGCAGATGTCTTAGCAACAGAACCCATGTCACGACCTATTACAGATTTTGTAAGTTCTAATCATGAGCATACAGACTTGCATGATATAAGTGTCTCAGAATTGGTTGCTGAAGTTGAAGTAAGGAATGATTCAGACATGCTTAATGAAAGTGAATCAAATGCTGAGACTGAGATTTCAGAACAAGATCAACCCTCCTTGGCACTCAGAAGATCACATAGACAGAGCAAACTTCCTTCATATCTTAAAGATTTTCACTGCAACACGGCTTGTGAAAATAAATCAATACTTCATCCCTTGTCTAAATCTTTTACATATAGCAACTTGTCTGATTCTTATAAGTCATTTGTTTTAGCAACCTCAGTTATTCAGGAACCTCGATTCTATCATGAGGCTATGCATATACCAGAATGGGTTCAGGCCATGAAAGATGAGATCAAAGCTATGGAGGAGAACAAAACTTGGACGGTGACTGATCTACCTATTGGTAAGAAATCTATTGGTTGTAGGTGGGTCTATAAAGTTAAATATAATGATCTAGGAAATGTAGAGAGATTCAAGGCAAGATTGGTAGCTAAAGGATATAATCAAAGGGAAGGAATTGACTACATTGACACTTTTTCCCCTGTTGCTAAACCTACTACTGTCAAGGTTCTTCTGTCACTTGCAGCATCACAGAAATGGCATCTTTTCCAATTAGATGTCAATAATGCTTTCCTCAACGGAGATCTCTTTGAGGAAGTGTTTATGGATTTACCACCAGGTTATCAAAGTCCTTTAAATTCATCTAATGGTAAACATGTCTGTCTTTTACATAAGTCTATTTACGGTTTAAAACAAGCATCTCGCCAATGGAATACTAAGTTTTCTAAGGCTATGCTTGATTTTGGTTTTTATCAAACTAACTCTGATCATACTCTATTTGTAAAAGGATCAGGTCACCACTTTGTTGCATTATTAGTCTATGTAGATGACATTGTTATCACAGGTCCATCTATGGATGATATAAATGAAGTGAAGTTTTTCTTACAGCACAAATTTAAACTAAAGGATCTTGGTCTTTTAAGGTACTTCTTAGGTCTGGAAATTGCTAAGGTGGATCAAGGTATCTATGTTTCTCAACGATTGTACACTCTCAAGCTACTTGAAGAAGCAGGATATCTAGCCTCAAAGCCTGTCTCGACACCATTAAATCCAAGTATTAAGCTCACTGCCATAGATGGAAGCAAACTGGAAAATGCAACTCAGTATAGACAGATTATTGGAAGAATGTTGTACTTAACTTTTACCAGACCAGACATTTGTTTTGCAGTTAACAAGCTAAGTCAGTTTGTGTCAGAACCAAGATCTTCTCATCTTGTTGCTCTTCACCATCTTCTCAGATACCTAAAGGGTTCTGCTGGTCAAGGACTGCTCATATCACATTCTTCTCCAATTCATATTAAAGGATTCTCTGACTCAGATTGGGCTACATGCTCAGACACTAGAAGATCGGTTACTGGATTTTGTGCCTTCATTGGTCATTCATTGGTCTCATGGAAGGTAAAGAAACAATCCACTGTCTCAAGATCATCAACTGAGGCTGAGTATCGAGCCATTGGGTCTCTGGCCACTGAAATACTTTGGCTCAAGCAGCTACTGTCAGATTTTGGTTATGACAAACTGTATGTTCCTATCATCTATTGTGATAATCGTTCGGCCATTCAGTTAGCATTGAATCCAAAGTTTCATGAAAGAACAAAGCACATTGAAATTGATGCTCATTTTATTAGACATCACATTCAACTTGGAAATCTCAGACTCCTTCCAGTTAGTTCAAGACTTCAGCTAGCAGATCTTCTTACAAAGCCCCTGTCTGGACCACATCTGCTCCAACTATTATCCAAAATGTCCGTAATAAATATATTCCGTCCACTTTGTGGGGAGGGTATTGGATCTCATTCAATAATAGAAAAGTTTTATTTGCTGCTTCCCCAATTCAACGCTCTTCATCATTCTTCTAATAATATTTTCCAAAGAGTATATAATATAATCATGGATGGTATTAATACACAAATAAATTTCAGGGCCCAAAAAAATGACATCAATGTATATTAGTGTTAGTATCAGTTGACTTCTAAGTCAAGATTGAATTTTTGGGTGTTGCATAAAATTCCATTTAAAGCATATCACAATCGATTAATTTAATGAATGATGTAACATAATCTTGTCCGATTTTAATCATGCAATGCAGCCTTCCCAATCAAGCGATTAAAATTAGATTTTCGGACATAACCGTTTTGTCTTCTTGCCCATTAGACTCTTTAAATAAAAATAAAAATGAAAAAAATCTATATTTTTATTTAATGTGTATATCTATATAGAGGTGGGCGTGTGTTTTGGAGCGGATGCAAAGGGCATAGAGAGAGCTATAAGTGTCACGTTTCTTCGACCATATTCATAATTATATATGTTAGTACTTATAAGAAAAAAATAATAATATGATATTAATACATATATAATAATTGCTGGGCAACTTGCAAAGTCTACAGTTTGATTATCATCAGATTCGACCGTTGGACCCTAGTCTCAAGTTTAACCTTCAGGTAATAAATTAATAGGCAACAACTTGAGCATATAATATGTTCACTAACACTATCCACTTGGATAGAAAACTAAAATATTAAATAAAAACAACTTTGAAATTAAATAATCGACATCTGATATACTTTATCGTATACCCCATCCTCAACCAAGGAAAATAAATAATAATATTAATAATTGTAATAATAATAAGAATAATAATATTGACAGCTGTTTAGGCCAATATATTCTCTATATATAACATATACACTTCGAGCATACATACATAACATAATCTTTTCACTAGCTCTCACTATTCCATCGTAGCTATAATACCCTTGTCTGAGTAGTCTTTCTTCCCTCTTTATATTCAGATTTTCGAAGCTAATATATATAAAATAAAATAAAATAAAAAACTAAACCATGGCTGGTGGTGGTTTCGGCCCAGGTCCCGGCGGTGACAACGGCAAAGAATACCCTGGAAAACTTAACTCCTTATGTCTTAGTCACTTGCGTTATTGCAGCCATGGGAGGGCTCATCTTTGGCTATGATATTGGTATCTCAGGTAATAAAAAAGAAACTTAAAACGTCCATGTTTTGCAGCCATGGGATGTATGTATAATAGTTTTGACGATGATCTTTGACATGGCTGTCGTACGTGTTTTTATTACAGGCGGGGTTACTTCGATGGACTCATTCTTGAAGGAGTTCTTCCCATCGGTCTACAGAAAGCAGCAGGCCCACGACAGTACGAATCAGTACTGCAAATTCGACAGCCAAACGCTGACCATGTTCACTTCGTCGCTGTACTTGGCCGCACTGTGCTCGTCGATCGTGGCCTCGACGGTGACGAGGAAGTTAGGGAGGAAGCTGTCGATGCTCTTCGGCGGCGTGCTGTTCTGCGCCGGGGCTCTGATCAACGGCTTCGCCCATGCCGTTTGGATGCTCATCGTCGGTAGGATTCTTCTCGGCTTTGGCATTGGATTTGCCAATCAGGTAAATAATAAATCTTCACTTTTAATTTAATTTTGTTGTTTTCAAAGGACCCAATAACGTAACATGATATTTTTCTATGTTCTTGGTTTTTGTTGCTTGGAGGGTTTTTTTTTTTAAATTAGAATTTTTTTTTTGGTTAAGCAAATAGAATAATTGATTGATCTTTTGGGAAACATTTTTAATTATAATTTCGGACTTTTTTTTTGTTCTTTTTCTTTTGGGTTTTTGCTCATCGATAATGAGGGTTTGTTTGTTTATTTATTTATTTTCTTTCTAGCAATCAACTTCAAAAGATGGTAATAGAAAATATTCTTAATATTAGTCACTGTCCATGTCCTCTTCTCATCCGAGTCAAATGAAATTTCCACAACTAGACAATGATGAAACGATTGATGCTCAACACATTTGTTTATATGTGAAAGTGAGATCAATCAAGAAAATGTCTTAATATTTGCCTCTAATTGTAAGACTCCAAAAAATACATCATTTTAACAATAATTATATATATACATTTCGATACATAAATAATGCATATGGTTTATTTGTTTATTTAATTATTATCATTTTACTATGGTAAGAAAATTGAAAAACCTAACTCAAATCCTATACAATGGGCAGTCCGTACCACTCTACCTCTCGGAGATGGCTCCTTACAAGTACCGAGGAGCCCTAAACATTGGCTTCCAACTATCCATCACCGTCGGAATCTTAGCCGCAAACGTCCTAAACTACGGCTTCGCCAAGATCAAGGGCGGCTGGGGGTGGCGGCTCAGCCTCGGCGGCGCCATGGTCCCAGCCCTAATCATCACCTTCGGCTCGCTGGTCCTCCCCGAGACCCCCAACTCGATGATCGAGAGAGGGAAGAGCGATGAGGCCCGACAGAAGCTCAAGAGGATCCGCGGCGTGGCCAACGTGGACCAGGAGTTCGACGACCTGGTCCACGCCAGCGAGGCGTCCCGCATGGTCGAGCACCCGTGGAGGAACATACTGCAAAGGAAGTACAGGCCGCACCTCACCATGGCCATAGCCATACCCTTCTTCCAGCAGCTCACGGGGATCAACGTCATCATGTTTTACGCCCCCGTCTTGTTCAAGACCATAGGGTTCGGCGGCGACGCGGCTCTTATGTCGGCCGTGATCACCGGCGGAGTCAACGTCCTCGCCACCGTCGTCTCCATCTACGGCGTCGACAAGTGGGGCCGGAGGTTTCTCTTCATGGAGGGCGGGATTCAGATGCTCGTCTGCCAGGTATCGATTTTTTTTAGGGTTTTTGTTAGATGGTCACTCCACTTAAAAGCTTAAAAGCTTAAGCATGAATGTAGTGTATTATATTTTAATTTTATATATTTTATTTTCAGCACGCCCCATCACGTCTAGACTGATTTCTTTTTCTGTTTTATCTAGCCTTATACGTGTGATTTTTCTTAAATGAATGGTCGTGAGGATTATTCGTACTCATGACCTCTCTTAACCTGAGCGCTGATACCATATTAAATGTTCAGTTCGCCTAAAAGATTAAGCCAGTATATCATAGTTTAATTTTATATATTTTATTGTGAACATGCCCCTCACGTCTAGACTGATTTCTTTCATATCTAACTTTAGACGTGTAGTTTTTTCTAAATGGGTGGCCGTGCGGATTCGTACTCATGACCTCTCTTAACATGACTTTTGATACTATGTTAAATGATCATTTCACCTAAAAGATTAAGCCCGATGAGAGTATAACATATTTTAATTTTATATAGTTTTCAACAGTTTTCGTCTGAAACCCTAGCTATTTTCGGCCGAACAAATTTTAGGGTTTCGTCCTAAATTCTTCTTTTTTTTTTGTTCCAAGATTGTGGTGGCGATATGCATAGCGGTGAAGTTCGGGACAAGCGGGGACCCCGGGGAGCTGCCCAAGTGGTACGCGATAGTCGTGGTGCTGTTCATATGCGTCTACGTGGCTGGGTTCGCATGGTCATGGGGCCCGCTTGGATGGCTCGTGCCGAGCGAGATATTCCCGCTGGAGATTCGATCGGCGGCCCAGAGCATGAACGTGTCGGTGAACATGGTGTTCACCTTCGCGGTGGCTCAGGTCTTCATGATGATGCTCTGCCACCTCAAGTTCGGGCTTTTCTTGTTCTTCGGCTTCTTCGTGGTGGTGATGACGGCGTTTATTTACTTCTTCTTGCCGGAGACTAAGAACATTCCGATCGAGGAGATGGCCGTTGTGTGGAAGGAGCATTGGTTCTGGTCGAGGTTCATGGATGACGTCAGCAGCTATGGAAATGGTGACGTTGAGATCATGAAGAAAGGTCTTGGCGATGGAGTTCATAGCAAAGTGTAATAACAGAAATAAAATGATTAAATTTTAATTGTTGTCTAAAGATTATTATTATTTGAGACTTGATTAAGTGGTGTATTTTCGTGCTTATATGTAATCGACATGTGCTTATTGTGACAAAACAATGTTAAATTCTATTATCGACTAAAATCTTTTATGGTTTTATATTGTTGTGTAATTTCAATAAAAGATACTCTCATACCAACTTATTATAACCAATAATGTTATTTTACATATAAAACTATCTATTTTACTTAATACTACGTTAATTGTGAAAGTTGTGATGGCAAATAAAAGAACTTCATCCCGCTAGAAGTTGATCACCACTACCCTACTCATGTTGGTACACCTACCCAACTCTATAAGATTGTGACACATAAGCAAAATAATTTTTTTTGCATTATGTGTCAACATCTCACTAGAGTTGAGTTATTACCCACTTAGGTAGAGTAGAATAGACCCTAGAAGTTGGCATCAACGACAGTGAAATTCAAACTGAACTTAATCAAAATATGCGAACTACGGTGACATACAGAGATATCTCCTGACAAGACAATAAAATAAAATAAAAGAACTGCACCACACCTAACTTTATTTTTAACAAGATATAATATAATCTATAATTTGGATAAAAGTTACTCTATCGTAACAACTTATTATAAATGAATGATATCATTTTGCATACAATTTACAAAGCTAAAAAATCACATGTAAACAATTACAATCACTCAATATGGATATATTAGATCCTCTTGTTTATACAACGGATACGGATAAAACATAAAAAAAGTAAGCCTACGTTTCCAATCTTAAATAACGGTAATAAATGAGCAACCTTAACATCCACATGTTCTCTACGGCGAATCACCTTTTCTTTTTTCTTTTTTCTTTTTTTTTTTGGGACAACGAAATGTAAGTATCTTTTTTAAATAAATAATATATATATATATATCTCGGAAAGGAATATAAATAAAGTCACGGTCTTGCAAATGAAGCCAAGACGGTGACCATATATTATAATAGTGTTTTAGATAAACATGAATCATCATCATACAATCATTTTGGTCACGGAAATGAAAAAAATAATAATAATGAAATGAATCACATGACTTAACCGATTTTGTGAGGGACTCTCTCACATGAAGCTCTATCCCTTCCATTAATTTAATATTGATAGGTGAATATAAATCCCTTGTATTTATTTTACGAAGCTAAAAAAAAGTACTTTATTCGATATTCTTCTAGATTTTTGGTCCCCTTTTTCAATTAGATAAAAGGTCCTAATTAAAGCTATATCTTGACGTGACTTGGTTACCCAAAAGAAAAATAAAATAAAGTTGGGGGAAAATCCAATTTAGTAAATTTTATTGTCTAGTAATATTTAGTATTTATAGCACAGGCACGGTCCAATTCTTCATTTAGTATTATTTTTATTTGAAAAGTATTTTTGACTTAACCCCTAAACAAATATTCTTAGACTCCCCAAATTATTAATCCTAGTTTCTTCAGGTTGAAATTGGCAAAGTTGGGCCCAAAAAGAAAACAGCCAATTAATGGTTAAAGACCGAATAGATTTGTGTATTTTATATGTTAAGTTGAATAAATGTTTATAATTTATTTGAATAATGATAAATAAATGCCATTGATATTTACATGCTCCTCAGCCATCTAAAATAAATAAACCATAACCCCATAATGTACTTTGAACTAAGAAACTCTCCTCAAAGAAGTTAACTATGTTAAGCACCTCCATCTAAGGTTGAAGAAAAAGAAAACAATAAAAACGACCCATATTCTTATGGAGAAAGTAAAGACAAGTATAGCAGCAATGTTCTCCATCTGCTGTGAAGTTCTTACCCTGGATAAGTTTTGTAAGGGCAAATAGGCCCCAAACAACAGGGAAGGCGGATGATATATAAGCTCTCTTGGCTATTCTGACCGTTCAATCTGTCGACAGCCAAAGATTATACCTTATTACAAGGCTTTAGGCAACTCTTGCACATATAGAAAAGCGTAAGGGAGGATCGAGCGGGAGGGAGCGACGAACCTACCTAAGGGAAGAACTCTGCGACTGACTTGTCTTCAATCATTCGCCATCACTCCTGGTTCAGAAGAAACACAGAGAAAAACAATCAGAGATAGCTATAACCTTAATACATCTCCGAAAACGATAACGTGAGTAAGATGAATGACGAATAAGAAAGCAAGAATCATTTTTTTCTTAAAAAAAAAAAGTAAAAACCATAAAGTCAGTGACTTGCTTTGTCTTGTTTGAGTTTGCATATGTCTTGGATTGCTGCACTGATTCCATGGAGAGCCATCTTTTCCACCTGGAAAAATGACATTTTTCAAGATAAGTACAAATCGTGGTAAGAGAAAAGCTGTGAAATAATATTGTCTGTACCTCCATCACTTTCGTTTTGGATTTATGACATGTAGGAAGGAGACGGATTTCCTCGTTCAGGTGAATGCAATGAGCGGCACTTTCCGGGGAGATGAAGTTCAGGACAACATTGACGCATGACTGAAAGATAATTCACACTCACAGCAATAAGCAAATCATCGAGGCCTAGAAACACTATTTCCTTTTAAAGAGGGTACGAAAGGCAGGAGTCTTCGACCACTACATCATTACATGAAACTTAGCATAATGCTAAAAATTATGGAGTTTTATCAGTTTTTCGGCAAAATAGAATTCCAAAAATGCATTCTTTCCCAATAATCCCAACCCACAATACCTTAAGCTTTCTGATTTGATATGGGCATCCAGCAGGAACAAAGATAGCTTCACCAGAACATTGACCAAAGGTCCATGGCTGAATGTCTGAAGACAACGAAGAAAAGTTTCGCATTAGCATTATGTAAATGAGATTGATTGATTAACATATAGCATAACTCACCAAACTCATTTTTAAGCTTTAATATGTGGTATGCATCCAGGAAAATGTTTTGATCAAGAATGGGATGAACCTGACATAAAATAAACAAATTCGTTAAATAACTACATCCGAAATTTACACGAGATGGTTAAGTTATGAGTCGTCGTACCAGTCTGGAGTATTGGCTTGTGGATCTAAGCTCATTAGAATGCCTTCTGATGTACTCCTCAAGTTTTGGTACGTCTTGTCTAGAGAAAATGTCCCATACGGCACCACAAGAATCCGCCCTTTGTCTCTCCTCACTGGGGACTGAGCTCCCCGTGTCTTCCACTTGAAAATAATCGTCAGAATCTTCAGATTTCTCGATATTTCCACAGCAAAACATAGCTTCCTCGAAATCAGATTCACAATCATCAAGCAAATTTCCATCTTCAGCCCTCAGAGTTTGGCCTTTAGGCGGTTTGCTGGAGTCAGAAGGTACTTCCTTTTCTCCGTTGAGCAGTAGCATTTTCTCTTCTTTCTCCTCCAAACCCGACTGGCCAGTGGCATCACTTTGCAAAGATGACTTACAGTTTTTAAGACTAGAACTAGTAGAATTTGGCTGCCCACGGATGTAAGCATTAGCCTTGGGTCTTTTCATTATGTCCTCTATCTTATTGACCTGTTCTTTTGAGATCGGAGCATCCGTAGCACAAGTGAGGATATTAACCTGAAGTGGAGAACAGAATAATATGTTAACTGGGCAGTCATAAGAACTGCAGAAGGTTATGTAGGAGCAAAATACGAACAAAAGTCCCCATGGAAGTTAGTTAACTATACATTATACAGACCGTTAGTGTAATAAAGCATGAAGCAATTACCGTATCGTGCAACTCATACGACAGGTTTGACAAGTAATCAGCCTGCATAAGATCTTCGGGACCTCCAAATGAGAAGCAGATACAAGGGCCTAAGTCGGGCTTCTGAAGTTCGTCGGGGAATTTGGTGCATACGTTTAGAACGCCTGACACTGGATGGGCATAGTCAGGAAGCGGTAAGCAACTTAAGATCTTACTGTAATGAACTGGGAACTGTTTTTCAAATAACTGCGAAGTAAGCCAAGACTTGAACTTGAGAACTTTTCTCTGCACGGTTACGTGTATATTCTTCTCCAGTGATCCCATAAGAATGCTCTTCCTATCAATATGCACCTACAGAGAAATAATGGACCATGTATCAGTATGCACAGACAACACACACATATGGAGAGAGCGAGAGAGAGAGAGAGAGAGAGAGAGAGAGAGAGAGAGAGAGAGAGAGAGAGAGAGAGAGAGAGAGAGAGAGAGAGAGAGAGACCTCAGACCAATCCAACCGTTGAGTTGAATTTGTGCCATCCTCGGTGGATGACTCAGTAGTCTTAGCCTCCAAGTAGGAGCAAAACATGGTAAAAGGATCCCAGCACGTAATCTCGTTGCTTTGGAGCACTTCTCGGACTACAACAGGATGACCCTTACCCCAGTGATACTGAAAATGCGCGAGGCTTTCGCGATGAAGAAACTTCATAGTAGGACAGTACAGAGAGCTCTCAATAGCTCTCTTACAAGGTTCTCTTTGCAGCATGACTTTCACGTCTTTACCTTCAATCTTGTCGCAGAGCGGACAAGATGGAGAACCATCTGTGATATCCGGGAAGCAATAGCTGCTCATCATTTCTTCAGCTCTGACTTGTAGCTCTCTAGTCCATGTTAAAGGAAAGATGAATCTTACATTGAGAGGTCCATTGCCACAACCTCCCATATCCGTTGGTGCGCAACGAACAGTGCCATCTTCCCAGCTCCCCCATACTCGGGAGCACGTTAGAGCAGAGGTTTTCTCTAGTCCATGCTTATTGGATGTTATTTCATCAGAAGATGAATGGTTTTTTCTTCTCTTGCTTTTTCTTAGCGTTACATCTTCAGACGTGCTATGCTGGGAAAGCTCCTTGCAACAACTCAAACAAAGATTGTAAGAACACTCTGTACAGGTCCTGTGAGAGTCCACAATCGAAGTCTTGCATCTGCCGCTGCTCAGTAATTTAAATATTGTCAGAGAATAATGTAAATTATGCCATGGCATTGAACTCAAGTACATAAACTGAAAGGAAGCATGGAAAAACTCACCAGGACAGGACCATAAAAGAGCTGGTTTTAGTCTGAGAGACATGGATCCTAGATTTTCTTTTATTCCCTGTCAGGAACAGAAATTAATGCCATTGCCATGTAATATATCATCAAATAAAGAAACAAATTCAATCATTAACTCCCAAGCTCAAAGATTATACCTACCTTTTACCGTAGCTTCTTCAGCTTCAGGCTCGCTCTTAACGCTATTTACCATCTTTAGCACGGGAAGGAGCAAGTAAACTAGATAGAGAAGCATTTGTATTCGTTCAGCCATCCCATCAACTCTTTCCTGGAATAGAGGTTGCAGAAAAACAGATAAGCCAATGGCGATTCGTCATTGAAAAGATATTTTTTTTCTCGAATTTGGGAATGCAAAATTTAGATTTATCGTACGTACGGCATACCTTTCGACGGTTAACCCCCTGTTGTGGTTTCTCACAGAGTTTACAGCCACAATTTCCGTGACAGGCAGGGCACTTCAACCTCACTTCTTGCTTAGTAAAGTTCCTATATATAACTCGGGTTAAATTTATTAACCACAGATAAAAGGGTACGCCAATTTCAAAGCTACCAATCTAAGAAACGAATGTGGCATAGCCTCCAGGTAATCATTGATCAAGATTCGCCGAAAAAACGAATGTAATAACCGTGACGTAACCTCCAACCAATCATTAAGTAATACGATTCACCTAAACGAACCCAATAACCGTGAAGTACCCTCCAACCAATCATTAACTAATATGATTCACCGAAACGAACGTAATCAAGAACTTCTAAAAACGATCAAAACAAAACGAATTTCCATATAATGCATAAAAAAAAAACACACCTCTCCTTGATGCATCCCGCACAGAAGAATCGTTTCCTGCACGTCAAACACTTAACCATTTGCCGGTGCTCCATTCCCTTGCACCAGTGACACTTCTTCATCTGCTTCTTCTTGATCATCTCCGCGAACGGAACAACCTAAGAAAACAACATCATAGATGAGCACCTTGTCCCAAATTTAACCAAGTGACTGTAGGAAAAGAACAGTCGCTCACAAAACGAACCTGCATTGTCCCTACTGGCAATGGTTCGATGTTCTTAGACCTAAAACTCCTCATTAGACACGGATCACCATTCGACTCTAGCCCCAATTTCACGTCCAAGCCACCCTTTTGGACAGAATCAACCACCTTCGACCGTGAAATAGACATGACACCGTATGGCAGTATCTTCACCTCATCCCCTTCAACACCATCACAGCTCACACTTTCCAACTTCCTCCCATCCTCCTCCTTCGTCTTCTCCACCTTTCTCTTCAAATACAATCTGATCAAGTCCAAGTGCAGATCACCTTTCTTAAACTTCATCCTCCTCAGCGCGTCGTCCAGCGCCTCCGATTCTCTAACAACCTTGCTTCCCACTCTCCTCTTACCACCACCTTTGCCAACTTCCACTCTCTTCTTCTTCCTAACCTTAATCCCCTTACCTCTACCAACCGCCGCGCTGCGCTCGAGCTTGAGGTACTCGGGAACCTTCCTCTTATGAGCGCGATGCCTGCCTTGAAGCTGGTGAATTTCGCACAAGGACTTCCCTCCCAGCGCGGGCCGCTTGCACCGCCACTGACGACCGTCCGTTCGCTTGCAGCGGAGGTGATCGGGCGGCGGCACGCATTCCTCTGCCGTGATTTTCCTCCGCGCCATTGATTTTCCGAATTCCGAAAAGCAAGAAAATTCCAATCTCTCCTTCTCCGCGAATTTTTCTGATGGCTAGGGCTTCTCCGCCTCCGAGCGGTTACGACTCCCTGTGTTTGAGCATCATTGTGGAAAACAAAGTACTAAAAAGAGAGATACTAATGTAATAATGCCTTTCTCACGCTTTCCACAGGTTGAAATCATCTGTCGTTAGCAATTAATGCTACTACTGCTCTTTTCTTTATTTCTTTCTTTCTTTCTTCTTCTTTTTTTTAATCCAATGGAGTAACGGGTCGGGTCTATGGATCGATCGCCCACGACTTGACCCACTTCGGTTTTGTATTGTTGTGGACCGTTTAGAGCAGATATGATATGTTTTCATTCATTATTATTACATAATCACTGCTTAGTTAGATTTTGTCAGCAGCACAGTTTTCATTACTATCTGTGATAAATAACCAGAAACTTTCCTTAAAGTCACAAAAAAAAAAACAAGAAAGAAAATTTGAATCTTTGGTAGTATAGAATTGATAGGTGGTAATTTTGTTTAATTTTAGTAATTTGTTGAAGATTCAGTTAGTGTTCTTGTCGAAGTCTTGAAGGATCAGACAATGTCTTGTCTTACATTAGTTTAGGAAGGAGAGAGAGAGAGAGAGTCAGCTGTAATGCTTTTAGAATGTAATGTATCCCTTCTTTAATATAGTTGAAGTTTTGTCATTGCAATGTGTGGAGGTATAATATAATCGTAACAATTGTGGATGTATAAAGATTATTCTAATTCAAGTAGTTTGTTTTATAATTTTTTTTTCAGTGATGTAGTTTAATGTGGATTTATCCTGCTTATCCATTTGATATAATCCAAGTCCTATCAAATTTTTAAATGTGATACTTTACACTTATATTATCAATGCTGGTGCACCAACAACCTCGTTAGATTTTATATAGTATGCCAAATGTTAATGAAATTGAGTTATACCCAAGTTTGTAGGATAGAATAAATCGTTTTATGTTTCGTAGTATCTATTCTGTTCTAAGGCTCAAGCCCTTTTAAAAACAGTCCAAGTTTTAATTTAATTTAGTCTGTCATACAAAAGTGTACTATTTTACCCTTTAACTTTTAATTTTACAAACAAAATTAATATTTTATCCTTATTTTAGATTGAATAATCATCATTGTACTCTTTAATTTTGATTTATTATAATGATATCCTCAGAAATAATTTGGTAATGGAGTATAAATAGCATTTTTCCGTGTGAATAGTAGCACCATAAATCTAATAGGCTAAATTACATATAACCCACACGTGGTTTAAAAAATAAACATAAAAACCTCTCTGGTTTATAAATAGCGTAAAATACCCTCATGATTTATTTAATCATGCGCTACTTGTCATTTACACCCCCTAATTGGGGGGTACAATGCTAATTTTCGACATCATCCGGGGTACAATGCTAAGTTTTAGACAACACAAGTGAGCTTCCCGCAATAAAAAAAATACAGAGTAATAACGTGTATTTCACTATAAACACGTGGGTATAACATAATTTATCCAATTTAATATAACGAAGGATTTCATCTCAAATGCTCCCCTCGTGTGATACTTTGACATGATGTGTTGTGTAATAACCTATTTCGGAATAAATTCATTTAATTTTCAGACATAACAATCATATTTTGGTCCAAATTCCAAATCAAATCAATCAAATATTTCAATCAGAGATAAGTAATGATTTTGGACCTAACAAATGGGTATCTCATGAAGAGTCACACCATGATTAAACTTGTGCTATAATTTAGATAGAAATTATATTTTCATGTCCATGAATTTATATTTTGAAACCTTAATCAACGACTTCACTGCCTCCATACAGTTGAATTAATATTTTAGCAAGTTTTATTATTTTAGGCACGGATAAGAGGTACACCCTAAAATAAAAAATTTAGTAATATATTAAATATAACCATCCCTAATTTTTCAAAGTTGGTCTTCGATTTGATGTGCTCAATATTATCAATATCCAAACCTGATAATATCTTCTGCTACTTATATCTCTAATTAATTAAATCATCCAAATATGTTAGCTTTCCACAAAAGTGCTACTGCTAGCAGCGATTTTACACACAGCTGCTTCTCAAAACATATGTTCTATTCTATGCTTTGTGTAAAGGCATATAACAGAGTTTCATCTCTAACACAATTCTTGATCAAAAGAAGAATCGAACCGCCGCGTTAAAAATATCGCATCGGGCGGGGCTCAAAGACAGCGATGCCCTTATTGTCGCAAATCACACAGTAATAACACCAAAGAAACCTTTAAAGCATTCAAGAATTGATCGAAAATGAAGAAGCCATTACCATTCACGAAGAAGCAATGGGCTGATACGATCGGGGAAAAAAACAATCATCCCAAAGAAGCGATCAGATTTCGGTAATATTCCATTCATATAAAAGCTTCAAGCTTGCATATCGCAACGTCAATGAATTTACACAAGCCAGATAAAGTTTCTAAATAGCACCTACAATCTACCTATTCATCATGCTTACGATTTCACAGCATTGCTCTATCACGGTATGAACGAGCGTTGAATCCCTCTGCACGTTAGATCATCGAAAGGTTAGCTACATTCTACCACGGCAGCATGTGGAGCAAAGCCTTACGAAAAACCAGATGAAATCATAGCAAGAAGAAGAACACATACATATATATACACACAGCAGATATCATCATATCAATGCCCTTATCAGAATGCGAAGAAGAAGGGTACAATCGAAAGATTGGGCGTTCGACTGCTACAGTTAACAACATAGAAAGAATCCATACCATAGATTGGCAAGACGATAAGAGTCAGCAGTATAGCCCACCAAATACAGCCCAGGAAATACATTCTGCAATACCAAGGAACAAAACAAGCATTATTAAGAGACCCCCACAAAGAGAAGTAAAGAATCGGACATACATCAAGCTTCTTCTGAACGTTTTTGGGCCACTTCCTCGGCTTACGCGACGGCCTGCCGCCGGTAAGAGCGTAGACGTCCTCCTCGATCTCCTCCCTCGACAGCGATATCCATATCTTCTTTGGAGCTTTCCTCTGCGGCTTAGCAGCGGCGATATCCCTATCCCTGTTCTTATTATCCCGTTCTCTGGCCTGCGCGCTCGCCTTCGCCGCCGTTCTGATCGCCTCCTTGCGGTTACGCAGCTTCCACGGCTTATTCTTCTGATCCTCGGCGTCTACCCTCTCCTCCTCTTCATGCTGTGGCTGCGTCGGGCCATCGGGTCTGATTGCTCCTTCTGGGTCCTTCCGTCGGAAGCGGTGGGCCCACTGCAGCCTTGGTAAGGCGAAGTTGTGCAGCGGCTGAGATTTTACTGGCGGTGCAGCCATTGGAAATCGACAAAAAAAAAAAAAAAAAACCACCGCGAAACGTCTTAGTTTTTGATTCCTTGAATCTTTATTTTATACTCAGAAATGTGAATGGTTGGTATCTAATGGGCAATATCACAGAGGAAATGCTTTCTTTGGGTCTGCCATATATAATCGACCAGCGAGGACTGAGAATGAATGGGCGTGAGAGAGAGAAAAGGGCTTTTTTGAATTTGACAAGTTGAATGTGGGCCCTAAGTGCGACATGGGCCCGGCCCGGCCTTCATTAACGGGCCAGGTACGTTTCATCATTAAATGGGCTTTTATCAGCCCATATAAGTTGAATAATTAGAGGGCCCAACAACGTAATCGATTTTCTTGTAAGTTGAAAAATAAGGTATACTTTTTTTTTTCTTCTTCCATTATCCTCGGACTAAGTTCAGTATGAAGCGAATATGAACTTCGAAAGCGAAATGATCTAATTTTTTTATGGCCTGGATGTACTGTCCTAAGTCTAGACAGACAGACGACGAAGTAGGATTGAACGCATGACCTTCAAAAAAAAAATATCATCAAAAGGTATATTCATATAATGCTACAAGATACATGTGAAACACACAAAGGTTTAAGAATATAAAAAGGGAAAATTAGGTCAAGTTTATGATAAAGCAGAGAAAAGGAAAGAAGTTAAACAAGAATAATTAAAATTAGAACGTATTCTATTTGAAATAAAATGAAAAAGAAATGGGATTAAAAAAAAGGTAAAGGAGGAGAATATAGAGAGAAAAAAAGGTGTGTATTGGAGTCTTGTACATGAAGCCCCTTCTTATTACATAGAAAACGACCAACCATTGTTTTATTGCTCAATCTTTGAAGAATTAGATTCCCTTTTTGTTTCACGTGGAAGCCTTTTCTTCTACAAATGTATTTTATTTGAAATAATTTTTTAAAGTGATGATTTTGCTATGTTTTATTACAATCTTTGAGTAGACGGTTTCATCCATTTTTCCAATGTAAGAATATATGTGGGAATTCCAATAAAGATGTAAAGAAAAAAAAAACCCCAAGATATTGGATATATGAATCGCCAAATATGAACTTTATGGAGGCATTCATGATTTAATAATTAAAATATATAAAATTGATTAATATATTATTTTATCATGTTAAGAATCTTGTTGCCTTACTGCCCACTTAAGTAAAGCTGATGAGTAGCAAAAGAAGATTCCCAAATTCTCTCCTTGAAGTTGATAAGTATTCTTTAAAAACACTTTAAGCTACATGGATTTGAATGCTTTTTAAATTTTTAAATCTTAATTTAGAGACGTAGAATAAATGTCCAGATATTCCCTGTCGAAGAACCATATTGAAGAAATATTATATACTATTCCCATCTTTTAATTAAAAACACACAAATGTCTCGTAGATATTCGTTTTCTCCTCTCATAATGCATGCTTTAGTGCATAAGAATTATGCAACTTTTGTAAATAATGAGAAAGATGATACTGAGAGGCCATTTTTTTGAATATTTCCTACTACTACTTCCGACCTTTGTTGCATTTGAAATGATAATATGCTCTTCAATATATACATATATATATATACTTTAATTATCTTTTATGGAATCAATATATCACATTTCAACGATGGATCTTTTCTTTAATAATGGTCTTATCTTGGCGAACCTCACCAAGTACAAAGGCCGGATAAGTACTACTAGCCAAGCCAATGTGTGCTACAACTAATGTTTCATAAAATATCAATTTTAGTGTAATATTATTTTTTTATTTTATTAATCTAAAGTAAAAAATATTTCGAGCTCACAAGTCGTTTATAAGACCTAACCTTGTTACGACAAAATTTATATATATTAAAAAATGTATATATATATATATAATATAAGACCTTAATTTTAAAAATCCAATTTTTTATTTTCCACGGAAGAAGCCCATGGTAAAAAATAAAAGAAAAATATTAAAAAAGGCGAAAAAAAAAAAGAAAAGAAAAAAGCAGTCTAAAAAGAAGAATCGTTTCCTTAAGAGCCAAAAGCTAAAAACCATTCTATATTATATACATTATGAATTATGACGATAATTATCAGATTCTTCTTTCCCAATAACCATAAAGCTCCCTCAGTTAGTGTCCCAAAGCAGGCCAAGTGATGATTCCATTCCCTCCATACGGACACCATTAAATATAGCCTTTTCCCCCTTCGCTCGTTGCAATAAGAAACTCACCATTGCTTGTCTTCTTTTTTTTTTTTTTATCCTTTTTGTGTTCATACAAACGTCCCATATTTCCCTTTTATGTGTCCCACCCTTGACAGTGTATAGTAGCTTCTATATGACAAAGATTCATCAACGTTAGGAAGCTGCAAAACGTTTGTTATATATTGTCATGAAATGATGGTTTCACCTTCTGAACTAACCCTCGATAGCAAACCCTCGACTTATTCGATGCTTTCGAATTCGTCGTCTGGCGATAATCGAGATCATCAGACGACGATGGAGCAAGTCCAGAAGCTCGAAGAGATCTTAGCTCGGCTCGAAGAAGAAAGGCTCAAGATCGACGCCTTCAAGCGTGAGCTTCCACTTTGCATGCAGCTTCTCAACAATGGTTGTAATAATTAAATTGGAGTTTCTCTTTTGAAATTAGTCTAAATCTTAATAATGAGTTTTTGTATTAACCTTTTTTTTTCCCCTTCTTAAACTAGCAATGGAAACATCAAGGGAACAGCTTAGGTCACATCGAACGACAAACGGGCAAGGATCATCGTCGAGGCCAGTGCTCGAGGAATTCATTCTGCTCAAAAACGACGATTCTTCCGACGAAAATCGGGCTGAGAATACCGAGAATAATGGGTCGGCGGATAAAGCTAATTGGATGACGCATGCACAGCTATGGAATCAAGAGATCAGCCAAGAAACAAAGCCTTCACAAACTCCATTGTTATTACCAGCGGTTACTCCTCAAGAAACTGAAATCAAGCTGGCTTTGAACGGCGGCAAGCAAAGAACAACCGTAAATGGAGGAGCTTTTCATCCATTTTCGACTAATAAAGATAGGGTTTCTTTGCCGGCATTTCCTGAACTAGCCCTCGCCTCTTCACATAAGGAAGAGATGGAAAAAGAGACAAAGATTAATACATCAGAAAATATTGTAAGAAGGGAGAATTCTTGTGGTAATGAGAATGAACAAGTTATGGGGAACAACGCAAGTAGTAATAATACTGCCCAACCTCATAGAAAGGCAAGAAGGTGCTGGTCGCCGGAGTTGCACCGGCGCTTTGTCAATGCTCTTCACATGTTAGGTGGTTCACAAGGTATGTAATATAATGTTGTCAACTTCATGTCATAAAATCATAGTTCTTGATATTTTTTTATCTATAATCAATGTTCATGATAACTTCATACTATATAATACTGTGTTGGCCACTTCCAATTATACAGCAATGATGAAATTGTGGGTCGGCTTTTAATTGTGTATTTTTTGTGCTTATTATTATTACCTTTCTTTTTTGCTTACTGTTTTTTGATATCATTTTATTACATGATTTACAGTTGCAACTCCAAAACAAATCAGAGAACTGATGAAGGTGGATGGTTTGACCAATGATGAGGTCAAAAGTCATCTGCAGGTTTACCTCTCATTTTAATAATTAAAAAAACACATAATTATTAAATTGTTTTTTTCTGAATTCTTGCACGCAAACCTAATATGTTTCATGGAAACATATTGAGAAGACGACAGTAGTAATTATGGCATTGTATTTTGCAATATTTACTTCAGAAATACAGACTCCATACAAGAAGGCCAAGCCCAAGCCCACAAGCAACCGTCGCCGCCACCCCGCAAGTAGTGGTCCTTGGCGGGATATGGGTCCCACCGGAGTACGCAGCCGCCGCAGCCCACGGTGGCCCGCCGCCACCCGCGGCCTTCTACAGCGCGCATGCCCATCACATGCCACCTCCATTGATCTCACCACCACAGCCTGCAGAAAGTAACATCTGCCACGTCATGGGAAGGCCACCACCACCAACACCGCCGCAAATACCCAACGCCGCCGCCCATCATCACCTCCTCCACATGTACAACAACAGCAGCAGGGCTGCTTCTTTCATCACGCACGGGGGCTCTTCGGACTCACCACCGCCTGACGCGCAAGGTGGGAACAATAATATCAGCGGCTGTGATGAGGACCGCCGGGACCTTAATTCTGAGAGCGCCGAGGATGTGAAATCCGAGAGTGGGAGCTGGAAAGCTGACGACGGCGATCATCATCATCATGATCATCTTCGGCTTCAAAACGGATCGGCGGCGGGAGGAAGAAGCGCCGTCGTGGTGGATAATAACGAAGAGAGTAATGCAAGCGTAGCCGTTAGTCTCAACTTTTGATTATTATTTAGTTTTGTTTAATTATCACGTCTCTGTTAGGTGATGATTAGAGAAGATTAATATGATGGTTTAGTTAATGAGTGTTTATTGACTGTTCAAAACTTTGCGAGTCTACAATGTAATTAAGCCGACAGAGAAAATAATATTGGGCTTAGCCCAATAATGGTGCCCTAATCCACTTGTTCACTATATATAGGGAGAATTACTTGTTCACCCCTTGTACTATTATTTAATTATTAATAGACCCCTAAACTATCATTATTGCAGTTATTAACCTATGAATACTCCAAATACGTTTGTATCATTAAAAGGCCCACGTCCAATGACATCAATTGCTATGTATATATTTTCTTTTTGTATAAATATGTTTGCTATGCTACTAAATTAGCTTGTAATAACTAACAACTTATCACCAATCTTTTTAGTGTTACATACTTTTTTTGTGTTTCTTGCATGGTTGTATGTTTGTATAATTTCTCGATTTTTTTTTTCAACGATAACTTGATATTTCATTTATAATAACAAAGATACATAGGCTAAGCAGTTCAAATGGGTCTTTTCGAAAAAAGAGAAATCCTGCTTAGATAAAGACTCACCTGTGAGTAAGACAGTCAAACACAATCTTAAAATCGAAAAAACAAAGCCGAAAGAAAACAAGATACAAAGTCTAAACAAAAAAACTAAAAACCCTAGTGCAAATTAACTCAAAACTTCATAGAAATGACTAATGAGCCAAAATCTGCAACACTCCTCACTTTTTCTTGTCGTCGACCTCAATAATCTTGTTTTCTTCGGGAAACAGCCTCCCACAAAAAGAGAATAAACTTCTACATAAGCAGACCCAATCTCCCACACCGTGTGAAACACCAAAAAAAAAAAAAAAAGTAAATTCGAAAAGCAACAAGAAGAAACAAAAGACCGAAGTATAATTTCTCGATTGGACCCTTCAAAGCCAATCATTGTCCTTTTGTGAGGGTCTGAGTTTTGACTTACCAATATTCACATTTATTGAACGCGCTTCAAATTTAATAAGACTATGTGTTATGACGAAGATTATTCAAAGAATACGATTGATCTCCAACTTTATTTGTCACTTGATAATATCATAGATATATATATATCAATATATTATATAAACCCTATCACATCTTGTCGTGGGACCCACTGGGAAAAGACATTTACCTGTACAAAATCAGCAAATGCTCACAAGGCAGATGTCCAAAGAAAAAAATAAAAAAACACACGTGAAGCCAAGAACAAATGATAATAATATATTAAAGAATTAAATGCTCGGTGGATCTTTGACAGATTTTCGTTCTAAAGTGAATCAACATCTTTGCTGTCATTGTTACACAGCTAAGATCCCTTGTCTCGATGTAGACCAATGTCTTCTTCTTCCTTGGAGAAAGTTTGATAATAATTTAATATGTCCTTTATATGGGAGTGCGATTATTCTTCTGTGTTACCCCAAATACTATCTTCCCCATAAAGAACCTCTCCTCAACAAAATCACCTACTTAACACACTATATCGTCTATGTATCTATCTATCTACTTAACAAAAGCACCTACTTAACACCCTATCTATCTTTGGAAAAAAAAAACACCCTATCTATCTATCTATCTATCTATCTATCTATCCCATTTACGTGAATTTTCTTTGAGCATGGCGCGGATATTGCTTCTGCGTCGAATTGTGATGGCAGTTTTACTATTATCTTCAGCGATGGAAAGTGAATCAAGAATGCTGACGAAACCCTTGTCAGAGATTATTATTAGTAGTAGTAGCAGTAGTATGGCTCCTCCGTCAGTTCCAAGCCCAGCGCCGTCCTTGGGTGGTAGTTCGTTCGACGACGGAGGTCAAAGTCTGACGCATATTAACTACAAGCATCACTCGGAGGACCATTCCGTCGTCGGCGGCGACGTCATCGTCGGAGGCTTTGCGACTGCTTTGATAGCTGCCATCGTTTGCTATCTTAGGGTTACGAGGCGGAGCAGAGATTCTTCTTGAAGGAAAATCATTAAAGACTGTACTTATGTGAGTCTGTGAATTGCGTTGTGTTTCTTTCGGTTAGATTATTGTAAATGGTTAGTTTTGTTTAAATGGGCTAAAAGTAAGATCCATTATGAACTCTAATGGGCCATTTTACGGCCCATCACGGCCCAGACAGTTATCATTCTCTAGGGGTATTATTGTCATTAGGCTACCAAGACAGTTTATTCTTCTCTATTCACTCGGCCAGCAATCTAACTCTGTCATATATTTCTCTTATCGTAAACAAAATTGAATCTTCAATGATATGTCGAAGATTTTAATGGAGTTAGATTGGTTTTCCACGTGGATATACATGACGTCATGCCTTAAGGTAGAGCGGTCAAAACAGGCCGGCGGGGCGGGCTGGCCCGTAGCCCGCCATTCAGCGGGCCTGGGAAATGAAGGCCCGCCATGCCCCGCCGGCGGGCCGGGCCGCCCATATTAAAAAAATTAAAAATAAAAATTATATTAAATTAAAATTAAAATATTAGTCAATTTGAAAAAATAAAACTTAATATAATAATTAATTATTAGCCATTAGCCCATTAAAAAATAAAACTTAAACTAAAAATAATATTTAATTAAAATAATATAATTAAAATATATAATATTATAATTTTTAATATCAGGCGGGCCGGCCCGCGGGCTAGCCGCCCCGCCAAAGCCCGCGGCCCGCGCGGGCTTGCCGGCCTAGGCCCGCTCCTTGACGGGCCTGAAAAACTGAGGCCCAACCCGCCCCTTTGGCGGGGCGGGGCGGGCTGGCCCGCGGGCCACGGGCCCAATTGACAGTTCTACCTTAAGGCTTGAAATTGGTTTACTAGTTCATTAGTTATTACAACATAAGCTTTGTTAATGTAGTAGGAGAAGTCATAAAGCAATGACACAAGCTTTCGATTTCATCTTTCTCAAGCTTTAAGTAATTTATTTATCATTTATATATATAAAAAAAAATAGAAACATTCTTTCGTTCGAAAACCAACACGCATATAATCCAAAAGTGGACTCTGACCAACTAATAGTCCTTTTGCATCTAACTAGAGGTTGACCACCTTTTTTTTTTTTGGGATGATATAAGGAAAACATAAATTGAAAAGAAATTAAAAGGTTAAGTTTATGATAAGAATGAGACCTCAAAGTCTAAAGTATATTGTAACATTAAAATATTTTGTAACATTTTTTTGTGGAACTCACCTAACTTGATTTTGACTTCGTGACGTAATAATTTACATTTAGTGCTCGTTTGGTACGCTTGTTTATATTTAGGAGGGTTTAAGTAAGTAAGGTTTATATAAAACTAATAAGTGGTTATAAAATGTAATAAAATGTACCAAATAAGGCGAGATAAGATAATCTCTCCACTTAGCTATCTTTCATACCTTTAATAAGATAATCGATCATTCTCGGAAGCTAGTTAATGTCTTTTAATTATGATGTACTCCTCATTACAAAAAAATGATATTCTGTTAAAAATATCGAAATCACAGGCTAATAATTTATAATTTTACTTTTGAGTCCAAACGTGGAAGACTAATTCATTAATACTTTGAAATTTTTGTAATGATGTGGCCCACTTGAGACTAATTAATTTTAGCATAATTAGGGCGGTAGTTATTAAATCACACGACTAAAAGTAAGAAATAAAAAGAAAATTAGTATTTTGTTTTGTTTTTCACGAATATGATGTAGTTGAGGAGGAAAAGCTAAAGCATTAGGATGTTTTGTTGGGCTAATTTCTGTAGTTTTATAGGGTTTAGTAATGGAAATTAGCCATAATCAACTGCCACTTAATATTTAATTACACTATAATATATATGAATTAATTTTGGTCATAATCAAGTCTTTGTTTATTATTTAACTATATGCCTCAAGAATTTCTAAGGTGGAGTTTGTGGAGGGAAACTAGTTGACGAAGATCAACACATCTCTAAATCACCTCCGTACATTTCCATGTTCATCTTCAATCAATGACTTTCTGTGGCAAAATCACGACATTGTAAAGAACTTGGACAGTTTATTAAGGTCAATTACATATTACGTATATCTTTTGTCTTCACTTATAGTCTGGGAAATCTGTTTATCTTATCCTCAAGAACTATATACATAATGATCTAATCAAGTCATTATTGAGGCGTTCTTGACTTGTCTAAGGTTTTGCCCTAATGGTCCATAAAGCATACTACAAAAAATGTTGTTTTATGTGACCATTTTTTTGTGAGAAAATTAAAATTCATCACATAAAACTAGATTATATGATGAAATAATTTTTTCTCACAATAAATATCATATAATGTGATGAAATTTTTTTCCTCACAAGTGAATATATAATATGTGAGGAAAAATTGATTTTATCACATAATATTGATACATTTCCTCATAAAAGCTAAAATTTAATGTGATAGATAAAATCCTCACATAAAATTAATAAATCTCCTAACAATAGATAATTTTTCATGTGACAAAAAAAATTTTCTCACATAAAATAAAAAAGTTTAAAATATTAAATCAGTCCATTTAAAATTAAAAGCTCACCTCAAATTAGTTTTGGAGAAAAAAAAATTTTGAGTATGAATTGAAGTAGCAGGGCCAAATTGTAAATTTTCTGCTAATTCAATTGGTTTATTAATTAAATTAGATGTGCTGTGATTTCCAATTTTTTGTATGCACACAATTTAAAAGAAATAAAAAAAATTAAAATTTAACAAAAAAATAAACAACCAGTGCAATTAATAACTAGAAATTATAATTGAATTGTTTACGTGAAATAAGAAATTAAAATAATATTTCATTGTTCAATTAATATTTAATAATGTAATTCTTTATTTCTTTTTAATACAAAATTAATACCACTAAGTGACCCACTACATCTTCATCCTATCCTATAATCTCTCCACAACTAAACATTATCCATACTATTGTTCTTCACAAAACCTCCCACGAGTTAATCGCCAAGTTTCTATGAAGTGGCGGCTAACCTCTTGATTGATCAACGTGAGTGAACTGTGCTTAGACGCTTCGTAAAACCGCACCGATCTATGAGAGGAGCTGATAGATGAGTAGGCTTCCCCTTTCGATTCACAGAATGTGATCTGGGACACGATGGGAGTTTGCGTGCTACTAATTGGTATCTTTATTTATGCATCAATGACAGATAGATAGATGCATTCGCCATAGTTTCAGCATTACAGCAAACCCGTGTCAAATATATAGCGGACTTGCGCGCTCTAGCCAATCCGTTGATTACCCAGTGCCCACAGTGAAGGTGCGTCATCTTTCAATTATTTTATTTGAGTTCTTTATGGTGTGTTTCAGCATGATTCCGCAGTGATTATGTGTTCAATTTGAACTAAATCATTAACAATTTATTATATTACTGAAATTCTATCTTTTTCTCTAGTCGCTGCGCCGCCTCTCCCGCTGTTCGACAGCGTCGGATACTCCAGCGACTCCTATGTTGACATCATCTTTAGTTATACAGATAAGTCAAGCTTGAAAATACCCGAGTTCATATTTTTTTTGTATATATTATAGTATTTAGTTATATGTTTTCTTCGATGTTAGGAAAACATGGTTGCTAAAAAAAATTAAATTGAAAATGGAGATGGAGAACCAATGCCTGAGGAAGAAATTTTGAGCTCTACACTAGGTCATAGATCAAGATATGTAAAAGGAATGGGATACATGGTTGAGGTAGTTCGAGGTGGACAATTGTATGCTACAAGTTCTAATGTTGAATTGCATAAACTGTGGAAGACCAGAAGAAAGAACTCGATGCTTTACGAGCTCAAATGGCGAACATGCAACAAGAAAGTTTGTCAGGTAGTTTACCAAACATTTCATCGGGTATGAATGCACAACCTAGACTTTGAAACACTTATTTTTATATTTGTATTCAAATTATTTATACATATTATATCATATAGTTTTCATTGAGATAATATTTACTTTATGCTTATATTCATTGCAGATCGAGGTCGTTAACTTGGAAACTCAAATTTGTGGATTGCTACATGGTGAAATAGTGAATGTAGTTGGAATAGTTGCAGTTGGACGGGTTATATTTGCAAAGCTTTGACTATATTATTTGTTTTTCAGTTTTTGAACATTTGGTTAGTTTATGTTATAGTTAGTTGTTATTTGGTTGACGTTAAGTAATCGAGTATTGTTTTATATAGATGTATAATTTTCAATAATGCAAATGAATGTTAAATTCATATTTGACAAACTATTCATCATATTAATCGAAGGAAACGCAATATAATATAATAGAAAATAATAAAATTTAATGATATTATTCGCAAATAGATAATATAATAAATAAATAATATATATTTTCCAGCAACTTATTGTGAGGAATATTTTCGTATTATATATCATGGTAATTATGAGGAAAATATTTTTAATGTGACGAATTTTTTGTTACATTTAATTTTTTAACATGTTTAAATGTGTGGAAGTTCAATATATATGACAAAATGGTACATATATTGTGAGAAATATTTTGTCACAATAACAAGTTTATGCGAGGAAATTGCATTCCTCACATATGTCGAATGTGAGGAAATAAAACATCGTCACATATGTGCGATTTGGTCTTATGCCACGGGGCTTCGGTGACGAGCCAGTGACGAAATTTTTTCCTCATATTAAATTTATGTGACGAAAATTTACGCTTTTGAGAGGAAAAAAATTCTCACAAAAAATGATTTTTTTTGTAGTTTGAAGTGGTAAAGCAGATTGTTTTTTAGGGTTTTCTGTTTTTTTCTTCTATTTGTTATCATAATGTAAAGCTTTCACATGTTGCTGAACCATGAAATGCTCATTATTAACATCTATTATTCCCTTCTTTTTTTTTTTTTTTTGGCAGAAAGCTGATGAAGATTTAAATCTAGGTTTATGGTTAGGTTAATCGACTAATTAGTTAAGATTATGTGTGAGTAAATATCTTCTAATTATTGGAAGAAGGAAATATTTTTATTTCAATTCTAGATAGACAATGGATAACATATGTTTTGTTAATTTTACATATATTTAAAAAAAAAAAAAACAGAATTAATGGAACCTAAGTAGTAAATAGTAATATTATAAGCAACAGCACCAAAACCTAACATAACCCCTACAATAGCATACTTGTCCCAAAGAAAAATCCACAGCATTCTGATTACCAGCCAACAAAGGTCACAAAAAAGGACAAACAACCGAACAAAAGTACTGCAAAACAACGAACAAACTTGGGAAGAACTTGCAAAGAAGGCTATGGAGATGGATATTTACGGCGCGAGACAATGAGTCGAAGAGCCTTTTCAAGAACATTCTTGCCGTGAAGATGGTTGTGCAATGACTCAGAGTTCACCATGACCATCTTGACGTAAGTGTTGAGGATGTCTCCCTGTAATAATTTTGGAGACTTTTATCAATTTCTATGCACTTGTATTATATCTATATTACGAATCATTATATATGCATTGCATACACATACCTTTACAAAGAGCATGATCTTCTGGGCAACATAGTTTCCATAGGGACTTCGAAGAAAGTCCAAGAACATGGAGCTCCCCATGATCTCATCCACAATGCTGACCTTCTGATCGTACGACGAGAATTGGAGGCATTTCTCAACCACATTGCTTCCATACTTGTTCATCGACAAAGAAACATAGGAACCCGATAGCTCTCTCAGTATGCAAGGTGTCAGGTGTCTTAGGTTGTAAGAAAGTAGAAGCTGCACCACATAGTTCCTGAGGGAGAGGAAAAAGGAAGTAATAAAATTATCGAGTGGAAGTTACGTATTCTACGTGTATAGATTTTGAAATACATATATGTACCCGAAAGGATCTTCGGAGAGGATAACCGAGTTTGATATCAAATCGCTGATGATGGGCTCCTTGTCCGACCCTATCACAGCGGGAATTATGCAAGTTTGAATAATGCAGCATCCGCTTTTATCGATCGCAATCTCAAAGCAGCGATCGTATATGCTGTCCAGTATTGGCTGTGAAATAGTTGAAATTGCAGCATAAGGATTATTGCAACAATTGCATGATGAATATAGTAAAGGAAGAATGTAAGAATACATGTATATATACCTCAACATCTTCCTTAGAGAAGCAAAAGAAGCAATGTTGAATCACATGTTGGCCATTGTTGTCCTTCAGCAGAGTGACTGTGATTCTAGCCAAAGCTGACACGAGGTGGCGCTTATGGTTCGGGCTCGTCGTGTGGCTGATCAGCTTTTGCATAGACTTATAGCTGTCCAATATAAGGAAAAAAAAAAAAATACAAAAACAGTTATAGAAAAGAAAGTATTTAGGGTTTATAATAGTAATAATCAACCATATGCATACCCTTGACTGTCAAGACAGATCTCTTCAAGCGTCAAGGCATCAGCAACAATCACATGGATCAAATGGTATAGCTTTTCTTCATCGCAAGCCCCGAGGAACGCCTCAAAGAGATCAGTAGCAAAAGTTTTCGCCATGATCCCAACGATAACATCCTTCAACTCCGAGTAAATCAAGTGAAAATCCTCACGATTGCCACCTTCGATCTTATTCTGCAAGTACTTACAGCCATCTTGATCATTGACAATGAATCCAAAGTTCCCTCTTAAATCTTCCAAGGGCATGGAGTCTAAGAAATTTTTAACCCGAGAGCTTTTGCTAGACCTATTAGATTCAATCCATCTAGCCCTGTAAAGATTGTTGTTTCTGCTGTTACTTCTGTTTAGAATGTTCTGATTCGTAAAACCATGATTCGAATGAAAGAGGCTGGCTTGTGAGTAATCAGGCACAAAGTTCAACCTAGGGTTTCGGAAATTGTTCATAGAACCACCATAGTTGCTACAGTAAGAAGCATTCGTCTCGTTATGGGCTAAAGATTGATAGTAATTGTTTGTCATGAACATGTGGTTTCTTGCAGCAGACTGAGCCCTAATTCTTGAGAGATCATCGTAGTAGAGCTGATACATTATGGGATCATAAGACAGTGACGATGGCAGGTTGTTGATCCCGATATTACTAGAGGACCCCACACCACCATTGTTCGAAACTGCCCTGCCTGCCCTAATTCTCCCAAGATCATCATAATAGAACTGAGGCATCATAGGATCATAAGACAGCGACGGCGATGGCACGTTATTGATCCCAATATTACTAAAGGACCCCAAACCTACATTGTTGGCAATGCTTCCCCGGCCTGCCCTATGCTCGTAAAGCAGTTGGCGGCGATCAGAAGAGATATTGAGCCCATTAAACGCTGATTCCAGCGGCAAATCATGGACATTGCCATTCACAAGGAAACTGTCGTCGGTTGTGTTGTTCAATGGCGCGCGGTTTTGGGAGTTGTAAGGCATCATCGCTTCGAAGGAATCGAACTCATCGGATGGATAAAGATTGTGAGGAAGGACACCATCGTACAGATGACTAGGATGAAGACTGCGCCCATCGTTGTCTTGAGGGAGTTGCTCCTCTTCTGTGTAGTAGTTGTTGGCTACGAGGTTGTCCATTGCTTTCATGACACAACATTGAGAGCTTTTGGAGGAAGAAGGGAGAGGAGATATTTGAGTTGATGAAGTGAAGGGTTTAAGAGGGTTTTTATAGGGTTTGATTGGATGTATATATGTTAAGAGAAGGCGGCGATGTAGGTTGTTGAGATTTTCTTTCATATTTGGAATGGATACTTTCCTAATATATCGACTTATCTGTTGAGAATTTAGTTGAATATGGTCAATTCCTTGGTTAATATGTTTTTGAATAACGGAAAAAAAAAATCACATCTTGTTAGTATTTATTTATTTGGTTTTCCAAATTTGGTAACTCTTATCAATTATTGTTAACTTGCCTCCGATTTTCAAGGAGAGTGAGGTACTTATTAATATTATATTATCTAGTAAATAGTTTAATAGGCCTAATAAGTAGACTTGTCAACGAGGCCCGAGGCCCGCGGGCTGGCCCGCCCCGCCCCCCAAAGGGGCGGGTTGGGTCTCATTTTTCAGGCCCGACAGCCAGCGCGGGCCGCGGGCTTTGGCGGGGCGGGCCCGCCTATTATAAAAAAAAATATTTGATATTTTAATTATATTATATTAATGAAAGTTGATATTTTACTTTTTGGGCTTAATTTTTCCAATGGATTAAATAATGGACCCAATAATTAATTTTCTATTGGGCTATAAGCTTTATTTTTCTAATGTGCTAAAATCTTTTATTAATAATAAATTTATTTTTTTCACTATGTGCGGGCCGGCCCGCTGGCAGGGCGGGCCAATGTTTCCTGGGACCGCCGAATGGCGGGTCGGCCCGCACCCTCGACGCCAAATGGCGGGCTACGGGTCAGGCCGCAATTTGACTGCTCTACTAATAATGTTGGATTAATAGAAAATTTTGAACTTTTCTTTATATTTCGAACTAAGTTATTTCTCCGTGAATGAAATGTCGACGAATTTTATTACAAAGGAAAATAGGCCAAGCCAAAGTACCATTGCCGTTTGGCGTTTGTTGTATAGCATTGATAAAAACGCCGCCTAGCTGACTCCGCCTAACAACGCCACGTGTCAGCGTTCTATTGGTTTGCAGCCTTAACAAGACCGTCATGAGCTCCTCAGTCGCCTTCTCTACCCTTTCCCCCACCTACCCAAAACTCTCGACTGACCACCAAAGCTCCGCCGAGGGATGGACCGACCTCCGCCGCCACATTCCTCCGTACTCGTGCTAATCCTCGTCTTCCTCTGCTCAGCCGCCGCAGCTGCTGCAAGTCCCATTCTCTCGGAGCTATCCGCCCTCCAATCCCAATCCCCAAACGGCGTCATCCACCTCTCCGACGAAATCCTCCGCCGCATCTTAACCATAGAGAGCCCTCGCCCCTTCCACGCCCTCATCTTCTTCGACGCCAAGAAACTCCACCCCAAAACGGACCTCGCCCTACCCGCCCGAAAATCCGAATTCTCCATCCTCTCCCAATCGTTCTACGCCAACAACCCAGACAAGAAATCGCGCCTCTTCTTCTTCACCGTCGAGTTCCAAGAATCCCAGGCCTCCTTCCACCTCTTCGGCGTCACTTCACTCCCTCACATCCTCTTGATCCCATCGCCGGCCGTCGACCCGAAATCCGAATCCATCAAGATACCCTCGGCTTACTCCAGGCTCGCCGAACCCATGTCCGAATTCATCCGTTCGAACACTGATCTCTCCGTGGGACCCATCCATCAACCTCCCCTCCTCTCCAACAAGCAGGTCGGCTTCGTCGTCATCGTAATCCTCATATCGACTCCATACCTCATCAGAAAGTTGATCTCCGGCGACACAGTTCTCCACCGCAGGCACGTCTGGATGGCCGGAGCTTTGTTCGTGTACTTCTTCAGCGTCTCCGGCGCCATGTTCAACATAATCCGGAAAACGCCGATGTTCCACGCCGATAGAAACGATCCTTCGAAGTTTGTGTTCTTTCACCAGGGTTCTGGCATGCAGTTGGGGGCCGAGGGATTCGCGGTCGGGCTTCTGTACACCGCCGTAGGGTTGCTGATCGCGCTGGTGACGAACCTTCTTGTCAAGGTTGAGCGGAGAAACTTGCAGATGGCGGCGATGATGGTCGCCTTTTTTGCGTCCGTTTTTGCGGTGAAAAAGGTCATGTTTTTGGATAACTGGAAGACGGGCTATGCCCCTCACGGTTACTTGCCGTCAAGCTGGCGGCGACGATCGATCGTCTGAAGTTTCAGTGGCGTTCATCTATGCTGCTGCTATTGTTTTTGCTTTTTTTGAAGTTGACTCTCAGTAATAATACTGCTGTTCTTTTACTGTTATAACTTATAAGCTGAAGTTGTTGAGAAAATGATATACATCGCATTGCCTTCCTTCGGTTATTAGCAGTTAATGTGGGAAAGTGTTGTTCTTACAGTTATCCATTTCTTGATAGAGCTGCCAATTCACCAAATATATGACATACGATACCCATATTAAATTGAAGATATATTAAAAAATAATTAATATATATGTAGAATATTAAGGTGTAAATGTGGTATTGTTTCTATTTTTGCAAGACAGCCAGGCCGACAACGTGGATCCGACCAACAATGAGAAAATAAGTATTAAATAAAATAATCTTTAGAATGAAATATTATTATATTTGATTAAAGAAACACTACTTCGATTGACATAATATTTAAGAAATATATGTTCTTGTTATGAAAATGGATGGCCACAAAGATTAAACAAAACAACCACGTTCGTTACTTTCATCATACATTTCAAAGTAAGCCAGTGCCAATGAGGCTTTGGCCTATTGGTCAAAGAAGAGGTCTTAAGGATTTGTGAGTTAGGTCGTGAGATCGAATCCCCACTTCCATAATTCCTTGAGTAGTTCCGATGAGATTTATTTCTCATAACTATCATTGTCATGTGGGTTTGGGAGTCCCACCACTGGAGTGTGTGGCATAATTAAGCCTCCGCAAGGTCTGTACGGCGCAAAGCTTACGCCGGTATTTAGGGGCTAGACCAAAGCCTACGCCGGTATTTAGGGGCTAGCCCATAGCCAGATCGAGTGGGTATACTTCGGCATCGAAAAAAAAAAAAGGAAATTCAAAGTAAGCGAGTCCATTATCACTCAGATTGTATATATATTAATTAATTTAGACAGCCATACTTTGTAATTCATTTTACAAAAATAATTAACAAAGTTTATTTATTTATTTATTTATTATTGTCTCATTTTCTCCTTCATATCCAACCCTCGCCTTGTTTTGTGGAAGACTTTCGTGGTTAGTTCTCCATTGCGTCTTCTCTATCCTCAAACACATTCTCTTTTTGATTGAATCTTTGAACTTCCCTTCAATCTTTTTTTCTTTCTCCATTTTTCTAGCATGCATGATGATTGTTGATACAAATCAAACGTGTAAATAGAGATAGATATGGGAGAGTCGGTATGAAGATGAGAAGAGACAAAGAAGAAAAGCTTTCTTTTCGGTTTCTGACTTGTTCGCCTTCTGACAACGTTTTCACAATCTGTTGAAAGCTCGTCTTTGTACATCCGCCTGCCATTACTACAGGTTTTGTACAGTCGAAGCCCCGAGGTTTCCTTAACGGAAACAAAAAATGAAAGGGATCTATAAAGGATTCAAATGCACACTTTCGCAAATGTTTGGTAACTTATTCTCTTTCTCCAACTTTCTTTTATTTTTTGTGGGAATGATCGTTAATTAGGAAAATAATCTTTAATTTTCACGTAGTCGTAAAGGATCGCAAAATCGAGATAGGTTATCCGACGGATGTGAAGCATGTGGCTCACATCGGTTGGGACGGTCCATCGGGTAATAATAATAATGCACCCTCTTGGGTACGTATTTCGATCATATATTAACACATAAGCACTATATTATTGAGTTATATCAGTCATAATTATTTATTAAATAATGATGAAAATTGCAAAATCTTATAGATGAGTGAATTCAACACGGGCCATGATTTTGCAACGACGTCTATGGGCAATAATGATTCTCTATCTCCATGGTCGTCGTCATGTCAAGGTTAGCTTCTTGTTATAACACATCATGATATGTTTGTATCATTACATGCAAAGATGTGTGTGTGTGTGTGTTTTTTTTAAAAAAAATTTCGGACAGATATAAGCGAATCTACGAGGCGACGATCGGGATCGGAGAGATCGAACGATCCCGAGCCTAACCCTAGCAGCAGTATTAAGAAGAATAATAATAAGCAGAAACGTAAAAAGAATAATAAGCCAAGCTTGTCGCCAACCCCTAATTCTTGCTCTTCATCAAGGTCTTCGTCTTCTAGAGTATCTAAGACCAAATCTAAGTTCATTGAGGACAATCCAAAACCAGCAGACATTCAAGTGTTGTAAGTCTTATCCATTGATGATCTTAATTCGTTTTCTTTCTTTCTTCCTTTTTTTTTTTAGTTTTTTTTTATGAGATGACGATGGCCTTGTAAGGAGTTGAAGGTATCATTATATGCTAGGAAAAAATAAAGTTTTTCTTTATTGTAATGTCATAAGTTCTCTTTTCTTTATTCAGACAACTTGATGGCTTTGGTGTAATGTAATACACATACATAATACAATAATCCTATGTCTGGAATTTCGAAAACAATACATTTATTAGGGTTAGGAAACAACGATTGCCTGAACTTATATATTTGACAAATGAAATAGTCAATATATATTAGGACCTAACACAGATTCCTTTCACTATGTGCACAATTAATATAAGATGTTGCAGGTAATAAATATTTAACTAATGTGTTCGAACTACAGCTTTAATTATTTCTGGGACTATTGTAGCGATATATTATGTCCATCCAGAAAGAAATTGAAGGTGGAATCAGAAATTATAATTAATATTGTAACGATATTATGTCCCACCTAGTTATTACCATTTACCATTGCATGCCATGCATGCCTTACAAAGTGAAATCAGGGTTTTCTTTAAAAGGTTGTACTATAATAGCTAACATATATATTTTTTTGTCGTGCAATGATAAGTGAAAAGACTATTTACAAAATAAATTGATAGATACACATATTTATAAACAAAGGAAATTTAAACTTAAATATATATATATATATATTATTATATTACATGCAAATACTTTCTTCCTCTCATCGGCATTAAACACAGCGACCAGCGATAAATGCTATCCCACCATCTCTATAGGCACTGCAATAACTCCATCGCTGCCACATATACTTCTCTGCCTATTCATCTTACCCCTTTCCCCTCATCGTATTTAATACTCATCACTCGCTTCAAAGCCTCTTCATTTATTTGTTTTCTTTTTTTCGTTATTAATTTATTACTACTCACCTATATCTTATGTATGGCTCTTTGTTTTGTTTCCTTCTCTTTCATAACCATTCCTCTTAAATTCTACTCACAAGAAAGGAACCATCAGCCATAAAACAACCTTTCAAATTCCGAACTTTATGTCCAAGCGTGGTTGTGGCTTTAACTTGTAAGAAAAATATCAGATCATCACAACGCCTTATTCTCTCATTTGAGCTAAACCCAAAGGTACGTTCTTGATATAAGGGTTTTTTATATCGCTGGGGAAAACATGTTGTGATTTGGTCTGATGATATGGTATAGCCTTAATTATTTTCAGTGTGCTTTCCCCTCATTCTTCTTGACTGAGATTTAGCTTCTTAAGGTTTCTCTCTTTCTTTAGAAGGATAGACGGTTTGAGTGGAAAAACTACGTGGGGTTCTCTTTTTTCATTTTTTTTTTGGGGAAAAGCAAGAAGAAAATTGAGTTTGTCAACGTACAGTTAACGACATAGTCAACTCATAGGTTGCTGCTAGATTTTCTCTTTCTGAAATCTTTAGGAACGTTAGTCTTAGTACATCGAGGATATAACAAGGTTGTTTCAAAGCCCAAAACCAAAAAGTCCTTTGTTGACTCAACGCCGTTACATTTTATTTTTTCAGGAAAACAAAAAGCTAATCAACCCTCCATTACATCAGTCAGTGTAAGAGAGAGAGAGAGAGAAGACAATCTTTTTATTTTCTTTCTAGGGTTTCCTGCTTGAAGTTGTTCGGCTATTCTTTCGCTAAGATCACCAACACTTTGCGATGGCTTGAAAAATTTCCAGGTGTCTCAAAGAAACACACAGTAAGTGTGTCTGTATATGTGTTTTCTCTTTCATCAAAAGGTTACAATAAAAACCAAATATCACGCTGGGTGTATATCACATTTTGTATGCCCTACATTGCAAGAAGCAATTAAATACTGCCAGCGTCAAAGCACATTGACAAAAAAATGAGAAACCCTATTTAATGAGTCAACCATTTCTAATTTAAGTCCTCTCAGTTCAATTTTCAAGTAAATCCCAGCTGAAATCTGCTTGATTCCACAGGCGTTTGAGCTCTAAAGTATACAATCTTTAACTCCTGAAGTTTATCTCTCTTGATTTAGTGTTTTCTTTTTTCTTCTTTTTCTCATATATCTTTACTGAAGGTACTTGAACTAACTTGCCGGCCTCTTTTTCAAAATTTTATCAACTATAGGTATCAAAGGTTGTAGCCTTACTTCCGACAAACAACGATGTTTCAACCAAACATGTTCGATGCTCACCATCACATGCTGGAGATGGGGCATAAAGACACAGAAGATGAGCTTGAGTTCATTAGGGACGATGAGTATGACAGTAAATCAGGCGGCACTGAAATGATGGAAGCTCCATTATCTGGCGATGATCAAGACCCTAATCAAAGGCCCAATAAGAAGAAGAGGTATCATCGTCACACTCAGCATCAAATCCAGGAATTGGAATCGTAAGCAAGCAAAAACCTCCATTAATGACCATTGTTGTAATTTATATGGAAATGAAACTTAATTTACTTATTTCCGACAGGTTCTTTAAGGAATGCCCACACCCTGATGACAAGCAAAGGAAGGAACTTGGGAGGAGGTTAGGGCTTGAGCCTTTGCAGGTCAAGTTTTGGTTCCAAAACAAGCGCACACAGATGAAGGTTTGGTTGACTTTCAACGTAGCTTGCTTTTGAGTATATGTTTTCTTACCCAATTTTGTTTTGGATTGATTCATTACATCATCTTTATCTCTTGCAGGCTCAACATGAACGTTCTGAGAACACACAGCTAAGAAATGAGAATGAAAAGCTGCGTGCTGAGAATATTAGGTACAAAGAAGCTCTGAGCAATGCTACATGTCCTAACTGTGGTGGTCCGGCGGCACTCGGTGAGATGTCGTTTGACGAGCAGCATCTGAGGATCGAAAATGCTCGCCTGAGAGAAGAGGTAATTGCGTTTTGCGATGAAGACTAATCGTCTCCCTAGTTTGAATAGTAGCGGAATGAGTGTTCATTGCAATGTGTAATAATATCGCCCATTTATTACAGATCGATAGGATTTCTGGGATAGCTGCAAAATACGTTGGAAAGCCAATGCTGTCCTATCCTCGTCTTTCTCCTGGCCCATCACATTCCCTCGACCTTGGAGTTGGAAGCTTCGGTCCCCAAACGAGCCTCGCCGGGGAAATCTACGGCGCCTCCGATCTCCTCAGATCGGTCTCGGGACCTACCGATGCAGACAAACCGATGATCATCGAACTAGCCGTTGCAGCCATGGAAGAACTGATTAGAATGGCTCAAACTGGCGAACCCTTGTGGGTTCAATGCAAAGAGAATAATAGCTCGTTCGAAACGCTGAACGAGGAAGAATACGTAGCAACGTTCCCACGCGGGATTGGCCCGAAGCCTCTTGGGTTGAAGTCAGAAGCATCGAGAGAATCTGCCGTTGTCATCATGAATCATATAAACCTTGTCGAAATACTCATGGATGTGGTAAGGATTATTACAACATCTTTCGTCTTTGCTGATACTTTTCAAAATCTTTCTGAGATTAGCATCATCGTTTTTTTTTTCGCAGAATCAGTGGGCCAATGTGTTCTCTAGCATTGTTTCAAGAGCAGTGACTGTCGAAGTTCTATCCACTGGAGTAGCAGGGAACTACAATGGAGCTCTTCAAGTGGTATGTAATGAAAAACAAGATTGTGAAATAACCCTAATTCTTACTCATTCAAGAATACTTGCAATAAAACTATGTATATCGTTCTTTCAGATGACGGCTGAGTTTCAAGTCCCTTCACCGCTCGTCCCGACCCGAGAGAACTACTTCGTTCGGTACTGCAAACAGCACCCCGACGGGACTTGGGCCGTCGTCGATGTCTCCTTGGACAACCTAAGACCAACCGCTGTATCAAGGTGTAGGAGAAGGCCCTCTGGCTGTCTGATTCAAGAAATGCCCAACGGCTACTCAAAGGTAAGAAAAATATAGAGACAAAAAGCTCCCATTTTCCTGCGACAATTGACGTAATAACCTATTACAATTATCAACATAAAGGTCACATGGATCGAACATGTCGAAGTCGACGACAGAGCCGTCCACACCATCTACAAGCCGCTGGTCAGCTCGGGGCTCGCATTCGGCGCGAGACGCTGGCTCGCAACCCTCGACCGCCAGTGCGAGCGCCTCGCCAGTGTCATGGCCAGTAACATTTCAGCTGGAGACGTCGGCGGTAAAAAAAACAAAGAAAACCAAATAACTCACAAATTTAATATAAATTCTAATTAATCATTCT
The DNA here is from genome assembly GCA_028392965.1 of Lindernia subracemosa. Classification (NCBI taxonomy): domain Eukaryota; kingdom Viridiplantae; phylum Streptophyta; class Magnoliopsida; order Lamiales; family Linderniaceae; genus Vandellia; species Vandellia subracemosa. Next base: position 397,454 of record JAQPCC010000032.1, read on the forward strand.
AAACATATAATAAATAATCCTGAAATTGGTGTGCAGTGATATCCTCACCAGAAGGTAGAAAGAGCATGCTGAAACTTGCCGAGAGGATGGTGATGAGCTTCTGCACTGGCGTGGGCGCATCGACGGCCCACACTTGGACAACCTTATCGGGCAGCGGGGCAGACGATGTAAGAGTCATGACGAGGAAGAGCGTCGACGATCCCGGGAGACCGCCCGGGATTGTGCTTAGTGCGGCGACTTCGTTTTGGCTCCCAATTCCTCCTAAGAGTGCCTTCGATTTCTTGCGCAATGAGAATTCTCGAAGCGAGGTAACATAGATCATCATCATTATTGTTATTACATCCAATCTCAATCAAATTTACGTTTGAATGAGAGATATTATAATTTCTTGAAGTGGGACATTCTGTCGAACGGCGGGCTCGTTCAGGAAATGGCTCATATCGCCAACGGCCGAGATCCCGGGAATGCCGTTTCTCTCCTCCGTGTTAACGTAAGCAGTTTCTCTTCTTACCCAGCAACAACGCCCTCTCATTCATTACCGTCTGACAGAAACTAACTTTCGGCTAACCGCCAACGCAGAGCGCAAACTCGAGCCAAAGCAATATGCTGATCTTGCAAGAGAGCTGCACCGACTCGACGGGCTCTTACGTAGTCTACGCCCCGGTGGATATCGTCGCCATGAACGTCGTCTTGAGCGGTGGCGACCCGGACTACGTGGCCTTACTGCCGTCGGGTTTCGCCATACTGCCCGACGGGCCGAACCCGCGGGCCGTTGGCGGGTCGGTTTCTGAGGTTGGAACGGGCGGGTCGTTGCTCACGGTGGCCTTTCAGATCCTGGTGGACTCCGTCCCGACGGCGAAGCTGTCTTTAGGGTCGGTGGCGACGGTCAACAGCCTCATCAAGTGTACTGCCGAGAGGATCAAAACTGCAGTTGTTTGTGATGACGGCGCGTGAGAATGTTCGGACAGAGAAAGAGGGAGAGGAGTCAAGAACGCACCATGAAGGAGTAATCGGGTCGGTTCGGGTATTGACTATGTCCAATGGAAGTCGAAGTTAGTCGGCGTTTAATAATCTTGCTTGTTAAGATAATCTTGTAATGGAACTAATGTTTGTTAGTTTAATATCGTTTGTTTTTGGACTTATTTCTTAGGAATATTTGAGCTGAATCTATGGATGATGCTTAGGATTAACCACTTTTTCTCGACCCTTAGATTATGAAGGTCACTTTCAAATCATGCTATTTAAAGATACTAACTTTAAAAATATAGTAGTGATGTGAATGCTGAGCTCGGCTCATTTTTCAAGTTCGAGCCATTTCATTTGAGCTAGAGCTCATCGTCGAGCTTAACTCTGAGCTCGAGCTCTATTATTAATGAAAAAAAATAATTAAGAAATAATAATGAAAAAAAAGAAAAAGCTTGTGAGCTTTTGAGTACTCAAGAGTGAGCTTCAGCTCAATTATCACGAGCTCAAATGAGTTTCGGTCGAGCCGTTTCGGCTCATCTTAAATTGCTTCAATAATTTGAAAATTAATATCCTTATATTGCAACTTAACTCAGAAGTTCAAAAACTGTCACGTCGAATTTATCTTCAGATAAGCAATTCTGACGCTACATAGAATTTATCCCCAAATTATTTGATGTGTTCAGTTCACGTGTCGAAGTTCCGAACAAAAATTACATTTCTGACTAATTGTATCCATAAATTACTTTAATTTTGAAAATTTGCGTCCTTAAATTTCAATACCGTAAGTTGAGTCCATAAATAACTCATAGAACGAAATAAGTAGTTAAAGCTCGAAGATAAATATAGAGTACATCAAACTAGCAAAGCATAACGAAATATATCGTTCGCCTAATCGTTCAAAGTAAGGCAAATGAGTGTTTATTTGGAACCATCGCCAACAAAAGTATGCTATCAATTCTAGCAATAAAAAAGTACAGAAAATGAACGCTCACCATTTCTAATTTGCTGCTAAACCTTCTTCAATCTCAGTCCACTTATCAGCATACTTGGAGAACTTCTTCACTACTTCGATCAACTCCTTCGCCTCGTCGACCTTCCCAATGCCGCTCAATCCCTCGACGAGTCTCTTCATGGTCTTGAAATAAGGCACACGGCCCGTTTCTATGCATTCTTTACAGAACATAAACGAGCCTTCAAAATCCTTCCCCTTGGACAGATGATGAACTAACCTGAAGTAACTCTCTGTCTCTGGCTTCAGCTTCCTTTTCACCATCTCATCGAATAAACTCTTGGCGATATTCGAATTCCCTTCCCTGCAAAAGCCGTGGATCAAATATGCGTACGTGGCACTGTCGGGCTTGATCTTTCTCGCCAGCATTTCGGACAATAATGTCCTCGCCTCGTTTGACCTCTTTAGCTTGCACAAGCTATGGATCCTACAGTTGTAGATACTCCTCCCTTGTCTTACGTTGCTCTTTTTCATCAAAGCAATGATTTTTTCAACATCGCCAAACTTCTCCTCCCTATAAAACCCCTCCAAAACGACAGCGAAGGTCTTTTTGTCTGGATTCACGCCGTCCCTCTCCATCTCGGTAAGAACTGAATATGCTGAGGTTGCTGAGCCCGATTCGCCGAACCCCTTCAAGACCGTATTGTGCGTCTCGATATTCGGCTTCAATCCGTATTTTCCCGGGAACTCCTTGAAGACCCTCTTCATCTCGCCGAGATCCCGGCCCAAAATACAGGCCAGAAGCAATGAGTTCAAAGCCTTCGTACTCCTCTCCGCGCCCCACTCGGGCATTTCGTCAAACAGTTTCACCGCATCTTTGACCAGCCTCGCCTTGCCGTACATTACGATAAAATGGGAGAGGTCCCCATCCGATCTGAAGTGGAGTCGGGCTAGAGAGTCTTTCACGAGGCGACGCGTGGCTTCGTATTCGTTATTTGTTCTTAGTGCGATGACGGCCTTGGAAAACGCGGCGCGATCGAGGTGCACGGCGGGCGTGAGATCGGCGGCGCGGCAGATGTCGAGGAGGCGTTCCGGGTTGGTCTCGAAGGGAATGAGAGTCACGGCGGCGCGTGACTTTTGGAGGGCGGTGAGTGGGTTTTTGGGATCGGAGGGGTTGAGGATCTCCGCTGCCGTGGAGAACATCCGCCGCGACGGAAGTGACGACGATCGGACTTTGCTGACGATGGACATTTCTTGGCACTATAAAAGGCTGTTAGGGCTCAGACAACAAAAGAAAACAAGAATGAACGGTTCTTCACTTCAACAATATCGAGTGAAGTGAAGGAAAATAAAAAACAAAAATAAAAATAAAAAAACAATAAAAAAAAAAACAGGCGTGACGTTTTCCGTTAACTTATAACGGAGGGACCAAATATGTAATTTTCCTCCGTTACGACTTACCAGAGAAAAAAATCTTAGGTCAAAGGGCAAAATTGGAACATTAACTCACTTTCACACAGGCATAGTTTCGAAGTGCAATGACATTTATGCCCTCGACACGCCTTTAAATAAGGCCACCACACATAGAAAAGTTCCTTCTTTCCTCTCGCCCTATCTCAGAGTCAAAATTAGGGTTCCTCGCCACGAGCCAGAATGATGCAGCAGCCTACCCCAGGAGCATCCATGGTACCACCAACAATGGTTCCGCCGCAACAATACGGTCAGCAGCCGCCTCAGCAACCTCAGCAGTGGATGCCAAACCAGCAGCCTCCGTCTTATCAGATTCCTCCTCCGCAACATCCGCCGCCCTCCGCAGGGTACTACTACCAGCAGCCACCTCCAGCTGCGGTCGTGCCGCCTCAGGCACCGGTGGTTGACGATGGGATCCGGAGCTTGTGGATCGGGGATCTGCAGTACTGGATGGACGAGCAGTATTTACACTCGTGTTTCGCTGCTACTGGAGAGGTATGCATGATGTAGAACATTGATATGGGTGTATGTGTCGATGCCTATCTGTTTAGAGGGCTGATAATCTCTGTTTTCTATTGTTGCCTTTTATTGCTTAAAATTTGTGAGGGGTTTGGATTTGTATTTATGGTTTTTGTATTTTGATTTTGCTTATGTTGATGATAACTTGTTGATTTTTTAGTTCGGTATTATGGTTTATTTTGTTCATTTGGAGTAAAATTATATCTTTATTCCCTTTTTGTTTCATATCTTTGATGATTTGTGAAGATATATTAGTCTGACTACTCCCGGTGTAGTTTGATGTAGTATTTAGTATGTTTTATGGTCAGAAAACTGAATGTGAGGAAACGCTGCATTGATGAGTTTGGAGGTGGTTAGGTTCATCAATATGCCTTTCTAATCTAAATAGATAAAGTAGAGACTTAATGTTATGATGAGTTCTCATGTTTCTTGATTCTACTGCATCCTTTTGTTTAATAGTTGGTCTCGGCTAAAGTCATTCGTAATAAGCAATCTGGACAATCAGAGGGATATGGATTCATCGAGTTTTCTAGTCACGCTGCAGCAGAAAGGAACTTGCAGTTGTTCAATGGAACCACGATGCCAAATGCCGAACAGACATTTCGAATGAACTGGGCATCCATGGGAGCTGGTGAAAAACGCGACAATTCTCCTGAGTACACTATTTTTGTTGGAGACTTGGCTGCTGAGGTTACTGACTACATGCTTCAGGAAACTTTTAGGGCCACTTACCCTTCAGTCAAAGGTGCGAAGGTCGTCACTGATAGGATAACTGGACGCAGTAAAGGTTATGGATTTGTGAGGTTTGGTGATGAAAGTGAACAAATACGAGCTATGACTGAGATGAATGGAAGGCTTTGTTCTACTAGACCAATGCGAATTGGCCTGGCTGCTAACAAACAAAAAGTTGGTTCTCAGAGCAACGGTATGGTGCTACTACCCATTCGACTTTCTGGATATTACTAAAGCATTGGATCAAACTCCCTATAACTGAGATTCTTCTGAATTTTTATTCATGTTGCTGTTATGATGCTTTGATGTGCTTATATTTGGCAGTTTCAGTGCGATGGTGGCAGTTTTTGTTTTTGGGGCTTGATGTCCGTTTCTTTAGCATTACAATTAAATAGGTTTCTTTTGAATTCTTGAGGATAAGGAGCTTGAGGCGTCATTACCTTCCAGTAATTTAACATTTTCCGGTTCTGGTCTTAAACTATCATAATCTCATACCAAACCTGTAATTGTCCTAAAGCAGGATGTCCGGAGGCTCTTTCTATAGGGGCCTGGAGCCAATTTCAGCTGAAATGGTATAACAGTTTTAGGGCCTGGTTGGTGTAGGTCAGTTTTATTTTGAAGTTTTTACTTAGTAGCGTTAATTATGCTACTGATAACGAATTTTCCTTCCACCCCCTTTACTTACCAAGCTTATGGTTTATTTATACTACATTTGCTTCAATCCTCTTTACTATTTCTTTTAAATTTACCACCGCAATATTTGCTCAGATATCGCCTCATTTCCTTTTGGATAAATGTTAGATCCATTTGTTTCCGATCCTATTTTTCTCCAGACATTTGACCCCCAGGCTACTCATGTTTAAAGAGGCTCAATGTGCAAGATGGGCTGTAATTTGAAGTCGGTGAAACGACTGACTTTATGGTGGCTCAATTTATTTACAAACCAATACTCTTTTACTATTTTCCAGCATTCTGGTTATATCAGACTCCCATTTCTTCTAATCATAAGCGCATTAGCCATAAGCGTAGTCTTCTGCTAAAATTTTCCACTCTAGCTGTGAGGATAAAATAGATTTATGTCGACTGCTGCCCGAGTTCGATTAATTGGATAATCTTTATTTATGTATGTGAGAATTGTGGTGGTCTTGGAATGGCTAAGAGGAAAGATTCTCTGGATGTTGCAGTCCTGTCTTGTTTTCCCTGTTATCTATTTTAGTAATGTTAGTTTCGTATCTTCTATGTGCATTTTTTGAGCTGTGGTTCTGCATTCTATTGAGACAGTGCACATTATCAGGTTTGTTGGCTGATGCCATTGATATGATGATATGTGATTTTATATTATTTCAACAAAGGAGAAAACAACTTCATTTTTTGAACTGAACTTTACTCAAACTAATTCCTAGTTCTAATGATTATTTCCCTTACATCATATGCTACAATTCCAGCCTCATATCAGACGTCGCAAGGAATCCCAACTGACGACGATCCAACCAACACAACCGTGAGTATTAATAGCTTCATACACTTTCCTCCTGAAGGGAACTTAAACTTAAAAAGTTTTTTTTATACTTTGAAGGTCTTTGTTGGGAATTTGGATTCAAACATCACAGACGATCACCTGAGGCAGATGTTTGGACAATTTGGGCAGTTGCTACATGTAAAAATACCTGTTGGCAAACGCTGTGGGTTTGTTCAGTTTGCTGACAGGTAATACAATCAATTGCCTCATCTCTCACTCATGACCAGCCAATGTAAAAAAATGCTTTACTATTTTTCATGCTCTTACATTGCAACAGAAGCTGTGCTGAGGAAGCGATACGGACGTTGAATGGTACTCAGATTGGTGGCCAGACTGTCAGACTCTCGTGGGGCCGAAACCCATCCAACAAACAAGTAAAAATATTACTACCCAGTTTACATAAATTGGGCTTTGCTTTTCCTTTACTTTGCCATCATCAGTTAGATACTTAGATAATTATGTATATTTGCCTCAGGCCGATCAAAGCCAATGGAATGGCGGCGGGTATTACGGTTACACTCCTACTGGATATGAAACATACGGATACGCCCCACCGGCTGCTCAAGACCCGAATATGTACTATGCTGCTGCTGGCTATGGGGGATATGGGAACTATCCACCCCAGCCACAGCAGGTAAATAAATATCTCAACTATTCGACTCTCATCTTCACTTATTCTTTAGATTTCTCTTTTTTTCATTTCATCTATTAGGGTTTGCCCAGAAATCATATATAGCTGTGGACCACTCAACTCAACTCTTCACATGTTTTTGCTCGTGCAGTGATCTAGCATGCTCGACTGCTTCGAAGTTATGCTCGAGATTTTGGAGCAGTTGAACTTACTTTGGTGCCGTCTTCTCTTCTGATTCTCTCTGTATCGTGATACAACAGCAAAGGGTGTTCTTGACAACCTTTTTCACCAAACTATCAATCTTCTCTTTGGCCATTTTCAACCCATCTTTCTACTACTTATGGCACATCTTTCGTCTCTCTTTAATTATCGCTATTCCGAACTTTACTGCGCTTTTCTTTTCTTACCTGTTTATGTTTGGTTGCTGGATATTTATTTTCTGTCATGGTTTGCTGTTTTTCATCTATGATCGATCATTGCCCAGACAGAATTAATATCTGATATCTGTCCAATCGAAACCATTGTTTTTCCTTTATATAACCATAGATAACATCTATAAATAAACTGCTACTGTAAAGTAAAACACTTTCGTCTCGTATTTATGTATCGTCCGTACTCTCCATTAAACCGATATAATACGTTTTTTCTGTCCCTGCCAGCTAGCTCATGTTTTCCAACAAGAATTAATTTCATGACAATATTTTTCTCGAATTAATGTTGTTGCACATGGATTGCTTAATCACCGCAAGTGATGACTCTTGAAGTCACAGCTTCTTCATATTGCTATATATATACACTCAACTCAATGATAACTACACTAATTCTCTCGTTAAATAAAAAATGTACTTGATGAAAAGACCTTTTGCTTACTCAAAGATTCGTTTCCATGAAGACCCTGATGAGATAGAGCATAGAAGGGCTCAGTTCTTGATTTACAAGGTTTTGAAGAAGGCTGATGATGATGATGATGATGCTAGGAGGAGGAGGCCATCTTGGCTGAGGCTTAGGGGTTTTAAGTTGAAGGTCAAGATTGGTGGCAATAAGAGGCTTAAGAAGATGAGGACAAGATTAAAGTCGAGTTTAGTTTCCGCTAAGACGGATTTGTTCGAGCAAGTTAGCTGCGCCGTGTTGAAATCTTGGCGGTCCTTGATGATGATTCAAGCCAAATAGTGTTCAATACTATTATTATATGTGAGTCTCCATTTTCATGTGCCGAAAAGCAATGTTTTTTTTTTGCCTGCATGTTGGAAAACTGCTACTGGACTTGTATTACACATTACCCTTTTGAAATAATAATAAGAGATGATGCTATCTCTCAACTTTTTATCATTATATTACCTCTCTATTCATATCAACGCCCTTCAAAATAGTAAGCAATTAATATACTCATCAACCCTCATTCTATATAACACACACAATAGAACATTTTGTATGTGTCTTATATATATATATATATATATATATGACAACAGCCGTACATACGCGCTTTCATTTATTATTAGCTAGCACCACAGTTCAGTTTGTAATGTTTCCAATAATAATAATATAAACAAAATTATTCCTAACTGTCCACATTGACAGGTGGGTGAGGATTTTCTCATCGTATGTATGTAATGTATGGTAATAGAGATCAGATAGATACTTAAATGCAATAGAAAGAAAATAGGCATGAAAGGGGTTTAGTTTAGTATTGGGCCAATAAGAGGCCCATATTTGGTTCAATTAATAAGGCCCATCACCAGGAGATTTAATGCAATAGAAAGAAATGGTTGTGATGATTCTCTCTCACACACCAATCACTCATTAAATTAAATTAAATTAAATATTATATATATATATATATATATATATATATTGAGTTAGAATATCCTTTTCCTAAAAAAAGGCAAGCACGTAACGTCTTCGCCGGTATGAGATCCTATGTACTCATTTGGTGTTCTCATCTTGTGTTCCACCAATCAGATGTCGACATGTATCCACTCTATTTGGTGTTCTCATTTTGTGTTCCACCAATCAAATGTTGACACGTGCCTAAATTCGGCCCTATATATATATATATAGTGAAACGAAAAGCTAGCGTAGCATCACATGGATTTTCGAGGAGAGCTGCAATAACACACGATCAACATGGGATGTGCCCAATAAACATGCAACATAATAAAACAAGAAAGAAGAGAATAAAGAGAAAGTGAGTAAGCATATATGTAATAAGAAGACTTTTGTATGAATTGAAGAATGAAGATTTAACGTGATATTGGCACGGCTCAATCAAATAATCATGCTCTCTAACACATTAGGACATAGCTCTCTAATTGAACCGCACCAACATCTCGTCTATACTCTCTCTCTATATATATATATATATATGATATCAATTTTGCATGAATAGTTCAAGCTCTCAAGTACGTGCAGCAGAGTGCATAGTAAACTGTTTAATGCTCTTGAAGAGAAGGGAATGTTGTAATAACAGTGTATTTGTATAGAATCAAAAATGTCGTGAATGAAGACGAAGAGAGGCTTATATATATAATATGTGGGGAATCGATTAGAGAGATGTAATAAGTAGTAGGGTGGGTGAATATGGAGAAGGCGTAGTATAGTAGCAGCATTGAATTCAATTTGCCAACAACCCAATGGACACAAAGGAAAAGTATATTTACTCAAAAGCTATATATATATATATAAATTTATATATATAGTAAAGGAATTGCCCTAAAGATTTCATTTTTATTTATTTTTATTATGTTTTAGGACCATGAAATCAAATCATTAGTAGCAAGCAAAGGATTAGAAGCGTGGAGGGACAAAATAAATTCAAGAAAACCACTTGCAAGGGTAGGGAACCCCCCTGCATGTTGTATTGTATTGTTGGAGGAGAAGGCTACAATACTTTAAATAGCATGGGACCATTTTGCTTGCAATACCAAAATCAAAATTATATCAATGGAATCATTGGACATTATCGAGGAAAATAACATATTCTTGCTTTTTTCTTTTTCTTTTTTCTTTTTCTCATGTCGAAGTGATTTTAATAATCTAAAAGATTCAAACTTTAACGTACAAGTATGTGTAGAAAAAAAAAACTACAAGAAAAGGGTCGGATTATATAAAATCATTTAGAAAAAGAAAAAAAAAATAGACGAAAAAAAAAAAGATTCTCATATCACCAAATTTAAATGAAATTAAAATCCCATCTGACTGTGTTGAGATTCTAATTAAGTGGGTGTCCCACATCGAACAAATCAATCTCTCATAGTCACATAATATATTCAAAAGGCTCTTTCAACTTTCACCAATTGGTTATAGGTTGAATGCCTCGATTTCTTAATAGACTGACAATGTTCACGTGAATATGCTGAAAAATCACATTTGCTCACAAATAATACATTTAAAACCTTAAATTGAATGAATCATTTATTGAGGCCAAGACAAAGTTGCTTGTAAAAATAATATTTACCTCTTCTAACTGTCATGAAAATAATTTGGGTTTGGGCCCATTATTTATTGGCCCCCACAAAGACCATTATGTATATCAGTTTTTTTAATGGGCCGAAATTGAACCCAATGGATCTATATTGGGCCTGTTCGAAGAAGACCATATCAATACTAATTCTCTTATATATTCATTTATTTTAATTTTTATATTGTATTTTCCGTAAATTTTTTTATTGAGAAGATGCTTGTTTGCTTACGTGTCATTTATTTCTTCAGCAGCAGCTCTGCTTACGCCATCATTACACACTTGTCCATCTTCATATCAATCCCTTAGCATGCAAAATAAAATTAAATTCTTCCATTTTTCTGTCAAAAAATATTCCCCCCTCTCGAAAATACATACTTTGCATTCTATTTTTGGCACACAATATTCAATTTTCGAAGAAAATGTTTTAATTGCAGTGACGTACCCTATTGCGGCTAAAAGAAAATATTCCGCTAATTTTGTTTCTTATACATCAATTTATATTGAATATCATATCATATATTAAAATTCGGTACCTTCACTTATTTATTTTCTTATACTTTTATTTTATTTCCTTCCAAAATTGTCTCATTTCATGATTATTGCTCAAGAATATATAAATTATTTGATAATTAAATAGTATATTTAAATGTGCGAAACTCATTTAAAAGAAGGAATCTTTTTAAGGTACTCATCGTTGAAATATACTGCGCCATTAATTAAAAAAAAAAATTAATAAATAAAACTTTTTTTTTTCTATTTCACAATAAATGGTTCCAAGAAATACATAAAGACCAAACTACCCTTGAGAGGTACCCTCAAAATCTGCCCTAATAGACAAAAATACTATGACACCATACTCTCCTAACATTTATTCTCCTTTGTTTTTATGCTCTGACCAAACCAACCTCATGCACCTCTTCAGTTTTGTGCTTTAAATTGGACTCTCACTAGCAATGCATGTTAGTTAATTAAACACAAAAAAACTCTCCCATTTAAAAAAAAAAAATGGAATTAAATCTCTTCGAATCCTCCGCCGGGGCCCGATCGGAGAATAACAATCAGTTGCCTCCGCCTGTAAGCTCGAATCCGCCGGTGAGGCCTTATGCTAGGTCGAAAACGCCGAGGTTGAGATGGTCGCTTCAACTTCACCAACTCTTCGTCAACGCCGTCGAGCACCTTGGCGGAGAAGATCGTAAATATTATTCCTTTATTTTTTCCAAATTCTCTATATTATATATTTCTAGTTATATAAAAATAAAAACCCTGATTTCATCTCCGCGATTCTTAAATTTTTTTATCATTTCTTTTCTTGCTAAATGTAGATGTGATTTTAGGTCATGATTAAATCAACTTTATTTGCACTATGAAACGAAATTAGATATAATTATTTGTGATCATTTGTCAATTTTTTTTCGACATATATATTTCATTATATTATTATAGGTGCAACTCCAAAAATGGTTCTAGATTTGATGAATGTAGAGGGGGTTGCCTTAGCTCATGTTAAAAGCCATCTTCAGGTATGTTGATTAAGGGTCGTCCTCATATATATAGCTAGGGTTTGATGGTTTTTAATTAATTTGTTCATAGTTATATTGTCTCCAATTTGTTATTTTATAGATGTACAGAAGCATGAAGAACGACAAGCTGCTGAGAGGTAAGTGTATATCATTGTTTTATATATATTTCATTTTTATAATTTCTTGATTTATACAAAATACAAAGGTATATATGTTATATATAAATGTATTTGCCTCTACATCGTCATATATAATTCTGCAATAGTTAGGAGCAAATACAAGCCCTTTCAAGCAGCAACTTCCCAGCACAAAGGGACAGCTTCTCATGGCAAGGCCGATAACGTCTCTATCATCTTGGGACTGCCGTGCAATCGAGTCAAACCCTCGAGCCAAGGCAATGTGATCACCGAGACGTCGTCGAGGTGGCCGCTTTGTCGACTCATCGATCAATAGTTTTATCATCGTGTAAATTTGATATATCATCATCGTGAGGGTTGTGAAAATGTGCAGGCTGGATTTGAACTTGACGGCCCCCCCTGAAGATGAAGATGATGACGACGATCATGATGTCATGTTCGAAGACTTCCCGCAAGAAGATGGACCGAATGGCATGTTCGAAGTGAGTTTGTTTATTACAAATGTGATTAGTTAGTCGATTGTAGGGCTTATACATTATAGACTTATGCGTTTTGATGCTTACTTAATTTAGAATGAGAAGAAGGATGAGCAAGTGGCTGGTGAAGGCATGGGAGGCCGCGACGAGCATGGGGTCGGGAATTTCGAGGCGATTGAACTGTCGTTAGGACGGCCGTCGAGCTCCTTGGAGGATGCAAATGGTGTCTCTCTTGAGCTTACTCTGGGATTGAAGTGAAGATGTAATAACTAATAATAGATGCTTACTCCGAAGTAGTTGTTTTTATGTAATGGTTATGAACTATGATGCTATTGTTAGTATGTCTATGACTTTGACTATGTATGCTCTTTTTCAGTTTGGAGTGAACGGTTATTGAGTTGGATAACGGTTTTTGGCCCGTGTCCTCTATATGGGCCGAATGAGTCTAATATGTGAGGCCCATTTTAACTCGGACTACCCCATTTAAGGCCCATATATATAGAGAGAGAGAGAGATTAATAGTATACCATCGGGATAAAACTCAAAATGGTCCTCAATGTTTACCTTATGGACCAATTTAGTCATCGATGTTTCGTCTCAACCAATTTAGTCCCGAATGTTGTCGATTTTGGACAAATTTGGTTCTTCAGTCACGATAAATGTCAATTTTAACGAAATCCTCACACGTGCCTCATAATAAATCATGTCTGAATCGATAAAATTGAAATGGTTACTAAAATTAGAGCACGAAACTAAAAATTTCTCTTCTAAAATTCGAACATGAGCTCTAGATCATCTACTTTGTCGAGCTTCATCGACAGTAGAAGAAAACAATACGAACCCACAAATCTTACAAATATTTCAAAATTCGATCCATACATGATTCAGTATGTGACACGTGTGAGATTTCCGTTGTGGCGTTTATCGTGACGGAATGACCAAATTGGTTCAAAATCGACAACATTGAGGACTAAATTGGTTCAAGCAAAAGATCGAGGAGTAAATTGATCCATAAGATAAATATTGGTGACCATCTTGGTTTTATTCCCTATACAATCTATTGCGAATTCATGGCTAGTTAAGTCGACGTCACGTCAACGTCATCATTTTTATAATACACTTTTGGGGCAACAAAGAGATGGTGTAATGATTGGCTTTGTTGGTCCTAATAAATACAGATTAGTTAGTTTAATGATCGAATTAGTCAACCATCGCCGTTTCTTTGTATTCAAATCAGTATAATTAGAGACACATATATTAATTAGTCACTCAATCATCATAAAATGATATACTATGTAAGTTAGAAGAAGTGATGGTTGAAATATAACGACACAATCTGATTAAGACAGAGATGGGGCATGGGATGGGAGTTGAAGAGCAGCAGAAGTTTGATGCAATAATAATTGTACCATTGATGGAAGATAACAGCTCACCTACTTCTTAGAAATAAAATATATATATTATATAATATATTATATCTTCTTAATTAATGCATTGTCTCCCTAATTTTATTATATATCTATAACTAGCGTTGTCCAACGTTATCTGCAACGCAAAGATCTATGTATGTAATGTAACGTGTAGATTCTTTTCTTTCTCAATGATATAAAGGTTCTACATTTACAGTTAATTTCTGAAACAAAAAAAATAATAAAATGAAGCATCTTCATAGAAAGCTTTTGCTTTATTTAATTTTGTGGCGTATGTATGTATGTGGTAGTCGAATCAATAATTAAAATATAATGAGACGCCGCTGTGACTTATGAGCTACCAAAGTTGCATTTTTTAGGCATGTAGCCAACTCACATAGCAAACTTAGGATATTTAATAATATTATTATCATGTAACGAGAATATAAACAAAACCCTTTAATCTCTTCTTGTTATAACTATTTATTATGAAGATTATTATATCTTAGCTGACTTCAACTTCAATAATTGAAAAGGCCCTTAAAAAGATTATAATAATGATAGTTTTAAAAAGTTTATATAGAAATTAGTCATAAACGGACATCATTCAAAGTCAGATAAGAAAAAAAGGTTCCATGGCCCCGCGAACTAAGAATGTGGGTCCCACGGTGGGACCCACAAGTAATATTTTGAAGGCCATTTTCGTCTTTTTTGTAAAAGCGTTCGTCAAAAGCAATGTTTTGAAAAAAATAATACGAAGCGGTCAACGTCACCTTTGCTTTGACTAAAAAATTTTATCCCTAACTAATTTAATCGACAATAATTAACATAAACTATCGTAGCCATATTATTTTTGTGATCTGCCAGAATTAATAAGAGTATCACTAGAAAGGGGAAAAATAAAAAGAAGAAAAAATCACGAATCTTAGATGTACCAATACATTTCTTATTTTAGCCGACACACTTAGATCATTCATTAAATATTAAATTATTTAAGTAATATAATACTAATATCACATACATCAAACTATGAAGCTTCGAATCTCAGACGTGAGCAGCTCTTTATGGAGACATTTACCGCTTCGTCCTAATCGCATCGCATAGAAAAGACGATTACTTTACTAACTGCACGGCACCGCACGGTTAAGCAATGGAGAGGTCGGAGGTCTTCAGCTCGATTCTGTTGTTAACTGTGCTCGCGGTGATCTTTGGCTTCGTTTCTGTAGTTGATGCTGCTACTGACGCCAGTGATGGTAGGTCTTTTGAACTTTTCCTTTCGTTGATGTGCCTTTTGACGCTAGTGGATGCGATTTGGCTGTTGTGATTTCTTATGACAGTATATTGTGGCATTTAGAACTGCTTATGTATGATATTTTGACTTGAATTTTCTCTGCTAGGTATAGATTGTCTGTGTTGTTTTGTTCAATTTATGTGCTGATTTTATGTTTTTTTTTTTTTTGCATTGTGTGCGACGTAGCTTTAAAGAAGCTAGATTTTTCATTCTATCGTTGGGGTAAAAGATGGTTGCTTCTGAGTTGAGTTGTAGTACTGAGACATTTTCATGATTCGTTCTTTATGAGACTGAAACTGGAATTTGATTGCAGTCCAAGGCCTCCAAGTTCTGCTCTCTTCATTGAACAGTCCTTCGCAGCTAACTGGCTGGAAATCTAATGGTGGTGATCCATGTGGAGAATCATGGAAAGGAATCACCTGCCAAGGGTCCTCTGTTGTCTCCATGTAAGCTCTCTATTAATCTGGGCCTAATGTTTCTGGTGATTTTACGTGGAAAATGCGTAGTTTTTGCTTTTGAGGATCATGAGATACTTTCCTTTGTTTTGGAACAGCCAGTTGCCTGGATTGGGACTCAATGGAACGATGGGATACTTGCTCAACAACCTCGTCTCGCTAAAGACATTGTAAGAAGTTTTGTTTTTCTAATGAATGGGACAGTCTGCTTGTGATTCAATCGACCTTTCACCTGGCTATATTTTTTTCTTGTGCCTTTGATGCAGCGATTTGAGTAACAACAATATTCACGATGCAATTCCATATCAGTTGCCACCTAATCTGACAAGCCTGTAATTCTCAATGGCAATGTTTCTGCAGTTTACTAGAGTGTACGTTCTTTTAGTGATGATCTTTAGCTTACGTTTCTCCGATGAGTTTGCAGAAATCTCGGAAGCAACAACTTAAGCGGTAATCTGCCATATTCAATAGCTGTCATGGGCTCCATAAATTATTTGTGAGTGGAATAACCTCTGCGTATTTAACTTTAGTACATTGTGTCTTTGCGCCCATTTGTGATCTTATTTTGTTGAACGTCTTCACGACTAAACTAATTCTTGATATTTTAAAGGAATGTCAGCCATAACATGTTGTCTCAGTCGGTGGGGGATATATTTTCCAATCACTCTGCTCTAGCTACTCTGTAAGTACTTGATTTCTCTTGCCGGAGGCTTAAAAAGTTTTCATTTGAAAACATCATTGTTATTTTTTGTTCCATTTGGTCTGTATGGTGACTCGGGGATTTTCTTCTTCTTTTTTGTCAGGGATATTTCTTTCAACAATTTTACTGGGGAGCTTCCATCTTCTTTTGCATCACTGTCAAATATTTCGTCGCTGTATGTTTAATAATTATACTGATGAAATATCACTGTTTTGTTATTTCTCTCTTCCATTATATTCCCTTGATGTGGACTACTTTCTCTGGCAGTGAATTGCAGAACAATCAACTCACTGGCTCCCTGAATGTCCTTGTTGGCTTGCCTCTGACAAACTTGTAAGTCTGCCCTAAACTAACTCACTCACTATCATATGTGATCCTCAATCTGAGGCAACCTGTAAATTGATTAGATTCTTGATTTCTAACGCAAACACGTGCATCCAACTAATCCCTTGTGTTTATTGCTTCAGAAATGTTGCAAACAACCATTTTAGCGGGTGGATGCCACAAGAACTGAAGTCTATTCCCAGTTTTGCGTAAGTAATCGAAAACTTCGAAATTTCTCATCATTCAATCCTTTCACTAATAATTAATGGTAATGCAATCTTTCACTTGAACCTGTTGATTCTCGTATAATCAGATATGATGGGAATGGATTTTCAAATGGTCCTGCTCCTCCTCCACCACCTTATACAACACCACCTACTGGTAGATCTCACAATTCCAGCGGTCGAACTCCTCCTGGTGCTCATACACCTGATTCGGTGGATAGTAAAAAACTAGGAGAGGGAGGCAGCTTGACCACGGGAGATATAGTTGGCATAGTTCTTGGATCTTTTTTCGCCATGATCTTGCTGTTGCTTGCACTTTTATTCTTCTGTAGAAGGGGAAAAAAGAAGGAAGTCATTGCACGGTCCTCAACAGGACGTCTCCCTGTTAGCAGCAACAAAGGTAGCATTTGTTCGTTACAATACGTTTCTTTTGATTTCATATTTTGTTTTTCTTTTCATGTTTCTTTTAGGTTGATCTTGATGTTAACCGTGGTAAAGAATGCATTTCTCTAGTTACCTTGGTAGTTGGTACTCATATATGCATTTTGTTACTCTTCCACGTTCACTTTGTCTACTGCAGTTGATATGGAAATGCAAGAGCAAAGATCGAAACCTATAGCATCAGTGTCTGATATAAAGACGCCTCCAACAGAAAGTTTGACGGTGGAAAGTTTACAAGGAAGAAACGGATCTATGAAACGTGTGAAATCTCCAATAACTGCTACCTCTTATACGGTTGCTTCTCTTCAGTCTGCAACAAACAGCTTCAGTCAAGATAATCTGATCGGTGAAGGTTCCCTTGGTCGTGTCTATAAAGCAGACTTCCCCAATGGAAAGGTACTTTCACTTGGTACTCTTCTTCTCAAATTGTTCTAATGTGACATACTAAGGATTTGAAGGGTTTCCTTCTGTCTAAAACGACAGATATCATTGTCTCTTGAATAAACTATCATATTACAAACCCGAATTTCAACTATTACGGGACATTTCCGGAAAATAATTATCCGCATGTTAACATCACCAGGACAATATATGAAACACATATCTGTATTACTGTCTTCAGATTATGGCCATTAAAAAGATCGACAATGCAGCACTGTCTCTACAAGAGGAAGATAACTTTGTGGAGGCCGTTTCGAACATGTCACGTCTAAGACATCCAAATGTTGTGGCACTTGCTGGATATTGCGCTGAGCATGGCCAGCGTCTCCTTGTTCATGACTACATTGGAAATGGTAGCCTGCATGATATGCTGCACTTTACTGATGATAGGAGCAAACTGCTGACATGGAACGCTCGCGTCAGGGTGGCACTTGGCACTGCCCGGGCTTTAGAGTAAGTTTTAATCCACGGAATGAATTTGAACACTCATATGATACACATATTAAACACTTAAATAGTCCTCATTGGATTGGATGATACAATTATTTCTCCATATACTTTAGGTACTTGCACGAAGTGTGTTTGCCGTCAGTTGTACATAGGAACTTAAAGTCTGCAAACATCTTACTGGATAACGAGCTCAATCCCCACCTTTCCGACTGTGGATTAGCTGCTCTCACCCCAAACACAGAACGGCAGGTGAACTCAATAGGGATATATTTGCCATCGACTTGCCTCCTCATCGGCAGTTAATTTAGTGAAACCAGCGATTTAACACTACCATGAAGCTGACTCATAACTTGTAATGATGATAGGTGTCTTCAAACCAGGTGATAGGCTCGTTGGGTTACAGTGCCCCGGAGTTTGCCTTATCCGGGATATACACCGTAAAGAGTGATGTATACAGCTTCGGCGTCGTCATGCTTGAACTCCTAACTGGGAGGAAGCCTCTTGATAGGTTTTTTTTTTTAACCATATCTTATAGTTTACGAAGCCAAGGTCAGACCGTTTAAATTTATTTCTACTTCCATTTTCTCAGTTCGAGGCCAAGATTAGAACAATCACTAGTGAGATGGGCCACTCCTCAACTACACGATATTGATGCTCTAGCGAAAATGGTCGACCCTAATCTGAATGGAATGTATCCAGCCAAGTCTTTGAGCCGTTTTGCCGACATAATAGCAATCTGCGTCCAGGTAAAGATTGTCCGCCACCTTCAACAATTTTGCTATATGTTATGCCGAAAAATCAAATTATTGCCGGAACATACATTAAGATTATTGTCCGTTATAAAAATTCGATAAAATTTCACAGCCCGAGCCCGAGTTCCGTCCTCCGATGTCTGAAGTTGTGCAAGCATTGGTTCGGCTGATGCAAAGAGCAAGCATCGTAAGCCGGCGAATGAATGAGGAATCGAGCTTCACCTTGAGGACTCCTCCAGATTATGAAACAGTTGACTTGTTATAGCAATGGCGGCCACCTTTCACCTAGCCTTCGCAGATTTTGTGTCCAATTGTGCAAAGAAGACGATGAACACCATATAACATGTAAGAAATGCCAATAAAATGTAATTATGTATGTATCTATCTATTGTTCTGCGAAGAATGTTAAAACTTTCAAAAGGATTAATTTCTTTTCTTTTAAAATATAATTAATAGTTGTAGTATTCATTATCTTCCTTCATGTTGTCACTGCCTCAAGCTAGGAAAAGAAAAAGAAACCCTAAAACAAATTTAAGGATCATTTCAAGAAATAACTCCGATAGTAATGAGATCGATAGCATGGCAAATCAACACAATATCTTAATATTGCTCACCAACACAGATTCATAACTCGGCAAAGACGAAATATATAGAGACCAAAATACATTGTAACCATCGATCGATTCCTTTCTCTAAAGGAGCGCAGGCGAAAACTCCATCGGAAAAGGGTTCCCGAGAACGTTAAGATTGTCCGCATGGTAATAATTATTAATGTGTGGATGATGTGCCGACGAAGGGTCGGCGGCCATCACCACAAACTGCATATCCTCAGATGGCTTCCAATGTCTCTTCCTTTGGTTGATGAACCAATTGTTTATTTGCTTCTGGTCTAGACCTGTTGATTCAGCAAGTGCCAGCTTCTGCGCTTCCTATAATGTATGCAAAATATGCATAACATATACATTATTAGAGTTCTTCAATGGCTAGAGACCATCTCATGGAAGAAACTAACGAAGTACTCGTGAATTTTATTACCGAGGGATACGGCCATTTGTAATGCTGACTCCACCAGTCGAGCAGCTGCTGGCGGGCTTCCTTGGGGAGTTTTCCTTTCTTTCTCTCCTTCATAAATTCTTGCTTGAGGCCGCCCAAGTAGCCGCTGTATTTCCTTAAAAGCTGTCCTTTTAGTTCCCCGTCCTCCGCTTGGGGATCTATCAGAGCACAGTTCATGGCTGCGTCCACGCCATCCTCGGAAGAGATGTTCCTACCCATTGTTTCGGCATAAGCTGCACATAGTATGGAAGAAGTGGTTAGTAGAATTTAGAAGCCATATGCTTATTTCTAGCCCGATATATCATTGTCTCAATGCTACCAAATAAATAAGAACAAGAGAAAGGGGAGAAATTATTACCAGGATCAGAGAGAGAGACGTTAAGTGCTTTGAACTGTGACTCAATCCTTGAAAGAAAAAGCATGGCTTCTTTGAAGGGTTTTGAGAGCTCTTGCTCATACTTGATCAGCATTTCGCAGTACGCCTCCATGAACTGGTCAAGTGCAGGATCTTGTCCTAGGCGAATGCAGACGTGTCGGCCTGCCGCCGCCGCGGATGCGCAGGCTTCCTCCAGTTTCGCCGCCACTTCAGGCGGTGCTCCGATCTGACACCATATTACACTAAGGTTAGGTTTTAAAATTAAAATCCCCAGAAACACTGTTCAATATCCTTTAGTTTTCCTTTCAGAAAAAAAAAGGGTTTTCTCTTGGTTTCATTAGAGTGAGACCACTTTGTTACTTCATCAATAAACATAGAAAAACCTTTTTATATTTTAGTTCGAAATTTCGTTCTAATCGTCATTATAGTTAAGCGTAGAAAGCATATATAGTTTAGGTATCATAGAAAGAATTATAACGCAGTATACCTTTTGACAGTTAACAAAAGCAGCCAAAAGGCGGTGGTAGTGAGGATGAGCCATGATCTTAGCCTTCATAGAGCATCTTCCCTCGTCACCGCCATTGTTGCCGTGATCCATGAAATAACTCTCCGTGCTGTTCTTAGCAGCGTTGTGTCCTCCTTCGAGCATCAAACCTCCGTTTCTTGAGCTACTACTTGGATCTTGATGAATAGTGTTTGGGAGTGAAAAAAATAGACCATTATTACCACCAGCATCAGTATTAGGATCAATTGGAGACATCATTATCATGGGACTAAAACCATGATTATGTTCTCCAAATTCCATCAAACAAGAGTTGTTGCCACTAGATCCACCAACGCCCTCCATTATTATCTTTTCTCAACTTTTCTCTCTTCGTCCTTCAATGTTTTTTTTTTTTTTTTTTTTCCTATCTGGGACTTCAGGCTTATTACCTTATAAACAAACCCTTGAACCACACACAGCAAAAGAATGGTTCTACGCTACACACACAGACACACAAAGTATTCTTTTTACTCTTTTTAAGCGCAACCTTGGCAGAGGTCTCCCGAGTTTTATGCCTAGTTGTTCAGCCTTATTGCAGAAAATCCTAAATAACTTCTGTAGTTGTTGGTAGTAAGTAGCCTTTAGTCAGTTTTTACCTATGGGGAAGAGCTGTTTCTGCTCATTGTATTGTATGGGTTCTTTCTCAGAACAGTAAAGTCTGTTTCAGGTTTATCTTTTCTCTATCTCCACTCTCTCTCTCTGAAGAAAATCTAGAAACAGTGAAGCGAATCATAGACTGATTCTTACATGTATTAGCAATTAATTAAGAATCATTTACTTCAAATAATAATAATAGTAATAATAACTAAAGGTTTTTCATTTTCTTATACTGCAAATTCTACTGACAAACTAAGAAAGAGTGTACAAAAAGATTTGTAGGATTTTTTTTATATTATTTAATCATGAATGATCAAATCAAGGTGTATTTTAGTGATGATATGTAATGGAGTGTGATGAGCTGAAGGGTTTTGGTTTGGTTTCTGCGGCACGAAAGCACAGTTCTCTCTTGTCTTGGGCTAATGTAATGCTCAGTGTTTGCTGCTGCCATTGGTATTGATCTATTTGCCTACTCTTTCCTAATACTATATTCCCTTCAAAGCAACATTTTATTTATTTATTTGTCGTCTTTAGTAAAAATGAATAATTAATTTTTATTCGTAAGGTTAGGGTTTTCGTGAAGTAATCAGCCTATCATAAAACTGATATTTTTCGCCATTTCTTTAGCTGTTCCATTACATAGGTGTAATGACTAATAAACACATTATGGTCGTCGAAGATAGAACGATTATATTTAGGGTTAGAGAATAATACATGTTATTACCATAGCCTGTAATAATAATTAACGCATGTGAAGCTTTTATAAACATCATCAAAAAGGCAAAAAAAAAGATAAAGTTGGCTATGATCATCAGGTTAATATTTTGATTGCTTTATGACTCGAAGTTGGACTTCAGTTAATGTTCTAACGAGTCCCACAAAAAAGGAATATGTTTTTTTAGTAATCTTGATTAAGAGGATGATTAAGACAAGCGTAACTTAAAAAAAGTTGCATCTTTAACCTTTATTGATTTGTGAGAATTTGGGTTCGTTTTTTAGGTAATCAACTTGATTTTTTCTGATTGAAATTATAATAATATTAAAAAAAATTCAATCTTTGTACGTATGGGAACTAGACAGAGAGAGGCACTGCTGATGGGCATGACTTGACTTAAAGCTACTGACTAAAGCTATCTTGGAAGAACCCTACCCTCCTTCCCTTCACTAGCTCTCCTATTTATTATTATATTTTTAAGTAATTGAATTTAATGTTAGATTTACAATTAATGTTTTTATATGATTGCATCAAATTGTAGTACTTAACAAAAGTATATATGCTTATTCTCAAGGTGGCGTCGTTTCAAACGATTGAGACTGAACCCTAATGCTCTATTATGGTAATAGGCTTTAAAGCCTTTGAGTGTAAGAACAGCTCCAGCCAAAATTCTTTATGTCTCAAAGCTGTTTTGTTTCTTTATTAACTCATCTCATCTTTTGTACTTCGGAACTAGCAATAAAATGCATTTTAATTAATTCTATTTTATTTTTTTATTTGAAACGAACCCTTGAAAATACGAATAAATTGTACAAATCATAAGTTACAGTGTGTAGTATGTGATATATATGATGGATCAGTTTTTATTACACCCCACGCATATCTAACCACATCATTCATATGTATTTGACAATATAAGTTTGCAATAAAAAGAAAGTCTTCAAGATGTTGCTGATTGAAGATTGGAATATTGTTTTATCACATAAGAGGGAATGAGAGAGGCCTGTAGCCTGTAGGTAAAGTAAAACCCTATATATGATAATTAAAATTTGAAAAGTTCTAATATAACTATTATATATATATAACATAAAGATGG
This sequence comes from Lindernia subracemosa, assembly GCA_028392965.1. NCBI lineage: Eukaryota > Viridiplantae > Streptophyta > Magnoliopsida > Lamiales > Linderniaceae > Vandellia > Vandellia subracemosa. The sequence goes on from JAQPCC010000032.1 coordinate 420,704, forward strand.
AATTTAAAAAAAATGATCAAGTTATGAAAAAAGGATTTAATAAAACTTATTATTACCACATGTAGTTGAAGCTGATTATAAGTTTCATAGGTATATGCTTTGGCCGACAACGCATTACTTTTTCTCGTCTAATCCCAATTTAATTTCCCACTAGGAATGGAGAATAATTATTTTATGGCATTTGATTATATTTAGGTATCATTTCAGTCATTCTTTTAGTTGTTTCATCTTTTTATCACCAACAAAACAACGTTGTCTCTCACAAACCTATCATATTTTTAGTGCATCAGTCACTAACTTGGCATCGAATCAGAATTATTGGACTTTCAATGGGCCAATAAAAATTCATCTTCTATGGCCCAATATGTAGTCTAATTGGGCTCACGCTAAGGCCAGGCCCATATCCTCATGATTAGTTGATTTACTCTTTTTTTTTTTTTTTTTAAAAAAATAAAAAATATAATTACAAATTTCAATCGATTATATAGTAATCTATATGAATTTGAAATATAACATATAATTTCGACTAGATGATAAGTTCAAAAAGAATAAAAGAAAAGAAAAGGAAAAAACACTATTTGCTAAGTCAAACCAAGGTGATGACACGTGGAAGCTGCTGCCGTCATCGTTCATTGACTTGGTTATTGCCGCCAGCCAATTTTATTTTTTTTTTTTTAATTTTTCTATCCGCCCGCCACATTTCGAAGGTAAAAAAAATAGAAAAAATCAGATCAAATCTATTATTGCTGAATATTAGCGAGAAAATGACAAACAAACTCATCCAAACGTCATAAATTGGATAAAAATAATCCTCGATGTTTACCATATAAATTAATTTAATCGCTTATGTTTCTCTGAACCAATTTAATCCCCAATGTTATCGATTTTGGACCAATTTGATCCTTCTGTCACGAACGTTAATTTTAACGAAAATCTCACACGATCGAATTTTGGAATGTTTGCAATGTTTGGGGGTTCAAACTGTTTTCTTCTAGTGTCAATGAAGCTTGAGGTAACAGATGATCTAGAGTTCATATTCAGATTTTAGATGAGAAATTTTTAGTTCCATGCTCTAATTTCATTAATCATTTCAATTTTATCGAAAACATGATTTATTGTGAGGCACGTGTGAGATTTTCGTTAAAATTGACGTTTATCGTGACGGAAGGATCAAATTGATCCAAAATCGACAATATTAGGGCTTAAATTGATTCATGTAAAATATGAGGGACTAAATTGATTAATAGGGTAAATATTGAGGATCATTTTGAAAAAAAGAAATAGTTGAAGTAGCAATCTTTTTTTCTCCACCTTTCTCTTTTGTTTATTCTTTGACTCAAACTGTTCATCTCTCTCTACCCTCCGCTTAGTTCAACTAACCTCTCTCTCTTCCATATGACATTCCACATCGATCATCAACAGACAATATAAACGATGAATCGACGGTTGGGAAGCAATAAAAAGAGCCTCCAAGAATGGCTGGGATTGGAGGAGAACACAGAGATCGGTGGGCCCAGCCCAGCTACTGAAGTGGCAAGAAACGATCGGCGCGCCGGGATGAACTTGGCCGAAGCGTTGGCAGCAGAGAGGAGCCACCCGGGCGAACTGGGCCGAGACCCAGCGGTCGAGGGAGCGCCACCGCCGTTGAAGAAGGCGTCGCTGATGAGATTGATAGAGGAAACGGACGGCTGTGATTATGGGGTGAGGAAGGGAGGAGGAGACGATGAGGGTCTTGATCCACTGTGCTGCGTGTGCATGGGAAGGAAAAAGGACGCAGCTTTTGTCCCCTGCGGCCACACCTTCTGTCGGCCGTGCGCGAGGCAGGTGCGGGCGAGCCGTGGCTCGTGCGCCCTCTGTAATCGTTCCATTGCTGAGGTTCTTGATATCATTTATTGATGATAGACATATATGGTGGGCTTGTGTAATATCTTAGTTGCAATGATTCCTTAATTAGGACGATGATGATTCTTATGTTAACATGAAAGTACGATCAAATCCATTGAAAGAGATGATAATGGCAAAAATTTCGATTAGGCTCATTTAACTAATCACTTATGGGCTGGCTTTTAGTTTTGGCCCTTTGGCGGCGACTAAGGATAATATCAAACCGAGCGCCCCATCGGCGGTGTAGAGACCTAAGCCGCCGATGGCTGTGGTTGGAACTAGTCGCCAAGGAGTAGCAGCGTAAGTGCTCCTTGATGGAACTTTGGGCTGTGGATTAGGGTGCACCATTGTTGTTTTGGGACGCATCGAAAACACTCCGACAATCCCGCCGAAACAAGAAAATGGCTGGCCGAAACTACATATTGTTAGTAGAAAAAAGCAGCTCACGCTATCGTAGCTTTCTCGCCACAAATAAAAGAAAAACGCATTGTACTTCACCAAACCTATAGCAGAAGCAAGAACGGCAAAAGACTACCAACGAAAAGAATACTCGGCATCTAAAAAAACGAGGGGTAAGTGCTTCAGTTTGATTGAGTTTCGCACTTTTACGACAAATGGGCGATAACGAAAGCAATGCTTAGAAAGCTCTGAGTTCAAACCTTAAAAACAAAAACCTTTTCGAGATAATTTAGGATGGCAACTGAGTTCTTCATAACATGAAGCTATCTCCGGCGGCATTGCGCGTGTGTGTACTTATATATGTAATAGAATATAGTCTTCACAGCGTCTTAAGAGTAACGGTCCTAAGCTGCATTAGAGTGAGCAGTCAAGTACATATACACCGAAAAAGAAACGATAAATAGATTAAAAAGAGTGTAATAATATAGAATCAAACAAGATGCTAACCTTCTTTTCATCTAGCAGTAAGATTTGCCGAAAGATCCAGCTCATTAGGCAAAGATTGCCAAGGATAATCTGTGAAATACGAATCTTCTTCATATTGATTCTCCATATGTGGCTTGTCATGAGCATCGCTAGCCAATGCGAAGCTGTACGGTAAATCTGAGCCAATATTCCCTCCGTTGCTTCGATACTGAACTTGTCTGCTCACCAAATTATTATGGTTATAGACAATGTCTCCTCCGTTCTTAGCAGACAGAAGAGAACGATCCCATGTTTCTCCTATAGTTCCAAGGCTACTAGGTAGTCTGTGATTCTCAGTTCTAGGGCTCATGTAAGCGTTTGAAGCTGGCGAGTTTGTAGTGTAATTAAGGCCTGTGTTTCCCCACAGATTCCCATTTAGAAAAGAAATGCTTCTTCCATAACCACGATCGTTAGACATAGGACTAACGAATCTACTTGGACTTCCGCCGAAATAAGAGTAAGAATCTCCTCCATTTCCATCGTTTAAACCTAGCCTGGAGTTAAAATTACCTAGCCCCCCGTATGGAGGAAAACCACCCAGAATGTTACTTACTGGGCTATAACGACCATCGAGTCTCATACCGTAATGTCCAAGAGACGCCGGGCTGTATCCTTGTTGAGCATAGGCATTATTACTAAGGAGACCGTTCGGTCTGTTCATTCCAAGGCTTCGTGCTGGACTTGGAGACAACTCCTTTGGAACTGCGCGCTTGACCTCAACCATTTTACCGTGAAGTTCGTGGAAGTTCTTGACGAGAACTTTGTCCACTGATTCCTCCGTGTCATAAGTTATGAAGCCGAATCCTCTGGGCCTTTGTGTGTTGTGATCGTACATAACCACCACGTCTGTTATCGCCCCGAACTGATCGAAGTACCTTTTGACGTCAGCTTCGGTGATGCTCGAAGGCAAGCCCCCTACGAAGATCTTTTTCGTGCGGGTGGGACCCGGCGACCCTTGCGTGCTTCCACTGCCTCGGCTGAAGCTTTGGTGATCGTCTCGTGGCACAGCCTTCTTTGCCTCGACCTGATATTTTTGCGTTCAGAAGCAGATATGAGATCTCTTACAGCAACTCAAATATGGGCAGGCATGGTAAAGATATCACAGTCACATTGTAGACTTAGAAGATTATTTCGACACATCATTCTATTACATATATATTGGTCGAATTGAATCGGAATAAGCACGAGAAAACCAACAAGACTGAACTACTTACGATTCTGCCATCGATCACATGCCTTTCCCGAAGGACCCTTTCGGCAACAGAAGCATTGGCAAAGACGACAAAGCCAAAACCACGGGCACGGCCAGTGTTACGATCTTTCATAATCACAGCTTCCGCCACTTCACCGAAGGTTTGGAAATAATCCCTCAAACGATCTTCGCTTGTCTCCCAAGAAATCCCGCCCACGAACAACTTCCCGGTTTCAGTCTCCATTTTTATTCACAGAAAACAATGATGAATCTGCTTTGTGCATAACAATTATCATCAGATGGAAAAAAAAGAGTAAGAAAATGGAGAGATGGAAGGTGTCACTATGTGTAAAGAGCAAGCAAAGGATCCACTTTAAAGCAGAGGTAGATCGAAATCAAGTACATCATTACAAAGCTCATCAAACATATAATCTGTAATAAAACCCACAAAACCTACAATCTACGAAACGCCGCAATGTAGATTGAATGAATAAAGCAGTACCTCAATGTTCAGGAAGAAGCTAAGCTAAAAAGAACCTTAAGATTATCTTCAAACTTCAACAAGAAATGGGCAGATTTTCAATCAACATAAGACCATCAGATCTTCAATAGATCAATATAATCAGCATCCAAAACCCATGAATAATCAGTATAGATTCAGTCCTAAGGCTTGAAAAAACCCAGAAAAAAAAAAGGAAAATGAAAAAGATCAAAGCATCAGCTAGTTCATAGCAAAATATTGAGTCCCAGATGAAAAAATGGATCGAATTTTTAAGATCTTGTATAGAGAATCAAAGAGGATTTTAAGGGTCCTCTTCTTTCTTCCCTTTTGGTTTTCTGTACCAAAATTTTGAGTCTTTAATAACAAATTTCTTGGCCAAAGGCTGTATTTTTAGTATATGTTTATGTGAAAGATAAAGAATAAATCGGGATAGCGTGGCTTTGATGAGATATTGAGATTGATTTCGACATCCAAAAAATGGGTATATACAATATTGATAGGTTGGAGAATATGTGTTTCAAGTATATATATTACAATATAATAATTAAATATATTATATTGAGAGAGGGAGAAAGGAGTTTCTTGCCACCTCTTGTTTACTTTCGTGTAAGAAATATATATTTTGCGAAAAAATATATTGAAACTTTTTAATAAAAGAAATAAATTTTAGTGGGTGTTGAACTGTCAATGTGAATAATTCATCTTTTTTTGTTAACTGGAAAATAATTTATGGTCTAAATATGCATTCTTTTTTAACGAAAATTCATTTTATCCAAATTAATAATTGAGTATTCAGATTGAAAAATCAGAATACCTAATTACAAAAATATATACTGATGGGTCACCCTAACAAACCGGACAAACTCTCATTTTCTGAATAAAATTATATATTTTGATATTTCATTAGCATAATGATTATGCTTTGCAATGATTTATTGTCAAATATGTTTGCTATATCTCGCCGAGTTTGAATATAATGTTTATCATACGCATAACGCACCAACACACACTGAAATGAATTTATTTTATTTTAATTTAATACGTTACATTTAAATATATTATTTTTAATATAATTTTCCCATAAAGGGAAAGACAAGGCAAGATTAGTGCAATAGGTAAACTACAGTTTCGAAAAGTTGGACTCATTCAATAAAAAACTTACATATTTATTTAATATTTGAACAAAATATTAGTCGTTCATCATTGTCGTTCTCAACCTAATACACATTTCCTAAAATGTATAAATTTCGTTAACAAACTTACACTATTGCACGATTGGTATCTAATATTACATCATATTTATCTTACATAAAGAAAATATATATATATATATATATTATATATTATATAATACCTATAATTTGGCAGGTCACGCCGGCACTTGGTCAATTTATTGCCATTGAAAACGTATACACGAATGATTAATTCACATGCGAGTTTCATGCATGACTATATATAGCCTACACTACAACGTTACAAATACTACAATAATAATAATAATAATAATAATAATAATAATAATAATAATAATTCAATACTAAAACATTATATATAATTCTATAAGCTTTGTTTTATTGACAAACCATTATTCTTCGGTTATTACATATGTATATAGAGCCACGAAGTCAATGCAATGACTCGTTGACTACACATATCTTTTTAACTATAATTATTACAACCATTTCATTATATGCCTATTACATCACATAATCGAACAACCTTGTGAACCCTCCTCACTAACGTAGTTGCCATTATCATTCGCCCCCGGGATAAACGCTCCGCCCATACCCCGACCCGTACCCGTAATACCCTTCATAGCACGGACGAGCCGGCGGTGGAGCCGCACCATAGTCGTTGTAGTAGTAGGGCCCATTAGCGTAGCCGTTGTAGGTCGGTCCATGATAAGGGAAAACCGACGGCACCCCCATAGGAATCGGTTCGGGCCCCTTAGCCATTGCTGCGACGGGCGGTGGGTTCGGGGCTGGTTCGGGTACCTTGGCCGGCTCGGGTTTTGGGCCGTCTTTGGGCTTCTCAGCTGGTGGAGGCCCATCTTGTTTGGGCTTCTCGGCTTCTTTGGGCTTTTCTTGGGCCTTCTCGGCTTCCTTGGGCTTTTCTTGGGCCTTGGGCTTCTCGGGCTCTTTGGGCTTGGGCTTATCGCGTGGGAAGACGTCGATGGATTTGATGGTTCGGCCACCTCTGGCGTACAGTTTATTGCGGACTCTCTCAGGGCAGCAGCTCATGACTTTGATGGTCACTGTGTTTGCCTTTTCATCGTATAGTTGGTCTCTTATTTCTGTTGTTTTATTACAGACACAAAAAGAAAAAGAGGAAGAAAAAACAATAATAGCATTATTTCTTCAAGGGTAGAAAAATAGTGAATTAGCATTGGGACAATGACAAAAGAGATGATGCATGTGAAGAAATGTGTGATGTGATAAGACTGTAGCAAAGCTATTAATAGATAATGATGATGATAATATTTAAGTTTTATTTTTTTCAAGAAAAGAAAAGAAAATAACCCAGAAAAAAGGGTTTTCTTTTGAGAGAGAGAGAGAGAGAGAGAGAAAGAGTTACCTGGGTTTCTGCAGATAGTTTTCTTGATCTTCCTATAGCAGGAAGGACATTGCAGGTCAACCCTGAGCACCATTACAGTCATCTGCGACCATTTTCCTCACCAAATAAAGCTTGAATTTAGAGCAAATATCATCATCATACGACCATCAAAGAAATAATGTAATAAATAAATAAATAAAGGGTCGATGTGAAAGAAATCAATTAAATTAGTTCATCACCTTCTCTGCAGCCATCACTGCTTGGTAGAACTTAGAGAGAGAGAGGGAGAGAGTAGAGAGAGAGGGGGGAGAGAGGGAGGATATGAGTCGGTTGGCTTATAAAGAAGAAAGTGGAAAGTTTATTATAGAGATTAGAAATAAAAATAAAATGATAAAAAGGAGGAGATAGAGTCGTGGTGATAAAGCCACGAATTTAATACATGCATTGTAATAAATGGAAACGACGTTAAATTTCAATTCAATGTGGGGCCCATTCATGTGTGTTTAGTGAATGTGTTTGCTGACTCTCTTTGTTTGCATGCACTGGCCTTTGATAGCCACAGCTCAGCAGCTTCGTCTTCTATACATTATTTCCATCGGTTCCATTTTATACTCTTTTTAGATATAGACAATTCTTTTAAATTTAATCTAAGTTATTTTTTTTTTTATTTTTTTTGCTTGTTTGAGATTTAATGGTTTTTAGAATAAGATTGGAATATCTTCTATTGTTTCCATTGCGGCAAGTGCATTTTATAGAGATCCAAGAAGCCAAATTTCAAGAAATATATAAATAATACTATATTGGTGGCGAATATTATATTTAATTATTAAGATTGGAATAGCACATTCCATATGCACGGCTACAATATATACATAGAGATCAGTGCCCACCAATACATTATTATTTAATTATAGGCACGAGCTTAAATGTTTGGTAGTGATAATTGCGATTTTGCCGGCAATTGCCGTTTTGTGTAATAAATAGATCATTGTGCTATTTAAGACATATAGTGAGTGATGTGTGAGAAAGGAAATTGAATAATTAAGGGTTCATTATTGCTATCTAATAATCGCCCCAATTTTATTTATTTATTTATTTTCGGTTAGAGAAGAATTGATTTTTGTGTAGACTTATGAGAAGAGTCCCTAAGTTGATGATTTTTTTCACCACTTTATTATTGTCAAACCTTTTATGATTGTTTATTTGTTTGTTAGGTAATTCTTTTTTTCTTTTTATTTGTCTTTTCGACTACTGATGACCCTTTTCATATGTAAGAAAGGATTGGAGGAGATTTCACGAATATCTTCTTATGGGGGGTAAAAAGTAATTAAAGTTAATTGATTGGGTAGTAATTGTTTTTTCTTTATGCAATAAATACTGTAATTTTTTTTTTCTGTAGTGTTATTTAAAGATTCACACAATTACGAAAAGGGGACTACTTTTCATAGTTCATTACGTTATAGTCAACACTATTAGATTGCACATAATTGCGTAAGAAAAAAAAACATTATAGTATGGGTTTGATTGAAAACCGAGATGCTTTGCTACTTCTTGTTCGAATTGAGATAAGTATTCTTTTTTTTATATATATTAAAATAATATTTTCCTTATTACTTATTTGAGTTTGAATTATTAAAATAATATTAAAATCTTTGTGCGAGAAATTATGTATACTAATATTTTAAACCCATTGAATCAATGCATACGTTTCTAGTATATAAATACATATTATAATTCGAGAATTATTTTAATTTAAGTGATGAAATTTTAATTTCAATTTTAAATATTTACTATTTATTTATATATATATATTAAAAAAAGAAGAAAAAAATTGAATTGTATAGATATAATTTAAATTATAAAATGTAAAATATAAAATTGTCTAGGTGTTGTATATATATATATATATATATATATCTTCTATTATATTAAGAGTCTTGACATCATAGTAACTGTCATTGTAAGTCAGTTTCAATTTCATTGATTAATTACTAATTTGTCATTATTATTTTTTTTTATTTTAATTCATATAATTATTATTTTATCCTTCAAATTTTAAATTTATTATATTTATATCCTTACAAATTAATTTAATCTTTTTAAATACCTAAAAATAATATATGATTAAATTTTAAATTATAATTTCATCAATTAAATATTTTTAATACATATAAAATAACCATATATTTATATATTATAGCACATAAATCGATTGTGCGCAAAATACTAATATTATTATGAAATAAGTTAATTATGGATGGTTAAATAATTAAGATGTGGATGTTTTTGGATTATTGATGGATTTGGAAGTATTATATTAAATGATGATAAGATGATAAGATGGGGTGTTTAATTGAAGAGTTTGTATTTTAGTGTGAGGTGTATAATTATAATTAATGTGATTAGTTGTAATAGTGAATTATTAGTAGTATAAATAGGTTATTAGAGTTCATTGTAAAATACACAAAGTATTGAAATACTTAATCTCTCTCTTTATTATTATAAGCTATATTATCATTATAATCTTAATATAAGTATAATTATAATAAAATAATCTTAATATAATATTAATCACAATTAATATTTTTATAACACATTATCAGCACGAACGCTCTCCGTCGTCAAGATCAACCTCCGTTGAAGATCTCGTACGAGTTTAGTCGAGGTACGGTAATTTAATATTTTATTTATACTAATCATATATTAATCATGATTAATTTAAAAATATATATTATAAAAATATATTTTAAAAGTTTTATAACTAAACGTCAATACCCGAGTGGTTTCGCGCAATATCGTTCACTATAAGTGACGAGATGTCCAGATTTCCATACCCCGTGGTGGTGTGTGGAATTTTTATTTACGATTTTTTTTTTATATATTCACGTACACAACACCAAAAGCCCACGAGGTCTTGTGGTTATCCCCACCTCAGTAGCGGCATATTATTGATTTTTTGATTGAACAATCTTAAAGTAATTATTGGACCAAATAGTTTTGGACACTGGACAAATTTTATTATCGCAACCTTATCGGAGCTTGGACAATAATTATGAAATAATAAAGAAAGAGTTTCATAAAATAATTCATATATTTTATCATTGATTTATATATTATCTGATTATTATGTTCTTTTTCATGTTATAGAATCATGTCGTTTTATACAAAGATGGATGTTCTGTTGCTTACTTTATTTACGGTGATCCTTACGGCTATGTGGATAATGCTTTTACCAATGTTTTTAAAATATAATTATTAATTATAATTTTTCTTTAATATTATAGTTACTGAAATATATTTTATTTTGAAGGATGACGCTTTGTCCGATGTTTGATCTATTACTTATGATTATTATTACGGCGACAGTTATTTGGATGCGGATATCGTTTTTCATTAGAACTTTTACAAAAGAAGATATAAAAGAAGATTAGTTATAATTTTTCCTTTTAATATTTTAATGATGATTTTATTTTCATGATATCAATAAATTGAATCTTGTAAAACTTTGATTTATCAATCTCGATTTTATACTTGCTACTGATTTACACAGTTACTTCGGTGTATTATAAAGCATTCACCACGTTCAGTACATCGGATATAATACGAATAAATATCGTGAGAAAATGATCAGAAAATATTATGATGGATGAATGAAAAGCATAAGTCCGACTAAATGATTATGTTGCATTCCCTGAAGTAAATGTATATGCAAACAATAAAAGTGGTCGTGAATATTATATTTATCGTGGTTATTATTAATATTTTCCCCGAAGTGGACAACTAGTATATGATTGAGAAAGATGTATTGAGCAATATAAAGATTATTATATATTATCGTTGGTTATTATTCGCACCCAAAGATCCCGTTGATCTTTATAAAGAGCAATTAAAAGTGAAGTGTTGATGAAATTAAATTTTGCTCAAGATTACGATATTTCAGAAAATTGGTGCTAGATCCTATGCTCATTTGAATATTTTGGTTTTTGTTAAAGATCCAAATAAAGAAAACTGATACGTCGTTATAAATTTTATTTAAGCATTATTTATTTATTATTTTATCTTTATATATATAATTTTATTTTGACGCTTATTTATTTAATAATTCTAGTTATTATATATTTATCAATACAATGGATACAAACATGTGCAATGGGGAGTTATGTCTTGCAGATTGTGCAACGACTAATACGATTCTAAGAAATAAGAAATATTTCTCCCATCTTAAAATGAAATAAACAAGTATTTATCACTATATCGGGTAACACAAATATAATTGAGGGCTCCGGAAGAGCTAATGTTATACTGCCGAGAGGGACAAGTCTGATAATTGAAAATGCCTTATATTCTCCTAAGTCTCAAAGAAATTTATTGAGCTTTAAAGATATTCGACATAATGGATATCACATTGAGACTGCAGAAAAGAAAAATATTAAATATTTGCACATTACAAAAGTGGTTTCGAATGATAAAAGAGTTGTTGAAATATTACATTCGTTTGACTCTGGATTGTATTACACGTATGTTAAAACATATCGTAAACCAGAAGTTTACTGATGATAATACATTTGTTGTTTGGCACGACCGGTTGGGCCATCCCGGTTCAATTATGATGCGGAGAATAATTCAAAATTCACGTGGACATTTAATGAAGAACCAGAAGATTCTTCAATCTAATGAATTATCATGTGCTGCTTGCTCTAAAGAGAAGTTGATTATTCGTCCATCACCAGTAAAAATAAAGAATGAATCCATAAGGTTTTTGGAGCGTATACAAGGTGATATTTGTGGACCGATACATCCATCGTGTGGACCATTTAGATATTTCATGGTATTGATTGATGCATCAACTAGATGGTCTCATGTGTGTTTGTTATCAACACGGAATGTAGCTTTTGCGAGATTGCTTGCTCAGTTGATTCGATTAAGAGCACATTTTCCGGATTATCCAATAAAGAAAATACGCCTTGATAATGCTGGTGAATTTACTTCCAAGGCATTTAATGAATATTGCATGTCTATTGGAATTGATGTTGAGCACCCCGTGCCACATGTACATACGCAAAACGGTCTTGCAGAATCGTTGATTAAAAGGCTGCAATTAATTGCAAGACCATTATTAATGAAGTCGAAACTTCATTCATCTTGTTGGGGACATGCTATATTACATGCAGCGGCACTAATCCGCATCAGGCCAACAAGTTATAACGATATCTCCCCGATACAAATGGTTTATGGTCAGGAACCAAATATTTCCCATCTGAGAATTTTTGGATGTGCGGTATATGTTCCAATTGCTCCACCACAACGCACTAAGATGGGACCTCAAAGGAGGTTGGGAATATATGTCGGATTTGAATCTCCATCGATAATAAAATATTTAGAACCTCTAACTGGAGATTTATTTACGGCTAGATTTGCCGATTGTCATTTCGATGAATCGAATTTTCCGACATTAGGGGGAGAAAAAAACAGCTGGAAATGAGTATTATTGGAATGAATTATCGCTAAATCATTATGATCCTCGAACGAAAGAATGTGAACTAGAAGTTCAAAAGATAATTCATTTACAAGGATTAGCTAATCAACTGCCAGATAGTTTTACTGACCTTAACAGAGTGACTAAGTCACATATACCAGCTGTTAATGCTCCTGCAAAACTTGATGTTCCTGGAGAACATATAATGATCGAGCCTAAGCCACAACTAAAACGTGGTAGGCCCTCGGGTTCCAAAGATAAAAATCCTCGAAAAAGAAAAGGAGCAAATAATAAGAATGGTCCAGTCGAGGATTTATCGACTTTAGAAGAGTCAATGGGCATTAATGATTATGATAATGAAAATCAGGTACCTGAAATTTCTGAGAATAATGATAATGAAGAGATCTCGATAAATTATGCCCAAAATAGAATTAGATGGAACCGAGAAAAAGTCAACGTTGACGATAAATTCTCATTTAACGTAGCGCTATATGAAATGAATGAGATAAATGAGAATGAGGATCATGAACCAATGTCTGTTAAAGAATGCAGACAAAGAAATGATTGGCCAAAATGGAAAGATGCAATCGAGGCAGAATTAAAATCACTTGAGAAACGAAAAGTTTTAGGACATGTAGTCCGTACACCAGAAAATATAAAGCCGGTTGGATATAAATGAGTTTTCATCAGAAAGAGAAATGAAAACGGTGAAATTGTGATATACAAAGCACGGCTTGTTGCACAAGGCTTTTCACAACGACCTGGTATTGATTATGAGGAGACGTATTCTCCTGTGGTGGATGCAACTACTTTTCGTTATTTAATTAGTCTGGCAGTACGTGAAGGACTCGATATGCGTCTAATGGATGTTGTCACCGCTTATTTATATGGATCGCTTGATAGTGATATATATATGAAACTTCCCGAGGGATTTCAGTTGCCTGAAAATTCAGGGCCCCAAAATGAGTACTCAATCAAGCTAAATAAATCGCTTTATGGATTAAAGCAATCTGGGCGTATGTGGTATAATCGCCTAAGTGAATATTTATCGAAAGAGGGGTATAAAAATGATCAAACTTACCCATGCATATTTATGAAAAGATCTAGAAGTGAATTTGTCATCATTGCAGTTTATGTTGATGATATCAACATAATTGGAACTCCTGAAGAGTTATCAAAAGCTGTTAATTGTTTGAAAAAGGAGTTTGAAATGAAAGATCTCGGTAAAACAAAATTTTGTCTTGGACTGCAAGTTGAATATTTAAAGAATGGAATATTCGTACATCAAGAGACTTATACGGAAAAGGTATTGAAAAGATTTTATATGGATAAAGCTCATCCATTGGATACTCCAATGATTGTTCGATCTTTAGATGTGAATAAAGATCCGTTTAGACCCTGTGAAAATAATGAAGAACTACTTGGTCCTGAAGTACCATATCTCAGTGCTATTGGAGCACTAATGTATTTGACGAGTCATACGCGACCTGATATAGCGTTCGCTGTAAATCTATTGGCAAGATATAGTTCGTCACCGACTCGTAGACATTGGAATGGAGTTAAACGGATATTTCAATACCTTCAAGGAACAACTGATATGGGATTGTTCTATCCAAATGAATCAAAAGCAGATTTGATTGGATATGCAGATGCTGGTTTTCTATCTGACCCACATAATGCTCGATCGCAAACGAGATATTTATTTACGCATGGCGGAACCGCTATTTCATGGCGGTCAGTTAAACAAATTTGAACGACTACTTCATCTAATCATGCAGAAATTTTAGCTATTCATAAAGCTAGTCGAGAATGTGTTTGGTTGCGATCGATAATTGAGCATATACAACAAACTTGTGGGTTATTATCGGAAAAGTTACTTCCGACGATTTAATATGAAGATAATGCTGCATGCATTGCCCAATTAAAGGAATGATATATTAAGGGAGATAGAACAAAACATATTTCACCAAAAAATTTCTTTACACATGATTTAGAGAAAAATGGTGATATTGATGTACAACAAGTGCGATCAAGTGAAAATCTTGCAGATTTATTCACGAAAGCACTTCCCCCAATAATTTTCAAAAGATTGGTATATTCAATTGGATTTCGAAGACTTCGAGATTTGGAATGATGTTATCATCAGGGGAAGTAAATACGCGTTGCACTCTTTTTTCCTTCACTGAGGTTTTTCCCATGTGGTTTTCACAGTAAGATTTTTAATGAGGCAACAATCGAAAGCGTATCTAAAAGAATCATGTACTCTTTTTTCTTCATTAGGTTTTTATCCCATTGAGTTTTTTCTAATAAGGTTTTAACGAGACATATTCTTTGAAACACATCCAAGGGGGAATATTATGAAATAAGTTAATTATGGATAGTTAAATAATTAAGATGTGGATGTTTTTGGATTATTGATGGATTTGGAAGTATTATATTAAATGATGATAAGATGATAAGATGGGGTGTTTAATTGAAGAGTTTGTATTTTAGTGTGAGGTGTATAATTATAATTAATGTGATTAGTTGTAATAGTGAATTATTAGTAGTATAAATAGGTGATTAGAGTTCATTGTAAAATACACCAGGTATTGAAATACTTAATCTCTCTCTTTATTATTATAAGCTATATTATCATTATAATCTTAATATAAGTATAATTATAATAAAATAATCTTAATATAATATTAATTGTATAATATTAATCACAATTAATATTTTTATAACAAATATATATTAATACTTTACATTTTATAAACATATTAGACTGATATTAACAAGACCTTGAGAACGCATTTGAGGAAAAAAGCGCTTTTGCGAATTGGGCCATTTATTGGGCCTAAGAAATGGATCAAGTTGGACTAAAAGCGCCATTCACAAGACGATGAGTCGCAAGAAAAGACCATACGTCACTCACATCACATAATCTGCCTTCTCTTGGCTGCTCCTCTCCTCACCGCGCGAGCTCTCGCCGGTTTCGCCGCCGTCAAGTGCATGCTGCGCGTGGTGTACACGCGAACGCCTTCTCCTATGGAGGCGAGCTTTATCCCTCTGCGCTTGCCGGTAAAAGCACGGCCGCCACAAGGCGAACTCTTTGGAACATGAAGAACTTGAACCATACAAACCTTCTCCAAGTTCAAAACTGCATGTAAATGCGATGGAAGGTCGATCAGAAACTCGCCGTAGGCGTTTGTCCTCCCTCTTGCCGATGACCTCTTTGTCTCCCTCCTTTTTCTGCCGCCGCAGAAGACTGCCATGGATGCTCCTGCGGATAGAGATTTATATATGGTTTTGAATATTCTTTGTTGCTTCGAAGATATGCAAGAGAATTTTCATTGATTGAAAGGCGAACAAACCTGAGATGGGACGTGGGCGGCGGCTTGAGCCATGGCAGATGAGCTTCCCAATTATTACAACAGTGGACAGCTTGTCTTCACCATAACCAGCCAAGTCCACCAACTCATCCCTCCTCGTTACCATGAACAACTGATTATCGTCTTCTGCAGTTGCTGAATCATTTCCCAAGAAAATCAAGACGATGAAGACTGTAAGAAAAGCCATCTTGTTCATCATCGTCATGAGGTTTATGTGTCCAAGAAAACGGCTAGTTGCAGACTTTGTATGAACGCAAGATGGGAATGAAGGGACAAAGAAGTTTAAGCTAACACACCATATATATGTATATAGGCCCTTCTTTCTGGCCAAGTGTCATATTACAAATCTAGCCATCAGTAATGGTGGAAGTAAACTCCACTCTTTGGATTTCTTGAAACAAATGGTTAACTAAGATTGGGAGTTGGGAAAGATAAGAAGGCTAACTGTTTAGGTTGGTAGCCTAATTCTCCCATCTCATATTACAGTAGCTATTTTATATTGTAATAACTACGTTTGCAAATAAGCCGCAGCGTTTTAAGTCAAGCCTGCCCCAACGATTCTTTGTAGGCGCAAAAGTATTCTAAAGCAAAGAACTTGCCAGATAAACCAATTACTGATCATCTGCAAAAGCTTCTAATGTCAATGAAGGAAATCAGTCAAACAATATGTAGTTTAAATGTCGATTACTATGTTATTATATGTACGACGATGTCTGAGGACAGTGTCTCTATTGATGCACAAATTAGTGAAGATGTTCAACTTATTCACGTAGGAGTCAAGAACTTTTCATTGCCATGAAAGCAACTAAAAAACACAGACCAAATCCACATTCCCACATTGTATATCCATCTCCTTTTTCTTATTGATCGAACATTAGCAACATTTGTCCATACAAAAAGATCCATCTTTTCAGCTATACAATGATTCCAAGACTCAATTTTTATTTACAGACGACATATATTGATATCCCAAGATTTTTACCAGATGTTCTCTTTGGTCATTTTTTTTCCACCATCATTACACCGTCGAGTTTTCGAGCGACGCCATTGATTGATGACCACCTTAATATGCTCAATGAAGTCCCAAATCTAACCTTGGATGATTTCACTGTAATAAGATCGATCAGATTGAGATGATCATTTGGTTGGCTCTGATGGAGTAGTAAGGTTTTCTTGAAGTGACTGACGTGGTACATATAAATGGCCGCCGGCTTCAACGGCAGCCATTATTTTACTACAATTAGGATTTAGAATCTTACAATAATAATGTAATAATCAGAATTCAATCAAATGATGAAGGATATTAGAGATCTGTCTATGTTATATCATTGACAATTGTATACCTTAGCTTATAGCATATGTGTAGGAATCTATACATTTATTTCTTTTATTTTATTTTTTATATTAGAATAAATAATAAAAAAAGGTTTTGGATTTTTTTAATTCAAATTTTTTTCAGAAAATGTCAGGATCAATGCACTTTATGTACAGCCCAAGAATTAAATAAATAATAACTTTCAACACGCAGATAATCCAACTTGGATTCTAAAAATAGAAAAAGAAAAGAAATGAAGAAGTGAAGATTTAGGGCTTGAGTGTAAATATCAGAAAGTTAGGGCCACAAAAGCAAATATAATAATAAATGAAATAGTAAATCTAGCCGCTGGCGCTTTGCATAGAAGTGCAATAAAACATAGTTGAAAGGTATCTCTGAGTTCCTCTGTTCGAGAAATCTTCCAACTCTTAACCACACTAGCATACACACATCAGTGAGTAAAACGCACGCCAGAAAACGCAGCGAATGCACACAATTAGCTAATCTGCGCTGAGAATTTCAAACGTTTTAGCTGAAATTAGGTAGACATGGCTCAGAAGGTGGAGCAGCAGCTGGAAGATTTGGGGTTGAAGTTGCAGACTCCGCCATCTTCGAAAGACGCTCTGATTAAGCTGTTGAAGGTCTATAATTAGCTTTAGCATCGTTTTTCGGGATTGCATGTGCTTGTTTCGTTAGTAATTTGTGGTTTTTTTTTTATGTGTGTGGTGTGTTTGTGTTTTTGCAATTTTGGGTAGTTATGTGAAATTGAGAATTGGGTTGGGGGATGGGGTAGGGTTCATAGAGGTTATGTTTAGTTTTATTGTGCAAATTAGGGGAATTTTGTGGTCGTCGAGTAATTAATTTGGGCTGAATTGTGCTGTGGGATTGTGATCGGGAGTGTGAGTTCATGATGGTGGTTCTTGGTCTTGATTTGGGAATCTTATAGCCTTAGGGTTTCTGATTCTACCTCTATCTTACAGAGAATTTTCTGAAAATGGAGTCCCTGTCCCTCTATTTCAGTACTCAAATCTGTATCATTTTTACCAATTACTGAAATAGAGGGACTTTTTTGTAGATTAAGCTGGGTAACCTCTCATCTGTATCATTTTTGAATGAATATTCACAGTTCTCCTTGAAAATTAGTATTCATCTGTGTAATGTCTGATACTACACGGTAGAATTAATTAATTGTTATACAATTTAATTTTCTCAATTGAGCTGTAATTTCTCGTTTTTATTGGGTTTTTTGTCTTAGTTATTTTATATTTATCATGCAGCAAGCATCAACATGCCTTTCTCAATTAGACCAGTCCTTGCCAAAATCGGTGGCAGACTCCATGCAGTCTCTTATACATGCCATTGCCAAGCCGAAACTCCTAGATCATCCAGATCGGGAGGTCAAGCTCCTTGTAGCTTCCTGTATCTGTGAAATAACTCGAATTACTGCACCTGAGGCTCCTTATGATGATGATGTCTTGAAGGTATTAATATCATTTTTGAGACTATGTGACTCATGAATCATGGTTAACATCCCACATATTCGATTCTCTTTTTTTGGAGTCCTACTAGTCTATTTATTTATATGTTGTTCTTATTCATATTTTATATAACTGATCGCAGGATATATTCCGGTTAATTGTAAGTACATTCAGTGGTCTAAGTGATATTAAAGGGCCATCATTTGGGAGGAGGGTTGCTATTCTTGAAATTATGGCAAGATACAGGTCGTGTGTGGTGATGCTGGATCTAGAATGTGATGATCTCGTCCACGAGATGATGAATACTTTCTTCAATGTTGCAAGGTGTGACCATTTGAATATAATCCTTTTTCACAATGATGTGACCTGGTTTGTTTTGGCACCTGAATGCTTTTCCATTATTTTGAGTGCTTCCATATGCTCCCGGGCATAATTATATTTGAATCTTTGAAAGTCCATCGATGGATCTTTTATCATTTGAGGTAACTTGATCTTCTGTTCAATTGCTATAACTATAATTCGTTTATACGTGCAGAGATGAACACCCTGAGAATGTTTTGACTTCAATGCAAACAATCATGGAAGTTGTGGTGGAAGAGAGTGAGGATGTTAACGAGGACCTCTTACTTATTTTGTTCTCTGTTTTAGGCCGTGATAAGAAGGCTAGTATCTCTTTGCTTTCGTGCATTTATACCATATAACCATCTTCGTAGTAACTATTAAACTTTGGATTTTTTATGAACAGGATGTGAATGCTGCTGCTAGAAACCTTGCTTCAAATGTGATAAAAAATTGTGCGGGCAAACTTGAACCAGGAATCAAACAGTTTCTTGTGTCATCAATGTCTGGGGATGGCAAGTCCTTGAAATTCGAAATTTCTTACCACAGAGTACTTTATGAAGTCTATTGCTGTGCCCCCAAGATCCTGTCAGGAGTAGTTCCTTATCTAACCGGGGAGCTAGTGGTAATTATCCATAGTGCTTTTAACTAGATACATGTTTCTCTTACTGAGAAATGGCTGAAAGTTGTAATTTTCCAACAAAAAACACACAAGTCATGATGTTCAATTTTGTGCCTGGAATAGCACAACAATCAGTCTTGTCCCATATATTTCTCTCGAGAGATTGTCATCACTGTTCTGTTTTTCCCATTTTGATAATGCTGCATTATTTTCGAGGTTATATTATTTTATGGTGTTGGGTAATATTGGTCTTATAGTTAGTTTCACATTTCACATTGACAGAGTGATCAGTTGGATATTCGGTTGAAAGCTGTGGCTTTAGTAGGTGACCTCTTTGCTCTGCCAGAATCTAGTGTGTCTGAAGAATTCAAACCTTTGTTTTCGGAGTTTCTTAAGAGGCTGACTGACAGAGCAGTGGAGGTTAGGATGTCTGTTCTCGAATATGTTAAGAGTTGTCTTTTGAAGAATCCTTTCAGAGCAGAAGCTCGTGAAATAACCGGTGAGGAATTTTTTTGTCCCAATTATTGTATTACGTTTTTTTTTTCTCCTGAGGCCTTTGATTCTGATGATGCTTGCACAATTTCCAGATGCTCTCTGTGATAGGTTGTTGGACTTCGATGAAAATGTCCGTAAACAGGTTGTTTCTGTTGTTTGCGATGTGGCCTGCAATTCCATAACATCCATACCACTAGAAACTGTTAAGTTGGTCTCAGAGCGTCTGCGGGACAAATCTGTATGGTTTACCTACCCTTGCATTTATATGGAATTTTCAATCTTAGCATTTGCATTGGTCGAGTGCTGATATTTTTTTTATGGCAAACATTCAGCTTCTGGTTAAAAGGTACACCATGGAGAGACTAGCTGATGTATATAGAGTCTCCTGCATGGAACAGTCTGGTGTTACAGGGAAGAATGGCGAATATGATTGGATTGTTGGCAAGATCTTGAGATGCTTTTACGACAAAGATTTCCGGTAAATTTGTCTCTGATTGCATGATTAATTAACTGGTTTTGGAAGAAATGTTGGTTCTGGAATTCCTATTTTAACATTTTTAAATAAATTATTTATGTGTTGCCTGGCTCTTATACGAGGCAGTTTATTATATTACAAAGTAAACTGCATTAGTTATCTCATGAGAAGGTGCCCTAGATAAATAAAAAATGTTTCGAAGACGCTACAACAATCCATCTCCAATCTAATTAGTACCGAAGTCTATGTTCTATGCATTATCTTATTATGTTGGAATTCTTAACTATTTCCAGATCCGATGCAATTGAACCCATCCTATCTATTTCCATATTCCCAAATGACTTTTCTGCCAAAGACAAGGCCAAAAGTTGGGTTAGGATCTTCTCCGGCTGTGAAAAAGTTGAGGCTAAGGCACTTGAAAAGATACTTGAACAGAAGCAGAGGTTTGTAAGCTTGCTCTTCGTCTTTTTCTGGTCATAAGTGAAGTTTTTGCATTTTTTTTCTTAGGTTAGTGCAGGTTCATCTTAACAATTGCCTTAGCATAATGCTCATTCATTTCTACTGTTGAGCAGATTACAACTGGAGATGCAAAAGTACCTTTCCCTTAGAAGGTTATCTCAGGTTTGGCATAATAATTTGTGCACCTTATTTATTGGTCACAAAAAATTATAATGTAAATCCTCATAAAAATATTGGATCTTTGTCCATGTGCAGGAAAGAGATGGAGCCGAAATCCAAAAGAAAATTTTGTTTTGCTTCCGTGTAATGTCTCGCTGTTTTATAGATCCTGCTAAGGCAGAGGGATGTTTTCAGAGCCTTGACCAGTCTAAAGACTCCAACATATGGAAAATTCTGGCACAGCTTCTTGACCCAAACACTAGCTCCATTCAAGCCCATAATTCACGGGTGAGCATTAAACTGACACTTGAAAGTTCTTGGTAACTTGCATATGTGTTTTTCCACAGTTTGCTAAGTTAGAAGTGGGGATTTCTCAGATTTTTTTCTTGCATTATGCAGGATGATTTGTTAAAAGTCCTGGGTGACAAGGATCCTCTCTATGAGTTTCTGGGCACTGTGTCCTTGAAATGCGCTTATCTTGTTTTTGACAAGGATCTTGTCAAAGAACTCCTCGTGGAGGCAGGTGTACAAAAGTCGTCTGGATGTAACGAGCTAATTTTGTCCTGCATGACTATTCTTGTGGTATGTTATCTAGTTTTTTGGTACGATTCCATTGTAAATGAACTACTGGTATATGTTGAAAACATACTAATTAGTTTTGCATCTGCTTGTTAGCTTATTGCTCAGAAATCTGCTCATGCATATATACTTTTTTGTTGTTAAATTTGAACTTCTCGAGTTTTTTTTTTTTTTTTTTTTTTTGAAAAAAAAACTGAAATTGACTCATTTTTTATTTATTTCATGGTGAACTTTGTTATGATTACAACTACTCTGTTGTGACGATAGTTTTCAAAAAATAATTTTCTCACTTCGATCCCTATGGGAGATGTTTCATGACATTCACTTGTTCTGTTGACTGGCTGAGCAACTGGAAGAACTGATGTTATGCAAATTGAGAGTGTTGTAAATTCTTTCACATAACATGGTGAATTTCCAGATTCTTGCACGGTTTTGTCCTGCATTACTCAGTGGTTTGGAGGAGCGCTTGGTTACTCTTCTTGAGGATGACAATGAAATAATTAAGGAAGGTACCTTGCATATTCTTGCCAAGGCTGGGGGAACCATCCGTGAACAGCTAGGTGTTTCATCAAGGTTCGTCCATCAACATTTTTTATTCTGTTTCTTCGCTGTCCTTTGTTTTCTCAGATGTAATGCTATTTCTTGTAGATCGTTAGACCTTATTCTTGAGCGCATATGCATTGAGGGTAGTCGAAGGCAGGCAAAGTACGCTGTTCATGCATTGGCATCTGTAACTAAAGATGACGGTCTAATGTCCCTCTCTGTTCTTTACAAGGTTTTCAATTGCTTTTTTTTTTTCTTATTGGTCCTGTGTTCTGCTTGTGCTTTCTCTAGAAATGACTGATTATGCATTCCTCTTCATGTGATTTATTTATTTATTTTTTTTGAGTAGAAGCTAGTCGATTTGCTTCAAGAGAAAAAACATCTGCCTGCTGTATTACAATCTCTTGGATGCATCGCTGAAGCCGCTATGTCGGTGTTTGAAACAAGAGAAAGCGAGGTTGAAAGATTCATAAAGGAAAATATACTGGCCCAGGAACAAGTATGGCATTACAAACACACTATTTTTGTAATCCAGTACCAGTGTTTATTTCATAACGTTTATTTGACATGATACGTTTACAGATAGAGGGAGACAAAGCAGCAGGTTGCTGGGATGATCTAAGTGAAGTTTGTTCGTTAAAGGTATTTGTCTTCAACTCGCCATCAATCCTTGTGGTATTAATCTTAGATATGCACCATTGACTATCGGAATCTGCAGATCTTTGGAGTTAAAGTTTTGGTCAAGAGCTATTTACCTGTGAAAGATGCTCATCTTCGTCATGGAATTGATGACCTTATAAGAATGCTTAACAATATACTCATGTTTGGCGATATTTCAATAGAAATCAAATCCAGGTAAAAATTAATGTGTTGTTAGGAATTTGCTTCAAATAAGTAGAAATTTCTTCATTTCCTCGAGTATTTATTACAATATATCACCCTTTCATTTCAACGTTACAGCTTAGTAGATAAAGCACATCTGAAGCTTGCAGCTGCGAAAGCTATCCTACGCCTTTCAAAACACTGGGAGCACAAAATACCTGTTGATGTCCTTTACCTTGCATTGAGAACTTCAGAGGTAGAGCTCAGATGATCAGGACCACATTATTGTTTAATCCACTTCATATCCCTGTTATAGTTGATCTAAGTTCTTGCTCCTCCATTGTAGGAAAATTTTCCTGAGGTGAAGAAACTTTTTCTTGAAAAGGTTCATCAATATGTAAAGGAACACATTTTAGACCCAAAGTATGCTTGTGCTTTTTTGCTCGATATTTCATCCCCTAAGTCGGATTCGGAAGAGGTATGTTGATCATATGCTTTGTTCATGAGCTTTTCATCTAGTGCTTAAGATGCTGGAATGCTGAACTTTTTTTTATCTGTCTTTTATCTTCTGATCATTGCAGAATAAACATCATTTGAGTGACATCATCCAAATGTGTTGGCAAGGAAAGGGGAAGCAAATTTCTCTACAAACTGAAATTGTGTCTCCGCCCCTTTATCCTGAATACATGCTCCCATATGTGGTGCATTCTCTTGCTCATCATCCGATGTTTCCTAATTTGGATGAATGCAAAGATGTTAAAGAATATGAGACTTTATACAGGTATTTCCAGTTGATAGTTACGATTCTCATTTTATTGTTTCTAAACGAAGTTAACACTTAATATAAAAGCAGTTTGTAATAATGTCATATAGCAAAGCGTACCTCCCAAGATTTCCTCCCAATTATCTCTCTTATTCGTCTTCCTTGTGAAGTGAGAAGAACAGTGGAAATGTGATGCTTCGACACCATTAATAGTTACTATATTTGGCACCAATATTAAAAACAGCAGCTTAATTCAGCGATCTGGGATCTGCTTTCGTTGTATTGTATGCATAGAGATGATAGATAATATGGGTTTCAGTGAACCATTTAGGAAATGAAGTGGGAGCTGAAAATTTTGAATGGACACGAAAATTGAAGACAAATGAGATCTGATTAAACAAATTCCATTCTCTGTTTTTGAAAATGCCGGTTGTAGTATAATTCAAATCTCGGAATAGGCGGATTACGGTTTGGTAAGGGTGATATTTAGTTGGGCCGTGTCCATTCTGGACTGGTTTAATTTGATCTAACGACTTTCACGTGCCTCAGGATTTTTTTATTTTTTCAAGTGTTTTTATTGAATTTGGACTCCCAAGTCCATTCCTAATACGAAAAAATATTGATTTTGGAATCTCAAGTCCTTTCCTAGTATGAAAACTAATATTGTTATAGTCGTGATGATTCTGTCGTATCTAATGTAGCCATATGCAATAAATGTGATTTCCTTTATCCAAAATTTCTCGCTATTGTCTACATTCGCACCACTGTTTTTTCGAGAAATACATTTTTTTATTTTGCTGGAGTTTCTCAATATAGTTTACACTGTGGGCAATATAACTTCTACGCCACATATTTGTGCTCATTTCTCTGTCTTATGATGTGCTAACCATGCCGATGATAGGAAAGTTTGTTTATTGTGGGAAAGTAAATGTGGCCGGTTTTGTGATTATCGATAACTTGAGGGCAATCAGGGTCAATGTAATAACTAGTATGTAGCTAGTTCTTGGATTGTATATGATGTCTTTTGTCGTTTTTCCTGTTTCATCGATATCGCATAGGACAAGATTTAGTATTAATAAAGTATTTCTGCACGTGAATGAGTCCGACGGGACATACTATTTACATAATCTTAGTGGCTAGTATGTTCTAAATCTGTTTTACCAAGTAACAATCACTACATGTTTTCATTTTTCTGTCTTAACGGTTATTTATCTGACCGATACTTAGACTGCAATATGTTAGATTTATTAGTTAACGCCCGTGGATTTGTGGACTTCTTCACTTTAACCTACATCAGTCTTATTGGAAGCTAATGTGTTCGATCAATTCAATTGTATTGTGAAGCCATCTTTTTATAGGCGATGCACTATTGAAATCTTCACCCATAATAAATTGCTTCAATAATGACATAATATGCTTATTTGTATATTTCTTTCAGGCAGTTATACTTGTTCCTATCGATGCTGTTGCATGGAGATGCAGATGGGAAATCTGATGTCTGTGTTAACAAGGACAAGGAGAGCTTGCCTTTGTTGACGACAATACTTTTATGCATCAAACGTTCAGAAGACGCTTTCAATGGAACAAAGTCCAAGGTATGTGTTATATACACCCTGATTGTCTCTTTCTGTTGACTGAGATTGCTGTGAAATCCACCGCTTATACACCTTCCACAAATGGCGATAATCAAAACTGAGGATTGCCAAGGTTTTTTGTTGCTAGATAGGAATTCTTTATCTAGAATGTTGCGCATTTATTGTTTTACTATCACATCATGCAGAATTCATATGCCCTATGCGACCTTGGTATATCAATTATTAAGAGGTTGAACCAAGACAACATCCCCGACTCAAGTGTGTCTATAAGCCTACCCTCTGCGCTTTACAAGCTGCTTGAGAGGAAAAACGAGGGTGACTCAGTGGTATGTGCAACTGAAATTTTAAATTCCAAGTGCTGTTGACTGTTTTTTGAGATCTTATTGCTTGTGGAAGATTATTGCATACTCCCTGTTCCTCTGGAGTTGTTAGAATAACTATAATTATTTATAAAGAGACTGGTCAGGGTGCAGATTTGTGCTTTATTTTCAGTTTGGAATTAGAGTAAACACGGTTCTGAGTCCTCGTTGTGGTTTCAGTACCTGAAAACTGAGGCTGAAATGATTATGCCTCTTTTATATTCTGCTAGGTCGATGAGGCAAAGACTTGGCTGGCAGATGAGAGTATCTTGGTCCACTTTAAATCACTAGCACTGGAGCCTAACAAAATTGTAAGATCTGGACTACTGTCAACCCAGTGGCATAATGCATCTATGACGTATTTTTAGCTAAATTGTATGTTCGTCTCAGGTCGGTGCTGTAGCTCCTGAGGACGATTTCATGAAAGATAGTGACACAGAGGGAAGCGAGATGCCTCTGGCAAAGTTGATGAAGCGCCTCAAAGCCAGGGCCGCCAAGGCAAAGAAAGAGTTAGCTGTAAATGAAAATAGTGTGGACATCTTAAAAATGGTGGAGGAAATCAATTCTGATGCTGTGGGTACAACTAGCAAGTTTGAGTCAAGTAACGGTCATGGGGTTTCTCCGAAAAAGAAGACCGATGAACACCACGGCCCTCCAAAGAGCAAATCTCTGTTAAGTGGATCGATGGATGTTGTGCCAAAACGCAAGAGAACATCATCTGCTCATAAATCTTCTCGGGTAGTGACTGCTAAGGATTCTAAGAGTCTTACTGGCATGGATCAGGAGAATATGGACATCGATAAAGAGGATGAGGAGCCTCAAATTAGTTCCGAAGAAAATGTGGAGCTTGAATTGCTAGCATCACGTATCAGGAAGAGATCGAGTTCCTTTAAGATGAAAGGCAAAAGTTCTGAACAAGATCGGGTTGAGAGCACAGATATTTCTCCTGAAGTTAAGGTATTGTATCTATTATTGAGCTGTAGAATGTGCCACCTGTGATTTTATTTTTTTAATATTACTGATAGAATTTTTTTTTTCTTATATATGCTCAAAGCCTAAGAAAGTATCTGAAACTGGTAGCTCACGCTCAATCAGCAATTCCAAGTCGGGATCTGCAAAGAAGCAAACCTCGAAAAGTGGAAAGGGATTAGCAAAGGTTTGTGTTCTTTCTAGAATTAAATGTACTGCGATTGTGAAAATAGGAACGTCAAATTGCGCTGAAGTGGCAGGGATTGAATTTTAGGGTAGCATATGGAGGAGGAAAACTACAATATTTATATAAAATGATAATTCTATTTTTTCTCAATGTAGTATCAATTTCTTTTGACAACAATTTGATAGACTTAAGCAGGGTGCAATAGACTTTATAGTTTATATTGAGATTCACCAAAACTATAACAACAATGTGTTGCAAGACAACCTTTTCAAATTGTTGTTGCATGTTCGCCTACATGATTTCCTTTTGTGGATAGCATCTATACAATACCGTCTTTGTCCTCAAAGTTTGATTGCTTTGTTTCCATTTTCCCTTTCTTTTTAGTGCACAACCAAGGACCAGGAGAGCTCCATGGAAGATTTAATCGGCAAAAGAATCAAAGTTTGGTGGCCGATTGATAAGAAGTAAGTATGATTTGATCTGACTATTTATCATTCATCTAATGCAACGGTTTCGGTCCTCAGGAGGTATTAGAAAACAAGAACATAAAACTTTCCTTTATGGTTGTTTTCATAGTTCTAACAGTAATTACTAATTATAGTTCATCACACTGTGTCCTCAAGAATACAAATTTATTTTTTCTGAAATACCAAAACGAGTTTTCCTCTTTTGAAAGTTCATTCACATTAAATAACGTTATATTCGTCTTGCACAGGTACTATGAAGGTGTTGTGAAGTCATACGATTCCGAGAAAAATAAGCATGTGGTATACTTAATTTACAGCATCTCTGTCATTTGCATCCTTAAGTACTATGCAATCCTTATCCAATTTTCATGCTTGAAACGTCATTCATGTTATTGTTGCAGATATTGTACGATGATGGAGAAGTAGAAGTTCTTCGAATGGACAAAGAACGTTGGGAACTTGTAAACAGTCGTCCTAAAACCAAGGTTTAATCGTCTCCTAAATTGTCTCATTATTTCTTGCTGGATCTGTCAATAAATCTAATGAATTTTCTCTGACATTTGCTGCAGTCTGGTTCATCAAAGGGTTCAAATTCCAAAGGAAGGTAAGCACGCATTTGTAGCTGCTTATTTGAATTTGTATAGATTTTTATTCTCCCTTTTTTGTTTTTTTCTGTAAACATATGTATATGCATAGAAAAACTAAATTAACCAGTTATATATAGACTACTCATTGGTGATACAAACTAAAATCTTTGGTGAC
Source organism: Lindernia subracemosa (assembly GCA_028392965.1). NCBI lineage: Eukaryota > Viridiplantae > Streptophyta > Magnoliopsida > Lamiales > Linderniaceae > Vandellia > Vandellia subracemosa. Next base: position 448,997 of record JAQPCC010000032.1, read on the forward strand.
ATGGATTAGAAAAGAAAGAAATTTTGAGACAATGGAAAAAGTAATTTGACTGAGGTTTGCTGTATAATAACAAGAAAATATGATGAAGTTTTGGCTTGATAATGATATGCTTTGGTAGTTATCATATATAATGGATTGTGTGGTACGATGGGTATAAATGCTATGTTACTTCTGATGGATTGGATCAGCAGATTGTCTGGGCAGAAAAGAAAACCGACTGAAGGGCTCAATCAGGATAAACCACTGGAAGAGAAGTGAGTTGGTGCTGTCAATTTTGTGAACAATAATTTATCTAAAATTTCGATTTTTAGTCGGCTTACTTAGTCAATTGGCTCTCAGATCTCCACCATCTCGAGCACAAAAGAAAAGGACCCGAAGTGAAAGTCCAAAGCTAAAGCAAAAAATCACGGCAAAAGGCGAATCCTCAAAGAAAACAGGTGCAGTAAACCCTCTATTTTACAAGTCAATATCTTGGTTTGTCAAGTATCTTAGGAGTACTGCGGTAAACATCTCTGAAACAATAGAAAATTTACGTTGGCTGTTGACTTTTGTGTGGCTTTGTCATCCTAACATATATACAGAGAATAAACAAAAATCCAAGAAAAATCTAGCTGCTGTGGAGATGCCGAACAAGGATGATGTTAAAGAGGACTTGAGCGATGAAAACGAGCCCAAAGAGGAGGCCATGGACTCCGAAGATACTCATAGCGATAATCACGATGACTCTAATGCTGAGAAGAATGAATCAGGCGATGAAGCAGCCTCATCATCGGACAAAGAACAGGCAAAGGAGGCTGACGAAGGCAAAGCTACACCAGCAAATAAACCAACTTCTGATTCTGATGATGCTGGAGAGACTGAGCTTTCAGACGATGAACCTCTGGTACACAAACCTCATTTCCATACACTGCTTGTTTGATTTGATCGATTTAAGTCCGAAATTAGAATGTGGTTTTAAATTCCATTAAGTAACGAACACTCTTAACTACTGTTTGAAAAATTCTAATATTGATTTATGACTAATCTTGTTTGTCCGCGAAATGCAGATGGCGTGGAAGAAGCGCAGGGGCGGGAAATAAATCCGTAGGTGGATGATAAAGTGTTGCACTTTGATGATATCAGTTCTGACTGTAATAAAAATCATAGTTTGTACTTCTTTTCATATGTGTTAGATGGAAGTTTCCTGTCAGAAGATTTAGCTCACATAGCATTTGGTTGGTTGTTAGTTGGAGATGTGGTTGGTCTCTCTTTGGGCTGACTGATAATAATGTTAGAATACTACACTCAAAACAACCTTAAAAGTTAAAACAATAAAAATCAGTTTAAACATGTTTTCTGCCTAGGCTTGGCAACGGGGCGGGTTTTAGGGTTCATTCCAGCCTCGATTCTTATTGAAAAATTCTTGTCCCGTCCTTGATAAGTAAATGAGGAGGAATTTATTTCTTCCTCGTCCCCGTGGGATTTATTCCGAGTCTTTTTTTAGCGTTTTTTAGCGTAGAATATTTTCTTTTCTAATATAATTTACGTAATAATAACAAAGCAGATTCGACAAAGCTATTATAAAACATAATTGAAAACATATGTAAAATATTCAGATTATGCTTACATACTAAGATTAATAGTTCATGATATTAGTAGCCCAATTGCTAAGCCTATTTCCACGCATTGTCAACATCAACTACACATGCCACAGAAAATAAATCAATTTTTTTTAATCATAGAATATAATTCCTTTTTTTCTTTTTTTTTTCTCTCCCTATTTTTTGGGTAGCCATTTCTCCATATGGGATGATTCTTGATCAACTAAAATCTTACGCTCATTGACCAAAACAAAACTTTTTAATCACTTGTCATTCTTAAATCTTACGTCCCCTCAAATCCAAGTAATAACCTTTCCAAATGAAGAAATTTGAATAGTTTAAGCTACTTGAAGAAAAAAAGGAAAGATTTTTAAAGTTCTCCAAGTTGGAGTTATCTTATTGGTAAATATCTCTAGCCAAATTGGTCCCAATCCACAGTTGTTTCGACGATGCATCTCTTCCTTTATTCTTGTAGATGATAAATACTTGGATCTACATGCCGGCACGTCGCCGCAGGCACCCAAAAGGAGTTCTTGCACGTGGTAATAAAAACGTTTGCAAGACACAAACTTCATCGTCCTCATCATCGTCACCATGTCCGCGGCGAGCTGTTTCGCATCAATCAGAACTCTCCCGTTTAAAGTCAATAACCTCTCCCAGCTTTTTCTTCCCTTTAATGGCAAGAGAATCAAGATTATTTCAAATGGGGTTGTTAGAAAGGGGTGTAGTAGGAGGTTTTCTATGTTTATCAAAACTGCACCTAAAGTAAAAGATGGTGTCTTGAGCTTTAATGGAACTGATGTTCTTGTCGACGTGCCTGACAACGTTGTTGTGACGCCTTGGACCGATTCATCTGCCTTTATGGGCGCTGTTTCAAGTGAGAGAAGTTCTAGAAACGTTTTCAAGCTCGGAGTTATTGAGTAAGACATTTTTACATACAGTGTGATGATGTGACTATAACGTAGCTAATGTTTACTGTTGATTGATGTTACCCTATGCATTTTTAGTTGAGAAAACTATCATGTAATGAAAGATAGGATTTTGTCTTCTTTGGCCTCATCTTTTGTGTTATCTCCTTTTGTGCTCTATCCCTTGATAGTTTGTTTTTTTTTTCTTTTGTCCCAATTACTATAACCATTTTATTACAATGCAGAGATTCAAGATTCTTGTCGCTGTTTAGGTTTAAGATATGGTGGATGGTGCCACGGTTTGGGAAATCTGTGAGAGAAATCCCTGTTGAAACACAGTTTCTGCTGCTTGAGAAAAGAGAACTAATGAGCTCTGATGAAGACAAAGCTTATGTACTGTTCTTGCCTGTTTTAGATGGCGATTTCCGAAGCAGTCTTCAGGGTAATTCAGCAGATGAGCTTGAAGTTTGTGTTGAAAGTGGTGAGAATATTACACTCTTTTTTATTACATAAAAAAAATGAAGAAAAGTTGGACAGTTGAAGCATGAGTTTCTTCATCTGCAATTCTCTCTTACACGAGCTTTATGGTGATGAGGTAGGCGATTGTAACACCGTTGCATCGGAGCATCTTAAGGCCGTTTTTGTGAACTATGGAAAGAACCCTTTTGATCTAATCAAGGATTCTATGAAGTAGGTGGACTTCTGAGCCCAGCTATATCAAACTTCATGGTTATGAAGTTCATGCATACTATTTCGAGTTTTCGTTCTTCATTTTAGTAATGGAATTAAAAGAAAACTATGATAAAATGGTAATGCCAATGTGTTAATCGTCGCTTCTGTCGATACGCAGGATCCTGCAGAAGTACATGGGGACGTTCCAGCTGAGAGAAAGCAAGAAGGCAAGACATAAAACATTTTCCTTTAATCTCGAAAAAAAAAAACTTAAGATGTGTTATTACACAGATTCAAGAACTTCCTATACATGTAAGCAGATGCCAGGGATGTTAGATTGCTTTGGTTGGTGTACATGGGATGCTTTCTACCAAGAAGTCAATCCTCAAGGAATCAAAGATGGTCTTAAAAGGTGATCATTATTCACTTATGTCATCTCTCTCCCTCCCTCTCTCTCAATCTCTCTCATTCATTGTCCTGTTTTTTATCAGTTTGTATGAAGGTGGCACGCCAGCGAGGTTTTTGATAATCGACGATGGTTGGCAAGATACAGTCAATGAGTTTCGTAAAGAAGGCGAGCCACTCATCGAAGGTTCACAGTACGTCGACTGATTCATCTTCTTCTTCTTTCACTCCCGAATGAGTGATCTCTTTCGGACTAATAGCTTAAAGTCCGCAGGTTCGGAGCCCGACTGGTCAGCATAAGAGAAAACCATAAATTTCGAAAGTCAGAAAATGAGCGTTCGAGCAACGAGCCTCGTGACCTTAAGGAGTTTATCACCGATATGAAGCAGACTTTTGGCCTCAAGTCTGTCCATTTTAGTTTCTATCAGGAGGTAATAATCTTATTTGCATAACATTTCATTCTTGGTTTAGGTTCGTATACGTATGGCATGCATTAATGGGATACTGGGGCGGGCTTCATCCAAACACCGAAGGGACAAAAAAGTACAGTCCCACGTTGAAATTCCCCATTCAGTCGCCAGGAAATCTCACCCATAAGAGGGATTTAGCCATGGACGCCATGGAGCAGTACGGTGTAGGAGTACTTGATTCTGAAAGAGCGTTCGAGTTTTATGACGATCTTCACCGTTATTTAGCCTCACAAGAAGTCGATGGAGTTAAAGTAGACGTGCAGAACCTTCTAGAAACTGTATCCAGCGGTCTAGGTGGCCGAGTCTCACTCACCCGACTGTTTCAGCAAGCTCTTGAGAAGTCCATTGCAAAGAACTTCCAAGACAATGGCATCATCTGCTGTATGGCGCAGAACATAGATTCAGTTTACAGGTTTATATGCTCAAAGCTTATGCTGTCTCAGCTGATTGCGTCTCATCGAAAAGATTCGAATTTAAAAGTGTTTTATTTTTTTCGTTTTTTGGTTTCAGTTTGAAAACGAGCGCTATTACGCGTGCATCAGACGATTACTATCCCAATAATCCGACAACTCAGACACTGCACATAGCTGCCGTGGCTTACAACAGCTTGTTCTTCGGAGAAATCGTCGTTCCAGATTGGGACATGTTTTATGTAAGAAAGATTACGTTTTTTTCTTCCCTTCTTTTCTTCTAACTCGGAGATCCATTTTGTTCTTGTCGACTGTTTCAGAGCCAGCATGAATCGGCCGAGTTCCATGCAGTCGCTAGAGCTGTCGGAGGCTGCGGAGTCTACGTGAGGTAAGCTGCATTTTCGTAATAAAACAAAAATAAAAAATAAAAAATCCGTTCGTTAGTTCTTCGAAGCAAATATCATTACCACCAAACAGCGACAAACCTGGGAAGCATGACTTCGAAATACTCAATCGGCTAGTACTGCCCGACGGGTCTGTGTTGAGAGCAAAATACCATGGCAGGCCATCTCTTGATTGCTTATTCAACGATCCCGTTAGAGATCAGACGAGGTACTCCGCTGTTTTCTTTCTTGAGCTTATGTGCTAAAACTAAATTGCGATTGTCTTAATCCCAAAAAAAAAAAAAAAAAAAAAAAAAAAAACCTCATGAAGATATGGAACCTGAACAAAACCGCCGGAGTCATTGCTGTATTTAACTGCCAAGGGGCGGGAAGTTGGCCTGGTTTGGACAACGAATCTGCTACTGCTAGAACAAAAAGCCTCGAGCTTTCGGGCCATATCTCACCGTCAGACATCGAGTACCTTGGAGAAATCGTGCCGTCTTCATGGCCTGGAGATTTCGCCGTCTTTTCGTTCAAATGGGGTTTGTTCTAAAAACATCGAATCGAAATAACTTCCATCGCTCATTATCTGATATACCGAAGAACCTTGATTTTTTTAAACATGTGACTTCAGGATCTATATCTCGGATGGCGAAGCATGGCAAGCTAAGAGTGACCCTTAAGACCTTACAGTGCGACGTATTCACCGTATCGCCCATTAAGGTAGTCAGCTTCCGTTCATTACAAGAACGCAAGATAACGGTTTTTTTTCCCGCACGTATAACTGAATGTATGTAAGTATTCTTTTAAGGTTTATAATCAAACAGTCGAGTTTGCGCCGCTGGGACTGATCAACATGTACAACGCCGGCGGAGCCGTCGATGAAGTTGAAGCCGTCGACGGTCGTGGGGTCCGCGTTAGAGGACGAGGCGAGGGCTCCTTCGGAGCTTATTCGAGCTTGAAGCCGAGGACTTGCCGCGTGAACATGAAAGAGGCGGCTGCGTTCCAATTTGATGGCACTCAGCGGTTTCTAACCGTCGATGTTCCCCGAGGAACGACAACTTGGGAAATTGTTATCCATTACTGAAGCATTTTTTTTTTCTTGAAATAATTTTTTAAAAAAAAGGATCACAAACAATTGTTATTAGTTATTACCATGTCTTACACAAAATCTCAGACTTCCAACTATGTATTTTTTTTAATGGAAAGTTTAGATCAATCACGATTTCAATTAATGTGTGTTTTTTTTTCTTTTCAAAACTTTTAAATAATTATTATTACATCGATAAATAAATAGACAAGAGAGAAGTCAAAAAGTTGAACTTCACTTCATCCATTTCATCTCCACAATCATATTCGACTTAGAAAAACTAATACGTATATAGTAAATTGCCAACGTAATTACTGCAAATTGCAGTATATCAAGAAAGGAAAAATAAATGGAATTATGATTTCAATAAAGGCAATGAGACACGCAGCACACACATACACACACACAGACGGAGAGAAGCTCACCACACAGCTCAGCTCAGCTCACATCTGCATCACAACAGCCCATTTCTTTCTCATCTTCTCTCTCAATCGGCAGCTTTGCTGTGCCCAATCTGATCTTTGTTTATGCTCTTTATGAGTGGCTTTTTGCCGTACAGTGGGCTGTTATTCAGCTGAAAGAAAGATTTGAGATATCCTTAAGCCGAAATTTGCACTCTTCTGTTCTTTTTTTACGAATTCATACACTTTGGCATCATAGTTTCTTTCTTCTTTTTGATTCGTGGTGTTTCCCTTTGTGGGCTCCCCTTTCTCGGCAATAAAGATCCGATTTTAAAGCTAGTAGCGTTCGTTTTGTTTGTCGTTTTCATTTTTCTCCTCTTTTTCTTGCATTTCCTTCACTTTCTGTTTGTGGGTTCATGCGTTTTAGCATGGTTTTGTAAAAGAAAAATTTCAAAAGCAGTTTTATCTTCTTCTTTAGAGCTTGTAATGCTGTGAGTTCCTGCCTTTGTAATACAAATAATTTGATCTTGAAAGTCGAGAGAGAGACAGTGTGTCTTAAGAGCATTGATGATGAAGATGAAGTTTAGAAAATCAGTCCTTTCCCTTCTGCTGGTGACTGTTCTTGCACCAATTGTTCTCTACACCGACACACTTGGAGCTTATTTCACTTCATCAGCTTGTAAATTTTTTATTACCTCAGTTCCTTTTCTTTCTTTTTTGAAGCTTAACCTTATGCTAAACTCAACTAACTTGTGTTTATCTTGCTGCTGCTTATTACAGCCAGGGATGAGTTTCTCGAAGATGCTTCCACCTTGGTAAGTCTCTATTGTCTACTGATCTTTGCCTTGCTGTGATAGTCTATGTTTAGTTTTATATTAGGTGTGTGAGTGCTTTTAAATTTTTACTGCAGACATTTGCAGGCGAATCAAGGCAATTAAATGTGCTACCTCAGGTATGGGCTTTTTTCAACTACAATTCTTGTTTTATTATGGAAATTTTCAGCTTCATTTTTCTCTCTTTTTATGATTTTCTAGGAGTCATCTGCGTCCTTAAAAGAGCCGCGGGGCGTAGTTTATTCGGAAGATTCTGTCGAATCAAGCTCGGACAACTCCGATTCTTCGTCTGAGAATGCACGTGTCACCAGACAACTCGCCGGAGGTTTTGATTTGCTTTTACTTTTCCCGTCCCTTATGCCGAATCTAGCTTTAGATTGCCACCTATTCAGTTCGTTGATGTAATCGCAGAATCTGAAGATCGAACGGCAAAGCCATCCGCTTTGAGTGGTGGTGAAAATAAGGAATCTTCAGATGAGAATCCCATAAAACAAGTTACTGATACAGCTCATAAAGCCGAGCCTGTGATTACATCAGTTAAAGAAAACTCAAGTTCAGCTGAAGCAGATGGAAATAAAGGCACCGAGGGTGTACGAAATGATTCGAAAGAAGAAATTAGATCCGATGAATCCAAGGGCACGTTAGAAAACGCCGATGACAAAAAGGTATGGCCATCATGTTCAAGTTCATGTATATTCGAAGCATCTTGAGATAAGTTTGCTCAGTATTTGGATTGAAGGATGGGATTATTGCAATTCTTGGATTGAGAAGTTTCTGTTTTGACGCTAATATAGGAAATAAATCATAAGAAACATGCGCGCCAAGATAATCCAAGAGCGCAGGCGAAGCCCAAAATGGAGAAACAGAGCGAACGCACTGCTGTGGCCGACATTCGTGTTCGTCGGATCAAAGACCAGCTCATTCTCGCCAGAGTTTATCTTACCCTCTCATCCGTTCGAAACAATCCTCACTATGTCAGGGAGCTGAAATTGCGCCTTAAAGAAGTTCAGCGAGTTCTTGGAGATGCCTCAAAGGATTCCGAGCTGCCAAGAAAGTTAGTATTTTGACTTACTTCAAAATCTAAATAAAAAATATCTCCTTGGCTGTGTAATTCGATTTAATTCTATTCTGTTTTAGCGCTAACGACAAAATGAACGCCATGGAGCAAACTCTGCTGAAAGGGAAACAAATACAAGATGATTGCGCTGCTGTGGTGAAGAAGCTCCGCGCTATGCTTCATTCCGCCGAGGAGCAGCTGAGAGTCCACAAGAAGCAAGCGCTGTTTTTGACCCATTTAACCGCCAAAACGGTGCCCAAAGGGCTTCATTGTCTTCCTCTTCGCCTCTCGAATGAGTATTTCTCATTGAACGCATCTCAACAAGAATTCCCTAACAAGGAAAGGTTAGAAGATCCGAAGCTTTATCACTACGCCTTGTTCTCTGACAACATATTGGCAGCGGCTGTCGTAGTGAACTCGACTATTTCCCGAGCTAAGGTGAAAAAGGAAGCATTTTTAATCTAAATTCGACAACCTCGAAGTTTTTACGCACTTTTAAGCCTTTCTTTTTTCTTACAGGACCCTGCAAAACACGTATTCCATGTAGTAACCGACAGGCTGAACTACGCCGCGATGAAGATGTGGTTCTTGTCCAACCCGCCGGGTCGAGCCGCTGTCCAAGTCCAGAACGTGGACGAGTTCACGTGGCTGAATTCGAGCTACAGCCCGGTTCTCAAGCAGCTGGGCTCGGCGTCCATGATCGACTACTATTTCAAGAACCGACGGTCCGAGCCCGATTCGAACCTGAAGTACAGAAACCCAAAGTACCTATCGATCATGAACCACCTTCGGTTCTACCTGCCCGAGATCTTCCCCAAGCTCAGCAAGGTCTTATTCTTGGACGACGATATCGTGGTCCAGAAGGATCTCACCACCCTATGGTCCCTCGATATGAAGGGGAAGGTCATCGGAGTGGTGGAGACTTGCGGGGAGAGCTTCCACCGTTTCGACCGTTACCTCAACTTCTCGAACCCTCTCATCTCGAAGAAGTTCGACCCCCGGGCCTGCGGCTGGGCCTTCGGAATGAACGTTTTTGACCTCGACGAGTGGAGGAAGCAGAATATCACCGAGGTTTATCACAAGTGGCAGAACCTTGTGAGCTCATAACACTTCTCTAGCATCGTTCTTTCATGACATGAGCCTAATCAAACGTCGTATAATCCATGTTTTCGTCTTTTTTTTTTTCGTGTTAGAATCAAGACAGGCTACTATGGAAGCTCGGGACGCTGCCGCCCGGGCTGATCACCTTTTGGAACCGAACGTTCCCGCTGGACAAATCGTGGCACGTTTTGGGGCTCGGCTACAACCCTAACGTGCCCTTAAAGGAGATCGAACGAGCTGCCGTCGTACACTACAATGGCAATCTGAAACCGTGGCTCGAGATTGCGTTACCTCGATTCAAGAACTACTGGGCCAAGTACGTCGACTACGATCATCAGTACCTCCGTGAATGCAACATCACTCCTTAAATCCATCCAAGTACATATATATATATATCCATTTAGCTGAGGTGCTTATAGTAGTCATTTTTAGATTCTTGAATTTTTTTTGTTTTTTGTTTTTGTTATTTTATTCTCTGCGTTGTTTGTTGAGTTAAAGCTGCTTGAAATATAGAATGTTTTTGCCTATTATTACATCTGTGGCTGCTACAGTTCTTGCTGTTGCTTATATAACTCATCACCAACCCTATAATGATCCATCAATAATTGCAAGAATATTAATCAAATCTCAAGCTAGTCATTATTAGCATTATATATATATATTTAATTTATTTCAAGACCATCTTGCCGACAGTGGTATAGTTGAAAATAGATGAATCTCTTACATCATACGATAGCATTAATTGCTTGTCTTTGTATGAACTTGTGGAAGTATCTGAGGATAGTTTGTTTACGTGACAATACTTATATTCGATTTTAATATGTAAATTTATAGGGGCAATTACACATAAATACCTATTAGGATAAAAGTCCATCACTTAACTCCCCATGCAAGGTTTTCTATCTTTTAAGGACCAAATGGAAACATTTCATACACATAAGGACCAATTGGACGAAAATACCCCTCAAAACTTGCATTATTACCATTATACCTAGAATTTTAATTAAAATAAAAAACAGAAAAAAAGAAACAAAATCATATTTTGAAGTGACGAAACATGAACAACATAAACATCTCATTGCAATTCTCCCAAAATTGAACGCCTAAATCCAATACCCACGAAAAATCTCCACCTCCAAGGAACGATTTACGACATCTTCTATCGATTATTGCGTTTTTCGTTTCAAATCATCAGATCCAAATCGTTTCCAAATCATCGTCGCCACTAAAAATCGGTAAGCTTTCAATTAATTACTTGATTTGATTTATTCAGTCCAGATTTGAGTTATTAGGTCTGGATTATTGTGTTTTTCAAGCTTAATTTGGGGGTTTTTTTAGGTTAATCGATTAGGGCTTTTTGAAGCTTAAACTGAGTCTTTTTATTGCTCTTTTTTTTGTTCTTCAGGTTTTCAATTGTGGATGTCGTTTTATTTTTTATACATTATGTGTTTATTATTGGTACACGTTGTTTACAAATTTAGTACAATATATGCATTATAATGGTACATTATATTTCTGTAGATTGGTATTGCATGTTTAAATAGAATGGTAATGTATTTTGATTATGCTGCAATTGTTGTTTTCTATTTATGCAGTAATGATACTAAATACAAATTCAACCCAATGTCATATTTATTTCATATGTGGGTGTACGACCACATACCATATTTGGCACAGAAGCGAAAGAAGTACATGTTTCCACATATGTTCAGTTGGGTGGATAAATAGGTTTCGATCGACATCGAATTTGCAAAGGTACGCATGAGGGGGATGATGAGGTTATTTCAGACACACACGATGAGGTTTCTGCTGAGGGCCGGGTAGTGGTAAGGCACGGGAGATTAATTGTATGTTTGAGGGAAAAGAGGAGGAGGGTGATGCTCTTATTAGTGTGATTTTATATGTTGAATGTTGTTTATTTATTTTGAGACTATTTTGTTTGTTAGATGTTCTGTAAGAACTAGTTTTTAATTTGCTCGATGGTTATGTTGATTGTTCCATTCTTTTGTCCATATGTTGCATATAAGTTATGTCATTTTTTTTTCCAAATGTTGCATATAGGTTGATTCGTTTGTGGATATTTTGATTACGACATGTTTTTTATGTAGCTGTAATGTTGGATGTATTCTGACAACACATGGTGTTATGGCTAAAACATTTGTTATACTTGGAATTTTTGGTACGTTAACAATGTAAAAAAGGTACGGTAACCGTGTTTCCAAAATACTATATACGCCAACTAAATGGTACGCTAAACGCATTAAAATGATACGCTATATTAATAACTGTAAAAAGGTGCTAAAAATATAAAAAGTCAACATTATCAGTAGCTGACATTTTTAACGGTATATGGACCAAATTCTGACACTCACAGAAGTTCTGACACGCACAGAAAAATGGTACGCTTTGTGTATTTATCTTGGTACGACAAACTACTTAAATGTGGTACAATATATGTCCACTATAGGGTACAGTCATAAGTTTCTCAATGGTACACTATACATGCTATATTTGGTGCAGTTTATTAGGGTAAACGTTTTTCATCGCGTTCGAATTAGTTTTTCATGCAAAGCTTTTCTACTATACGCATATATATTATATGTTTCACTTGGTATTAAATTTGATGGTTTAACTCTTACACGCATGGTTTTATATTTCAAACCCCAAATTTCATAATAAAAGAATGATCCTTGTAAGAAAATAATCTATTGGGAGCTGGAGTTTAAACTACAAATCCATGATTTTGAGGATTAACTCATTAAATATGATACGAAATGAAACTTATAACATATTAACATATATTTAAGTGTTTTTGCATCGAAAATAATGTAAAATGCGGTGAAAAATGCTTATCCTAATAAGTTGTACCAAATGTAGTGTGTATATTGTACCATTAAGCAGTATGTGACTGTAGCTTCAACTGACAATATATCGTACCACATCTAAGTAGTTTGATGTACCTAAATAAGTAATGATATTGTACCAAGTTTTATCGATGCCCATAACACCTAGATAAGTAACGATACTTTACTTATTTATTATTTTTAGTTGACGTTCTGTACCCGTAATTAGTTGACGTTCTGTACTCGTAATTTTAGATATTATATAGACCGATAAAATTTAGTACGGTATCAAGACTTATCTTGGTAAGACAAACTACTAAAATATGGTATAATATATCTTCATACTAAGGTAAAGTCACAGGCTGCTCAATGGTACAATGTACACCCTATATTTGGTACAACTTATTAGGGTCATCGTTTTTCATCGCCCCTCGAATTTGTTTTTTGTGAAATCATATTTCTATATATATATATATATATATATATATATATATATATATATATACATCTGTTATATGTTTCACTTTGTATCATATTTGATGTATTAGCCCCTACACTCATAGTTTTATAATACAAATGTTTCAAATTTTCGAACTATATAGTGAAATATTCATATAAGGAACCATCTCTTACATTGGAGATTGGGTTTTAAACTACAAATTCGTGATTTTAAGGATTAACCCATTAAATTTGATACAAAATGAAATATATAAGATATTTACGTATACTGAAGTAGTTTTGCATCGAAAGTAATGTAAAACGCGACGAAAAAAGGCTTACCCTAATGTGCAGTATCATTTTTGTGAACGATAGAGTACTATATTTAACTTTGTTAGAGTACCTTACTACACTTATATATAGTACCACACATAAGTATGTTAGAGTACCAAAAATATTAAGTCTTCACAAAGATTTACTAATAGACATGCTACTGACACGTCCGATATTTTCTGACACTCGAACTTTTTCTGACATATCAGGATTTTTTTACAGAAATTTCAATTTTTTTAATTTTACACGACTTTTAGTTTGGTGCACCTTTTTAGTGCATTAGTAGTACCATTTTATTGCGTTTATAGTACTATTTTAAGTTGGTTGTAGTATCTTTTATAAATATGTAGTATTCAACAATGTAAGAAGTATTTCAGTTCAAATCCGAAAATAACAACTGTAACAGCCAAAAAATATGTCGTAACCATTGGGCGATGGCGCGCGGCGACCTCATCGCACTCGTGGCATCCACGCTGGCCAGCGATAGGCCAGTCCCGATGATAAGCGCGCGCCGACTGGCCACCAAGCCCAGTCACGGCCGGGAACTCAGCGTGCGCGCCACGACGACACACATGGGCGCGATTCTCGGCAGCAGCGCACACGCCATCGACACTCAACACGCGCTACAGCGCGTGGATCCGTCGGCGTTTCGATGTGGCCGTGCTGCGCCTCATCATCCTCAACCAGCCTGGTTCGCCACCAAAGTGAATTGAGGGAATTTAAATTTTATTTTCGGACAATCCACGATAAATTGAAAAGACCCACGTTGTACTGTCCTGAATCGAGAAAAATTGCGCAGGATTGAATCGTGAAAACCCACAATTTCTTCCACGTTTCTCTTTTCTTTTCCTTCCCCAACTTTGGTTTCTTCTTTTTCTTCTTTCATGGGAACCCCACAACGAACTGAGAAACTCACGACGTGCTGGTCTGGCCGAAGATAGACACGCTTGCTTTCTTTCCATTTCATCTTCTTCTTTCCATTTCATCTTCTTCTTCCACGTTTCTTCTTTTTTCTTGTTTCTGTTTTTTTTTCTCTTTTATTTTTTCAATTTTGTGTTATTCGATGGATTGTTTCATGGGGGTAATATCACTTAAATTCCCACCAGACAATTTTTCTATCACTTAACTCCCTTGTCAGGGAAAAATATCACTTAAGGACCAAGTGCAAACTTTTATATCATTTAAGGACCAAATGGACGAAAATACCCCTCAAAAGTTGCAATATTACGATTATACTGAGATTCTTGATTTAAATAGAAGAAAAAAGAAAAAACAGAATGAACCAAATAACGGGAGAAGAACCACACGATGTATCAAGCGATTCTCCAAAATTGAACGACGAAATAGAACACCCACGGAAAATCTTCACCTCCAATGGACGATTTATGATTTCCTCTCTCATTCGATCCCGGTACATCTCGTTTTCCATTTCAAATCGTCAGACCAAAATATTTCAAACCACATCATCGTCGCCATCAAGAAATCGGCAATTTTTATGTGTTAGCTTTTACGTAATTACTTGTTTCAAGTTATTGGGTCTCAATTTGTGATATTAGTTCTAGATTAATGAGGTTCTAAGTATAATTTTGGGCTTTTTTTGGTTGCTGCTCAGTTAGAAATTTTTAAAGCTTAAATTAGGTATATTCTTTACTGTTTTGGTGTTCATTAGGTTTTCCAATTAGGAATCTAGTTTTTTTACCTGCTGCTTGCAAATTTAGTACAGTATATGAATAATAATGATATAGTATGTTTATGTAGATTGGTACTGCATATTTGAATAGAATGATACTATAATTTGATTATGTTGTAATTGTCGTTTTTCGTCTATGCAGTAATGGCACCATTATAAATTCGATCCATGATATATTTCATCCGTTAAATTCAGAAACGGAAGAAGTATACGTTTCCTCAGATGTTTATATGAGTGGATAAATGGGTTTTGATCGACATCGAACTCGCATGATGCGATTGATGTCGATTGTAAGTGTTTTACTTTCTATCCACGAAGAGCAAGTTGAAGCTCGTGCAACCTATCAATATGTTGCCAGAGGTACGTGATGGTATTGTTGCTGGGGTCTGGTAGTGGTAAGACAAGTGACAATGAAAAGATTCTTGTCGAACACTCAACTTCGAGGAATAAACTGCTCTTATTGGTTGGGAATTCCGAGACATATTTGATACCATTAGAAAGCCACAGAAGTCTAGTTTCCAACAAAATTTTCGGCATTGAAAAATATTAAGAATGGATGGAGCTATGACCATTTGACTGTTGACTGCCAGAACATGATCAATCGCGGGAAATGGAAAGATCACCTAGTTTTTGGGTCCTTTTGCATCAAGTTTCGTTGATGTACAATCCTTCAATATTATTCATTTTATTCTTATTTTCATGTTTAGTTTTGGCAAATGAGGCACGAGTAATACAACCGTTATGTTGCTCATTTCATTCTTTTATCCACATGTTGCTTCATTTAAGTTATGACGTATCTTTTAGTCTGAAACATGCTAAAATATTATTTGTTATATCTGAAACTTTTGGTAGGTAACACTGTTAAACAAGGTATGATAACTGCACGTACATAGTACAACAAACACAAGTTAAATGGTACGGTAAACGCACTAAAATAGTATGCTATATTAATAGCTGTAAAAAATGCGATGAAAAATACAAAAAGGTTTGTATAAAATTATGACACGCACATATTCTGACACGCACGGAACTTTTTGAAACAAATTCTTACACGCATAGAAAAACTTGGTACACTATCGGTACCAATATTGATACGACAAACTACTAAAATATGGTACAATACGTCTCCACAATAAGGTACCGTCGATGGCTGTTAAATGGTACGTTGTGCACGCTATATTTGATACAACTTATTAGCATAAGCGTTTTTCGTCACAATTCGAATTGTTTTCATGCAAAAGTATGTCACTATACGTCAATATATGATATGCTTTACTTTTTATCCAATTTGATGGTTTAACCCTTTCACGTAGGGTTTTGTATTCACAAACTTCAAGTTTCATGATAAGAGTATGATCATTGTAAGAACATCTTACTATTGAAGTTTGGGTTCAAACTAAAAATCAACGATTTTGAGGTTTAACACATTAAATTTTATACGAAATGAAACATATATCATATTTACGTATACTAAGGTGTTTATGCATCGAAACTAACGTAAAACACGATGAAAAATGCTTATCCTAATACGTTGTATCAAATGTAGCGCATTTATTGTACCAGTTTGCAGCCAATGGTTGTACCTTATCGGGAGTATTACCATACCGTATTTCAGTAGTAAGGTGTATCAAGTATGTGCCGTTAATGTACCAAGTTTTACTGCCCCATATAATATCTAAAATTTCGAGTCCATAGCATCAACTATTAAATGTGAAGCCCTAAAGCCACTATATAAATGAAATATCAAACAAACATCTATAAATAAGTTAAAAAATTTGAATTAGCAAACATTTATACTATGTTGAAATAGTTGTTCTTATATTGTTCATCCACTTGTAGTAAATAAAACCATGAGTGTAGGGATTACTCTGTCAAATAAGATACAAAGTAAAGCATATAACTGATATACATATAGAAATATGGTTTTTAAAAAAAAAATTATATTGCCACGAAAAGCGTTACTCAAATAAGTTGTACCAAATATATCGCTTCTATTGTACCATTAGACAATTTGTGATGGTACCCTATTGTGTTGATATATTGTACCACAACTAAATTGTTTGTTATACCAAAATTTAGGATTTTCTGACATGGGAGATATATTGCACCTTTCTGACTAAGAAATTTTCTGTGCATGTCAGACCTTTTTTTGAGTCAGAGTATTCTTTCATATGTCAGAATTTGTTCCATAATACTGTTAAACTTGTACTTTTCTGTGTAGATGTCAGAATTTTCTTACTTTTTCGAATTTTTTATCACATTTTTACAACTTTTATTATAGTGTATCATTTTAATATGTTTAGTGTACCATGTAACTTATTTTTTCTGTACATTGTACGCACGGTTATCGCATCTTTTTCAACATTATTACTGTACCAAACATTCAGGGCATAACAAACACTTTAATACGAATCAGGCCTAATCTCATTGATTATCAAATACGAATCTCTTGCATTTATAGCTCGGTGTCGGGTAATGTATAGAAATATGGTAGGCTAACAACTCGTATAGGGGTACACAATATTCAGTAAATTGATACATGATTACAAACGATTTTTAGTTTTCCGGCTGAAAATGTCGCTTCATCGGTGTCCTAATTAAACTTACCTTAATAAAAACTCAAAGAGAAGTATATTTTAAGCAGAACTATCGTGAATTGAAGGAAATCGGAGTTTGTTCTTCAGTCGCTAACATGTGAGTTCATTAGCTCCAATACCAGAAACTGCTACAAACAATATAAAGGTACGCCATAATAAGCAAATAGATACCATAACAACAAATACACTGGTACACAATATACATCAAAATGGTACTACATAACGAATATGTAAAACCAAGCAGTAGAAACATCAGAACATTACTAAGAATAAAAATGCAGCAGTACAATTGCAGCAGAACATAAAGTTCAATAACAACCAGAGAACATGAAAGAAGCAAACCAGAGAACATGAAAGAAGCATAACATAAAAACGCATCATTTAAATTAGCGCATCGGAACATAAAAACGCAGCATTTACTACATACTCAAATCCAAACTTGATGAAATCCAATCATGAAAGATGCAAAATAAACTGCATAAAATACAGCAGCACAATGAGCATAACCCACGATTCGAAGCAAATCCCCGAGTACGACTATATCGAGCAAACCCACAAATGAATTGGGACTATTTTGATTTTATGTTCCAACAATCCACGATGAACTAAAAAGACCCATGTTTACAGACCTAAATCGAGATATCTAACGCATGATTGGACCGCAATTTCTTCTCCAATTTTTTTTTTTTTCATTTTCCACTTCCAGCTCTTTCTTCTTCTTCCTCCTCCACGAGAATCCACATTGAACTAAAAAACTCACGTGTTGCTAGTCGGACCGAGGAAAACTGCACTTCTTCCTCTTCTTCTTCTTCTACTTCTTCTACTTCTTCTCTTTCTTCTTCTCTTCTTCTTCTCGTTTTCTGTTTCTGATTTTTTCCTTTTTATTTCTTTTTTTTGTTTTTAACGTTTACCTACTTTGATTAGAAAAGAAAAGATAAAATAAAAATCATAAACTAAGGATAAAATTGTCTTTTCCGAGCAACTAGTCCTTATGTGTAAGAATTGTTTCCACTTGATCCTTAACTGATAAATATTTCTGACAAGGGAGTTAGTTGATAGAAATTTTAGCTGATAGGCATTTAAGTGAAATTCACCCTTGTTTCATTAAACAAAAGAAAAAATAAAATAAAAATAATAAAGTGAGGGCAAAATCGTCTTTTTAGAGAAACTGGTCCTTAAGTGTAATATATATTTCAACTTGGTCCTTAAATGAAAAAAACTTCTGACAGGGGAGTTAAGTGATAGTTTTTTAGACTGATAGGAATTTATGTGTAGTTACCCCAATTTAGGGGTAATTGCATTTATTTATTTATTCACTCATTTTTGTATTGATGGTTACAAGTTTGCCCGTCATTATATGATGCACCAGAAAAAAAAAAAAAGAATTAAAGTGGTCACATGCCAACATATATCGAGTTATGGCATATATTAAATCAACAGCTGTAATACCCTACGTGCGATTAAAGATGTAGATATAAATACGACCATCATATTAATATTTATTGAAGAAATATGAATGAATTCATATACATATAAGAACCATCATATATTTACATCATTTCATAACTATCGCAATAATTAAAAGAAACTCCTAGTCCTACTCCTAACTTCTAATCACTCTACTCTAATAAATAGGCCCAATATAGTCAAACGGGCACGAGATATAATAGTCACAAGCCCAACCCAATTGGTAGTTTGGGCCACATCATTGTTGAGTTTTTGGAATTAAACATACGAATCAAGAGGTGGATTAATCCATTGGAAGCTGAAAATCTATCATATTACTGACGATTAGGTTTAAATTCGATTTAGAATAAACTTAATCGGACTGAGAAGATCATCTCATAGCTGACGATGTGGGGATCTTTTAAAATATAGCTCTTGACCTGGTCAACTTTAAAAAACTAGCCCGGTTAATAATTTTTTTAAGTCAATAACATTCAATTTTAAGGGTATTTTGGTCATTTTTCATATTACCTTTGTGTGAACAGTAGGGTCTCGTACTATATATAAGGGGTCCCCTGAGCTACGGGACTCTTCTATATAGCATGGTACCCCAACAACATTGGGTTCCCCTGCTATATTTCGGGTCCCCTGAGCCACGGTACCCCTTCTATATAGCACGACACCCCATTCTAGCACGATACTCCCACAACATTGGGGGTCCCCTGCTATATTTCGAGTCCCTTGAGCCACGATATCCCTTTTATATAGCACGGTATCCTTCTAAAAAAAAAAGTATATGTTTTAATCAGGAATTGAACCCGAGACATATTACTTAACTGGCTGACTATCCACCCACCCACCCTTATACATTTTGCTTTTAACATATCTATTTCTTTGTGGAGTCCAATTAGTAAGGGTATAATAGACATTTTATACTTACGTAAATAATCCGACGATTTACTTAAATAATCCGACGATGAGTTCATATTTAGTTAAGTCATAACTTTGATGAAGCGTGGAGATTACTGTAGATTTGTATAAAGATAGCTTCCGTCCGAAAAAAAAAAAAAAAAGCTATGGTTCACGTGAACTCAAAGATATGGATGAATGGCTATCTATAAATAATCATTATATATGTAGCACTATAATTTATCAATGTATATATCAATTTTCATTGAGGTCTTCTTCAATCCTACCAAAAACCCACCAATTTGATCCAATGACCATTCCCAACTCTCTTCTTCTTCCCTTCATTGTTATTACAACTTCACCTCTCTTACTACTACTCCCAACGTGCACATTAAGTACGACGATTCCAACCAAAGCCACCGCTTCACTGGCCGCTCAAATCTGCAAACACACATCCAACTTCACCTTCTGCCGTGACGTCATTTTCTCGGACCCACGCGCCGCCGAGGCCGACGGATACCTACTCTCCACCATGGCCTTCCGGCGGGCGTACGCCGCTGCTGCGGACACCCGCGAGTACATCGAACTGAAGCTCAAGGCGGCGGCGGGGGTACGGGCGGCGGGGCTCGGCGAATGCCTCGGTTACTACCGAGCAGCCGTCGGGGCTTTGGTTGAGGTGATGGGCAACTTGGACTCGGACACGTTTTACGGGCTGGATAAGTCGGCTGCCGACGTTGAGGGAAGTGCACGCGCCTGCAAGGCGAGTGCGGTGGGTTCGCATTTGTACGATGTGGTGGAGAGGAGTGAGGAGCTGATTAAGGTTGCTAACGTTTGTGGGGCCGTATCGAAGCTTTATGCTTATGTTTAGTTAGGCTATGATATTACAACTTCTTCCTATGATTGTGTATATAAATCTTAATTATTTATTATTATTTAATTTAGTTGAATTATAAATTCAATTAGGTTTTCATAGAATACTCAAGTGAAAAATACTAGAAAATTGAGCTGGATTTTGATGCTTTTGTACAAACATGCTAATCAGAAAAAGACAATAAACACGATAAAATAGTTAATCACATAGGGACCTAACTTTACAAGGCATGTCAATAATCTATATGTTAAAATAAATTAAAATCCAACTAGCATGTTTTCGAAATTAATATATATATATATATATATATATATATATATAATATGAGCTTTGAACTTCCCGGAATATTACCTAGAAGATTCCTTGGCCGGCCATCGTCTTCGTGCTTGTCATTTTATGTTAATTCTAGGTATTATATATATTTATTTATATTTTGGCAATTTACAGTGAAATTAGTTATTTAATTATAGGTTTATCTACATGAATAGTAAATAACGCATTTTATGTTCCTTTCCTTACATTGAAATAATCTAAGAGATCTCTCTCTTCGATTAATCCATCTTTCTCATCGATTAATTCGTCGAAATAATTAATGTTCATCACCCTTGATTTTTCGTCGTATCCTTACGAACAAAGGGAAAAATCTAGAAGAAGCTTGAAATGGTACACATTTGAAGATTTCGAGGTTCGCGGGAGGGAATTTTGCTGATATATGTGAGATTTTGTTGTTTTGCTTCTCCGTGTATTAATTTTGTGGTAAATATTAATGCGTTGATCTACGATTTTTTAGGATCGTTTTAGTGGCTCATATGTTTCACTTTGAAATCAAGGTTTGTGATCAAGGTTGTTAGTTTTCATTGTGTGTTTTAAGATTGATGTATAGCTGAGGAAATTGTTTTTACTTTTGCACTTGACTGTTGCTATTGATAGTGCAGTCTGCTGTATATTTAGTTAGGGAAGCTTGTAGTGATGGAAACTTTGGTTCTTCACACAAATGAAAAGCTCTTTCTCTATTGCTTCTGTTATGAAGTTCGTATGTCACGGGCGAAAAATGGGGTTTTGAGGGCAACTTTCCTTGTCTAAGTCGATTTGATAGGCTTTTGCTAAGGGTACTGCTCATACAAGAAGAAAGGATTGGCAATTTCTTTTTATATAAAAAACATTGTATTTTTTTATGCTTAGGATGGCTGTTAACCATTTGAATCTGTGTGTTGCCGTGTTTGTTGGGTCTGAGTCTGTGTATTGATATTACGATATCCGATTGCTGTCTAATGATATAAGTAATCAGATCAAGGGTGTTTCTGAACTCCAGCTTCGTTCTTGGACAGTTAAGTTGCTCAAAATCGGCTGTTAGACTTGTGATTCAAGCAGGATGGATAATAGCGGTGGAGATGATATGGACAGCTCCTCAAATTTGGCATCAAAGCAGAGACTTCGTTGGACAAATGAGCTTCACGAGCGATTTGTTGAAGCTGTGACAAAACTCGGTGGGCCAGATCGTAAGTTATTTGCAATCTTGTTTTGCTTTGCCTTAAGATCGTTTGTTATCATCCCTTTCGTTCTTTTTATGCTGTCCTGCTAATGTTGTAAAATATGCTATTGGGATTCATGTTCTGAAAAAATAATTAAAAGTAAAAATAAAATAAAAAATACTATCTTCATGGTAAGCTTTCATGATATCTGTGGTGACTCCTTATATCGGTCTTAATTTTCCAATATGCTGGCATTGAAAACTTCTGAAGTATTAATTTCGATTCCAGGAGCCACCCCTAAAGGTGTTCTTAGAGTTATGGGAGTACAAGGGCTAACAATTTACCATGTAAAAAGCCATTTGCAGGTAGGTTGCCCATCACATAAAAGCACTTTCGAGAATATTTTTATTCTGTAGAACTTATTCAACGGCATGTACTGCTATTGGAACAGAAATATCGGCTAGCCAAGTTTCTTCCAGATTCTTCATCTGATGGTGGGTTACATTATAAGTATTATTTACTTAATATACATCAATATACGTATATATCTGATATTGTTTCATATTCACCATTTCCACAATTTCGATGATGCACGTAGATGGATATTTCTTACCCATTCATTTCTTGTTTCTTATCTCTCGATATCCTCTATAGGGAAAAAGATTGAAAAGGACTCTGGAGATACGCAATCCACGTTGGATGGATCTTCGTAAGTGGGGTTATGCTTTCATAGTTTTGCATTGTCATGTTTATGCTTTCTTCTAAACAGTATTTCAACCACTTGAGTTCTGATAATCCTCTTTGTATATGCTGATTGCCTATGCTCTTATGGTTACTATGGATGTAGTGGTATGCAAATAAGTGAGGCACTTAAGCTGCAGATGGAAGTTCAAAAGAGGCTCCATGAGCAATTAGAGGTATTTTCCATCTGATTGATGGCTAATTATTGTTTTGTGCTCCCTACTTAAAGCACAAAATATAGACTCTCATAGAACTAACCAGCAATAACCCATTCAGGTCCAAAGGCAACTACAACTACGAATCGAAGCCCAAAGCAAGTACTTACAGAAGATTCTCGAAGAACAACAGAGGATGAGCGGAGCTCTCTCCGAACCACCTGGCTCGGGATTATCCGATCCTGGGCACCAAAACAACAGTGCAGAGTCCCATCATAAAACCGAACCAGCCACCCCCGTCCCAGCCTCCGAGCCCCCTTTTCTCGATAAACTTACCAAAGAACCAAACAAGAGCCACTCCATCGATGAATCGTTGTCCGAGCCACAGACTCCCGACTCTGGCTGTCACGGTGGTGAACAGAGATTATCGAAGAAGCCACGCTTAGATGCCGATGAAGAAGAGCTCACCAGGCTAGAAATGGTGCCCATGCATTCGATGCTCGGGTCGAGCTTGAGCCCGCCTTATCAGCCGAACCATAATTGGTTTTCTTGATGAAGTTATTGTCTAATGGGCTGAAGAATCATTCTTGCATTTCAAGATTAAGTAAGCATTTGTTGTTGTTGTTGTCAAATAAAATTATTGCGGAGTGAGGATTGTGTAATGATCCCATGATGGGATTGAACTTCTTTTAGTAGATTATCTATCACATTATTTATTTAAGGTTGTAATGTCATTTTTTTTTATTTAACTTGCCTGTTAAAACATGGGGAATTATTCAATTTTCGATAACATTAAATTGGAAATACCAAGATCTTTTTTTACTAAAATTACTTCGACTGTTTTGTTTTGGCTTCATAATTTTACCTTGCTTTGTCACTCCAGGAAATTAACAAAATTATAAATTTTAAATAAATATTTGATTAAAGAAAATAAATAAATCTCGCCACTCAAAATAGAAATTTTGGGGCTTCTTTCCTGATTGAGATATCAGAACTTGAAGATCGAGCTTGTTGGACTTGATTAGATTTAGAGCTAAATCTTTCGATTAGAGGCTGACGAATCTGTTTCAACAATTTGTTCCTCAACAATTTTCGTCGTTGAAAATGAAGGAGTTGGAAGGTCAGAATTTCCCTTTTATTTGTATATGTATTTTCTGCTTAATTATGCTAAAATTGGGTTGAATTATGATTCAATTTTGCTTACTAGGGCTATATTTATGAGTACAAGTTTCCAATTCTGATCGTCTGATTGGAATTATTTTTTTTTCGTTCTGTGAATTGAATAACATATATTTATGATTGAGTACCTCATAGGTTCTTAACTTATCTTAAATCTCAGCGTTGATTGTTTTCACCTGTTCTTTTCGAATATGTTGCAGCTCAGAAAGTTCGATTATAAATGTCATATCAAGAAGAACAAGTGGCTTATGGTGATGCTGACTATGAGATGGGGGAGGAGGATGTTTATTTTTATGGTAGAGTAATGGGTGATTCGGAGTCTGAAGAGGAGGATGATGATGAATATGGCTATTTGGTTTGCTCCATCTTCGTTAACTTGAAATGCGCCTTATTTTTGTTTCCTTATGAGTTTTGTTTTTTCGTAGGCAGAAAAGTGATGAATATTTGTGTTTACTGTTTAGGATAATAGGGTCACGGATACGTCTGCAGCTGAGGCACGGCATGGGAAGGATATTCAAGGAATTGAATGGGAAAGGATTAGCATGACAAGGGAAATGTATAGAAAAAATAGATTAGAACAATATAAGAATTACGAAACATACCTCATTCTAGTGAGGGACTAGAGAAGGTAACACATAGTAGCTTGGTTTTTAAACTCATTTTTCAGTTAATCCATTAATTTTATTTTTATTTTTTTTTTGTTAATTTCCATTTTGGATATGTCAGGAATGCAAGTTAACAAGGAAAGATGGGGAGTATTATCAGTTCTGGATGAACACTAGATCAGTAAAATCAACTATTCTTCATTTCCAGGTAAGGGGTATCTCCACTGTTTTCTGACTGATTCGATTGATTATCAATTAAACTGTTGATTAGTTGAGGTATAATATTTGCATATATTTTCACATTTAAAAAAGTACACATGCCTATATGCTGTTATGCATTATTTAAAGTAGGCCCTCTTCTACAGTTTTCTTATCTGTGTATGATCGTGCTTATTCATCTGTGCCATATGGCTTGCAGCTGAGGAATCTTGTTTGTTCAACGTCAAAGCATGATGTTTACCTTGTGTCGCATTACTCCATCATTCACTGGTCTTCATTGAGTTCCAAAAAGACAGAAGTCCTGGATGTTTCTGGTCACGTCTTTCCCAATGAGGTGCATATCTTTTACAATCATCAATTGAAACAACAAAGTTATATTTTTGTTTATTTTTCTAGTGAATAATGGCTGATTTAGATTTATATCCTTTTATAGAGATACACTGGAAGCTTATTAGAAGGATTTAATCAGGCTCAAGTAAGTACTCTGGCTGTCCGCAATAATTTGTTGATTACTGGAGGATTTCACGGGGAGCTCATCTGTAAGGTATTCTGCTCGACAATCGATATCGAGGATTGACTGTTAAACTTCCTTTATTCTTTTTCATCATAAAATAAAGTACTTTGGAGCAAATTTCCTGTTTGTTTTCTTTTTGATGGTTGAGCAATCCTCATTTGATGCAGTATCTTGACCGGCCTGG
Organism: Lindernia subracemosa; assembly: GCA_028392965.1. Classification (NCBI taxonomy): domain Eukaryota; kingdom Viridiplantae; phylum Streptophyta; class Magnoliopsida; order Lamiales; family Linderniaceae; genus Vandellia; species Vandellia subracemosa. The sequence goes on from JAQPCC010000032.1 coordinate 474,503, forward strand.
CGTTATCTTCTGTGCGCGGACAACTTATGATGATAATGCTATCACAAATGCAATTGAAATCTATGATAGTCCAACGTGAGTTTTTTTTTTCTTGGCATTTTGACTACCCTGCCGTCTGATCAGCATCTATATTCTCTTTCCTCACTCAGAATTCCCTTGCACCTCTTTACATTTGTTCTCTCTTCAATTTTCTTGTAATGAGCAAGGCTAATATCTTATTACGTTATATAGATTAAATCTCCATTGATATATGGAACTAACTGGGTTTGAAACTTCCAGTGGTGGCGCAATTCATTTCGCAGCTTCAAACAATGATGGTGGAGTACGGGATTATGACGTAGAGAGATTTCAGCTTGTTAATCATTTTTGTTATCCATGGCCTGTAAATGTGAGTCCTCTTTACTTATAACATATAATTGGATATGAAATGGTATGGTATGAACATTTATAATTGGTACAAGTAGCTGTTATCTTTTTTGAGTATGATGATTGCTAATGCTTCTTCACATTAACCGTTTCTCTATCTATGTGATTGCAAAATTATCCCGCATGTTCTAATACCTTGTCACTGTGAGGAAACTTACGTGTGGCTGATTTGTGGAAATCCCTCTTATGGTGTATGTTGTCTTGAAAAATTCTGAGAACCTAACATTTACAATTTTGAGGGGGATAGCAACATACCAAAGACGACTTCCACCCTTTTTGCCATAACCATGTAATTGACGACGAGGTTTATTTCTATTCTGTTTCTCAGCATACCTCTCTCAGTCCAGATGGTAAACTCATGGCTGTCGTCGGAGATAATCCCGACGGGATGCTCGTGGACTCGCAAACTGGCAAGGTGACTGAATTTGCTAATGACTCTTGCTCTTCCACCCTCCCAAAACATATATATTCGGTTTACTGACAAGTGATCAAGAATCTGGCATAAGCTGAATCGATCTATGTTGTCTGTGTGCAGACCGTAGCATCTCTTTGTGGACACCGTGATTTCTCTTTCTCTTCTGCTTGGCACCCAAATGGTTACATGTTTGCGACGGGGAACCAGGACAAGACTTGCCGTGTGTGGGACTCTCGGAATCTGTCGAAATCTATCGCCGTACTTAAAGGAAACTTAGGTGCCATTCGATCTATCCGTTTCACGTTGGACGGGCAGTTCATGGCCATGGCCGAACCGGCCGACTTTGTCCACGTGTACGACGTGAAGAACGGTTTCGACAAAGAGCAAGAGATCGACTTCTTCGGCGAGATCTCTGGAGTTTCTTTCAGTCCCCATGACGGAGATTCTCTCTTCATCGGAGTGTGGGACCGCACTTATGGCAGCCTTCTTCAGTACAATCGATGCAGAAACTATTCTTTTCTTGACACCACCTTCTGAAGACATTTGGAAAGAGGTACAAAATAATGTTAAGTTTTCTATTGTTTATGTGAGATCGCATATTCGAAATTGTATTGTTAGAAATGTAAGATTGTTATATGTTATTGGAACTGAAACATTTTCATAAGTTGGGATGGAACTTATGAAGGCTTTTGATAACATGCTCATTGATTGTGTATAAAATATCAAATTCCTTGCGAAATAATTTCATGCTATTTTAATTATTTTTATTGAAATTTGTCACATAAAACCTCTTTCAAAGTCATGTTTAGAAAAGTCTTATTGTTATCGGATCGATTTCACTTTAATTTGATTATCGTAATTTATGCGAATTTAAGACAATGAAAGTCCGTCGTCTTAATAGCCAACAATAAAATTTAAATTCGATTTAAATTTAATTTTCTTGAAATGTGGTAGCTATGATTCTAATGGGATACTTCTTAAAAAAAAAAGGGGAAATTTCGGTTGGTAATACTGTGTTTAATCCTTTTTCAGTTGGTGTCCAAAGTTATTTTCAATTCCGTTTGATACTCATGTGTTTAAGCATTTTCTAGTTGGTGCCCAAAGTATTTTTCGATTCCGATTGATATCTCTGTGTTTAATCCTTTTCCAGTTGGTGCCCAAAGTATTTTAAATTTCGGTTGGTAACCCTAAGTTATGACAAAACGTAACCCCGCGATTTTAAAAGACTAAAAATGAGATCTTTAGGTATATGAACCGTTTTTTATGTTTTCTATAATTCCGTTAGCAACTAACATGCCTACACCTAAAGATCATATTTTTTAGTCTTTTAAAATCGTGGGGTTATGTTTTGTTATAACTTAGGGTTATCAACCGGAATTTAAAAATACTTTGGGCACCAACTGAAAAAGCCTTAAACACAGGGTTATCAATCGGAATTAAAAAATATTTTGGGCACCACCTGAAAAAGGCTTAAACACAAGGGTACCCATCAAAATTAAAAAAAACTTTGGACATGAACTGGAAAAACTTTAAACACAACGCTATCAATCGAAATTTAAAAAAAAAAGGCAGACTTAAGAACGCAAATGGAATGGGCCCAAAAAGAATAGTTATTTTATACCCACCAAAAATACCAAAAGGCATAACCGAGAAGCCTGTAACAGAAGGTCAAGTAACATAGCCAAAACCCATCGGTAGTAATGGCCGCCGTGAACCCACCACCTTCTCCGCCGCCGATTAGTGTTCACGCGGCGGTACAGCCGCTGTCTTTTTTGTTGGGCACTTGGAGAGGACAAGGGGAGGGAAGTTTCCCCACAATTACACCATTCAAGTACACAGAAGAGCTTCAGTTCACCCACTCGCCAGCCAAGGTATTCACTAATCTCCATCTCCACAATCTTTCTTGTCTCAAGACTCAGACCAGTGCTTAGTATCTGTAAGAATCGTTGCAAGCTTAAGTTGATAGAGATTGTTTTATATATTTATATATTTTCTTTCCAAAATCCGATTTGTTGGGTGGGCACATCCATCCATATGAACATTCTAACGAGTCATCTTAGAAGACTCAACACTGTTAAGATAACATATGCCAATCGTACGGTAAGCTCATTCATTACACCTTAAACACACAAGGTGTTATTTAGAAGTCCCAAAAGTTAACTGAATTATTACATGTATAGTTATTGTAGCATTGCTATGAAGAATTAAGCATTAATTATGTTTCTCGAGGGAAGCCCGTAATATCCTATTCTTCAAAGACGTGGAAGCTGAGCAGTGGCGAGCCAATGCACTCGGAGAGCGGATATTGGCGACCTAAGCTCGACGGTACTATCGAAGTTGTTATTGCTCAGAGCACTGGCCTAGTCGAGGTTCAGGTATATAAGCCAAATGCTCAACCTTTTTTCTTCAATGTTCTATGTAAGGCGTATTCTTGATCAGATTCTCAGCCAATTCTTCGATGAGGGAATAAACTCTTCTGCTACTTTTACAGAAAGGAACTTATGATGCAGAACGTAGAAGTGTGAAGTTGAATAGCTCGCTTGTCGGGAACGCCTCCAAGGTACTATTTTTACCAGAAGTATATTAAGATTGTGAGTTTGAGTTAGGGCTTATGTTAAAAATTGTCTGAATCTCATATCGACGGCAGGTTCAAGAGATACACAGAATCTTCGAAATGGTTAACGGCGAACTGACCTACGTAGTCGAAATGGCCACGAATGCTACAAGCCTACAACAGCATTTGAAGGCTTGCCTTAAGAAGATATGAAGAAATTATAAGCTAATTCTTATGATTATGATGCTGCAAATGTCTTGGTCTGAAACAGTATAAAGCTCAAACAATATACAGTAAGCTACTGAGGTTTTCATTACAACTTATATACTCTAAACCTCATCTGTGTCTAGTGAGTTCAATGTCGATCAATCCCTATAGATATTTCACGAACCCGATTGTATAAAACCCAAAAAAAAAAAAAGCTACATACGACAAGCGAAAACACGAACATATACACCGACGAATTACATCTACTATGAACAAGCAACAAAGCAATCTTGACTCATCGCCAAACCTTGATGATCCAAAGTCTCTATCACCGCTCTATAAAACTCGACCCACGAAGAAGCTCCACAATCCATGGGTCCGGCCCACGAAAACGTCGGGTTCGGGCTCGCGGGACAAGCGGCTACAAGGTCCAACACGGAAGCGGCGGGCTTCAACTGCTGCGGAAAATTGAAGGCCAAGTTATCGACTTTGTGCTCGTATATCTTCCCATTCCTATCCAACTTATAGTGCGACGTGCCTTGAAACTCTCCTTTGGCTTCCCAAGGGACGCGAGGAACACCCCGCAAGTTCCATCTTATCAGAATCTCATTCTCCGACAGCTGCCAAATCCTTAGCACGTCCAATGATATCTCTTTGAACAAAACTCTTCCGTGGGACCTTAAAGCCCAGAATATCAATCTGTAGTTTTCGATTCCGACGAAGGTGTTTAAAGGGTCCCTAAACGTTATATCATCCCTGCGAACCAAACGCAGAAAGGAAAGGCCATACACTCAATCAAGAAGCTCAATCCAATAGGCTCAGACAATAAACGAACGATTCATTAAATTAATGCAATCCCAACTCCAAGAATCACAAATTAATAAAAGGGACACCTATAAATATCATAATTAAGGTCTTTAGCGAAGATCAAAGGAACGTCTTCACGAAGGGTCCTCACGGCGGATCCCAAATTGACATAAAAATCGCTTCTTGGGTCAGTATTCTTGTCCTGAGCAGCTGGGGTTTGGTCGACATGCGAGACGCGGCGCTGTGGAGGCGGTGGTTCGAGCTTGGTCTGTGGTGAAGCGGCGGAAGAAACAGACGGCGGCGGCGGTGGTGGGACAGTGAGCAGTGAGGATTTATACTTGGAAGAAATTATAAGAGCTGAGGAGAAGTTGGATAGAACATGCGCCATATTTGTTTGGTCTTTTTTACTACGAACGTGCTAGAATAGAAATGGTCTTATATTTTAGTATTTGTGGAGGGGGGGAAAGTTCGTCTCCTTATTGTGAACATGGCTCAGAATTCAGGAAAAATTATTTATTTATTTATTTTCAAGTATATTTAAATTAGTTATTTTGTAATAGCCTTTCCAATGTGATAATGATATAGTGAACAATAATATTATTACAATCTTGAGAGAGAAGGGTATATTTGGGATTTTAACTGTCCGCTTGGTTAGACTTGCACTTTATTACAACTTAGCTAAGGGTTTACACACTGTCGGAAGGAAAAGGCCAAAGTTTGAAGAGGAGACGAAATCTAGAAATTTGGGAAATTGCAGGTAATGATCAATGAGATTGCCATAATTGCTGGATAAATGATTATAATATTTCCATAGTTCTCGCAGTCCTTGATATCTATTTATTTATCTTGTGTGAAAGTGGAAGCTGCGAAATTTTCGGATTTAGTCAACTGTTCGATTTTTAACAGCACTTGCGAGGTAAACCCTGCTGATACATCGATTCATCGGATTCCGATCTGGGTTTTCTTTATTACAATCGGCGTACGCTATTGTTCTTCAATTTCTAGTTCATGGTGGTGTTTTCATTTTGTTTGTAGAATTAGGGCTTTATGTAGTTGTGCGGTTTGGTCGTTGATGGTTAGTCTTTTTTGCGAGAATTGTTACTTATTAAGCAGAGCTTCTCAGGCAATAACCGGCTGGTAATAAAAGTCTTTTCTTTTGGTGCTATTTTGTGCTGGGAATGATTATAAGAGAGTTAGATTTTTAATTAATCAAATGGTGATTCGTTTTGTTTTTTCTCTTGAACCTCATCCGTATATGTATTTGGCTAATGGGAATGATTCAAGATTTTGGTTTTCGATGGATGTGTATCGATTTGTATAATTCTGCAAAATTTTGGATGAAGCTTTTCGTTGAAGTTTAATGTGTCGGTGGAAACATTAACAGCAAATAGATTTGGGCTATAAATGCACCAACCTTATTGCAAGGAATAGATTGTTAGGAACGGATTGCCAAGTTTCATGAATTTGTAGTCATCTGTATATTAAATGGGAATTTTTTCATTCTGTTACTTCAATAACGTGAAGCAAAGGTGTAATTGTTTTTTTCATTACTGGATGATTCTTTTGAAATAATCTGAGTGATACTGTAAAGTCATGTATAGATAAATATATGTTTATTATAATATATTTTTACGACCTTCTGTCCATCTTTATCAACTTCGATCTTTTTTACTTGATCTTTGTCTTCTTCTTTGGCACATCCGTCATTCATCTCATTAAGAATTTCAATGTTTCCTCCAGGTTTAATTGGGAAAATGATCCGTGGCGTCGACATTTATGTGTTATTTAAGTACTGCTAAGGTTGTCCTCAAGCAAAGTCTTTGCACTGGGGTGAGGATTGCTGCACTTCTCGTTGGACTTTGCAAGTTACTTATATTGTGGGATCACCATTTCTTCCTACTTGGGTTGCATTCAAAAGAGGAGAAGATTGAGAGTTTTCGTATGGATCCATCAAAAAGTCACAATTTCGTTCAATATAATTCTTCAGAACGCAGAATCGAGGACCATGGTTCTGAATCACATTTATACAGGATGGATCCTTCCGCTCATATGAACATGAACTTTGTGCCTCCTGAGATTAGTACTACTTCAGAAACTAAACCTGTACTTAACTACTCTATACAGACTGGCGAGGAGTTTTCTCTTGAATTTATGCGTGATAGATTCAACCCACGGCCTCCGTTTATCCCTAATATATCTGGTAATTCCACATATGCCCCTAGTTACATGGATCTTCAAGGCATTTTAGGCATCAGTCACACTGAATCTGGAAGTGGTTACAGGGAGATTCATCAAGGGAATTCTTTTTATCATGGGGACAAGGGCGGGGATCAGGGCTCTTCTCAGTCATTGCATTCTTTACCACGTGCCACGGAAAATCTCAGCAGCAACTCCGCCATTATGAACTCATCGTTGGGTACATCTAATAGCTCTTTAACGAAGCTTAAAATCCTGTGCAGTTTCGGTGGGAAAATACTTCCTCGGCCAAGTGATGGAAAGTTGAGGTATGTTGGCGGGGAAACGCGGATAGTTCGGATAAGCAGGAACATCATGTGGAGGGAATTGTGGCAAAAGGCAACTGCAATTTATGACGAAACTTGTGTTATAAAATACCAGCTCCCTGGCGAGGATCTTGATTCTTTGGTTTCTGTATCGAGCGATGAGGATTTGTCGAACATGATGGAGGAGTGCAACATACTCGACGATGGGGACGGGTCGAAGAAGCTTCGCATGTTCCTTTTCTCTCCCAGTGATTTGGACGAGGCTCATTTTGGCATAGTCACCTCTGGAGCTGATTCTGAGATGAAATATGTTGTTGCTGTCAATGGAATGGACATTGGACCAAGGAAGAGCTCCACTTTATCTAATCTAGCAAGCACATCTGGCAGTAATTTGAATGAGTTTGAGAAGCTGAATGTTGAGAACAGCTCAAGTAGGATTGCCGCTGATTATGTTGGGGTCAGCAAATCAAGTGTAGCAAGCTTTGCTGTACCGCCGGCGTCAACTGAATCGTCAAGATTGAATCCGCCGAGTTTTTCCAAAGGTCACGAAAATGATTTGCACTTCTACCACGGGCAGACTATGCGGAATGATGTGGAAATCAATAATCCTCCACAACTTGGTGGCCATAATTTGAACCCTTCTATACGTACGCCTTCTGACGGTGCGATTGAACAGTCCTCGGGACCTGCATTTAAGCAGAAAGGTGCTGAAGAGAAGCCTGTGAGTTACACGAGAACGCAAGGTTTAAGGCCACCTGAAGATGGGGCAAAACTGAGAGTCGATGATCAAGTGCAGCATGATGATGAAACTCATCAAATTGTGCCTGGTGAGCACCTTGTCCCAATGAACCCTCGTGGGGATACTACGAAAGTTAGTCCTCCTGTTGAAGAGTCATCTACGGCAGTCCCTAAGGTAAACACAGAATTTTCTTCAAAGATGTCAAAAGTCAACGTGAAGGCTGAGGACGTGGTTCATGCCACTAAACCCGCTGGCACTAATAATCCACATGAGTTGCTGCCTTCGTCAAGTAGCAAAGATATGCTTACCTCTGGCAATGCTTCTCTTCCCGAATCTGTCAACTCAGAGTCTGATCCTACTGATTTGAGCTATTTAGAGTCTTCAATTCCTCAGAGGACCTTCCATTCTGAGTGGATTCCTCGAGAGCAAGCAGGTTTGCTTAGCAGAATATCCAAATCTGATGATTCTCGTAATTCACAGTTTCTCGTGAATCAGTCGCATGCTGATGCCTCACAGTCTGGAGCCTTGCAAGATGGGAATCAGTTAAATTCTAAAGAGACGGCTGTTATTTCCGGAAAAACTGCTGAACTCGAAGCGCTTGATAATGATCTTTCCAAAATGCAAAAGCCAAAGGCTGTAGAACATGATGTTAGAGACGTTTCACGCGAAAATCATGATCTTAAAGAGGGAGTGGTAGTTGGATCGGAGTTTCCTGCGACGGGCCACGAGGCTTCGGTAGAACATCATGAAGATCCTTCTGTTCATTGGATCAACGATGTTGCTAATCAACAGAATGCTAGTGATGTCCCTCAGCATTCTCAACCTTTGACATGGACTGGTACACGGGAAGAAACCAGCGGTGGTATTACTGGACCCAAGCAAGGCGATATTCTTATAGATATCAATGACAGATTCCCCCAAGATATTCTCTCTGATATATTCTCCAAGGCTGTTCTCTCTGATACTTCATCGGATTTTGGTCCTCTGAAGAGTGACGGAGTTGGCGTAAGCGTGAACATAGAAAACCATGATCCTAAACGCTGGTCTTTCTTCCAGAGACTGGCTGGGGACGAGTTTGCACGAAAGGACGTTTCTCTTATGGACCAAGATCATGTTGCCTATTCCGCTGGACTATCGAATGTTCAAAGGGAGGATCCTATGGGTTATGACTTTCCACCGCTGGTGAGAGATGGGACTCTTACTAGCCATAGAGAGAAAGGCATCACTGAGGCAGGTGCTCCCGTCTCTACAGTTGTTCACACCGATTACACCGCATCACATTCACATATGAAGGTTAGCGATGCCATGCAATACGATGACCTGATGGATAATATGAGAGATCTTGAATCAGAATATGCGGTAAATTACTTTCGATCAATAGTGTCTTTAAATGAACGTGGCGCTGCCGTAAAATGATATTTGACGATTTTTTATTCTACCATAGGAGGGAACCAGAGATGTTGGTGCGCCTCCTCTAGATCCATCTTTGGTTGATTTTGATATCAACTCATTGCAGGTTTGTTTTACTTTTGCAAGATTGGAATTCTCCTTGTGATGATGTATTGTGGTGCTTTGAAAATCCTTGCTGCGCATTGTTCCATAAAGTGTCAGAAAGTAGTTCATCCATTTCAATCTGTTGTTTTTATTTATCATTGTTGTTGATTATTGCTGCTCACTGTTTATAGCAAGACCTCATTTGTTACATTGCTGTCAATTATTTTTCGACTGGTTTTGATTTTTCACATTTAAATTTGATTCATTTTATCATTTTTCTTGCTATTTTAGTGAATCTACTTGGTTTTGCATAATTAAGTGAATTAATCTGCTTAGTTATTTGTTTTAACCATGACAGACTTTCATTGTTGAAGATTTATACCATGCCGAACTGATATAATCAGTGCTATTATAGTCTATTTTGTAAATTTCGCGAAAATGGCAGATCATTAAAAATGCGGATCTTGAAGAATTGAAAGAGCTTGGGTCTGGCACATTTGGAACTGTCTACCATGGAAGATGGAGAGGCACTGATGTTGCAATCAAAAGGATAAAGAAGAGTTGCTTCACTGGTCGACAGTCAGAGCAAGAGAGACTGGTTAGAAATCATAAATTGCGACAATTTTCACCCTTGTTAAATCTCAACCAATGACTCATATGCTTTCTCCATTTTGCTCCGAAACTTCAAAGATCCAATTTTTAGATGCTTGAGATTGTTGACTTTTGGGATTTCTTATCATTCTGAATTTAGATTCATCCGTTATGCCTAAATATGTTATTGGAATAATATCATTGCCAGACCATTGAGTTTTGGAGAGAAGCTGAAATTCTCTCAAAGCTTCACCATCCAAATGTGGTTGCATTTTACGGTGTGGTGCAAGATGGACCTGGGGGAACATTGGCAACTGTAACAGAGTACATGGTCGATGGCTCCTTAAGACATGTCTTACTTCGAAAGGATAGGTACTGATTATTTCCATGGTTGGTCAAATCAAAACTTTGTTTTTTTATTTTTTTTTATTTTTGCCACCCAATTGTTAAATATCAAGAATCTAGCATGTAATAGCAGTCTGCCCGTCTTCAAAATAACTGTACCAAGACAAGGGAAATGATGTTAGTGAACATAGTATAATTTAACGCCTTTTTTTTTTACTGTTTTTTTCCCTTGCTGATAACCTTCTATTTGAATTTGAAGGCATCTTGATCGCCGCAAGAAGCTTATAATAGCCATGGATGCAGCTTTTGGAATGGAATATCTGCATTCTAAGAATATAGTTCACTTCGATCTGAAATGTGACAACCTGCTGGTCAACATGAAAGATCCTTCAAGGCCCATATGCAAGGTTTATTTTGACTGTCATATGGCCATGGCCGCTTTGCATCTTGATTAGACTACTTAGATATGATGTGATTAAATGAAGTTTTAGTACTATCTAATTTTCAGGTAGGAGACTTCGGTTTGTCCAAAATTAAGCGAAACACCTTAATTTCTGGTGGGGTCCGGGGAACTCTTCCTTGGATGGCACCTGAGCTGCTAAACGGAAGTAGCAATAAGGTTTCTGAGAAGGTCAGTCACACCTCGTATGAATGCATAATCGAGACGTTGATTTACGTTTGAAATCCCAGTAATCTTTCAGTACTTGGCGTTGATCTGTGAGCACTTGGCTGTTCATATTTTTTACATTTTCAACAAATTTCACAGCATAATAGTACCTTACCAACCCGAGAAACCTGTCTTAGACGTGATAATTGCAGTGTCTTTACTTAACCATTGATATCACAGTCGAAGCATTCCTTGTACTTGGTAGGCGATTAATTACACAATCCATCGTCTTTTTCTAACAGGTCGATGTCTTCTCCTTCGGTATCGTCTTATGGGAGATACTTACTGGAGAGGAGCCATATGCTAACATGCATTACGGCGCTATCATAGGTATTTTGTAACGTGCCAAATATCCTCTCTACCAACCATAATTTCGCATTAAAAAACGTCCTATATCGATCCAAGCCACCATTTCTAACAGGAGGCATAGTCAACAACACACTGAGGCCAACCATCCCGAGCTATTGCGATGCTGAATGGCGACGGTTGATGGAGCAGTGTTGGGCCCCAAATCCCGCCGTGAGGCCTTCTTTCACCGAGATCACCAGCCGCTTGCGTGTAATGTCAGCTGCTGCCTCGGCCCAGACAAGGAAGGCAAGTTAATAATTATTAATAAGAGAGAAACCGTTTTTTATCTATTTGTTCATAAAGAGGACATAATCATCTACTGAAAAACGTCCTGTGTAGAAGAAAAGCTTACGAAATATGTTAAGTTATATATATGTTTGTAAGAGGTTTGTGTCTAATAACAGTGCTGCGACTGCATTTTAATGGAAATATGGCTGGAAAGTCTCCTTTTTTTTTTCTTCCTTTTTTTTGTTCTTACTGAAGTGTGTTCTAAAGAAAGAAAAGAAAAAGAAAATTAACTAAATGAGAAATAAATAAACAGAAAAAAAAAAGCAGAAAATTAGTGAAACCTAAATATAATCGAAGGAAGGATTTTCAACCTCAGCTCAACGATAAGACGAAATCCATTCGCTTCACTCTTAACGCCTCAGCCACAAACATATATACAAAAAGCCCACCGCACACACTCACTCACTCACGCACGCACGCACGCACTACTCCGGCAATGGCATCCACGGCTACCATATCGCCGGCGTTCATCCCGCCCAAGTCCGCCACCACCGCCACCCGATCCTCCCTCCAAACCACCACCACCACTCGGTTCATCCCCAAGACCAGTCTCCGAGGCCTGGGCTTCTCCGCCGCGGAGCCGCTCCTGTCCCGCCACGTGGCGGTCAGGCTGGCCTCGTTCAAGAGCAAGCCGGTGAGAGGAGTCGCATCCATGGCGAAGAAGAGCGTGGGTGACCTCACTGAAGTTGACCTCAAGGGGAAAAAGGTCTTCGTCAGGGCCGACCTGAACGTGCCCCTTGATGAGAATCAGAACATCACCGACGATACTAGGATTAGAGCTGCTATTCCGACAATCAAGCACTTGATTGCTAATGGTGCTAAAGTACTTCTCTCCAGCCACTTGGTGAGTTGTTTGGATTTAGTTATGGCTGTCTTAATTGCCCTGAAATGTAGCTCCTAATCTGTGTGTGCTCTTGGAATTTCAGGGCAGACCGAAAGGTGTAACTCCAAAGTACAGTCTCGCACCTCTCCTTCCGAGGTTGTCTGAGCTTCTTGGTATTCAGGTAGCAAACTTCTGTCTGAAATAACACGGTGCTGTCGAATATTGCAATAGAGTTATTGTCTTTCAACATTTTTGAACTTGAACTGCAAGAATCATTCAGCCTCTACATTAATTTAGGAGAGATTATATTGCATTGCATTTCATACCGTCAAACTATTAATCTACGAAGCCAACTGCTTTCGTCGATCTAGGTTGTGAAGGCTGACGACTGCATCGGCCCAGAGGTCGAATCCCAAGTGGCTTCCCTTCCCGAAGGTGGTGTCCTCTTGCTAGAGAACGTGAGGTTCTACAAAGAAGAAGAGAAAAACGATCCCGAGTTTGCGAAGAAACTCGCCTCGCTGGCGGATTTGTACGTCAACGATGCCTTTGGTACAGCACACAGAGCTCACGCTTCAACCGAGGGTGTCACTAAGTTCTTGAAGCCATCTGTGGCTGGTTTCCTTTTACAGAAGGTTAAAATTTAAAATCATATAATCCCAAAAGATTACTGCTTTTCGTTTTCCCATCAACCTCAACTTCAGTTCGTATGATCTTAGGAGCTGGACTATCTTGTCGGGGCAGTTTCAGAACCGAAGAGACCCTTCGCTGCCATTGTCGGCGGTTCGAAGGTTTCCTCCAAGATCGGAGTGATAGAATCCCTTCTCGAGAAGTGTGATATATTGCTGTTAGGCGGAGGAATGATCTTCACCTTCTACAAAGCACAAGGATTATCCGTCGGGTCATCCCTTGTAGAAGAGGACAAGCTCGATCTTGCCACGTCACTCCTGGAGAAGGCCAAGGCCAAAGGCGTGCAGCTCTTGCTGCCAACCGATGTGGTCATAGCCGATAAGTTCGCCCCAGATGCTGAAAGCAAGGTCGTCCCTATTATCCAACCCCAAAAACCATGATTTTCAAATTTAAAAAAAAAAAAAAGAAAAGAAAAAAACTATTTTTTTTTGCAGGTCGTGCCATCGTCTGCTATACCAGATGGTTGGATGGGCTTGGACATCGGGCCAGATTCCGTGAAGACATTCAACGAAGCCTTGGAGACTACGAAAACCGTCATCTGGAACGGTCCTATGGGGGTGTTCGAGTTCGCCAAGTTTGCCGTCGGCACTGAGGTAATGATAAAAATGATGCATTCTCCGTCAGCTATTACATCATGTGCAAATCGAACGAACCTCGTTTACATTTTGTTGGCATTATTACCAGGCGATTGCTAATAAACTGGCGGACTTGAGTGGTAAGGGCGTTACGACTATCATTGGCGGTGGTGACTCCGTGGCTGCTGTTGAAAAGGTGGGAGTCGCCGGCGTGATGAGCCACATATCGACCGGCGGTGGTGCTAGTTTGGAACTCTTGGAAGGGAAGGAACTGCCTGGCGTTCTTGCACTTGATGAAGCTATACCTGTTGCTGTGTAAGAGCAAAAACGGACATTTTCTGAATGATTCTTTTTTTAAAACTTATATCAGATAAAAACCTTGTGATTTTCTTGCCATGGGTTATGTTGTATAACAACTTACAAGAGAGAATATATATATGTAAGGAGTCTGTGTTATTTATATGTATATGTACTATATATAATTGTAGAACATGTTTCTCAGATTAATTTGAGGGAGAAAACCCAAAATGGTCCCCGATGTTTACCCTATGAACCAATTTAATCCCTAATGTTTCGCGTGGACTATTTTAGTCTCTGATGTTCTTGAAAATGAACCAAATTGGTCATTCCGTTAGTATGTCCGTTAATTTGGATGGAAAAGGACACGTGTTGACACGTGATTCGTCAGAATTAAAAATAATAAAATTAACGTAAAAGTGATAAAAAAGAAAAAGAAAAATAACTCTAAATTAAAATAATAAAAGATTAAAAATAAAGAAAAAATAAAAATATAGTAAAAAGTAATAAATAAAAAATAAAGAGAAGTGAATAAAAATATAAAAAATAGATAATAATAATAATAATAAATATATAAAAAATATATATAAATAAATATAAATAAAAAATATATTTATTTTTTTGTTTTATTTATTTATACAAAAATTTCAAAAAAAAATAAATAAAAAGAAGAGTAAAAAACACCACTGAAAGTTTACTGAAAAATCCTCATCCCCGTCCCTGCCAAGTTAACGGAGACGAAATCGTCCATGTCCCTAATTACTTATCGACACGTTTTTCACTATTTTTTTTTAAATTTTTTTATAATTAAATAAAACAAAATAAATAAATATATTTTTTATTTATATTTATTTATATATTTATTATTATTATTATTATTATCTATTTTTTAAATTTTTTATTCACTTCTCTTTATTTTTTATTTTTTATTTTTATTTTATTTATTATTTTTTACTGTATTTTCATTTGTTCTTTATTTTTAATCTTTTATTATTTTAATTTAATTGTATTTTTCTTTTTCTTTTTTATCCTTTTTTATGTTAATTTTATTATTTTTAATTCTGACGAATCACGTGTCGACACGTGTCCTTTTCCATCCAAATTAACGGACATACTAACGGAGGGACCAATTTGGTTCATTTTCAAGAACATCAAGGACTAAATTAGTCCACGCGAAATATTAGGGACTAAATTGGTTCATTGGGTAAACATCGGGACCATTTTAGGTTTTCTCCCTTAATTTGATATGACAATAATAGTTATTATTTTACTTTTGATTTTTAAATTTATTTCAATTATATTCTCTAAAATCAAAAGGGAAACTTATACTTAAATAATATAAAAGTAAAATTAATATTATAATTTTATCTATTAAAATAACTTAAAATATTAACTAATATTATATATATATATATATATATATATTTGAGCACACACATCAAAGAGTATAAAATATTAGTATCTATCTATCTATTATATTAAGGATGAGGGTGTATAGTAAGTAACTATCACAAATTAATTATTATGTCGTGCAAAATTACATATTTACCCTTAATTTGTTAATTTATTTAAGTTCAATCCTCCCAAAATAATTTTTAATATACTTACAGACAATAATACATAATTAAAACAGAATTTATGATTTCATTTAGCAAATATTTTGAATCATAAAAAAAATTAAAATATAAGAATATTTTATATTTGTATATTATAGCAGTAAATACTAGCTATATATAAAGGCTCATGGGATCTTATTAACTGTAATTTAATTTGATATGTCAAACAAAATTATCTTTATCTTTTAATAAACAAAATTTCTATGTTATGCTTTAACTTTTAATTTATCCTTTAATTTTTTATTATTATAATCGTATCCGTATAATCAAAATTTTCTATGTAAATGCTTAGAAATAGCACATGATTAGTTTTTAAATTATAACTTCATATTTTAAACATTAGAAATAATACATTCAATGTATTTAATTCTCTAATTTCGTTCTATTTATTTATTATATGTGCTGTGAAATAAATAAAAATAAAAAGGTGATTGTTCTATTTGGGAACTACCACGCGGCTTAATTGGGCCCATGAACCGGCCCGTCATCCTTCCACTGCAAAGAGAGGGAGGTTTTCGCTGCTCTGTGAAACCAGCCTCACGCAATGCCCTCCACTCTAAACCCCAAGTGGCCCGAGATTTCTCACGGACCACATGGGCTAACTCCCTGCTTGGAACGGGCGAGCCAGCGTACAGCTCATCGAGCCCAACCGCATGAACAGGCCCAAAGTTCAATCACCATACAGCCCCCACTAGAGTCATAGGCTAGCGTTACCAAGCCCGGCAATAGCAACCTCAGGTGGCTCAACTTAAGAAGTGCTTTGGTTAGTTTGTACCATTCGATGTGGGACAATGATACTAAGATATATAATAATTCATCTACATAGTAGTAGCTTTGGTTCTACAATATATATATAATATATATATACACGTCGAGAAATGGAAAGTAATGTACTTTCTTTAATCATATTATGAGGTCCCTCGTCCTCATAAATTCTCATTAGTGGGGACATATCAATGACTAATATCATAGATAAACGTTAAAAAAAAAAAAAAAAAAAAAAACTCTTTGTTGCAACATTTGTTATGGCATAGACTTTTTTCATGCAAGAAACTACTGATAAAGCATATGGTATAATTATTTATTGATGTATACAAAAACCATTTCCAAGTTTCGCACGGTTTCTTCAATTTCCTTTGTCTCGAGGTTGAGATCTAATACAGCTATATAATGGTCAAAACCAATGGTCTCTTTCCAAGATTATTATCTTCGAAAGTCTTCAACCCGACAGTAAATCTTGATCTGAGGAAGCGAAGAATTCCGAGAAATCGACATCGCCGTCCATATGTGGATTCGCGGGCATTGCCAGAATATTAGGGTATTCGTTCATTTCCTACGTTTTGAGGATCCATCTATGGATATGACGATGCAATATTGGAACTCGACGTAGAAACTGCTGCTTCGGAGTTATTAGTAAACGTGTGTGTGTAATAACAAACACAAAAGCTATAATAAGGAAAACTTCCATGGTGTCAGTTTGTGATATTGATACAACATTTACATACATACATACATATTTCCAAAGCAACTAACTATATATGGAGGTAGGTTGATTATGGTTTGTTCTTCTTCCTCAGGTGTAAAGTGTCCTCTTTTGACGTCACCGAAACATATTAGTCCTATACATATATATATATATATATATCTATATATATCATATTGCAAGAAAATCGATCAAAATAATAAATGAATAAAGAATTAGGAATTTAGATCATTGTGTCATGTGTGTTGATACCTTACCAGCTAGTTTAGGCAAATTAAAGCTCGCCACTTACTATGCCCATGTTGGTTAATGAAAGCTGTGAGCCTTAGATCCTCGGAAGTGATCCATGGCCCTTTGTTTAAACCTTGCTCTTATCGCAACATAGTGCTCGGCCTTTGCCCATTTTCGATACGAACAAGAATGTTAGAATAAGACGTTGAAGAAGATGATGACTAATAAGAGAAAAGAGTACGAGGCATAATTTAAGGTACAGTACAACCAATTCTGAGAATTAAGTTGCATGCATGAGTGATTGATACTGATCCACCTTCCGTTTATATATATATATAGTGAGGCGTGAAATCCATGTTTGAATTCCTAACTTATTAGTATGTTGACAAGGGGAAAATTATTTTAATGTTTGAAACATTTGATGAGAGAAATAACATCACAACGTCCAATATAGTCATGGGATAGCAAGTCATTGTGATTTAGGTCATTTGTTTCACGTTTCACTAATTAATTTAATAATCAGTTTATTTAAAAGTTTATTACCTCCTAAGTCATCATATAGTCATGTTATGAGGTGGGATATCAACAAGCAATCAATGCTTCTATCTACCTAATTTTGACATCTATCCTTCATGGGTTGGTAGAGTTCTTCACTAACTACAAACGACTTTCAACTTATTTAAAGTCAAAATTTAAAGTAGCCTGGAATTTATGGGAAACATATTGCCTTAATTGTAGTATTAAAATGAATATTAATATACTATACTGTTGACTGTTGACTGCATTATTATTATTAGACATTGTATACGAGCCATAATGCATCATTTATAATTATGCCAAAATTAAATGCTAACTCATGTTACCCTTCATTGCACGTCCAAGGAAGATATAGACTTTAATATCATCAAGCTAAAAATGTAGAATATATATATATATATATATATATATTATATATATATATATATATAAAGCAGTCATTAGTTAAAAAATTAAGATTTTATTTTTTAAAAACCAAAATATTACTATTTTTAAAAAAATAAAGAATAAACTATCGCTTGAATGGAATCTACCATTAACAACTAAAAATAGAGGAAAATCTTACAAAGAAACAAAAATATAATTCATCATTCATATAATCATATAGTTTATTGGCTATAAAAAGAATAATAAAGATAAACAAAGCGTAATTAAAAAAGAAATCTATTTTAGGTAACTTAATTAATACATAGCCTTTGTAGGTCCCAACTAATAGAGGCCGGTTCGTCATTATTACAGACAACAAAAGTCGATTAATGCAAGCAATAAAACAAAAAGGATAAAAATAATTTTGAATTTAAAAAAACTAAATATATATATATATATATATATATATTATATATATTATATATATGCGTGTGTGTGTTAATATATAAGTCATTACCAAGCATTAATGATCTCATCAAAGGCCTTTGTATCGTTTCGTGGCAATTAATTTTTTTTTTTTTATTTTTTTTCGAAACGATAGCTTGACTTTCATTAACAACAACATACACGGGCTAAATAGCCCAACAGGTCTCTCCGATAATATCATCTGCCGGTAGATAATAAAGGCTCATATAGGAGCATGAACAACCAAACACGAAAAAGAAAAAAAAGAAAAAAAGCCGAAAGAATACGAGAAATTCGGTTTTGAACACCAAGAACTAAAGAACCTACCACAAAAATAGCTATTAAGCTAAATCTACAATACTCATCACTTTCTTCGGTCTTCGACTACAAAAATCTCGTCTTCTTCGGAAAGGGCTCCACAGAGGGAGAGGAAAGCTCCACTAGGGAGACAAAGCTCCCGACCCGGGGGCCGAGAGACACGAGCTCCCTACTCGGGAGACTCGTGGGGGACGGCGAACGACGGCGGGTGGTGGTGGTGACGGCGGAGCAGCGGCGTGCGGAGGGTGATGGACGGCGGGGCGGTGGTGGCTGGTGGCGGAGGGCGACGAGTGGTGGGGCGGTGGTGGCTGGTGGCGGAGGGCGGTGGTGGATGGTGGCGGTGACAGGTGATGGGTGGATCAAAAAAAATAAAAATAAAAAATAAAAGCAGGGTCCTCCCCCAACCTCCGTTCCGTTAATGGAGGAGGGGGAGGAAGAGGCGGCGGCGGATGTTGGAGGAGGAGGAGGTTGTGGTGAGACATGGTTTTTAAACCCTAGAGAGAGAAAGTTACAAAAATAAAAAATAAAAAAAAATGGGTATTCAACTTTTGTGTGTTCTCTTTGCATTTAATGCCAATCCATTAAATAAATAAATAAATTCAATTTGTAAAATGGGTCCTACTATTCACACCCCTAAAATACTTGAAATTTGTAAAACTCATTTATTTAACTACATGAATTCAACAATAATTATTTTATTATTTATTTATTCAATGGTTCGATTAACCGGGATCAACAGTTCCGGTTATACTGGTACCGAACCATTAATAACCATCGGTACCGAACGGTCAACATTTTCGGTTTTTATATTTTTAAAACTGAAAATCGGCGGTTCAAACCGCCGGTTTTTTTATTTCTAAAATAAAAAATAAAAAAATAATTATTAATGGTCCAGATCTTGTGGTTGTTGAAGATCAACGACCATAATTTACTGACCGTTGGAAAACCGGCGGTTACCTAAAACCGTCGGTTTGAACGAAAAAATAAAAAACAAATTGAAAAAAAATTAAAAAAATTAATGAAAAATACCAATGTTCCAAATCGCAGTTCGGTTACGGTTTGAGGTTTTGGTGTACCAGAACCGGCGGTTCCAAATCGAGAATCGAAACGGGAACCGGCTGAACACCACTAATTATATTACTCCTTATATTAATCGCTACAATTTTATATTAAGATTAAAATATTAAAGTTAAAGCTTAATATTTAATATTAATATCAAATAAACACAGATGTAATGGTTTGAAACTGCCTTGCTGAAGTTGTTTGAATTTGTGAAATGGATGCAGTTTGAATTGTTGAATAATTTCGTATTTTAATTGATACAGTTTGAAATTAGAATTTGTTTAGTTTAATGGTAAGTATTTAATGGTTTCAAATTCATTAGTATTTAATGATTTAAAATAATTAAGTTTAGAATTGGTAAGTATTTAATAATTTACTTCACTTATTAATTAGGGGTGCAAATAGAAAAAATGGGGGTGCAAATAGAATTGGTAAAATATACTACGCAAACACCAAAAATCTACAAAGGTAATTTCCTAACCATGTAATCACTATTTCATTAAATTGTTCATTACGACGCTTCTAGCAATATTATCAAATAATATCCATGATCACCCCTTCATATATATCATGATTTAATGTTGTAATATATAATATATCATGAACTTATCGTCTATAAAAACTGCTAATACACAAAGATCTTTCAGATTAATTTTAAAAAAGATATAAAAAAGGAAATATACTTGTTACTTCCCTCTCGACAAACCGTTTTATTCATAAAGTTCCCGAAATACATTAATTTAAACATAAATCTTGCATTAACTATTTATAAATTGTTAAAAAAAATAACTATCGATTTCTTTTCTTACATCAGAATATCCAAGAAAAGAATATATCTATTTTAATTATTTATTAATTATTTTATTACACCCCATCCCCCACAAACCACAACGATATAAACACCTCATCAGAGTGTATCTTTCTCACGTTTCTCTCTCTCTCTCTCTCTCTCTGGAGGCAGAAGATAGATATATACTGATACAATTCTTGCTCAGATGGCAGCTGACGTAAGCACCCTAGTTAGACTGATGAACGGCGCCGACGCAAAAGAGTCGGAGAAATCAACGGCGCCGATCACCCGAGACTTGCTCGGTGGTTGCTCTCCGCTTGAGACCAAGGAGCTCGACCTCGACTTGCAGGTGCCCTGCGGCTGGGAGAAACGTCTTGATTTAAAGGTTTAATTATTATTTTTTATTCGGCGAAAAGATGCAATAATTGATTTTCTTCATTACAATCATCTCCTCTGTAACCGCGGCAGTTATATATACAGTTAATGTACTTTTTTCAGTACTAATAGATTCTCTTTATTACAATTTTTCAGTCAGGAAAAGTTTACCTCCATAGATGCAACTCCTCCACCAACTCATCCTCGTCAGCTTCAGACAGCAGCAGCAACAAAGCCAAGCTTCAAGACCTAAACTTCCCTCCCACGTCCAAGCAGCCGACGTTGAACCTCTTCGAAAACCCTAGTCTAGACCTAAAGCTCGTCGGCGCATCATCGTACCAAAGCGTCTGCACTTTGGACAAGGTCAAGTCTGCCCTCGAGAGGGCCGAGAGAGAGACTGTAATAAAGAATAAGCGCTCTACGTCGTCCATGTCCAAGTCTTCTTCCCCTCGATCGAATTCGTCTTCCTCGATCAAACTAGACGGCGGCGACTTCGATCACGAGGAGAGGTCGTGGTGGGGCGGCGGCGGCGGCGGTTCTTTCGCTGCGGGCTGTCCTAGCTGCTTGCTTTATGTTCTAATCTCGGCGAATAATCCGAAGTGTCCTCGCTGTAATAGTAATGTTCCTTTGCCTGTCATGGCCAAGAACCCTCGGATTGATCTTAACATATCTATGTGAAAGAAAAGAACAAAAAATAAAGGGACTGAGTTACTGTTTGATTCTACTTTTTATGTATAGATAAGAGTATGGGGATTTATTTTATATTTAGTTTTTAATAATCATTGGTATATAAAGTTAAGTTTGATGAGCTTACTTAGTGTGATAATATTTGTCCATTTTTAAAACTTATACCGATATATGTTCTACCGTTCTATGTAACGTTATGGGTTTAAATTGGAAGTTTTATTTACCTATAATTTTTTAATAAACGTATGTTAATATAATAGGTTCCATTTGACACAAATAGAGGTTTATCATGAGAATGCATTTAAACTCTTAGTTTGAATTTTGTTATGTTGTTAAACATGAATAAATAAATTTCTGATATGAAGAAATGAAAAAAAGAGAGTTCATTTTAAATAAATGTTATTTCACGAGGTTAGATTGCATTAACATTTATGCACCCCTCCAACAGATAATAAATGAGGAATTATTTATTTCAATTTGTTACGTACGATCGTCTTTGAATATGGACCAACTACTTCGATACAACTGCTTTCAATACACACAAACACAAAACCTTGTAGTAAAGTGTACTCATATTAGATGAACGCCAACGTTTAAAACATTTTTTTTATTACATTTTTGGACCTAAATTCAAATGTAACACATTTTTTTTGTTAGATTTTAGGACATAATTTGAACTCGCATTCATTTGCTTTATATCAATACAAAAATTTAAAAAAAAAATAAATAGACAGAAATATCGAATACATGGATTTTCTTGGCGTGGCAGTAAATAGTATAGATGTAATAAATCGACATAAAATCGTAGCAGCACAGTTCCTAAATGCACGACGACTGTGGACAAATTTTCCAAGCTGAAAAAGAAAAAAACAATTAAATGCTCGATATAATAAATGATTGAAAACAGTATCCACCTATAACATTTATAAAAATTAATATCCTTTGCCTCCCTAATTATTAATTCGTGAGCATTTACTCGACCTATTCATTATACACCTAACTTATATTAAATTCGATGATAATTATATAATGTCATGACACCTACCGTCTCAGATGAAAACCCATTGTCACATAATATTTATTTCAAAGGTAAGTACTATACACACACATATATAAATAATTAAATAGATTTGTTGCATGTTAGCATCAGTCAACTAATTAATTAATAACCATGATAAAATATTAAATGCTAAACACATACTCATGAAATCTTGATTGATAGCTACTGAAACCAGTGTGAAAGCAATCAATCAACCACACACTTATATAAAAGCATTCAAATTAATAGATGGGTCCATCTCAACTTAGAAATATTTAATTCAAATCTAGGGTTTTTAAGTAATTAAATCTTTTTTTAGTTTTGAAGTCGCTTTTTGATTAAACACGATATTATTCTTGATGAATGTAGGCTACAGTTTCCTAGAGTTTTGTCATGGATATTAATACGATGGTTTTATTGCATATTGCAACATTTAATGTAGCCCCATTTATTTCGGTATCTAACCCAACAATTATGACAAACGTCAGAAGACATATCGGTATCTAACACTAACTCAACATTTATTACATCACCATTATTTTATATATATATATATATATATATATAAAATATCATTAAATCAGTCGTTTTAGTTTTAGTCTCCCGTGAAATATGTAAATTATTCCCTCATTTATACTTTTCTCTTTTTTTCCTTTGAAAGAAATATATTTTGATTTCGGCATATTCGCAATAATTGGGTTTCTAAGGCCCAAATAAATATTGTAACAAGATGGGCTTATAGAAAAGCCCATATCCTGAAGCCCAATATAGGCCCAATTAGGTCGATATTAGTTTTAGTTGGTAGTCTTCTACATTGAATAAAATATGAATTGATTATTCGTTAGTGTGGACGCATGATGCCATTTATTTGACGAAATATTCCATGAGCTGTTATATGATATAGCGAGGATTAAGGTTGTAAGTTGTAGTAACTTATATGATATATATATATATATATTTGCTATGGTGCATACCCTGAGCACCGCACACATACTTCACCTCTTTTCGCTCCAAAACGAAATTTTTAGCCCAATGTTAATCACATCCCCTTACACAACAACATGATGATGTTGTAAAACAGATTCATCTTTATAAAAACACGCAAAAGATCGATAAGAACCAATTTTTTTAATATCACATCCGTGTGATGCTTCTTATCGATCTTTTGCGTGTTTTTATAAAGATGAATCTGTTTTACAACATCATCATGTTGTTGTGTAAGGGGGATGTGATTAACATTGGGCTAAAAATTTCGTTTTGGAGCGAAAAGAGGCAAAGTATGTGTGCGATGCTCACGGGGTGCTCACGGTAGGGTATGCACCATAGCAAATCTATATATATATATATATATATATATATATATATTTGATAAACAGCTGATTGAATATCAGAAATGCGCGTGATATAATTTTATTGTTTGTCATTATAATGTTCTATGTGAAATGATTGTGGACAGATGAGCATCGCGTGTATTACACCCCCTACCCTATTTAAAAAAGAGTTAACTAATAATTATAATTTATATATATATATATATACACATATATATCATATCAGTTTCAGTTTCATCTTCGTAGGAAGGAACTTAAGTACGATGCTTTGAATGACATTATTTGAACACCTCGTCGGCGCGTGTCCGACACTGCACTGTGACACTGTCAGTCATGTCGGTGCTTCCTAGTCCCTGACAAAGCTTACGGTCGTCAAATGATTATTGACACGTTGACCTGACCGGACAACGTCGCCGCCGTACATCACGGAATAGGTCAAGATTAGGGAAGTTGATATCCCTAAGTCTGCTTTTCGAACCAGATATGGTCATTTCGAGTTCTGTGTTGTGCCTTTTGGACTCACTAATGCTCCTGCAGCCTTTATTGATTTCATGAATCGAATTTTCCGTCCTTACTTTGATAAATTTGTTATCGTCTTATCGATGACATACTTATATATTCTAAATCAGACGATAAACATGCCTGTCATCTTTGAATTGTACTGGAATTCTTCGAGAAAATCGACTTTACGCTAGACTTTCAAAGTGCGAATTCTGGCTTCGTGAAATAAGTTTTCTGGGCCTTCGCATATCCAAGGAAGGAATCTTTGTAGATTCAGTAAAAATTCAAGCCATATTAGATTGCGTTCGTCCTAAGAATGTGAATGAAATATGGAGTTTTCTTGGATTAGCTGGATATTATCGAAGATTCGTCAATGATTTCTAATTATTAGCTTCCTCCTTAACTAAGCGGACTAGAAAGGATATCAAATTAGAATGGAATGACGAATGCGAGAAAGCATTTAAAGAGCTAAAAATACGACTTACTTTAGTCACTATTCTTACCTTGCAAGATCCCGAGATTAGAGAATCCACAATTTATAGTGGTGCGTCAAGACAAGCTTGGAATGCGTTCTCATGCAAGAAGGAAAAGTGATTGCCTATGCCTCGAGATAATTAAAGTAATTGCATATCGAAATGTCTATCGTAGCATCAGAAACAAGCAGGAACACTTCAACCTCTTCCTATTCCTGAGTGGAAATGGGAAAACATCACGATGGATTTTGTGTCGGGTTTGCCTAACTCAAAAAGGCTACGACTCTATCTGGGTTATCGTTGATCGTTTAACCAAATCAGCTCATTTTCTCCCCGTGCATACCAAAGATAGCTTGGAAAAATTGGCTAAACTGTATGTGGATGAGGTCGTGAGACTACATGGGGTACCAGTGTCCATTGTATCAGATCGAGACCCTCGATTTACTTCCCGCTTTTGGCCGAGTCTTCAAAAAGCATTAGGTACGAAATTGTTATTTAGCACGGCTTATCATCCTCAAACTGATGGGCAATCCGAGAGGACGATTCAAACATTAGAAGACATGTTACGCGCGGTAGTTTTGAATCTGAGCGGTGGCTGGGACAAATATGTGGCTTTGATGGAGTTCACGTATAACAATAGTTACCACTAAAGCATCGGAATAACCCCGTACGAAGCTCTCTATGGCCGAAAGTGTCGAACTCCTCTCTTCTGGGATGAAGTTGGTGATAGAAAGATTGAACAAGTAGAACTCATTGAAGACGCAACTGAAAAAGTAAAATTCATACGAGACAGACTTAAAGCAGCTCAGGATCGTCAGAAAAGTTATGCCGATAATAGAAGACGGGAACTAGAGTTCAATGAAGGAGACAGAGTTTTTCTAAAGATTTCTCCTTGGAAGGGTGTGTTACGATTTCATCATCGGGGAAAGCTAACCCCTATATATATCGGCAGGTTTACTATCACAGAAAGGATTGGCCGTGTCGCGTATAAACTTGAGCTACCGTCGGAGATATCGCAAATTCATAATGTTTTTCATGTCTCCATGCTTTGAAAGTATGATTCGGATCCTTCACATATACTCGAGTCTCCTCCACTTGAGTTAAAGGAAAATCACTCCTATGAAGTCCAACCTGTTCAAATCTTGGATCGACAAGAGAAGAAGCTTCGTAGCAAGTCCATCCCTATGGTGAAAGTTCTTTGGCAAAGCGACAAGGTAGAAGAAGAACATGGGAACCAGAGGCACTCATGGGTCATCAACATCCACATCTCTTCAATTAGCTAGGTGAGTTTTTGTTTCGGGGACGAAACTTTTTGAAGGGGGAGATAACTTATAACATCTATGTTAATTCAAGATTGGCCCAAACTTAAATTTTTAGTCCAAGCCCAAAATATATTTATTTTTTTCAGCCCAACCTATGATGTTTTTGTCTTTTATTGCAAATTATTCATCATCATCACATTTCTTCATCTCTATCAACACCTACGTGAAAGAATCGAACAGAGAAAAAAAAAAAGGGTGAAGCAATCCCAGCTTTATTTTTCTTATGATGTTCTGGTGCGTTTCAAACTTTAACAAGGCAAGGTAGGTTCCTAAGGCTTCATCATCTAATATCATGTTCTATTTTTTTTATTTCAACTGCTGCTCTGCTGTATTTTTCGAATTTGACCATGTTATACTGCTCCGAATCTTATAAAACTAATCTCGTTTGAAATCTAGCTTCTGGATCTTTTCACAGCCGCTTGAATCAGCTCCTTCCGACATCCCTACGATTTGTTATGAATTTGTGAGCTTGCTGCTGTAAACCTTGCTTCTACTGCTTCTGTAATTATCTATTTTAACCCATCTAAATTGTTCCAATGGTTTCGAAACTTGTCTCTATTGAAGATAACTTTCTCAGCTTTTCATAGCCGCTGGAATCAAATAAATTCGATAATTATACGATTTTTGATGAATTTCTGAAGTCTCTGGTGCAAACCAGGAATTTTTCTCTAAATCATATATGTAGCCTCTGTATTATTAAGTTTTACCCTATCTATACTACTTCGATGTTTTCCAAATTTGTTTCTGTGGAAAGCTGACTTCCTGAGCTGTTCACAGCCATTGAAACTGGTTTGATACGATATTTCTACTATTTATTATGATTTTTCGAAGTTGTTGCTGCGAAACTGAGAATTTTAGTAGTTTGCTGAAGTATTTTGAAATTTCTCTTGCTTGCTGCTTCAATTGTTCTTCAAAAAGCAGCACAGAGTCACTTATATGATCTTTAAGCACCTTCGGGGCAGTTTTGAATATCGGAAGATCGGTTTTATGTTATAGTTTAAAAAGATGTTGAATATTATCGATTGCTCGTTCAATGTTGAAAAATCATGATCTCCTATTTTAGGCGAAGGAACGTGGACAAGTGACTCGAGGGCAGCTTCAGACGTTGAAGAAAAACTAGGCCATTACGTTGTGAGTTGATAGTACGGGGACACCTTCCCTTCGCGGGATGTGTGAACCTCGCGATGGGTTATTTTATGTCGTTTTCACTAGATTATATGTTATTGTTGGATTATGCATTAGTGGGCCTTGCCAGCTATAGTATGTTCATATCCTTATGTTGATGAGAACTTGGGCATTTATGTTGCTTCGTGAATGGTGTTAATAAGTATTTGAACGTCTATGTGCTTTGGTGAATTGCATTCATGATTTTAGGGATATGTGACGTGACGGCATGTCACTATTCCACGTTGTTGATTTGATTTGTGGAGTTATGGCTGTGATGCCGATGATTTGTTGATATTGCATATACTCGGTTCTGAGACATTAGTAGCCCGAACTAGCCAGGATTCGGGTGAGTGAGAGTGGCATATGATTAGTAGCCCGAACTGCCACGATTCGGGTGAGTGAGACTGGCATTAGTAGCCCGTGGCTTGGCGAGCCCTGGTAAGTGTGGCTTAACGATGTCACTTGTCCATTCGCCATCGTTGTTGGAAGGTGATCGTTAGGATTTATTACGGCCAACGTCACCGGTGTGGGACATGCATTTCACATATATTTGATATGATTTTTCATGGTCTACTCGATACGATTGTTCATTGGCATTGTGTTTAGAGTACGGTGACGGACTCGTCTGACTCTCGACGGGGAGTTCAGTTCGAGGAGGATACGGCTACCCACGCGTCGTTTATGTGATGACGTGTACTTTCTCGATGTTCTTGATATGTTTTATGATTTATTTTTATTGTCGTATTTTCCTCGTACGAGCGGTGGATACTGTTTACCTTGTAAATATGAAGTAGTCGATATATTTGGTTTGCTATGATATTATCGTTGAGAACACGCCTTCTGTGCACGGAAGGTGTGTCTGTATTATCATCTCACTGAGCTAGTGGTTTGCTCACCCCATTTATATATATTTCTTCTTAGGTTGTTGATATCTCTTTTGCCTGGAGGTTCGTCATTCTTCGATCATCGTTTTCCGCTGCTATCTTCTTCCACTTTGGTATTGTATCTTTCTTTTATGTTGGAGGATCCATTGGCGGGGATATTTTGGAAGGAGGTTGTGTTGTACATTATTCATTCGTTGACCGATGTATCAAGACACTTTATATTGTAAAGCCTCCTTCGATATCTATATCTATTTTCCTTTATCGAGTATCGTTTCTTTCGTGCGATTTGATTTCGGACTGTGTTGACATCGAGCCTTGCGTTTATTGAGAAACGCGGCTGCTGTCGCGCCTTCGACGCGGGTCGGGACGTGACACAAACTGTGCCGTAGAATCAGTCCTTGCCGTACGGAAACAGGAGTGTAAGATTGTCCGACTCCTTACAATATACTTGAATTTTCCTTCACTAAATTAACTAAAAAATATTAAAATGTAGACATAATATAAGAATCGAAATTGAAATATATAAGATTCGGACCTCTTTTTAATATTAAAAATTCTCCTGCAGAAGATTAATAGAACGAAAAAGTACATCTTTTCTAGTACAACAAAAGAGATTGAAATAGCAGAAAACTTACTAATAAAACTCCACTTTGTTTAACACGCCACAAGGGAGAATAACCCAAAAGACCCAAGAAAAAAAAAAGAAAAAGAAAAAGAAAATTAAGGGGAAAAGAAAAAAAAAAAAAGGTTGGGCCGTTCTGATCTAAAATGCTATTACACCGTTCGTAACAGTCACGACAACGTTTCATCGTCTGCACCACCCATCTCGCCGACGAGCTCTCGGAGGTCACGCGCCCCTCCCCCTCTCCGGAGCGTGTCGAGCACGCGCTCGAAGAGGAAGACGTGGCAGGGTATCCTCAGCCCGCCCTTCTGCTCGTAGCCGTACTCCCTAGCCGATCTGTCGAGCAGCTCCACGAAAACAGGGTGGTTCAGCAGCTCGGCGCTCACCACGAACCGCTCCATCTCCTCGCCGACGTAGACGGGGATGTGGCCGCAGGGCACTCGGCACGGCGTTGACTGGCTCGAACGGAGCAGACAGTAGTGCGTTGACGACGACGAGTCGGCGACTTTGGACAGCCTTCGTATGAGCTTCTTCATTTTTTGCTTTTTTTTTCTTTCTTTAATTTTTTTTTTTAACGGATGATAGAAAAGAAGAAAATGGCTATGCTTGGTTTTTGATGAATCGAGGGGTATATAAATATATAGGAGAGATGAATGTACATACGTACAACGGTTAAGCGTACTTGAAAGGTACAATAAAATATTATTAAATATGTTTTTTTATTTTCTTTTTTTTTTTTTTCTTGATGTGTTGTCATATTGGGGATGAAGACGATTGAAATTTGCAAGTTGGTATTTAAAAGTTGGAATATCACTATCACGCCCTAGTGAGAATTTAATCTTTTGTAATAAAAAAAATATATTCCACTTGAATATACAATGGAGTTATTTTCACATATTCATATAACATGATTGTCATAATGTTAGGACGACGTTAAATATGGTATTTCACCTTATGATATTTTCGAAAATAGAGTATTTATTTTGAAAATTATGTAGTCTAATTTTAATATATTTCGTTAACTTGATGCATGGAGATGGTAAAGTTTGCATCTAACATATAACTCAACCCCTTTATTTTTCTTTTATTTTTATATAATATTAAATGGTATGTCTATATTTTTAGAATATTATTAAAATGATTCGTCTTGATGCATATGAGTAAGAGAAATGGAGGTCTAGTTCTAGAAGGGTCCACTTTTGATGAATATTTATATATAATTATGGCATAAAAAAATTGGTATACCTGAAAATGATGGCGAAAAACACCCAATTTACAAGTAAACATATATAATGACATTTTACCTGTTTATTTACCCAACTTAAAATATTAATGCGTCGCTATTATTGCGTAAGAATCATACATATTATTAGGAGAAAATAAGGACCACAAATATTAAACCATCGTGGTGCACACGAGGTGTAATGTACCTTGATTGAGATATGATACAAAGAGACACATGCTATGTTAATAGCATTAGAGAGGGGTTAGTTAGTTAACTAGTGCTAGAAATATTTATTACACTATTTGTTAGGTTAATTACATCAAGGCTATGTTTTTTTTTCCGGTCAGGTAGGTATCCCCATACTCCGACTAGGTTTGGTCTGAATCGAATCTGAACCTCATCGTCGACTATGAGATGACCACGGCTTCAAGCGGGACTAATCTTCCCTGGTCCATGAGACCCATCCCGAGATCACACAAACAACGATAGTCAAGGTTTCTAGAGGATTCGAACCCTGACCTCCCGCTTGAAAAGTAGGGACCGAACCGCTAGGTCAAGCCCTTGTGGTTTGATAACTACAAAAATATGTCACCAACTTTATATGTCGGAGAAATTAGAACCTTCGATTGATTTCTCCGACAAAATGGGTCGAAAATCATTCGTGCCAGTATTTCATGTCAACAGACAAGTGGATATGAAATATTCCGCGTCAGCGACCTGGTAGGATTTTCGAGTTATTTTATAGATAAAATGATCGAAAATTCAGACTTATTTAGACATATGAAGTTGGTAAGATATTTTTCCGGTCATCAAATAAAGTTTTGAATGAATTTGTTTTTCTTTTAGATATATACATTATATATATATATATATATATGGACGAGTTTAAATAAGTGCCTTCACAATTATAGTATAGATGATTACTAAATAAAAGGTGAAATTTGAATTCCATTTAAAAGCAAACAATAGGCACGATCCCTATACACTTTTCGTTATTAATTGATAATATTCCAAACAAATGCGTCTCCATCTCAAATTCATTTAAAGAGATAATAGACATTACCTTTAAATCCTATTGCTTTACGTAATACTAACGAGGAAAATAGTTGCCATCGAATCAAGATTAATTCAATACCAAAAAAAAAACTTTATAATTTATAAGGAAATAAATATTAAATTAAGACTTTCTTAATGATCTCTCTCTCACTCTCATTTCATTTTATTTATTGCTCTTTTTTTATTTTCTTGTTATACTAGAAATGCAGATTCCGTAATCAAAGGGCACTTTAATACCTTTATTCACCATATTGTCATTTTCCCCTAACTTTTTCACGTGCTATTGCCATCGATATATATACATATATATTATATTTGCTATATATATAATTAAAAAAACAAAAGGTTTTGCAAAATCGTAAATGGTGGATGACTCATCACCAAACCAATGCTATTTATGAAATCAAGAGTTTATGATGTCAAATATTGAAGAAAAATCTTATTATTATTATTCTTATTATTATGTTGAGAATTGATTTTAGGATGAGATGAATGCCCTCACTTTCTAATATAATATGGTATATAATTGTTTTGATATTATTTGTATAATCGTATTTCTCTTGGTCATATCTCTTTCTTGCTTTATTTA
Organism: Lindernia subracemosa; assembly: GCA_028392965.1. Taxonomy (NCBI): domain Eukaryota; kingdom Viridiplantae; phylum Streptophyta; class Magnoliopsida; order Lamiales; family Linderniaceae; genus Vandellia; species Vandellia subracemosa. Next base: position 506,406 of record JAQPCC010000032.1, read on the forward strand.
CTTTCGGCCTCATATTCGCTGGTACGTTTTTCTTTATGTCATTTTGCGGCGACTTTTCGCTGGAGGCATCTGCTCATGTGCAAGGTTGAGTAAACCTAACTTGAGTTAGAATTAAATTTTATATATATATAATAATTATTTCAATTTGGTGGACGTTAAGCAAATGTCACTATTTCATCAAAATAGTAGTGTTGAGTGGACTTCCATGTAGGATTGATTATCTTAAGATTACTTTAAAATTTTAGTGTAATATGATAACTAATAAACTACTACTGATATTCTTTATTCGATAGTTTGTTTACTTGATATTTTTGTTATTTTATCATCGATCTTTAAATATTGGGATATATATATATATATATATATATACGAAGGTTCTTTGGTGGACTGGAACTTGCGTACTTGCCTTCATCTCTTCGTGCAATAATTTCCATAATTTATTAATATTGATATATATTAGTACGGAACGACGATTAATCTTACGTATAATATCATTTAAAAATTAATATAAAAATAAAATATGTTAATAATTGTTGTCATTTTTTGACAATTTACGTTTGCAACTTTGACGAGTTCACACGCAAGCCATTGACACACATACCACCTCCTCCGTACGGCACCGTACCAACTGTACCACCGTGGGACCCACACAATGTGTAATAAATATTCACAATAAATGCCCTACTCCCCCTTCCGTACCCATCGTACGGTCCACCTTTCTCCCACCTACCGCACTAATTTCAAAAACTTTACGATTTAATAAAACATTTTCTAATACAAAATGAAATATATTAAATTTCTTTAAAAAAGATAATCCACTTCCACACAGCCATAGCATAGGCCCCAATTTAATTATTATTATTTTTAAATAGGGGTAGTTGGTATGATATGACTATGAATTGGAAGATAAGAATCGAGAGAGACATGTCCAAGAAAATATCATAGAATAAGACAAACGCTATTATAACTTGTAGTAATTATAGGTCGATAACCTATTTCATCTTTCAATAACATATTTATCTTTCTTTGTTTTTTACATATTCAGGTCTCCTTGTTAGGTATTGAAAATTTAAAATTTGTTTTTTCTCCCTTTAAAGAGAAAAACTATTCTATAGAAAGAAAGAGTTGTACAAGTTTATACTGATGAAGAAACAAATTCGGATGCACACCTGGAAAGTTCAGGAAATGTCACGTGAAGGAAAGAGAAAATGGGTACGGGCCTATCGAATTCGGGCTTTCCGACCCGAGAATAGCCCGTTACAAACCGGCCCATTTAAAATCCATAAGCACAAAATATAGTTATATAAAATTACCCCAACCCAAACAATCGTATTAAAAAAAATCATATAAAATAAAACAAACGAAAGCAATAAACTACGAACTCCTCTTAACAAGCCTCACTCTCAATCCATACTTAGCCTGGAGCATAATCGAATAGCGCGTGGCGACACGGCGGCCCTTGGCAAGCTCTATCTGATAGCGATGTACGATGGAAGCGGCCACCATCTTCATCTGAACAAAGGACATCTCCTTGCCCAGACAAGTCCTGGGCCCCACGTTGAACGCCGGGAATTTGTTCGACGGCTCGTGCTTGATCCTTCCCTGCGCCGTGATCCACCTCTCCGGCTTGAACTGCCTGCAGTCCTTCCCCCAGATGGATTCCATCCTCCCGACAGAGTAGAAGGAGATGATCAGCTTGGCATTTTTGTCTATCTTATGACCGCTCGGCAGTACGTCGGACTGTAAGGGCGACTTGTACTGTAATGCCAGTGGCGGGAAGAGTCTTAGGGTTTCGCAGAGGGCTCCGTGAAGGTACACTAACTTGCTGCATTCTTCTGAGGTGAAGCGCCGCCTGGGGTTTTGGCTGCTGTGTTTGCCGTCGTGTAATAAGGCTTCGATCTCTTCGAGGATCTTGGACTGAGCGAAAGGGTTCTTGGCGATGAGGTAGAAAAACCATGTCAGGCATATGCTGACTGTGTCTCTGCCTGCGAACAGTAAGCCAAGCATGGCGTCTCGTAAGAAGTTTCTCAGGTCTGTGTTAGAACAGTTTTTGTTCTTCTCCATGTAAGCTTTTTTAAAAGCTCTCAACATGTTGAGATTTTCATCGCCATTATTATTACTGCTTCTATCATCATCATTATCTTCCTCGTCAGTCGTCGTAGAAACATGAGGGTAGACGAACTCATCGAAGTCTTTCCAAGCCTGTAATAACTCCTTCTCTTGCCCGATTCCCAGCCACCTCTGAAGCTTCCAGAAGAACTCTGGTAATAAGTACCTGTGTAAAACTGGCTCCAACGAAGAACTAAAAGCTTTCTCGCAAGGTATGTGGGGCAAGTCAGCAGACAAGCTCATGGGGTCGTAATCTAACACAAGTTTGCTGATGTTATCAAAGGCAAACCTCTGAAAAACATCTTGAAGATCGACGTCATTACCCAGTCCGACGAAGTTGTCAAGAACTGGGATCAAACCCTTGTCTATTTTCTGAGAAATAGAGCTCTCTAACACAGTGTAGAACCTTGCATTGCTCATCAAAGAAAGGGTCACCCTCCTATGAAGCTCCCATACCTCAAAGTCCGAGGTGAATATCCCATCTCCCAAGAACTCAAACTTCTGCTTCAGCTCGAGCCCCTTTGGATAGTTGGCGAAGTTTCTGCTCATCACATGCTGGATGTTCGCCGGGTCGCTGGTGAACACCATGTCCAAGTTGCAGAACCACGGGCCCTTGAAGGTGTACGTCCCGCCGCACTGGGCCAGGACCTTGGTGATCTGATCGTGGCCGCGGTTGATGTGCTTGAGCACGGACGGCATCATGCCTATCAGCGGCCAGTTGATGGGCTCCGACGACGACGACGACGAGCCGCCCTGCTTCGTCTGCTGCCTCCTGTTGATGTAGTTGAGTACGAGGAAGATGAAGATGGCGACGGATATATATTCAAGGTATTCAACCATGGCGGCCATCTTCTTTTCAGTTGGAAACGAAAAGGGTTTCTTTTTATGGACTGACGATATGCAAAGTGGTCATATATAGTGAGCTTATGAAAGGTTTGCGCCTAACTTGTCTTATATTGTGTCATGTTCATTGCCTGATGGTCTGTCGTTATAAATCTACTTTGACAGCAGAGAATGACGAGGCCTTTTTATTTAAACATGGAATTCTCTTACAAAAGAAAATATGGGATTTTGGGTCCTCACTGTTAAGGGAATTAAATGTAATTAGGCCAAAATCTCCCCCATGATTAAAGCAATAAATGAGGAACATGAGAGTGTTGTATTTCGATATAGAAAGGGCAGTTAATGAAGGGAAAGCTGCTGCAATCAAAAGGGTAAAATCCAGCCTAGCTCTTACATCCTTAGCACATGCTTTCATCCCTTCCCCATTACTCTATCTCAGACAGTTTCTGCAGAGGATATTCAATGCCAATTGACTATTCACATAATGGGATGTGTTGATCTTCTTTTCAATTTTTTTATGGCCGATTAGTGTAAGTAATAATCAAGAAGTTTGTTGACAAAGATTACTTTCACTGTAATGATGGGAAGAGGACAAAAGCTGAAAACAGCCTTCTTCTTCACTGACATGAGAATGGTCTATTATTTATATAATTATAAAAATAATTTTATTTTAATATTTTTTTTTCGATTGGGTTAGATATTGTATTAGATTCGGCACACATCTTAATGATACGGCAGGAGATGGTGAGTTTCAGGAAAATTGAATGCAATGCTACCAAATACAAACTGTAGGGACGGATGTGTAATAATGTAGAACAGTAAATTGTTTTGTAGTAACGAATTTTTTATTTTTTTTTATTTTAGCTATGATTATTATTATTATTATTATCCTTTTTTCTACTCTATTATTTAACTTTTTATGAAGTGTTCGTTTATTATTTAACTTTTTATGGTTCGGACTACTTAAATTTTCTTGTTCTTTGTGGTCCCCACATGCGAAAAACACGAATCAACTACTCCATATTTATGGAGCGAGTAAATATTCATTAAAAATAATAAATAATATTAGAATTCTACTATAAAGTCCAATAAATATTACTATTTAATTTCGAGACCTAACGTGCCTTATCTATCATACAAATTTTTTTTTTTTACGATGTTATCAAGTAAATCGTATGCTGTAAAAAAGCTGCGTGCAACAAAAAATATCTACAGAACCATTCGTACTTTATGACATATTCAATGAATTTACCACTTGCAATAACATTTTATTTATATGATGATATATGTATACGGCCATTGAAATAATTAAGAATTTAATGCACAAATTGCTTATTGCCTTTCGCGAAGACAAAACTTGGCCTAAAATGGTTGTGGGTTTTAAACTTGTTGGAGTGAAAGTGCGATTTCTAAACCTTTTGAAAAAAATAATTGTAAAAAATAAAATAAATGGAGAACGTTATACTAAGGAGGGAAAAAAAAAACCTAGTTCAAACAAACCATATAACATCGTACATTCTCACGTATGTGCACAACAATTTCCGACATAGAACTCAACGCCAAGCATCATATGACAAAATCGAAAGATAAAAGAAAAGATTTATTCATTATCTATTTAATTTTAATATATATGTTTTTAATTTGATTCTTAAACACATAAAAGGCTGGGGTGTGGGGATAACGAATCTCGGGTCGAACCCAACTTCGACTTGCCCGACCAGATACTTTCGGCGGTACCCACCGACCCGTACGACCAGCTCGATCTGTGGCGCGTAAAATTGACGCCCATGGCAATCGCGGAGGAAGATAATGTATTTAGTTATGAATAATCCCAATCTCGGAGAAGTACGTACGATGTGCTTGTGATTGTGCTATAATTACTTGAATCTGTGTTCTAGCAGACGACGATGACGAAGGAAAGGGATGCGCTGGCTGCGACGGCAAAGAAATTAGGGCGATTTGGCCAGGGTACTTGGTCTTCTTTTTCATGCTTTCTCGTTTTTTTTTTCGGACAAAAATATTTGATATCAAATCTGTGCGTGTCGTTGGATTTGGGGAATTTGAATGCTTTTGATGTTCTTTCAGCAGTCTGCAAATTTACTGTGATCAATTTCCATTTTTTTTCCCAAATTGGTCTTTGGACTTGGACATGAACATGAACAATACGTTGATGTACAGGAACATAGTAGCCGATCGCTGTAACAGGGTCTGTAGACGGTTCATCTATCCTTTGAACCTATTTCTTTTCTGCAGATGGAGTCATTTAAGAAGCAATTGATGCTTTCGTCAAACGACGAAAATTCCCCAGTATGATTTTCTTTTCCATCGATTTCTGAGTCCCGTAAAACGATCAATAGTATGTTACGATATCTAATGGTAAACTTCTTTACCTTGTCAGAATGCCGAAACCTAGGATATTGGCACCTACGAGCAGTTTAGTCCGAGGACATACTCCTCAATGGGTAAATTTAAACTTCTTTAGATATGTTTAAGCTTCTGTTATCCTTTCTTGTTCAAGGTTGGCTGCATTAACTGTTCCCCGGCTCTACGTTGTGGATGAAGTGTTGCTAAATGGATACAGAAGGAACCGTTCTTTAGACAGACTAAATGGCTATGGTACGACTTGGAACCTTAATCTTTGGTTCTTGTTCGAAATAAGACACAGTGCTGTGACTCGAATTATTCCCAAATTTATGTTTTCCACAGCCTGTAATGGACAAGAATTCTCCATGGCTACATATCACATGAACAGATTGATTACTCACGGGATTGTGAAGAGAACTTCTGGTTTGTCCTCAAGAGATTACTCTCCTCATAGAACGCCTGGCACTGCTTCACCTACGACCTTGTTCGATGGATGAGGTTCACTTTCTGCGTGGTTTCCTTCGAGCCAACAGTTATCGACAACTAACTCTCCCCCTAGTGGAAACTTAGGTTCGGGTTCTCTAAATATAGTCTGCTACCGATATATATTAGTTCGAATGCTTTTGTTTTTCTGTTCATGAAATATGGATAATATAGTTTTATTCTCTTTAATTAAATCGACTTTATCCTAATTCTGTAGCCCGCAATTCTCGAGTCGATGGAAAGGAGTTCTTCAGGCAAGCTAGGTGAGTTTTGAGATTAAAATGACACTCTTACTGATCTTTTACTTCTTATAATCATTGAAGTGTTGCAAGAAATAAACTTTTTTTTTTACTTATATTTAGGATCCGCTTATCGCTAGAGCAGTTCACTGCATGCTTGGCAAACATTAAGGAACTAAATGCGCAAAAGCAATCTCGTGAGGTGTTTCACAAACTCCTCAACGATCTGTTTAATTCTTACAGAAGTTCTTGACATGTTTCTTATTTTTATTCGTCTTTTCTCCAGGAGACTATTACAAAAGCAGGGGAGATCTTCGGGTCTAATAATTAAGATCTCTACATATCGCTTCAAGGTTTGCTCAGCCGACGCCTGCACTAGAGGAGGTATCAGAAACAGTTACCACACTTCAACTGTAAATGCTGGCAGTTTTGTAAGTGCCAATTAGACATATAAACCAGATTAACAATCAAATAGCTCTTTATATCCAATTTTTAATAAATGTAGATGGTTCAGTCTTATTGCATCATCCATTACCATATGCTTGAAGTACTTATCTGACCACTTATGTTCAGATGAACTTTGTTTTACTTAGCTTGAAGTGGCTTCTTTCCTTAGCATGTGATTGTATAGAATATGGTCCACTCCACTATAGGATTTGATGGCAGTACACAATAGCTTTACATATATGTGTGTAGGATAAAGAGAGTGACAAATCCACGAGCCTTTAGATATGTGTTTGTCCGAGCAAATTGTACAAGCCGAGAGTTTATCTCCAAGAATCATAATATATGCAGAAATTCTCTAACAATTCTTTGCCATCCTTCTAAATGATCTATTACAGGCTTGGCTTGACATGAATCTTTTGACTTGCATTGCATTGCTACAGAGAGGTGTAACTGATATGAGTGAGGGTTTGGGATCCTCTATTCCACTTTCTGTATTCCACTTCGTATTCCAACCTACGAAAATCGTTACATCTTCCCCGTCCAGTGTTAAAACATTCGTACACATCATTACACCCATAAATATCATTACACCAGTTGTTTAAATAAAAAAAAGTCAATATTAGATATTTTTCTAGTTTGGTGTAGAAAAAATCAGTATTATATATTAAAATATATAATATTGACTTTTTTTTTTTATTTAAACAACTGGTATAATGATATTTATGGGTGTAATGATGTGCACGGGTGTTTTAACAATGGGCGGGGAATGTGTAACGATTTTCGTAGGTTGGAATACGAAGTGGAATACAGAAAGTGAAATAGAAGATCCCATACCGTGAGTGAGTTTAAGGTTCATGTGATTAACTAATATATCTATAATCATATGTATTTATGTATAGGTGGTAAGTTACCATATTCGAATGTGGTCTGTACGACAATGTTGATTCTCTATTTCTAAGATGTTTGTTTATGTGGGATGCTTTTCGCGGAAAACTGTCATGAGAAAAGATGCACACTTGTGTGAGAAGTTTTAACTATTTTTTTTATTTAAATATTCTCTGGCACGTACGATCGATATTATTATATTCCCTTTTCCTTTTTAATTTGTTTTCTTCAATGGATGAAATTAAATAAAATATAATATGTAAAAAGCATATCGTCTTCTGGCCTTCAGGTTTGACCAAATTTTGTTGTGTCTACTAAAAGTAAAATTTTATATCAGAATATTAGATATGTTTTTAGTATGTACACCTATCTGTAAAATACATAAATACTATAACATTTTTATCAATCATTTGGCCTTCTCAGTACCTTAAGTCCCCAACCTTCACCACTAAACCCAAAGACAAAGCTCTAAATTTTTTGAAGTTTTAATATAATGAGTTGAGTGTTATGTTTTTTGTTTCATATATGGGAATTTCTCTAAATAATGTGACAGTCGTTTCATATCTTATACATATTATTTTATTCCCATCCTATTGTTTAGGTCAGGCCTTCCATTCCACTAAAACCTTAAGCGCAGACAGCTTTAAACAGAGTCAGCAGAACGAACCTCCGCACATGACATTGAACAAGTTGATGTCTCTCTACTTCGGCAGTTTGAGTTCTAACCTTTGTAAGTTCCCAAAAGTTAATATGTCGTTTTCCTATTCTCTTACACAACATACGATATAAAATAAATAAATAAATATCCATGAAATATTATTTAAGTAAGGATTTAATTTCCATGCAATATAAATAGTTCACAAGCACTAGATATTTCCTTAACTCCTACTAAACACACACACACACACACACAAACAAACCTCAAGTACCTTACATTCAAACCACAATCTAATAATGGCTTCTTCTTCTTCTTCAATGTGTCCTGAGAATTACAGTCAAGAATTAGAATTCCCAGTCATCACTGATCAGACGAGCATTGAGGAATTAATGGCAACCTCGTACCTTTTCAACATTGTCAATAATGCCTCAGCTGCCAACTCGACGATGATGATGCCATTTACGAGTTATACCGACGTAAATTCGCCCGTTTCTTCTTTTCAAGATTGCTTGCAGTATTACCGACCTTTGTCCGAAACCAAGGCGGGCTTTGATCTCTTGGATAATCACTATGGAAGCAGTGATTATATGCTTCAAGATTATTATTATTATTATTATTACAAGTCAGCTGAAGATTGGGTAAATACAGCAGCATTTTGCTTTCTTTTTATTATTCCCTCTCTTCAACCAAAGTCCCATGCAAACTAATAGTACATCAATCTCATGTTTTTTTTTCTTGATAAATTGCATTAGGGAGCATATAAAGGCAATGATCATCATCATGATCAAATAGCTCAAATAATAGAAGCCCAGCAGGAGAAAGTCGAAAGATGCTCAGTTGAAGAGAAGAAGGAAAAGATTCTCAGATATATAAAGAAGAGAAACCAGAGAAACTTCAACAAGACCATAAAGGTTATTTACTTGTATGGCAATGCTAATTCACATATGTTATGTAAGTATAACCTTTTTTCTTTGTTGTTTTGAAGCAGTATGAATGTCGAAAAACCCTAGCGGACAAGCGAGTTCGAATTCGTGGAAGATTTGCGAAGAACAACGAACCCTATGAGGCTGAGAATGAGGTTAACAATGTTATGATCGAGACATCAAGCCATGATCAACAGTCCAATGATACATCTTATTACAATAATGATGCTTATTATTGTTAGATTCAATGAATTGGTGAATGGATATTAATATGAAAAGACATCATTTGAAAAGATGCATGGTTTAATCCTAAGAGGTAGAAGTGAAAAGGTACCTTTTCAACTTCATGACCCTTAGTGAGTTTTCTACTTCTATAAATAGGTTCCCCCATATTGAAAAGAGATTTATTCAATTAGCTCTTTGCATTCAAGCATTCGTACGAAGCATATTAGTTCTAAGAAAGTGCAAGAAATGCTCGAGTCTTAAGTAGATTCGCCGATAATTTTGGTTCGTTGTGCAGCGATCAAAATTCTGAAGTCGTTGTATCTTCGGGACGGATTGCGTAAACCCGAAGCACTGAAATACAGGACAATAACGTCTTACGGACAGCGTACGTAGTACGTGCCTCGACTTCAAATCTAACGAAGTGATTTTCGAGTTTTGCAGCCATCGATCAGACGTCCACACCGAAATACACACAATTTTTCCAACAATCGTAAGACGTTATCCTAATGTTTGATCGATGGCTACCTACGCATCTACAAAGGCAACAATACGCCATATGGACAATTGATTAAGTCAATAAAGACAGTCTTCTTGGTCTGCTGTAAGAGTTTGAACCATACAAAGACAACGAAGCTTCCTGTTTCTCAACCAAAAGAAAACACGCACAAGTTTCACGTGAGAGGTGCTAGAAGAGGGCAGCGAGTCATTGAAGCTCCTTGCTGCTGAGTGCTGGGCGCGAGAACCATAAACTGACGTCATCTGCTAGTGACCTCAACCTCCCTGAGGTCGCAATCAACATCTTTCAGGTCCAGACAGGCTATAATCTGTGAACAGATAGCTTACGGTGTCTGAACAAGTTCTGATGGGTTTTGAAAAAAAAAAAAAAAGTGAATGGTTTCTCAGTTGGTTTGTGAATCGGTGGTGACGAATGGTTAGCACCACTTGACTCCTCCTCAGCATCCACCAAAAGAATCAAGTCCTGCAGCACATTTATACATTGCAGAAGAGACTTATAAACAGCGACAGAGGTCTGACTACTTATGGTCACGGAGATTGCGACCCCGACAAAACAGACTCAACGACTGGACCAAGTGCTTGAACGCTTGGGCTGATATTTCTATGAAGCTCTGTTGTGTCCCTGCCGGTGTGCAGATTTTAATGACGGGATGCTACATAAGTTTCCTTTTCGAGCAGATATCAGCAAAAGAACCCGAACCCATAAGCTTGATCGGGACATGATTCGGACCCAGCAAAATGTTGGCAACATACTGCTAGGTCTCGAGACTCTTCGCAAGTGGGATGATTGCAGCTAGCTTTTGATAGTATGAGAATATGGCTTGAAGGTACGTTTTGGTTACGATCAGAGCCAAGGGGCCAACTAGAATCCCACCAATGATCTCAGCGATGACACGAGGTTATCTTAATGGCCTGAGAAGATAGGCAAGAACGCGAGTCATAATCGCGACCAAGCATATCTGTAAGATCACGAGGGACATCAATGTCCGTCTGCGAACCGATCTGTACAGAGCGCTGTTGGGCACGGCATCGGTACGTGGCTGCGCGCACTGAGCCCGGCTGCTCCTATGGAAGATGTTCGGCTACACGATCGTGACAGCAGGGCTGTGCACGCTGCCGCTATGCAGCGAGGTATGGCTGATGCGCAGGCCGCGCCGTTTGGCGCTGAGGGGGCTGCGAGTCTGGTGGCTGTGCACACCGGTGCAAGGCTACGTCACAGTGGCACGTGCAGGACTGTGGGCTGCTGAAAATCAGCTCCATCGGGCGCATGTGTGGCTGCAAACTCCACAAGACAGCAGTACCGTTGGGCGTTGCGTTGTGCTTCCAAAGTTGTGGCTGCAAGGCTGCTTCACCAGGAGTGTTGGCTGCGAAAAGGGCTACACACGAGTGCTTCCAGGGCTGCACAGGCTACACCTTAAGACACTGTGGGGCTGCGGCAAGGGATTGACTGCGCAGGGAAACACCCTCGCAGCGACGTATGGCTATGCACGCTGCCACTACACTACATGTGGTGGCAGCAGCTGTGCCGTTGGGCACTGCCGGGCTGTGGTTCTGCGATTATGCGGGGCGTGGCTGATGTACAGGCAGCATAATTGGCTGCTGAAGGGCTGCGAGATCAGGGGTGCTACGGCTTGGGCCTGTGGTGCAACGTGGGATCCGATGCAGGGTTGTGGCGTGGGGTTGACTTCACGGGGCAGCAGCGTAGCAGCGCCATTGGGCACACTACTGCGCGGTTGGGCACGTAGCCCAGGGCGCTCAGTGCGTGGCGCGTCATTGGGCATTCCAGGGCTGCGCACGCTCCCGTATAGGCAGCAACGTTGGGCGCTGGATTTGGGCAGTGCGTCGAGGCTGGGCAAGCTGCTGCATACAGCACTGCATGCCTGCGCAGGCTGCTGAAGTTTAGTGTGTCGATGTTGCCTTTGGGCGTTGCATATCTGTACGTTTTGCTGTACATTGGGGCTGCGTTGGGCTGCTATATATCAGCGCCGTCAGGCGCACGTATAACAGAAAACGCAGCACCATTGGGTAGTGGCACCACTCTCCAATGTCATAACTGAGAGACTGCTTAACAGAAAGCAACGTTGGGCGCTATGGTGGCTGCTGCACCACTTCTCTCTCTGTTGTGCAGCGCGGGGCTGTGAAGGCTGCCTGTGAGCAACAGGAATGCGAGGTTGCAGGGCAGCACATGGGTCTGAGGCTGGGTGAGGCACCTCGCATCGGATCTGGGCTGAGAGAGGGTGGTGCAGGACGATCTTGTCGAATGTGGTTCCGTTGGGCATAGCTGAAATGCTCGCCACAAGTCGGTTGATGGGCCTATGAACAAGACAAGAAGCACTCAACTTCAAGACATAACGTTTCGAAGTATGTGCATTTGAGTCCTTAATCGTCGGTGTCCGAACCGACGATCAGTTGAAAAAGATGGGTGATCTGCTGATGATCTTGCTGGCCCGGATAGGTTCGAGCCGACCTTGGACTTCGTTTATATATATGGCTACCCAGAACTTGTGGGGGGAAGCCATTCTATCAACAAATCGCATTCTAAACTTGTTGCCACACAAAAAGAGGGACCAAACTCCATATAAAATATGGAAAGGTAGGAAGACGTCCTACAAGTATCTTAAAGTGTGGGGTTGCCTAATAAAGGTCGAAGTACCTAAACCCAAACAGGTTAAGATAGGACCCAAGACTGTTGATTGCATTTTCATCAGGATATGCAAATAACAGTAGTGCATACAGATTCCTGGTGCACAAATCTAAAATCCCTGACATGAATATAAGGATGATAATAGAGTCGAGAAATGCTGTGTTTTTCGAAAACATCTTTCCAAATAAGGAAAAGAAGGAAATGAGTTCTGGAAAAAGATCTCACGATGCCGTCGAAAGTTCTTCTAAAGAAAATGGAGACCCAAGGCAAAGTAAGAGAAAGAAAGTGGCCAAATCATTTGGACCCGACTTTCTGACGTATATGTTGGACGATGAACCCCGAACATAGCAAGAAGCCTTGTCCAGTCCAGAAGCTCCGTTCTGGAAAGAAGCTATCAATAGCGAAATTGAGTCCATCATGCAAAATCTTACTTGGAAGCTGGTAGATCTCCCAAAGCGGTGCAAACCTCTAGGGTGTAAGTAGATCCTTAAAAGGAAACTTAAGACCTATGGATCGATCGAGAAATATAAAGCTCGACTAGTCGCTAAGGGGTTCAATCAAAAGGAAGGTTATGACTTCTTCGATACCTATTCGCCTGTAACAAGGATAACGTCCATTCGGGTTCTCGTAGCAATTGCAGCATTGTATGACCTCGAGATACACCAAATGGACGTGAAGACAACTTTCCTGAACGGGGAATTAGAGGAAGAAATTTACATGAAACAACCCGAAGGATTTGAGGCTCCCGGGCAAGAGAATAAAGTGTGTCGTGTCGTGAAATCACTTTACGGGCTTAAACAAGCGCCGAAACAGTGGCATGAGAAATTCGATATGACTATGTTGTCGAATGGATTTAAGAGAAATGAGTGTGACAAATGTGTTTACATTAAAGGCACACCTGAAGAATTTGTGATTGTATGTCTTTATGTAGACGACATGCTGATCATGGGAAATAGTCACAAAATAATCGTGAATATAAAGAATATGTTGAAAAAATTATTTCAGCATGAAGGATATGGGTTTGGCCGATGTCATATTAGGGATAAACATCTCTAAAATGCCCGAAGGAGTTGTACTAACACAATCTCACTATGTCGAGAGCGTGTTACAGAAATTTAAAGCCTTCGATGATCCTCCGGCAAAGACACCTGTGGATATAAATCTGCATTTGGTCAGAAATAAAGTAGAGCCTATATCGCAACTCGAATATGCTCGGGTGATTGACAGTTTGATGTATCTGTCTAACTGCACTCAACCTGATATAGCATATTCAGTCCGTAAACTTAGCAGGTTTACTAGTAACCCAGGTAACAGCCACCGGATAGCACTAAAGAGAGTGCTAAGATATCTAAAGTACATCATCAATTATGGCATACTCTATTCAAGATATCCCGCAGTTCTAGAAGGATACTGCGATGCAAATTGGATATCTGATAGTAAAGACTCCAAATCCACGAGTGGTTACGTATTTACCATCGGTGGAGGAGCAATTTCCTGGAAATCCTCCAAATAAACGTGCATAGCTCGATCCACGATGGAATCGGAGTTCATTGCATTGGACAAAGCCGGCGAAGAAGCTGAATGGCTTCGAAATTTTCTGGAGGACATCCCTTGCTGGAACAAACTTGTGCCAGCAATAATGATACACTGCGATAGCATGGCTGCTATCGGCAGAGCACATAGTTGCATGTATAACGATAAGTCTCGACACATACGTCGGAGACATAACACCGTAAGACAATTAATCTCTAGTGGAATAATCTCCATTGACTATGTGAAGTCAAAAGAGAACATAGCAGATCCTTTGACGAAAGGCATCGCTAGAGAACAGTTAAACACCGCAGTAAGGGGAATGGGACTAAAAATCCGCACACCAAAGAAAGGGCACAGTGGTAACTCAACCATGGACAGTGGAGATCCCACAAACTTGGTTCAATGAGACAACTAAGTTGTGGCCGGTTCAGTTATATACTTGGAAAATCTATAAAGTCCATTCTCGAGAGCTGTCCAAGTAATCTCTCGATGACGTGTGGTTAGGGTAAGCATTTATGCTTTTAATGATGGCTATACCAAAATTGGTGGAGTATTTCGGGCTACTCCAGGATTAAGTCCTAATAGTCGATCACCTATATAAGTGAGAAGTGAGGCCGCTTCAATGGAAATACTTATGAATCGGAGATACGGTCCAAGGCCGAAATGGACACAACGTGAGAATCGAAAGAGATCAGATTCATCATTGTGTGTATGCTGTTGTCTTGGTTTACACAAAAAGCCGCCAGTTCAAGACATCATGTTCACTGAGCAGCGAGTAAACCCGATAGTATTTCACTAGGGAAGATTCAAAGCCACAAGCTATCTATCCTGATGCAATGATGGGTTGTCGAGACTTTCTTGCAAGAGTCAGCATGCATTTGCATTAATTTTCATTCATGTGGGGGATTGTTAGATTCAATGAATTGGTGAATGGATATTAATATGAAAAGACATCATTTGAAAAGATGCATGGTTTAATCCTAAGAGGTAGAAGTGAAAAGGTACCTTTTCAACTTCATGACCCTTAGTGAGTTTTCTACTTCTATAAATAGGTTCCCCCATATTGAAAAGAGATTTATTCAATTAGCTCTTTGCATTCAAGCATTCGTACGAAGCATATTAGTTCTAAGAAAGTGCAAGAAATGCTCGAGTCTTAAGTAGATTCGCCGATAATTTTGGTTCGTTGTGCAGCGATCAAAATTCTGAAGTCGTTGTATCTTCGGGACGGATTGCGTAAACCCGAAGCACTGAAATACAGGACAATAACGTCTTACGGACAGCGTACGTAGTACGTGCCTCGACTTCAAATCTAACGAAGTGATTTTCGAGTTTTGCAGCCATCGATCAGACGTCCACACCGAAATACACACAATTTTTCCAACAATTATTTACAGACAGGTGCATTAACATATAAGTTTAGTATATATATAAGATGTCAAAATCATTTATATATATAACATCGTCTTTCCATTACATTGAAAGGAATCTTCTTTATTAGTTTATATTTCTGACCGTTTTTAATGGGTTCGTAACTTTGCATAGGTACTGATGAGTGGTTCTTCGCAAGCAGCGATGAACGGTTCTACTCAACTGTCTAGTGCTGCTGGCTGACGTGTCCGATCATTATTGGCTACATTCATCCATATGTCGGGATTTTTATTGGTTAATAAAGATTAATATATTGGTTTTTGGTTGAACTTTTTATTCATGCCTTCTGTAAGCCGTGACTGCATGAAATTATTGTCTTTGACTTATGGGGGTCGATTTTTATCATCTAAAAAAGCATTATAAACGTATGATTCAATACATTAGCAAATTCAGATATTCGACTTTAATTAATTAGTTATGAATCGGAAATTATATATATATATATATATATATATATATATATAGAATTGAAATTTATCTCATGGAGTTGTAGAGGAGAATAGTGGAGGAAAAAGCAAAGTCCCTTTCAAGAATGATATTGTAAAACTACTCTAATCATTACAAGAAATCACCAAAATGCAAGAGGGAAATGCGATGCATCGATATCAAAGTCCCTTTATCAAGAATGAATATACATATATATATATATATACATATATCTAAAATCCATAATAAAATCTAGAGTTGACATTTTAAAGATCTTGTAATAAATAAGCAGGGATGCATGAAATGGTGAGAGTAACTTGAGTTCTTGAATGCACTACAGTAGTAGTGTGTACGTTGGTCCCCTTGCTATGTATATAGGGTAATGATAGCATATCATTTGCATTTTGAATTATGAGTTCTTATAATCTTTTTTTTTTTTTTTTTGTAGTTCAACTTGGGCTTATATAGAGTTGAACTAGAAATCCATGCTTTTACCTTTTGTAAATTTGCCGTATTAATTAAAAATAAATAAATAAAAACATTTACCCAAGAGCCTACAACTCGGTTAGTTCATTAAAAAATAAATCGTTTGACACACTCACCTCACGACATATAGTATAGGTAAGAACTAAGAATACTGTAATTTAGTTCTCGTGATTTTTATTGGGCCCAAATGACTATTAGCCCAATTACTAAATTTTATCCTCTTACCAATTGGGCTCAATAAGCCCACTTTACTTTTTTATTTTATTGTGAATATATTCATTCATATTTAGAAAATCAAATACGTAACTCGCACGCACATACATACATACATACATAGTCGCATTAATGTATTTTTAACGAAAGATCTTTCATATTAAAGTCGTGTTTAACTTTCAC
Organism: Lindernia subracemosa; assembly: GCA_028392965.1. Lineage (NCBI taxonomy): Eukaryota > Viridiplantae > Streptophyta > Magnoliopsida > Lamiales > Linderniaceae > Vandellia > Vandellia subracemosa. Next base: position 523,011 of record JAQPCC010000032.1, read on the forward strand.
ATTCACTTGAGGGAACCGTAGAGAAAACCAACCGCAGACGTATTGAAATTACGTACTACGTACCCACCCACCCCTCAAAGCCTTAGAATTAGGGTTTTGACTAGTATAAGCGTATCATCAGTCTCTCTCTGCTCATCTTCTCCAAGGAAACTGAGAGCAGCTGCGTATCTTCTCTCGTAATTTTCACGGTAAGTTGCACCGTACGATCTCTCACTAGCTTGCTTTTCTTCTATTGAAACATGTGTTCATGTGTATCGTCATCTATATTTGAGGATCTACCCGTCCTGTTACCGATTGTGTTCATTTTAATTACCTGGGTGTTCTCTGTAGTTTTTAGCTTCCATTTTTTGATAATTGATGTCGTGGATAGTTTTTGTTTGTCTAGATGATTAGTTTGTATGCACCTTACATACATATGTGTATGACATATGGATCTGGAAATGGACAATTAACCATTTTTCGGTTGCGTTTATGTGTAATATGGTGGGTGCAGCCGTACTCCTTATTCGAACTTGGGAAGTTAATTGAAATTTCGATTTTGTTTGATGAACTACTTTCATCCTATCATCCGTGGCAGGCCTTTTTGTTTGTGTTTATGTTAGTCATAAGACAGAAAGTTGCTGTGGGTTTGATTACATTTTTTTATCGTTTATTTGATAATTGATAATCTGGGAGCTAGGTTCTTCCAATTTTTTGGATGCATTTGGTTATTTTATTCTTATTTTTCCAAATGATGAGGTATGTTATTCAATGAGATGAGGACACAGGCCACTTCTTATTCAATTGAAAATCAGTGTAACGTGCTATTTCCTTGATAAAAATTACAACTTCTAGGTTTTAACAGGACAGTAGATGTAAGTATTTGATTGATATGCATTATTGATTTGTCTGTTGTTTTTATGTTTCAGGAGCCCTTTCTGTGAGGAAGTCCTCCATTCAATTTTGCTACTCAAGTTTCATCTTAAAACCAGTCAAAATGGTAAGCTTACTTTTTGTTTGTTCTGATGGCATTGGATCATGGGAAGGTAATGGCCTATAACTATTTGAATTACTGTATACAGGTGAAGTTCACAGCTGAAGTACTCCGCAGGATTATGGACTACAAGCATAACATCCGTAACATGTCTGTCATCGCCCATGTCGATCAGGGTACAAAGCTGCAAATTTGACATCCCATTAATGCAATATTTTTATCATTTTCGCTGATTATAGCGTTTTGTACTTTTATGCATCTTGTTTTGATGTATGATTTAGCTTAAATTTTTGTTCTTTGTCTTTAATCAGGGAAGTCTACCCTTACGGATTCTCTTGTGGCTGCTGCTGGTATCATCGCCCAAGAAGTTGCTGGCGATGTTAGAATGACTGATACCCGTGCTGATGAAGCGGAGAGTGGTATCACTATCAAGTCCACGGGTATCTCACTGTATTATGAAATGACCGACGAGTCATTGAAGAGCTACAAGGGACAGCGTCAGGGAAATGAGTACCTCATCAATCTCATTGACTCTCCTAGGCACGTTGATTTCTCTTCCGAAGTGACGGCTGCTCTGCGTATTACTGATGGTGCCCTTGTTGTCGTGGACTGTGTCGAAGGTGTGTGTGTCCAAACGGAAACTGTGCTTCGTCAGGCACTCGGAGAAAGAATTAGGCCCGTGCTGACCGTTAACAAGATGGACCGGTGCTTCCTTGAGCTGCAGGTCGATGGAGAGGAGGCTTAACAAACTTTCCAGAGGGTCATTGAAAATGCCAATGTCATCATGGCTACTTATGAAGACCCTCTCCTTGGTGATGTCCAGGTCTACCCTGAGAAAGGCACTGTTGCTTTCTCTGCTGGTCTTCACGGCTGGGCCTTTACGCTTACGAACTTTGCCAAGATGTATGCCTCCAAATTTGGCGTGGATGAATCCAAGATGATGGAAAGGCTATGGGGAGAGAACTTCATTGATCCGGCAACTAAGAAGTGGACCACGAAGAACACCGGATCTGCTACTTGCAAGCGTGGGTTTGTCCAGTTCTGCTACGAGCCCATCAAGCAGATCATCAACACTTGTATGAATGATCAGAGAGACAAGCTCTGGCCCATGTTGCAGAAGCTTGGAGTCAACATGAAGTCAGACGAGAAGGAGCTGATGGGGAAAGCTTTGATGAAGCGTGTCATGCAGACGTGGCTACCTGCTAGTACCGCCCTATTGGAAATGATGATATTCCATCTCCCCTCACCCTCCACGGCTCAAAAATATCGTGTGGAGAACTTGTACGAGGGACCGCTCGATGATGCTTATGCCACTGCAATCAGAAACTGTGACCCCGAGGGGCCCCTCATGCTCTACGTGTCTAAGATGATTCCAGCATCGGACAAGGGCAGGTTCTTTGCCTTTGGACACGTGTTCTCTGGGAAGGTGTCGACCGGTTTGAAGGTTAGAATCATGGGCCCTAATTACGTTCCTGGCGAGAAAAAGGACCTTTATGTCAAGAGTGTACAGAGAATGGTTATCTGGATGGGCAAGAAGCAGGAAACTGTCGAGGACGTGCCTTGTGGAAACACTGTTGCCATGGTTGGTCTAGATCAGTTCATCACCAAGAATGCGACCATCACCAACGATAAGGAAGTGGATGCACATCCTATTAAGGCAATGAAGTTCTCTGTCTCGCCTGTCGTGCGTGTTGCTGTCCAGTGCAAGGTTGCCTCAGACCTACCTAAGCTCGTTGAAGGATTGAAGCGTCTGGCCAAGTCAGACCCTATGGTTGTCTGTACCATCGAGGAATCCGGCGAACATATTGTCGCTGGTGCTGGAGAACTTCACCTCGAGATCTGTCTGAAAGATCTGCAGGATGATTTCATGGGCGGGGCGGAGATCCTTCCGTGAGACCGTTCTCGAGAGGTCTTCTCGCACGGTCATGCGCAAGTCTCCCAACAAGCACAACCGCCTCTACATGGAGGCCCGACCCATGGAGGAGGGCCTCGCCGAGGCCATTGATGACGGGCGCATTGGCCCGAGGGACGACCCCAAGGTCCGCTCGAAGATCCTGTCGGAGGAGTTCGGCTGGGACAAGGAGCTGGCCAAGAAGATCTGGTGCTTCGGGCCCGAGACCACCGGCCCGAACATGGTGGTGGACATGTGTAAGGGAGTCCAGTACCTGAACGAGATCAAGGACTCCGTCGTCGCTGGCTTCCAATGGGCTTCCAAGGAGGGCCCGCTGGCCGAGGAGAACATGAGGGGCATCTGCTTCGAGGTGTGCGACGTCGTCCTCCACGCCGATGCCATCCACTGTGGCGGCGGTCAGGTGATTCCCACAGCTCGTAGGGTTATCTACGCTTCTCAGCTCACGGCCAAGCCGTCTCTTGGAGCCCGTCTACCTCGTCGAGATCCAGGCCCCAGAGCAGGCCCTCGGGGGTATCTACTCTGTTGTGAACCAAAAACGTGGGCACGTGTTTGAAGAGATGCAAAGGCCCGGGACTCCTCTGTACAATCGTGATTGAATCGTTTGGTTTCTCGAGTACGTTGAGGGCTGCAACGTCGGGCCAAGCCTTCCCCCAGTGCGTTTTCGATCACTGGGACATGATGGCTTCTGATCCTTTGGAGGCGGGCTCGCAAGCTTCTACGTTGGTTGCTGAGATTCGTAAGAGGAAAGGTCTGAAGGAGCAGATGACTCCGCTATCTGAGTATGAGGACAAGCTGTGAGGAGTGAAGAGAATAATAAATACTTTGTTTCGAATGCTGCTACAGTTTTGGTCTCTGTTTTTTAAACGTTGTTTTCTTTGTCACTGTGCTTTTTTCTATTACATAATTTATTGTTAGCATTTGAGATTTGTCTTTGTTATTGTTGATTTACGTACATTTGTGATTCTGAGCAAATACTTGTGGTTCAATTGGTTTTGTTCTTACATTTCCTTTCCACCACAATATGGACACACACAACTGTTGCAAAGCTGATCTACTTCAAATCGCTATTAGGTCAGACGACTCTTAGGGTTGAAGCTATTATGTATTAGCTGCTTCAAGGAAAGGAATCACATCGTACAAAAAACGAAAGATAATTAGGATTTTCCGAGGCCATGGGTCGGAAGGAGAATCGAACCACCACCCCTCAAGGTCTCTGAAATCCGACGTATTTATTGTTCCTTTTTCAAATGATTAGTTAATTAGGTGTCTCAACTCTCACCACATTAATACTAGCAAGCCATCGACTTAAACTTGCAGGTGAGATAGCTGAAATTCTGGTCGAGTTCCTACAAGTTGCCGTGACGTCGGTTGTTTTCCTCAAAGGAGTATACCCAAATGGTAAGTAAAAAGGATTAATTTTGACCCCTTCTCATCTCATTTTCTGAAGAAAATGAATGTGTTTATTAGGTGCTTTTGAGAGGAAGAGGTACTTGAATGTGGTGGTACACAGAGCTGTTCACCCTCAGCTCAACCATTACATTCACTCAGCTGTTAGTGGGCTCTCACCTTTCCTTCAAAAGGTGCTTTTTTTCCCCTTTTGTTTACCCAAAAAGTTGTCCTTTACCTATCTGTGATTGTGATATAGATACGTATCTGTGCTTATGATTGTATTTGATCAGGGTTTAGTGGATAGAGTTGCTGTGATATTCTACGGTGATGATCGCGTGCCTATCGAGAGATTCGTGTTCAAGATCAATGCAAACACATCGTATGGTTCAGAGATCGATCGATCTGAAATTGAGTTCTCCCTTAGGTCCTTCTTGGTTAAACTTCCTCTCTCGGAATCTGCAACTAAGGTTCTGCCGACGAGTAAGGCTGAATGTCATTCATACTTTAGCTTTTTCCTCAACTCAACTATCACGTTCCTTTTGCAATATGAACGATTTCATATGCTTTTTTAGACGATTGAAGTTAGAATGTTGCAAAGGGTATAAGATCGTCAATGATATTGTCGTCTGATTTTAAGGTGGTGTTGAGGCTCTGCTAACTTCCATAATGACAGATTGCCATTGGGAAGTAACGGCATATATCCGTTCTCCATCGGAAACCAGCTCAGAAATGTGGATTCCAACTAACGTGAAGCAGTGGCAACATCCACCGTTGATAACCCCGATCAAGTCCATGAGTAGTGAACCTCTAAGTCTCCAGCTTTATCTAGAACACCCCAGCCTCTCCGAGCCATCATGAAGCATTTACCCATAAAAAGGTACGAAAAAATCCACTCTTACTGCTATAAAGTCGTGTGAGGAGATTATCGGGATTTGTTTGATGAGTTCTTGAATATAAACTTGCGAATGTAACCTCTATCTCAAGTACAAAGAATGGCAAGAAAAGATCATTGTCGGATAGATCATAATTGGTTGAATATTTGATTATCGAATTTGATTTTTGCCATGGAATATCAATATCTAGTAATTTAAATTTTAGAAAAGATATGGTGAAACAAAATGACATTCTGGGATGGAAATCATTGTTATGTTATCATTTATAAAAGAAAGAACATGCAGATATTTTAGCATCTCTTACAGACAGTGAAACGCCAAACCAACGCAACGAAGAAGCTTGCCAAATATGCAACACCAAACGGCGCAAAAAAGCTCCCATGCACATCATCGTCTTCAACCGCTGAGGTTGCCTCAACTTGACTTGTCGTGTTCAGGCAGCTTCGACCCAACACGATCCCGCAAAGCTTAGGATTCCCTTCAAACCAAGAACCAGGGAACGTAATGAACTGACCGCCTTGCGGGATCTCGCCTTCAAGATCGTTATTCGCCACACTAAACTGAGACAAGAAGCTGAGCCCCGTCAGAGAAATCGGGATCTCACCAGACAGACGGTTGTTAGACACATCCATTTCCTCCAAATTCACGAGCTTCGAAAGCTGATCAGGTATGCTTCCCTCGAATCGGTTGCTGCTCAGATCCAAGACTTGGAGGAGCCTCAACCGTCCTATCTCCTCTGGGATTTTCCCGCTGAGACTGTTGTTGCCGAGTTTGAGCCCACGAGCCAAGTTGAAGAGTCGATCGTATTGTTGATCTTTGAACAAGAAAGGCAACGCTAGGTAGCTCAGGTCCGTGCTTGAGTTACCCGATATGAGAGCAGGTAATCTCCCGATCTCGCTTGGGAGGTCTCCAGAGAGATAGTTCTGCGTGAGGTTCAGGACAGAGAGGTTAGGCATGTCTCCTAACCAAGCCGGGACTGGGCCAGTGATGAGGTTGTAAGAGAGGTTCAGCACTTTTATCTTCCTGAGCCTGGAGATCCAAGAAGGGATTTGTCCCGCTAGGCGACACCCGCCTAATGTGAACATCTGCAGATTCTGAAAGCCCTTGAGACCTGACATGTCTTTGTCGTCTGGTAATCTCTCGCCGTAGAAGCATCTCGACATGAGCAAGATCGTGAGGTCCTCGCAGCGTTGGAGGATGTTCAAAGCCCCGGAGATGTTCGTGAGGTAGTTATTGGTCAGGGAGAGGTGTTCGAGGGATGTTAGAGAAGCCATGCAAAGTGGGACTTGGCCTGTTAGCTTGTTGTGAGCTAATCGAAGAGCTGTCAACGACCTGCACGTGCATAAAGTTTCTGGGATTCTGCCCACGAAGCTGTTGTTCCCTAAATCGACGGTTCGAACTCTTCGAAGCTTTGAGAAATCAAGGGTCGACATTTCACCGTCGAAATGGTTGTTCCTCAGGAGCAGTGTGGTCAGGTTTGTGCATCCCATTAAAGAAGGTGGTAAGGTACCGCTGAGATTGTTCGTGTGCAGCAATAGCTGCTCTAGATTGGTGAGATTCCCGATATTGTTCGGGATCTCTCCCGTGAATTCGTTCATTTGAAGCTCTAACATGGTTAGATCAGACAGCTGAACAATGCTCTCATTGATATGCCCTGATAAAAGGTTGCCGGGAAAAGAAATCTCCTTGAGAGTCTTAACACTGTAGAGATCGTAAGGCAACCATCCCGTTAGAGCGTTGAAACCCGCCCTCAGAGACTTCAAATTCAGACAAGAACCAAACCCGCGAAAGACATGCCCGTTAAATTCGTTGTATGAGAAATCAAGGAACTCCACGAACCGGGAAGTCTTGCATATGGACGAAGGCAATGGCCCGTTGAAAAGGTTGTTGCTGAGATTCAAATACGAAAGCTTGGAAGCCCGGCGGAAAAAGGAAGGCTCGACTGTCCCGTCGAACGAGTTATCTGAAAGGTCGACGGTCGAGATCGAAGGTGGCAAACTGTTCACCAAAGCCCGAGGAGGCTGAAGCTGACCGGCGAGATGGTTTGAACTCAGATCAAGAACTCGAAGATATGGTAATGTTTCGAAGAGATCGATGGGCAACTGACCGGAGAGTTGGTTTCGTGAGAGGTTGAGGTAAGAGAGGTAAGTGAGGTTCCCGAGGAAAGGGCTGATGCTGCCTGATAGTCCATGGCTTGGCAATGAGAAGTGAGTGACTCGACCTTGGCTGCTGTTGTTATTGCAGCTCACGCCTTCCCATTTGCAGCAGTCGTTTGATGAAGATGATGATGATGTCCAGTTTAGAGAAGGCTTTGGCGAGATTTGAGAGAAGAATGAGGTTAGTGAATCTCTATCAGCTTTGTCGCATGAAGAAACTCCATTAATTATTACAGTTAAAAGGAGGGCTAAGACAATGATCATCCACTTGTCTTTTCTTTTCATTTTCTTTTCTACCTAACTGAATTTCATGATATGGGTTGATCTGATCTGATCAATCAATATGTGTGTGTGTGTATATATATATATATATATGTGCATTGGTTGCATCTCAATCAATGTTGACCATGGCATTTGAACGAGTAAAATCTTTGCCCCGTTCTTGGCGTAGACTTCTCAGAAAAGGAAAAGAAGCTTCGAAGGTATTAGAAATTTGTGTTTTTTTATTGAATCAAACGTTTGACTTTTAAGTATGTCATTTCGTCATACATTCAAAGTCTCGTCATAAATCAAGAAACATCGTGGCTGAGTAGTGTGCACAAATTGTATGCCTTCTAAGAGAAGAGACGTTATTGCATAGTAATAATCAACGACGAAGCAGCACAAAGCAGAGTACCCACAAGGTGTTCTCTAACACACTACATGTCTACTCGCAGTTTATTTCCTCTGTACATATAAAGATGTACTCAGACAAAAACATATGATCATTACATATTCTCTTGCTTCTTCTTCTGCTTCTCTATGTTGTGGGCGCTGGAATGAACATCAACACGCTCAGCATCAGCAATCTTGCCCTCTTTTTCATGCTGCTGCTGATCGATCTTATGGGCGGCGGAGAACAAGTCCACGGGCTCAGAGTCGGCGATCTTTCCACCTTCGAGCGGCGTGCCTGCTTTGTATCTGATCCTTAGAGCGTCGTCTTCTGAGACTCTTGCTTGGGCTGTGCCGTATGTATGTGATATCGTCTTTGCTCTTCGCCATCTTCTTCTTTGGTTACTTACTATTTTTGGTTCGTCGTCGTCTATGGATGGACTTTTAAAGAACTGTTTTTTTTTTTTTTTTTTTATGTCGGCCGAGGATGTTCGTAGGCTTTCCAGATAACGAGCTAGCTGTCTCATTTTGGGAGATAGGTGGCAAGGCCTTTATTGATCCACATCCAAAGTACATATTATATTCAATAAAAATGGTGGTTTTTTGTTTTTTTTGTTTTTTTTTTTCGAGAACCATTAGCAGATCTCTGGAATTTTGTTAGAACAATACGCATTTTAAATGCAAAAAATGCAGCTTTGAGTGATCAATTTAACATGACTAATCCTGATTTTGTAATAACAATTTAAACTTAACTTATTATTTTAGGATTTGAGAGTAAGGTAATGGGGTACATAGATAGGCCACAAGGGCAGAAATTAAACGCAATCCCACAAAGTAAGACAAGCTTAGAATGTCAATTCTCAGAAGAAAAAAGAAAACAAAAGCAAGCATTAAACATGAAGCTGTCTTAGATTGGAACAAGAAGTAGATATAGCTGACAAAGATGGCATCTTTTGAAGTAAAGAAGCATGCTGATAGCTTTTTCATCTTTTCTCTACTTGGATCTCTGCCTCATCTTTCTTCTCTTCCTCTTCAATCTCCTCATGCGCTTCTTCTTCCACTGGAAGGAAAGATAAAAAGAAAAAATTAAATGTCAAAATCCAACCAAGAAAATCAACACCATACATTACAGTTTCAGCAGCTGAATATATTCAATCCGCTAAGCCCATTGAACACATCTAGATAATGAGCTTAAAAATCCACATCCAAGGAAAGAAACTAAAGTGTTAGTGATGAATACATAGTCAGCAGTGATATTAACATTATGACTGCCAATCCAATCTATAATATTCCAGCCATAAAAAAAATGACGAGTGCATCATTCATATTTACAAGTATCAGCTGTGTTTGGCTTGGCAACCCTAATCATGGTAATTGGCACGCTAGTAATCAGCTTGAGCGCGTCGATTTTCCAATTGTCAATGTAAACGTTATTATTGTTCTCATCTCAGCTATGAAAATGGGGTCATTCCCTTGTAACAATGGAAATTGACGCGACGAAACATCCACTGCTCAAAAAATATAGAGAAAGGTTCTATATCTTACATCATAAGCATTCATCAACCTTATGAAGATCCAAAGTTACAGAAACAACCAATAACGAATCAAATGCCTATTATCAAAAGCTAAAAATATACGCATCAAGAGTAGGATAGAACGTCATAAGCTGATTTCCAAACACAAATTCACACGCAAGATTCGATGGGAAACGTAGGTAGGCACACATACCTTGGCCCTCATCTTCCTTCACTTGTACAGAAGGATTTGCTTCACGAGCTGCCGATCAGGTGAAAAATGAATTGGGCGGCGTTATTTATACTGTGAAGGTAAAAACCCTAACCCAAGGAGAATATGGTCATTATAGCACGAGCGATTTTCAATTATTTAATGGGCCACAATGTTTTCCAGCCCAGCCCACTTATTAGCTTATACGATATATACTAAGCCCATTTATACTCTCCCTCCTTAGTTATTGGATGTACCCGCAATTGAAATGGGTCAAACCCGCTCCACCTTTAGGAAGTTAAAAACGGATATACCCGCAAACATTTCGTCTTTTTCTTTGGCTACTTCGTTTTACTTTCTTTTCGGGATAAAACTCAAAATGGTCTACGACGTTTACCTGTTGAACCAATTTAGTCCATGATGTTTCGTCTGAACCAATCTAGTTCCTTGTCGATTTTGGACCAATTTGGTCCTTTTGTCACAATAAACGTCAATTTTAACGAAAATACCACGCATGTCTCACAATAAATTATGTATGAATTGATAAATTGGAAGGATTACTGAAATCAGAGCACGCAACTAAAAATTTGTCCTCCAAAATATCGAACATGAGCTCCAGATCGTCTGTCTCGTCGAGTTTCATTGACTGTAGAAGAAAACAGTACGAACCCTCAAACCCTACAAATGTTCCAAAATTCGATCCAGACATGATTCAATATGGGGGCGCGCGCAAGATTCCCGCTAAAATTGGCGTTAATCATGGCATAAGGACCAAATTTGTTCAAAATCGACAACACATAGAACTAAATTGTTCAGGCGAAACATCGAATACTAAATTGGTCAACATGGTAAACATTGGAGTACTATTTTGGGTCTTCTCCCCTTTTTCTTTTCTATCCATTAATTTTGTTCATTTTCAACAACTTATATGAGTTGCAGACAAGACCCAAGATACTTGGTAGTGGTACACACATTTAAAATATGCTTCGTTCTCAAGAGTTTACATAAATATTAATACAAATTACACATAGCATAGCATAGGCTCCATTTACTACCAAGTTTGCTGCTTTGATCACTGAGCCAAAGCACTTGTGTTGTAAACAAGGAGGGCCCCACCGGCAAGAATCCCAGCAAGAGTCACAGCCCATATGGCCAGTCCAGTCGTACCTATTTATTATTATTATACATAAAAAGAATAGATAGAATCATGATATATAGTTCAGTTCTTTATTACATAGTTAGTGGTCTTAAGTGATACTAATTTTCCAAGAGCTCACCTCCAACATAAACATCACCACTTGGAGACCAATCGTTCTCGTTGTAGATAGGACTGTTGTAATATGTGAATATATAATTTCAGAGATCATCCCAAAGTTGAAATATTATGTCACGCAAAAATTAAATAAATAAGCATACCTATATCCATCAACATTGGCACCGTATTTGTCCACAAACTGGTAGACACCTTTCCCCTGATACATCATCATAATGAAGTAAAGCATGAAATCAAAGGTGGCAAACTATGAAGCAGATGGTAAGTAAGAAAAAGGGCCTACCTTTCCCTTTCTGCCAGAAGCATCAACACCATCTCTCAAGTTCATGCTTCCATTGACCCCTTTAAACGAAAAAGTTGAAAATAAAAGAAAAACCAATCGATCAAATCAAATAAAAATGAATTTTTGCAAAAATTATGGAAGAGAGTCATAATAGAGATACCAACCATAAGGCTTGTCAGTCTTGATTTTCTTGCCACCACTAGCCTCAATCCTCAAACTAGTGGTTCTAGCAAGTGAAGGCAATCCTCTTACAGCGGATTTCTCGACAGTGAACGATGTGGGCTTTAGGCTCAAAGAACTAGTCATCACTGTGCTTGCCATCTGTGTAGTTGGTTCTTCTATCTGCAAGAAAGTGTGTGTAACGAGAGTGGTGAGAAATGTACTTGATGATAGATAATATGATGAAGGAGCCTCAAGAAGAAGAAAAATCAGGAAAAATATGAGATACCCATCTTGACACGTGGCACTGCTCTATTGGCCAGATCTAGATATGGTTGCAACATTATCATAATGCTAAAATAGTCTCTCCACACAAAATTCCTGAGTTTTTTTCCACCATTGGACTTTACTTCAAAATATTCATTATACAGAAAATGCTTCTTATATTCAAATTCAATACGGCATGTAAAAGAATATCATATGAAGGTCAATTACTAACAAGAACACATTATTACACAACATCTTCACAGTGTACTAAGCTGTTTGATGAACTTTGAAGCAGCAGCAATGCCACTAGATATGGCACACTCAACCGTTGGTCCAGCACAGAAATCTCCACAAATTGCTAGTCTCTTTTTTGCAATCCACAAGCATTTCTCTTCTCCCCCAATGCTGATAGCTGGGAAAGCACTTCCCCTGATGATATTACCCACGGTGAATCGTATGAAAATCATTAGAAAAAGCAATATGGCAATGATCAAACGACAATATAATGACTCGAAAAAGACAACGATCGAACGAACTATGCAATACCATCTATGAGCTTTCTTGAAAAAAGGTTGAGAGATCTTAAGCCCAGTGCTTTGGAATTCTTGAAATAGTTCTTCGGCTACTTTTTCAAGTAATTCACTAGAAGGCTTCTGTAATCCTGCCTGAGCGATAATATGCTCTGCGTAATTCGGAGTTGAATGCAGAACCCACCGTTCGCTAGATAGATCACCAAAGCGTTCTTTTGAGCATTCTAAGTATCAACTTTCGAAGAATTAATACAAACACTGACCTTGAGGTTGATCGGCCTGGTTTGCTGCTGTCACAATAAGCCCAACTTAGAACCTGGGAGTTCGTAAATGAAAAGCCTTTGACAGGTATCTGAACCACACAAAGTGAAGAATATGAATGATAAACTTGAGTCGATTGTGAAGTATGTAAATTGGAAATGGAAGATATTATCTGATATATGTATCACAGGGAAAGGAATATTTACGGATGTAAGAGGCTGCTCAAATGCCAGCATAAGAGCGAAACACGGTAAAACTGGAATCTCTTTCACGTTCAAGGTCATGTCGGAAATTCTATCAAGATCTATACGAAACATATATCATAATTAATCAAAAGAAAAACATCATGAATACGTATGTCCAACTGTTTTCATACTAGGATTTGTTTGCTTGATGAATCAGCAGATGGATAACCAAAAAAAGCGACGGACTTCGCCAATCAATACTACAAAAAGACATAATTCATACCAATGGGTGGTGATTTTCCAGTGACACTAGTGAACCGGGCCGAGAATGTGCTTTTATCTGATGCAACAACTCCATGAAAACGGCCAACATCTTGTTCATTCAAGTTCGTCAGTGACCACATGCCATCGTCTGCTAACCATTCCAACTTTCCAATACCAAGGCCAAATTTGCTTTCAACTCCTAAGCCAAAATAACATTGCGTATTACACAAAAAAAAAAAAAAAATCTGGACATTGTCACATGAATTAACATACCTGGCTCATGACACAATGCTCTGCATATAGAATTCATTCCAGGCACACCCACGTACCTCTTGTTTGATTCTTCCTGATACAATTCGAAACTCAGAAAAACTTTATTACGCTTGATGGATAGTTTAGATTTTGTATAAGGCAATGTGAAAAGCAGTGTAAAATGCTTATAACCTCCTCAATATCGATAAACTTTCTGGAACCAAAATCAAAGCAACCAAACTTCACTTTCCACTCAGCAAGGAAACCTTTTGATTCCCAATCACTAACCAAACTGTGCACCTCCGAATTATCGGCGGTCACAGTGAAACAAGGTGCTCCGTGATCGAACAACAACTCCCTCCCATCATCACTATGCTCTCTACAGACAATGAAGAAACATAAAAGATACAAAAATAAAAATAAAAATGGGGACAATTTTTAACCCGACAAAGAAAGGCAGAGAAATTCGACCTTCGCTGAGACATGCGACCACCAGGTCCTCTAGCAGACTCGAACAAAGTAACTGGGAATCCATTCCTCGCTAGAATTGAGGCGCACACTGCTCCTGAAACTGAAATCAAGGATTTTAGACGTTAGTTAACCCTAATTGTTTCACCGACAAACGCATGCATACTTCTGACTTTTGCCGGATAATCACTCACTTCCGCTGCCAATCACGGCGACTTTAGGAGCAACACCACTAGCCATGTGAGGTCGGGTTGGATCGCTGGTCTATCTTTCGCCTTCGCACAGATCATGAAAAAATGTCAAAGATCAAAACTTCTACAAACCCATCTCATTAAATTCAGTAGGGCACAAAGAGTTTAATGCAAAAGATTGATATTTTTTTTTTCCGTTGGTTGTTGATGAAATTCAACACCACTGCACCGTACATTTTGTGGGGTGACGTGGACTGCCTGAAATGCATGTACCCCAAAGCCAGCCAGCCAGCCAGCCAGCTATGGTCTGAAGTCCTAACCGAGGTAAAGAAGCTTTACAATAGAAAGTGCAAAGATGAAATGAAGCTTTACAATAGCAGCATTCAATTCAAATTTTAGTCTGATTATGTCATATGTTACAAGATTATTTTAACATTATTGATTAGGGAACATTTTTTTTTGAAGTATCATCATGCTGTCTATATTTTAAATATCATTACATATCAGTTCAATTGATACGATCTTCTCTTCCATATAAATATATATATCTCCCTCCATACAGGCCAGGCCAGCAAGCTACAGGGGAAACTCTTTCTGGAGAACATCGAGGTTCTTCGAATCACAAGCTTGTAACATATCATCTCGTGAAGCACAGCTGCAAAAATGGAGAACAAAGCATATGTACTATATGGATGCCCCATGAACAGATTAATATATGTATGCATGCATGTATGTATGTATGTTTCAAGTTTTTACCTCAATGAGATTCTCAAGTATTGCCAGGCATTTTCGGCCTTTGGGTTCATTGCTAAGGCACGGACGTAGTAACGGATTGAATCCTTGTACATGCCCTGTGGATTCAAAACGTTCAATATAACTACACTGCCACGGAAGTCAAAAACAAATAGGCGCGTCGAGGAGATTTTCATGTACATCATAGAATCTTACGAGAGATGAGAAGAAGAATGTTTTAAAATCAAAGATTAGAAAACTTTACATCAATGAAGCTGGTATTAAGGCTCTTTTCATCGTTCAATTTTTCGAAAAACTTTGTCCAACGATATAGTCATCAACATTATACTGTATTGTAACGGAATATCAAGTATAGGTCATACCTGGTTGGCATAGCTGATACCCATGTTCGCCCACGCACGCACATAATTAGGCTTGAGATCTAAAGCCTGAGAAGGCAGCAAACAGATGTCAACAGTCGGAATGTAGCAGTAAGGGCATTACAGTAGACAACTACAAGTATAAATATGCTTTGAAAGGACTTAGTTAACCACTGTTATCAGGACGCAGAAGAAAAAAAGGACTGGTAGATAATATGCATGTCATGTCAAGAATCTACGTTCTGCATTACGTTTCCAATCAAAGGTATGCACAGTCAAAACAAGTCACCTGCTGGTAGGCCAATATTGCATCGGCACTCTGTACGCTGTTTGCTTGTGTTGCGCCAAGTTTATTCCACAGAGAGTAATCTTGTGGTTTAAGCTTCAAAGCTGTCTGAAACGCTTCAATTGCTTTGTCATATTCTCGGGATAAGTTGTACAGAACTCCAAGTACAATGTGTAGGTCAGCATCTTCAGGTGACATTCTAGTTGCATCATTAAAAACCCCAATCACCTGCATGTCATAAATACACCGTGTTGGTTATAATAATTAACATGGGAAGACCAGAGCATCCCATTTATGACTTGGTACAACGTAAGCACGTCCAACTAGATGGAATATTTGCTTAACACATGCTGAATAGAATATTTGCTTTTTATATAGGGGTGGGTGTATCATGCACGCACATGCCCCACTCTTATCTGTTTGTGATAGCTGAGAGAGATAGAGCTTACATCAGCATAGTACAGGTTTTCAGGCTGATTTGCAGGTGCGACGTTGCCATATTTCGGATGATGTTGTAACCAGCTGTACAAATACTTCAAAGCAGCTGCTTGCTCCAACTCTACAAAAGTAGAACAGAATATTAATTTCAATGCTATATTGCTATGACGACTAAAATAGATGACCAAATGAATTGCATTCACCTGTGTGAGTAGTCATATAATATCATATGGAAAGACCACAACATAGGATATACCATTAACTCCCCATAGAAAAAATAGTAAAGCATTGCTTGTGTTATGCTGAAGTTTGGCACTCTAATTGCTTACCATTTGTATGACTCACACCAAGAGCCAGAAGTACTTCTAAATTGGTAGGGTCTGCCTCATGGGCACGCATCATAGATGCAATAGCCTGCCAAAACAAAGCAGCAAAATACATATTGGTTTAGAACACTAGAAACAAAGAAGTTGAAATGTGCACAACTGATTATGTTAATTTCTTAAAAGTACTTTCAAGTTCATGTAATCATCTTTTGCAGGCAGTGGCCTCATTTCATATAAGACAAGACTGTGACTGTCTGGGTATTTTTTTTACCTGTTGGTCGTCATCATTCTCAGCATGTGCCACACCTAGTAACCTCCAACCCTCAGCGTTTTCCGGGTTTTTCAAAACCTCAGCCTCCAAAGCAAGAACAGCTTCACTTAAAAGCCCTTTTCTGAAAAGTTCCTGCCCTTCCTTTAAAGGATTAGGATGGCCAACATAAGGATTCAAATCAGAGAACTCATACAAACCCCTTGATGTTTCTGATTTTTGCTTTAATGCTGTTTGTTCATTCAGGTACCTGCAGTGCACATGAGACCAGAATTATTCATGCAATCTGATTTACACTACTATTAGAGTACATATAGAAAATTTGCTAGCATTGACGATTAGTTTTGAAGATGATTCCATTAAAAAAATTTAAAAAATGACGAGTGCCATGCGGCAGAGGTTTCGCAATGTGTTATTGTTCAGGAAGTTCTATTAGCTGATATTGCTCGATCAAGGATTTTATCAGGACAATGAAACAATCAATCCACTGCATGCATTGGTGGGCTTACTGCAATAGCATACAGAAACAGGAAAGGGAAAAGTTCTCTTTAATTTTCTCCCTCATCGATCAATAAATATTGAACTTACTCATCATATGCATTTGCCCAACTATTATCCCCAAGTGTTCCATCAGCAACCTGACGCTCAAATTCTTCTGTCCAATCATTGACATTTAACTTGGAGAATTCGTCAGCCCATGCATCTTCAGTGGCTCCATGTTGCTGTTCTTTAGCAGCAAACTCGTTCGCCCATCCATGAGGTCCATGAGAAAGCTGAAGACATAGTTTAATACCAGCATTATCTTCTAAATAACCAAAAACTAAAGAACAGAACACCACTCCAAAAGCCACATCTCCTTACGGATTTAGTCCCAACAGAAAATTATAAAAGGCGGATTGGTTCACACGGATTGGACTAAAATTCCGTACCAAATAGTTTTACCAAGATTATCAGATGTTAGGCATTGAAGGATTTGGGATAAAATCTCAGAAGAGCAACCATTTGCAAGTTAACAATCAACTGTATGACTTGCCTGCTCATTTGCAAACTGGTCCGCCCATGATTGTCTTCCATTGTGCTGTTGCTCATATTCCGTTGCCCAATCTCCGGGAGGAGCAGCCTTAATTTGATTGTCCTCAACAATCATTTCGCCACGACTCATCTTCGATATAAAGTGGAGAAAATTTGAATTCTGCAACAAGAAGTAAACAAGGAATCGGTCAAAACTAGTAATCTAACCAAAAGCTGGGAAAAATAATGGTGAAACATGATCAAACTGTAATCAGATAAAAAAATAATGGTGAAACACAATGACATACACAAAAATTCGCCGTTGTTACCTGAAACTTTGGATCGTTGTTTTGAGCTAGTGTGTGTGCAAGAACCCTAGACTGCTCCATGGCAGCCAGATGATTGACGTTGGAGCTCCTAAATGATGCCAATTGAGACTGCTCCTGAAAATAGAGAATTTCAATTGAGGCAAAAATTGTCAGCATCCATTTATCATAAAGGACATGTCAACTTTCTCAACTGAAAAGTCCTATCCTAGTTTCTTTTTTCCTAATGTTTCCTCTGGTTTCTTTCTTAATATTACGAGATCAGTAATGTTGCAGAGTTCATGACAAGCATTGCACCAAATGATCATTATCTGTGAAACGAAAAAAAACACATGAACAAACCTGATCAAATTCAGATGCCCAACCATTAGCACCATGTTGTCGTTCAAAAGATTGAACCCAAGAATTTGGATCATCTCGTGTAATTCCGTTACGAGCAAATTCAGCAGCCCACCCATCGGTAACATGAGGCATATGTCTCATACCTTGTGACTCATTCCAATACTCTTCCAACTCAGGGTATCTCCCAGGCATGACGCCTTTAGCCCGATTATCAGCATCGATATCTAAAGAAGACAACAGTGTACTAACCTGAGGAGGTAAGCAATCCAAATTATTTGAGAGAAACAAGAAATGGCATAGGATTGGAGAAGTGCAATGAGAATCAACCAAGATGAACTGAACTTAACAAAGACGTTAGCAAGTATGATAAATTTCCAGAACCAGTGGGCCATGTGAAACAATGTGAACCTGTGCATGAATGAAACCAGTCTTATTTTGTATTGTAATACCTGTGCATGAATGAACTCTTCGCTCTTGTCTGCAAAAAGATGGCGTGCCATGATGCTGCTTCGGTCACGAATGCATTGCTTATCACCTTCAGACAACCCTAAGGGTGGAAGCGATGCAGGACGAAGAGGTATTGCCCCATGATTGCTGTGAAGAAATGAGTGCAAGACATTTGACAGTACTTTTTGAGGAGGCCCTACATTTATCATGAAATGAAAAAATGACAATAATGATGATCAATTGCGAATTAATTTTGATGAACTTATAATGTGGGAGACGGAAAATGAGTTCAAATACTGTCCGAAATTTTGCGTAGATCAAGTCTAATACAAATAAAATTGGTGAGTCTTTTTCTTCTAGGAAATATGACCCGCGGCACACGTATAAGACCTTATATAAAACTTAGTGATGATTTATGTCCAAAAGCAAATCCAAAGTGAACTTTCTTCCTAGCAGGAGATTAATGTTCAATCCTACAGCAGAAACATACTCAATTTGACAACAGTGTATAACAGAAGGATGAATGACAAGAAGCTTCCTTCTCATTTCTCGACTGAAAAATGGACGTGTATCTCTGATTTGCAGCTATGGAGATGACTGAAAAATGGTTGAGATTGTGCAGTAAAATCTAAAAGCAAAAATACTATGTTAAAAGACAAATCAATATATGGAAAATTGTGATTGTCGAACATTCTCGGGTTGCTTCTTTGGTAAGTATATTGCATGCTTCTTTTCTCTATTTTCTGGGGCTCAACCTACATGTGTCTCTACACCACGTTGAATGTAAGGCTAATAACCACCCAAACTTCGTGGTTAGTGTGTCGGGCATCCTGTTAAATAGGCCAATCCCGCACAGAATCTCATTGGGGCCTAACACCATTAAGCCAACCCTTTGGGTTGAAACGATTACATGTATCTGTTTAATTATTTACCAACTTAAGGTTAAAAAATGGGAGTAAAAGAATAACATGATTAATATTAATAGCTTGGTTCAGAGAGATCAATGAATCAAAATTAACTAGCCAAGGTTCTACAAAAAGACCTACCATCAAAATCTTGATGAAGATGAGGTCGCTCAAGCTGAAAGTTGTTAAGACCTCCCCTTCCCTGAATTTGGTGAGGCCCTTGTATTTCATCCCAAACATCCCCAAATCTGTTTTCATTCAGAGCACGGAATCCTTGAAGAAATTCTGATCCCTGAAGGATCAGGACAGAAACAGCGATTTAGTCCCACTATCCAAAATCTGGGTGAAAGGGAAAAAAATAATAAAAAGGAAGATGAGTTAGCGTAAACCTGTACATTAGGATGCAGTGAATGTTCACGCTCCAATCCTGGAAGCGCTGCAAAATGATCTTCAACACCAGCATACAAATTGCCTTCAGGTGTTGTGGTTGAAGTAGACGGAATCTCTCGAAGCCTTTCCTGGAAAATAAGCAACAATTTCTATGTGTGCGGACATCAAGAGGAAAACAACTTAACGAGCAACAATACACTCGTATTACAATTCCTGTTAATGACATATCAATTTAAATGTGCACCATAGAGAATGTAAATACAATAACCCGACCCAAATCATATACTATAATCCACGAGTTATATATCAACATTAACTCAGCTGTCCATGAATGATAATCCTATTCTTGTTTTGAAGCACAAAAGAACCAAATCTGTAACATCGAATCCAACTACAAACTTCTGGAGGAAAGTACTAGCTCAAATTTGTTATATCATCTAAAAAAAAAATGAGCCTTCCAAGTCTTTCTTCCAAACGATCAGGTCATTTAGCTATAAAAAACCAGAAGACTTCATAAAAGCTCAAAATCCCAAAACACCAACAAAATTATTTGAACTAACAGCTCAAAGTAACAAAGCTAACACGAACCAAAACTCATTTCAACCACTCAATCTGAAAGAGGTCAAATTTCTAACCAAGCAGCAAAATAAAAGGCGAACTGAGCTTGATAAAAAAAAAGGGGTTCGAGAATCGATTAAAGGACCTGAGTTTTGGATGAGGTGCCAATAAGCGCGTTGGCTAGAGCACCGAGAGGGTTGGACGACGATGATGACCCCGGCACCGCACAGGCGGCCCCTCCACTGACCAGGTCGCGCATGGCCATGTTCCCCGCTGCACAACGGCGTCGCTAGGTAGCGCGCGTATTTTTATATATATTTTTATTTTTTTTTTAAATTGATTTTATCTGGTTGGGAATTGTTTTTGACCTTTTGTATAGACAGACTTGGATTGGAATGTGAGCCGCTAGCCAATACAGTGTCTTAATATCTGTAGAAAGGATATGATATGATATCCATAACCCGACCCGCGCCAAACTAGTAATTTACCGATTTAACCTTCAAGGACATTTAATCCAAACACATTACAGAAAAACAAAAAGATATGCATAACCCGACCCGCGCCAAACAAGTAATTTACCAATTTAACCTTCCAAGGACATTTAAACCATCCAAACACATTACAGAAAACAAAAGGATATCCATAACCCGACCCGGGTCCCAAAATGTAAAATACCAATTTAGCCTTCAACAATCCTTCCAAATTCCCCACACTATAAAAAGGACATCTTGACAAAGGCATCATCATCATAAAGGTACTCGATGAATATACCACTTATCATCGCAACACCCTATTTCACAACCAGCGGAACATAAGGTCAGCCACGGCCGAGCCCGGCATGCAGAACCAAAGCCGCTCGCTTTCGCCAATAAAGTGCCGCGAATCCCGAGCCACCTCAACCCGCGAAACGCAAGGGACCGAGGCGTCCTCAGCAGCTCGATCAGCTCATCAGAAAATCCCATGCAAGAAGCCACATCAAGCTTCCGTATCTGACAGCTCTTATTACTACTCCTCCCCGAAGCCAATGCCACAAAGGCGAAGTCGGTGAGCTGGGAACAGTGCCTGATGGACAGCTCGGAGATGGCTTCGGCATTTGAAATGATGGATATGATGGCACAATCCGAAATCCCCCGCATGCTGCCAATGTCTAGGGACGAAAGGGTCTTGTTGATTCTCTTTGGGCCTTTGAACAGCGTGAAGATTCCTTGGTCGCTTATTCTTGCACATCCTTTCAGACAGAGGCTGGTGAGGGGTAGGTTAGCTTGGCTCAAGACGAGGAGACCGTCGTTTGTGACATCTGACCCACCTAGATTGAGTGAGGTTAGTGTGGTTAAAGGAGAGAGACTTTTCAGACAGGAATTGGCTACACTTCGACGGCCATATATGTCAAGCTCTGTAGCTTCACTGGCTATAAAGTTGCAAGATTCGAGAGTCAACTCAACTAGAGGGAGGCAAGTGATGGTGTCGCGGAATGCCAGATCTGATAATAAAGCGTCTAGGACTTCAAACTTGTTCAGGTTAGGACATGCCCGCAGGAGCGATGAGAACCCGACATCTGTGACTTGTGAAAATCCACCGAGTTTTACAGACTCTAGGCCTCCACTGCTCTGGGAAAGAAGCAATAAACCGTCGTCATCTACTCTCTTGAAAGATGAAGGATAGTTGAGTCTACTACTTCTGACAATCGAGAGGTGTTTGAGGTGCTGGCATGAGCTTAAACGGTGGATCCCTTCGTTGGTCAAGTCGTGGGGCATGTTTGGCTCTGAACTTGGTCTATCTTCGAGATGCAGCTCAGCCAAGCGTGGCAGTGACCCGGCGATTGTGAACATGAGTCTATCTGATATGATGTTCAAAACTAGAGATAATCGCAGCAGTTTGGCGCCAGTGAATCCTAAACTCAATGGAGCGCCGCTGATGTCTGTTTCACATCTGAGTTTCTCAATAAATTCAATGGCATGTTCTTCGGTGACTGATTGCAACCTCAGGGATTTGACACTTCTGGGGAGGCAAAGATCGATTTCGGCTAAATGGCACGTATCACTTTCTTTTCCGCAGATTTTTATGGATAAATCCTGCAAATGTTTGTCCCGTGAAAAACCGAAATTGTCTTGGAGAAATATCATCATTTTCATCTATTAGCAATCATGCATGAAGAAGAGAAACAAAATAACTAAATAGTGTGTATATGTATACCTCCAAATAGGATAGCTTTTTTACCATTTCGATGAGATATGTCCGCAGAGTCTCAGGTGAGCTCTCGGTAACCAATTCTAGAACAAGAATCCTGATATCAAGAGTAGAATCTAGTTATATGGTATCAGAGCATTCTGTAACAACCCAATTTGAAGATAACATTGAACTTGAAAAGATCATAGACATGCCACATGGTCAATAGTATACCTTAAATTAGGGCACTTTTGTCCTATCGATGGAAGAACACAGTGTGGCAATGACACACACTTGAGCAAAGACAGTTCTTGGATACATGGTTCAAGAATTCTGAGGATGTTATAAATACCCAAGTGTAGACAATTAACGGTCACAATCTTCACCTCTTTCAACCTGGGAATGATGTGATCGAGAAGTTCTTCGTTGACAGAAAATCCCTATCACCATCAAACATGTCCGATTGAGAAACAATAATATCAACCTTATTCAATAATAGCATACATAAACAAAGGTACACAAATGAATCCATAATCAATTGAAATGTTATGCCAACCGCAAAAAACTAATTTCTACGCAATGGAACCAACCATCAGGGCCATGACCCAGGAGCATAAAAGTTTTCAAAAGGATGCACAACAAATCGAACAATATTGATAATCACACAAGGTTTTCCAACCTAATAAAATCGACCGGATATGCAACATTCCCTAGTATTACACATACTGACAGTAAAGATTCCTCAAACTTTTGATGAACAAAATCGTGATCGGCACTCAAATTGAAGGAGCTTACTTACCACCTGGAACATAGTATTTGTAAACCAACATCGACTCCAATTGTCATTAACTCAAATATATACCCAATAGAACACTCGTTCAGACTTCAGACATAAACCCCGTACAACTTGATTAAATTGGGCCCAACTACGGGAGGAAAAACTTTAAAGTGCTTACAGAGAGATCGAGAGAGGTGAGGTTGCCAATAGCTTGAGAAACCATAGAGTGAAAGCCGCGACACACGCACGCTAGGGTACAGAGTGATTCTAGATTAAGCCTTCGCAGTATCTCGGTTAAGATGACGCTTTCAGGGAGGGGAAACACCTCCTGCATCGGCGTTTCGACGGCGGGGGCGCCGGTTTTTCCGGGGCGTTTCTTTCCCCTGTTGTTCATTGAGAAACTTCGTTTGTAACGTTATTGAATCAGTGTTCTGATGCTTATACCAACAGTTTTAAGCATAAAAAAGAAAAAGAAAAAAGAAAAAAACAAAATTTGGTGCTTTCGAACAGAAGTGGAATTAAATTTAATAGATATTTTCTGTCGGAATTCGGTATATTTATTAAATGTATGTACATTTGAGAAAAAAATTGGAAAACTAATGTTTCAGAAAAGAAAAAAAAAAGAAAGAAAGGCCATAGTCATTGTACTTGATTTAGGAGTCAGCTTTACTAGTTTGGAAATATTGACAAGATCTAAAATTGCAAACAGAATGAAAAAATATTGTATTCCATTGTCTGTCTTTTTTTTTTTTTTTGTCTCAGTTCATGTTTCATTCACCTACACAAGTGCAGAGTGTGAGATTAATACCTCGGAGCCCCTGACCTATATTCTCCCTTACCAACAGCGACGATGAGGGAACATCAAAGTACTAGAGACTCTTTTTCTCATAGACGCAACTCATTAGATCATGACCTCAAATTGCCAGAAAAATTACAACTTACACTATATCCTGTCCTAGATTTTACATTTATTGAATAAGATAGATAAACCTCAAAAGATAGAGATACAAAATCTTGAGGTTAAAATGTGTAATATTTATCAAAGCGACAAGAAGCATCAATGAATTGTGATCATGAATGTTACCTTGACATTGATCGCCATTTGTAATAATTTCACTAGAGTCATCATCTTTTCGATGCTCGACATTGTTCCTAGGGTTGAGCTCACCTCTGTACAAAACCCCAAAAAGCAAAAATCATACTCGATTACCGGAAAATTATTCAAAGTATCACATATAGAGAACAGTAATAAACACCTGAGTCAATCCAATAATAAGAAACAGCCACAACTTTGTGCCTTCTTTGCCTTTGTGCTTAACCACTGGCAATTGTCTGATTCCCTTCGCTTCCATTAGCTGTTTGTCCCATATCAATATCTGCGAAAATTGAGGATACAGTGTGCAAGTATTTAGCTGCAAACAAGATCACGACCCTTAGATGCCGCACAGAGTAGAGTATTAGTCCTTTTACGCACGTGATCACCAAAGATCCACAGAAATCAATTAACAAGTGCTATCACAGAAGAAAGATGGTTATTATTTCTACTTTTGGGGTAGATTTTTACATGAAAGGTAAAAAGGCAAAAAGCACATACATCTGATGGATCTTTTGGTGGAACTGTTGCTAGATCCCTCGAGCAGCCACCCCCTGATATAGCCATAAGTCGAAATTCCTTCCGAGAAATCTTCAGAATCGCCAAGAGTTTGGGTCTCTGAAACCTTCAAGTTGTTTTGGGACATTAACTGAGGAAGCTGATGAAGATGGGCCAAATACTCTTTTCCAATAACACTCTTCGATGTCGATATCGATCTAATAACAATTGGGCTTATTTATGTATTCGTTCATTTAGCAGCATAGCATAGCCCTTTTATGGGAGTTTTTTCTGTCTAAGTGGACGATGGATGATGGTGGAAGTGTTATTTACAAGCAAAGACAAACTCTTCGAAATTGAGGACGAAAGAAAGTAAAAGTCTTATAATATGCAATTGCATACTAGAGTTTTAAGCTAGTTTGTAATATGTTTTTGTTAGTTATTCCTTTTCGATATTTAAATCTTGTTTTTCGTATGGATTGTTTCTCTCTCGATGGTGAGAGTTTTCTATACTCTGAAATGTAGCAGAATCTCTTTGGTCCCCTCATAAATTTATTTACGTTGACATGATTTTCTTTGAAAAAAATGCCCATCTAAATGTGCATGAACTAATGCATCATCTATCCCAATGTATCCCGACATTGTCTGACTGTAAGCTTACGCCAAAATCTTAAATTTCGAAAGATACAAAGAATAAGTTTGAAATTTAATCATTGAATTTGATTTCGTGATGAAGGATATCCTTAATAACATATCATATCACCAATGTCAATCATGGTCACCCTTAACATATCTTAGAACTAAAAATGATAATTTTCTTGAATATATATATATATATATATATATATATATTAAAACTGAATTTGAAGCTTGTGGAAATTGAGTCATAAGACAGCTAGCACAACGCACGGTTATATGTCTCTATCAAAATCTGCAATGGGACAGCTACATATACTTATAAATTTAAATTTAAATTTTATATATTAGGAGTATGTTGTCCCATATACTCCTAATACATATACTTTTTTTATATATATTTAATTTATTAAATTTAAATTTGTTGCTTGCACAGCTCAATATTGGTACCACAAGTTGGAGAAGAGCGTTGTCTTAATTATTGCACGTAAGGGTAAACATGCCAAGTACGACTTTTATGTGCTCATTGATGTGATATAATATGAGCTTTAACATTTATATGTTTGTACATAAATGATAATTAATTATATTTCCTCCTAATATATAATATAATATTCAGCCTTAATTTGTTAGTCTTTTTCAAAGCCCAAGCCCAAACATATTTTCAGTAAGCCCAAAAACGTTACATCTGGCGACGCGTGAGTTACACGTGCGACACATGAATGGTTTACTTATCCGTTATTATTACCGATGAATTGATAGTAATGGCAATTTTCGGAGTGGGTCCCAATTCCAACGTTTTGTAAGCTTATGCCACAAAATAATTATATAGTGGGTAAATATTTTTAACAAGCAAAGGCGATTCAAATGTTGTATATTTTTTTATATAATTCGTATAATGTTTACTTCGGATTATCTTTAATGCAAGAGACGTTAATAGGGCAAAATACTATGTATTTATGTTTTAAATTTTAAGCAATATGTAAATGAATGCTTCTTAGACGTAGATTGGGTACGTACGTACACAGAATGAATTACTATACGCTACGATTCCCCAAAACTTACGTTACTTAATTGAAGGCTTAAGAAGTAAAAGAGATGATATCTCATGCGTGACACAAATGTCTTGAATTTGATTAAAGGTAACAACAATAAATAATCTAATATGTAAATACATAAATGTTAATTATACTGATAAATTCATAATATAAAACTATTCTTTCTATATCAATTTTTATATAAAAAAAAGTTTCACATGATATTAAATAAAATCGGAACTATATGTGTTATGAGCCATTATTTTGACGCACAATACGTTCGTTAGAGGTGTATTAATTAAGATTATGAATTATGATCTCGTGGGGAATATATATATATATATATATTATATATCTTGCACAACTTAATTAAAATACATTATATTATGTACCACAAAAATTAATATACCTTCTCAACTCATTTTCCACTCGCAAATATTAATAATTCAAAAAATTAAATTATTGGGTTTGATAGAATATATCTTTAAGCTAAGGAAGGATGTTTAAAAACGTAATATTAATTAACAAATATGGACTCACGTATTTAATGGGTAGGAACCTATTAGGGTTTTCTTCAAATGTTGACTTCGTATATAAAAAGCACAAGTCCACAAGCAAATACAATTTGATTAATTAATAATATTATAATATTAATGTACGTGGTACTTAAGAGCCGACCTAAAAGCATTCTCTCGAACGTTGTAAAAATAAATAGTTTTGAATGTTTTCTTGCATAAAGTCTATGATGCAATAAACACAAAGAAAGCCAAAACTAAAAAAAGCTTTTTAATTTATTCTAAAGCAAGATTATTATAAAAGCTAAAGCCAAAAAACCTAACATCATTAACTTTGAAACACGACCCTTGTCACCATCTTTATCACTATTATAAATCATAGAAAGAAAAAAAAAAGGAAAAAGAAAAAACCCCAACATTTTGATTGAAATATTCTGTCGTGTAGTTTAATAGGGGGTGTGGAGCTACCTACCTAGCCTTATGTAATTTCACCGCAAGAACAAGGTCAAGGCTCAAGAACATGATGGTGGGCTGCCGAAAAAGTATCGTAGATAAACAATTAATTAAAAAAATATATGTAAGAACATTAGTACATTAATTTAATCAAGTGGGAGGAAAGAGTTAGGAAAAAAGAACTGATCTTTGTAGGGCAAGTGATATGACAAAAGCTTCCCTTCTCTTACATGGTTTTCTTGTTCTGTATCGGTCTGTATTGCATACGCGTGAATTGAACGGTAAAAGCATGATTTTTTATTTTTTGTTCAAGGATACGATATTTTATTTTATTTGTAGTGGAAATATTTCTTTGTTTACTGTTTTATGCGGTCTTAGGCATATTCACTCGGTGCTTGTTTGGTTGGAGGGTTTAATGATTTTAAATATTGATTTAAGACTTTTTGAGGCATTTGGTTCGTGTGTTTATATAAAACATAAGTTTATATATAACAGCTCTAAACTCATGTATGCGGGTTTAGATAAATCTATCCTCTCAAGTGGGTTTTTATAAACTCACTAACCAAATACAAATTTTATTTTATACCCACTAATTAATTTTATATAAACCTTACTAATTTAAATCCTCCTACATGTAAACTCAACGTACCAAACAATCACTCAAACGTTAAATTTAACGTACAAATCTTCTTTTTGGGGTGGGGAGTAAGAGAGAGAATCTGATGCCTATCTATGATGTATGAGTGGGTGGTGCTCTCTTCTCCCTCTCTCTCAATATCATACGCAATCAAATTAATAAAGAGGTCAAGAACACATCTCCCTCTCTCTCTATATAATTATATAGAGCACTGTACTACCACTCCATGAACACATTTTTTCAGAACCATTTTTCTTTTTCTACTTCTTTCAGATTCCACAGATAGAATGGGATGGTGTAAATCTTGGTAAAAATTCGTGCTGATTTCTGAAGGATTTTATATTCTTCAAGATTGGATTTTCTTTTTGGGTTTTCTATTCTGTTCTTGGGTTTCCTTTTTGGTTGCTTAGTTTTCTTTCCGAGATTCAAGCGCTTGAAGCTCTGGGATTTTATTATTGTTCAAGAATAGTCAATCCATCTTTCTTTTAGCTTGTAAAGATTATGTTTTTCTTTTCCTCGGATCTGATATCTCTTGTTGAAGAAACTTAATTCTGAAACTCAGTTCTTCGTGATTTTATGACGATGTGTAGTCAATCAACTTGGTTTTTAGCATTTTCTTTCAAGAGGTCAGTGGAGGCTTTTAGCTCAGATTGATGTCCTTTGTTTGTGAATTTTCTGCTGCTTTGATGTATACTGTTCACTTTCTTACCGACCAAAGATTAGATTTTTATGATCTAAGCTTCGTTCCTTTCTCACGAATCATCCTATGAACAATCCCATGTCAAGCGACGAGTTTTAACTTTGAATTTCCAGCCCTTGATTTTTTCTTCATAAAATAAGGCCCTCTTCATCATTTATTTCAGGAATCTTTCTGATTCATCATCACTGACCTCTAATCACGATGATTATGAAGTTGATTATCGCCTCCATTGTTTAGTTTCTCAAAGTGCCAAGCTGCTTTCTTGCTTTCCTCATCTCGAAAAAAACTTCAGCAGATTCATGTTCTTACCTTCGACTGCCCACATAAAATAACAGTTCACAAGGGTTTGATCTTGTCTTTCCTCTTACCTCTTCCTTTTTTCGTCAATGGCTTGTCTGTCCAAGTTCTTCAAATGAGCTTCAGTCTACTTGGAAGAACCCCCCCTCATAAAATATAGTTTCGAGAACAGTTCCCTAGAATCTACTGTTCTTTTCAGCCTTAAATCAAAGCTTCTATGTATAAAATACTAACCTTCACTTAATCTTCTTTTTAATTGCAGGGATGAAGTTAATTAAAGTTGCAATCTTGAGTGGGGTTGTTCAGGTTTGAGCTTGGTGGTGGGGTTTTGAAGTCCATATCTTGAGAGAGAAAGAGACAGAGATAATTAGCCATAGGCCACTGTTATGCTGAAGGCTAATAAACATATATTAGAAATAGCAATTTCTTGTGACTGTTGGCTACACAGCACAAGAAGAAAGTTAAACTCTATCAGCAGATGTTATCCACTGAAAACCCTCCTGTAGATCTCTCTTGTTCTTCATCTTCTCCATTAATTGGTCAGATTTGTAGTGATGAGAAGGGTCATAATCATAGTAATCAGCAGAAGTTACAGCCTAAGTTAGATCTGTTTCAGTCAAGCCTTGATGAGAACAAGAAACAAGACTCAAATTTCTCTATAAGGTAATGACTTTATCTGTGTAATTACTGTTAATCTCTCTCTCTCTCTCTCTCTCTCTCTCTCTCTCTCTGACCATGTTATCTGTTGGGTGGGGTGGGGGATGGGGTGTTTCTTCTTGGTTGGTCAGATACAAAGTACCAAAAAATCCTAGTCTTGATTTTATCCGTTAGTCAGTTCCTTTTCCCCACAGAACGTTCTAGAGTTTCCTTAAATCATATCATAACGTAATTGTTTGTCTAATCTTTGCTTAGTCAGTGTTCCCAGGTATATTTGCAGGTTATGGTTTTGATGTTCTTCTTCTCTATGTCCATGTATAAAGCTTATGGTCCACTTTCCCTTTATGCTGAGCTGACCATTATTACATGAAATGGTCAATTTGAGCCACCTTAAACTTTCTCAGCCAAAGACTTTTGGTCATTTTATGCATTTCTTGATCATGGGATGTGTAAGAAATCCTCCATGGATTTCCTCCACCTTGTTGATTTTTGCTGATTGATTCTTCACTGTCACTGTAACTTCCTATGTTCTTGCAGGGATTATGTTTTCAGTTCTCGCGACAAAGATATCAAGACTCACTGGCCATTTTCTCCCGAAAATTTGCAACTTTGTCTGAAAAATGGAGTCACCAATGTGTTGCCCCCTTTTCAGACGCCCGACTCTGTGAGGAACCTTTCGGCTGTTGATTCGCAAGCTCCCGAACTCCCTGAATCGGCAACTATCGCAACGTCGAACAAGGTTGTAAGGACTACTCAGAATCCAGGCAAAAGCTGCAGATTAAGCGCAAAGCCGACTGCTGAACCAAAGCCAAGTAAGGAGTCGATGAAGACCACGGTGGTGACTGATACCATGGCTTCGAAAGTTTGCCCGGTTTGTAAGACTTTCTCATCTTCTTCCAACACCACGCTGAACGCCCATATCGATCAATGCTTGTCTGAGGGACCAGCGAGCAATTCAACTGCGAAGTCGAAAGTAGTCATCAAGCATAGAATAAAGCCTAGAAAAATAAGGTTGATGGTGGAAATTTACGAAACTGCCTTACCATGTACGCTCGAAGATCTTGATAGAAGAAACGGTACGAACTGGGCATCGAGTTCAAATCAAGGGAAGGATTTGGAGGCTGCTTTAAGTACTCCACGTGCTGATAATGGAGAGGATAACGAGATGATTTCTTCTGCGAATGTTGCTGATAAGGATGTCGATGGTGCTGTGTATGTTGATTCGACCGGCACTAAGCTTCGGATTTTGTCCAAGTCCAGCGGTCTACAGTCTAATGCCAAATCAATAGATGATTATAGCCCGAAGGAGAAGTTCGTTCATGGCAATAAAGCGCACAAATTTCTTTTGAGTAAAAAGAAGAACCTTCTTCAGAATTGCAAGCTTCTCAAGTCTTCGTCGCATGCCAAGGTTCTTGATCACTGCCCGACGGTTTGTTTGCTTATGCATTTTAAATTGTGCAGAGCATTATCCAACTGATGCTAAGAAAACTAACTTATAATGGTTTTTTGCAGGCCAAGAATGACGGGCAAGAAAATGTTTCTTCAAGAGAAGTTTTTGAGAAGCGTGATCAGAGGCCGGCTCTTAAACCATGTAGTCGAGTGAAATCTGCCGATGGACTTGTAAAAAAATGGGTCGGATCCAAAAGAACCGTTCCTAAAATGAAGAATATCAAGCACAAGAGAGATCGCTTGCTCAAAGCCACCATGGTAAGCTTCTTGAGTGAAACAAAGAGACCGTCAACACATAGTAGTAATCACGAGTTTAGTACTGGAACTAATGACTCTAGTTCACCAAGAAAGGCGAAAAACGATTATGGTAAGAAAAGTCACCATTCACTCCCCAAGTGTAAAGCCTCCTCGAAAGAAGGCACCGCAGAACATAAGCGCTGTTTCAGAGATCAATCATTCTCGTCTGGAACCAAAGGCTTGGCATCTAGAAAGAACCCTCCTTTGGATCTTAAAATCTTACCACATGGTAAGAAGTTTTCACCGTCGAAGAAGAATCTGCAGCGTGATATCAAGCTTGCTTCTGTTTCCAGATCAAAGAGAACTGTTGTGACTAAGAACTTCGAACTGAAGAAGCGTAGGCTGCGTTATGCATCAGAATCAGATGAGGAGTACATAGTACCACCATCTGCAATGCGTAGGCAAAATGGATTATTTGATGAAACAACCCTTGGGGAAGATGAGCGGGTTTTCGACAAGCCGCCAATTGATAGACTTAAGGATCGAAAAGGCCAAAAGAACGCATTGGGATATGCCAGCTCAGGCTTAAAAAATTCTCTTGGACCCGTTGATCGCTGTATTGATAAGAATTCTGATTCTTATGTGCGTACTGATATAGCAACCTGCACATTGAACACCGAGGAAGCAGTGAAAGAAGTTGAAGGATCAGATTTTATAGCATTTGACAAGTATTTGGACTCGCCAATGCCTCCTTACAATGAATATGCTGCAAAACATTATGTCAAAGCAGACGATGAAGTTAATACTCAATCTGGGCTAGTTCTGACTGATGAGCTAGAGACTTTCCCTATGGATAATGAGAAGCACTTGGTTATTTCCGATGCTAATGCTGTAATGGACATCGATGAAACTGAAGGGGAGAGAAATTACTACGCGGATATCGATCCGATACCCATACCTGGACCACCTGGATCGTTCTTACCAAGTCCTGGGCACATGGGCTCGGACGAACTCCAGGGAAGTTCATCACTAACCACGTGTAAGATACTTTCTGAAGACGATGAACGTGAGGTTGTTGATATGGATTTATCAGATTCTCCCATCTCCACTACATCGATTGTATCGAACTCTCTCGTTGGTGGATCTGATTCGAAGTCTGTAATAGATCCATCCAAGCATCAAAGTGATTTTCTCAATCCTAAGATTCATCGGGAAGCTGCTGAAAGTGCCACTCAAGTTGATCCGATAAGAGAAGAAAATATAGAATTAAGGGCTGAAGTGAGTCCCCATGGATTAATCAAGAGCCGGCAGCCATGTTGTTGTTCTAGAAAGGGCAGAGCTTTTCGAAGCAATTTCTTGGATTATCAAGAACCACAAGTGTTCAGGCAACATAATACGAACCCCATCTCATTACATCCTTCGAACAACTTCAACTCGCCTAGCAAAGTTACTACGAATATCTCAGAAGTTTCTCTTATCTGTCACGAGTTGCCTAGTCCATCTACTCCAACTCCAATGCTCAGACTAATGGGCTAGAATTTAATGGTAGTGAACAATGAAGAAAACTTTTCGCCTGAAACAAGGCCTACGCAGTCGGCTGCAAACGGGCAGTTGTTTTCAAGATCATTCTCTGACAAAGGTCTCTCAGAGAAGAACACACAGTATACGCAAAGTTCTTACAATGCTACTGTTTTGAAAGATGGGCCTTCGGTGTTTGACGATGGATCACAGACCTCCAATCGTGCGGTTGAATTTGGTGCTCAAGATGGTTTTAGGACGCGCGGTGGTTTTAGGAAAGCAGAATTGTTCCCACAAAAGAGTTTCAATTACGGTGAATATGCTGCAAAGCCAGTGGAACTAATTGTTATCGATGGTTCGCAAAGAAACGAAGCTGGGCCAGATGTGAAACCATTACATCATCGTGTGGAATCAGTTCATTCAACGCCTTTGAATTCGTTCTATACTTACACCACGCATAATTATCATCCCCTTCCTAGAGGAGCACACGGTATTGTTCAGAACTCTTACTGCACTCAGGTGCCATATTCCATGGGAATGTTGCAAGAAAATGTCGAGAAATGGAAACGAGCAGCTGAAAATTCAAGGATATTATCAAGTCAGAATTCTTTTACAGCGTCATCAAGCTTGCCAGGTTGCCCTAGATCTTCCCCATATGCTTCTCGCGGCTTCCTACCAGATGAAAACCTTTCTTGAGTGGCAGTTATAACCGCTCATACAAGGCGAAATATATATCTCCGACCGTTCGTGCTGATGACATAGAAAATAAGCCAAATGGACAGTTGAAACTTGAATGATGACTTTAAAGCTTAATTAGTTTGTTAGTTGCATAGAAGCAAAACTAATTGTAGGTTAAGCAGTTTTGAGACTGCTCCCAAAACAAAATGGTGTTTATGTAACGAATAACTATTTTCCGTGCTATAAAATCTCTCTTTATTCATCGATTTCTCAATGGTTTCTAAGCATTCTTTTCTTCGATGATAAATCCGTCGCCTCCTCAGTCGTCTTCCATTATCGTTAAATCGAACAGTATTACAAACCATATCTGATCATGGCCTGATGCATGGCATAATCATACGTTGCGTTATTGCATGAGCAATCCTTTACCAACAATGTACATGATACAAAAACGAATCCATGTCACTAATAAATTGGAATTCAGACCACCTTATTAATTCTTTCCTTCATCCTAATGGATTATTGTATACAAATACAGTCAAATGGGTTATTTCTGATTCAAAAGAAAGAGTACTGCTGAATAAAAAAACTTGAGATTAATCTACTTCGATTCATCAGTCATACATACCACTTTGTCCTTTTTTTTTTACTGTCTGTCCCCAGGTATCCCCACTCGACCTGGTTATGGGCTAGCCCCTAAATACCGGTGTGAGCTTTGCGCCACACACTCCAGTGGTAGGACTAATCTCCGGGGTCAGATGAATACATCACAAACCCACCTGACAACGATAGTCATGGGAAATAATTCCATGGGGACTACTCAAGGGATTGTCGGAGGGTGAATTCGATCTCACGACCTAACCCACAAATCCTTAAAACCTCCTTCCTTCGTCCTTTCCGGTCCTCTCGTACTAGGGAAAGGTCCTCTCAATGCTCTAACGCCCACACCGGATATGGACCGAACTGTCTCACGACCTCACTGGCACATTACTACTTTGTCGTTGTCCCCACACTTTTCTTGATGTAATTACATTGCATGCACTTTTTTTTGTAATGTGTCGTGGTAGTGCGTATGCCTTTTTTTGTGCCTCTGTGTAAGAGAAGTCAAAAATGTCTGCGGGAAAAAAACATGCGCATACGACAAAACCTAGTTGCCTACTTCACCCATTTTTTTCTTTTTCACTTTCGAACGTTATTTATCTGACATTGATCAAAGGTTATATAGATAACGTCTAGTCTAATGATGTTTTTTAATATCGTTTTTAATGAATATGTAAAATGATAGACGACATTAAGGAGTAAGTGAGTTGCCCATGTTGGATAAACCAGCTCAAGGAGTAAGTGAAGGTTTTATAGTTAGTTCTTACATTAAAAAGTTAAAACACAAACAGCTAAGCGTTAGAGCCATCATCATATTTTCAGCAGACTAAAAGATCAAAGAGAAGAAATGTTAGGTTTGGACATGGTGAGATGATTTGTACTGCACCATCTCAGCTTTGTATCTTTCCTTATCAACCAATCCCTTTTGGTTATACACCTGAAAAAACAAGTTCAAAGCCTCAAGTAATAACATTACTTCGATTCTAATGTAAGAAATGTCGAGATTAAGTCGCATATGGAGAGAGAAGATCAACCAGTGTATGGTATGTTCTAATGTTTTATTACCTCTTTTTCAGACTCGGACAAGCTGCTCCACAAGTGTCCGATTCTTTTACTGATAGCCCTTTCTTGGCCAAGGTACGAAGGCCTCAGCTGATGATACTGCTCTGCGAAGAAGAAGGTGTATCCGCTTCTATTTCTCTTCGGACGAGATGGATCCCTGAGCCTCGAGAGGTGTTTTCTACGAGCCTTAAGAAACTCTTGAGGAGCAGAACGAAAACCGTGGGACTCGTTTGGCTCCGTTGGTGCATGATAGAGTATGCCTTTGAAATCCTCGGTTCCCACTTTTACGGTGATTATGTATCCACTTTCGAATTTCCCATCGATTGTTCCATTAATAAGACAGCCATCTTCGAGGTTACCGTTCACTGTATGCCACATTGAGTACTGAATTGAATATCTTTGTCTTAACGCAGACATTGACATACACACATATATAAGCATTATGAAGAACATTTGTTATAGAAGATTAACTCACCTCCGAGTTGGTTTGATGGAGCTTCATGGCCAACAGCCTGATGGGATGTTGGTCCGTCTTCAATCGTACTTGTTTGATCTATATAATAGTAGATGAAGAATATTAGAGGAAGTTAAAACGAGCAACAAAAAGAAATAACATGGAAATAAGATTCTTTATAATATGATGGTACCAGCTACTGAGGAATGAGGTTGCTCTTTCCTGAAGTAATAAACCTGCTCGAAATGATATAGCAAAGACATGTAATACTTTCTCAAGACGAAAGATGCATTTGTCGTTGACGACGGGAAGTTGAAGGCTCCAGTGATTTCTTTCCATCTCCGATCCCTTATAACCTGTAGAATCATATTCAAAATTCCCAAATTATGGTTTTTCAGTATTTCATAATGTGTACCAAATGAAAATGATTAATCCAAAAGGTGAGGTAATGAAATATGATTCTCATGATTTTGCATTTTCCAAGCTAATCCCGATGAATCCCAAATCCAAAAGCAGAGAAAAGTTTATGATACAACATTAGACAGAAAGTTGAAAATCCATATACATGAGAAGATTCATACTTTCAGTTTAATAACTTCAACTTACATATGCAAAATGACGAGAGCCTGGCTAAGCTAGTGATATCCAACATGAGAACAGTTTAATATCTCCGTAAAATCTTTGCAATATGTACCGTGGATAGAGCTGAAGGTGCTTAGTAATGACAGAACAAAGAGCATACCTTTTCAATGCCACCACGCGAGGTCACTTCCGAAAAAAGCCGATGCAAATCTAGATGATTTCCACCGATAGTAGGAATCCTATAAATCCAGAAACACAAATAAATGTCAATCTTGTCTTCATATTTTCTAATGACACACGGCGAGGCACCAAATTGATAGTTGAGTCATAATCTTGCAGAGAAGCATCAGAGCAGAACGGATAGGTGGTACTAAACATCGAAACGAAGCTTATCATCATCACATTACTACAAGATCGATAGTTAAAATCTTCCTTTACATACCCATACAACGCCCGTATCTAATCATTCACACTGAACACTTAAAGCAAACCATGTAAGTATCAATAATCATTTTTCATCAGGAATTCGGACCACAAAAGTTTCTAACAGATAGCTAAGTTCAGCTTTGGCTTTCATTTTCTCTCCCCCTCTGTCGAGACACGGCAGAGTAACATTCCAGAAAATTTATCCATCACCTCATAATATTCTGAACTCATCCATGAAAATAACCAACACAATACACTCAGTAACAACAAATCTCCTGGAAAATCAAATAAAACAACTACCCCTTCTGCATTTAGATAAAAATTACACCTCTAACGCCAACAAGCAACTCTCAACCACGCACAACCATAAATAAGGCAACCCACAAACACAAAACTCATAAATTCAACATGTGAAATATATTTGAATAAAAAAAAAACCCACAAGAAGTAATGAAAGCTTCGATGAAACCCCAAAACCCGAATGCGAAATTAATTTAAAGCGGGAAACAAGAAAAAAAAATAAAGATAAAACAGAAAACAATAAATCAAGCCCGTAAAAGCATACCTAAACTTAGACCCACAAAAATCGTGGAACGACTGAAGCTTTTGAAAGAAGATATCAGGGCTTTGAAGGACTTGCTGATACTCAGCTTCGGGTTTGGGATAAGTTGGCGAAGACGAGGTAGGCTTTTGAAGAGGTGGGTCGCTGGACATTGTACTGAACTGAGCTTTGGAGGGTTTTAAAAATTTGGCTTATGGTACCAAAATAGAGTAGCTCATTCTCATGCTTATCGTTTCGAATTAGAGGTTGATGAAGAATTATATCTGTGATGTGATGATTAATCGATTATCATACCTATATATTTTTATTTTATACTATTTATTTAAATAAAATTTAGGGTTTGACAGCCTCGAGAAGAGATAAGAAAGATGAAAGGGGAAAGTTCCGATTTTTAATTTATTATTATTGGAGGATATGTATATGATATATCTAATCTTATAGATAATGTACGGTTGATTTTGATACTTCCCCATGTGAGTATTCTTTCAATGTGAATTCTTCCCCCCTTCAATTGCTAATCTTATAAATTAATAAAATTAAAATATGAAATTATAATTTCCAATGCTAAAATAGCTAAGTTTAAAGAAAAATTATCGTGGGAGATATTTGACCCATAATACTAAAATACAGTCAATTTTGCAAAAAAAAAAAAACATTTGTTACAAAATTTTTACTCCAACTAATAAATTCTATTTTCTATATTAATTTTTACTCAAACCTATTAACTCTATTTTCTACACTAAAAATATATTACATACATATTCCTGCTTACAATATATTATAATAATTAATATTTAAGATCAATTAATTATAATTAGCATATTACTTTAATTTTCATTTTATCAAATAAATAATGAAAAAATATAAATAAATAAAGAAAAAAATAATATTTATATAATTTTAGAAATATAAAAGTAAGTTTTAACATTACAATATTTTTAGCATTTGAAGAATAATGTTACTCTAAAAATAGAGTACAATTGTTCATCAACACTATAATAACGTTAAATATAGAGTTCGATCAGAGAAGAGATATATACTATTCCAGTGTTTTCACACTAAAATAGAGTATTGGTTGAAGATGCTCTTAGTATATATTAATAATATTGATCAGTCCCAAGCTCGAAACACCTCAAATTCGAGGTCTCGACATTAATTTCATCATCGGAGAGTGCATCACAAGCACATAGCCAATTGAGAGGGGCTACTTCACGATAGCCAAAAAATAAAAAATAATATCGATCATATTTTTTTTTTAACCCATGGAACCAAGATCGTCACGAACAAGTATACCTCAGAGCTAACGCAATAGTTACAAACCACGCCAATAAGGTAAACCACACTAGAACATATTCACGTATGTCAGACTCACTCAATATATCGGGGGACGTAGTAGCGAAGCGATCGTGCGACTTTCGAAAGACGTTGAGGCCTCATCCTTGACCAATGTGTAAAATTTCTTACTTGCTACTTGAGCGTTTGAATGGGCTATGCGACGCCTAGAAAGTTTCTAGACTGAAATTAGATAGTTCATCTGTTTTTCATTATTTTTTTTCAATATATCAAATATACTAACATTCTATCAGAGTAAAAGTATATCAACTTTATTCAAACATTCCAAATTAATAATATTACAAATATTCTTCTTTTTCATATTTATTAATTTTTTGTTTCGATGAACCGATTAATCACCAATCAAATCCACTGAGTATAAGTCCGATTAAGATTAGCGCCTAGGCGCAGGCTAGGCGGCCGTCTGATATGAATTTTACAACAATTCAAGTATGAAAACTCCTTGTTGGACAAACATTTTCACTCACTAATTTCTTTTTTTTTTTTTCTTAACCTTCCCAAGAAGTTTGGTGCTTATTACGAAGGATTACATCATGCTACAGATTATCTTCTCTTCTCTATTGCATTTGATTAAGAATGTCTTAAACAAAAGCTACCAACCAACCTCTCATGCTGTGTAATAATGAACTGTTCCTTATGTTGATCATCTGTACTTTCTTTAAACCTCCAAAGTACAAACTAGAAAAAAAAAAAGAAAAAAAGATACAACCCTAATAAAAAGCCCATTACACCATTGGGCCGTTCATCAGATCATCGGACGGCAAGTCCCACATGGAGCAATTCTCCGAGCCGAACATCCTCGCCTCTTTCCCCGCCGCCCCCTCAGAATCCTCTCTGCTACGTTGGAGCCCCACCTTCTCCCCCGCAAAACCCTCCCCTACGTCGCAAGTGCTGCCCGTGCACATGCTCTGGCTCCACGGCGACCCGCCCCCGTCGTTGCCGAGCGACCCAAACCACCCAGAGCCCGACCCGTGGAACGACCCGACGTTCCCCATGAAGTAATCCGACGTGGCCTCCACGTTCTCCTCCCAGCTCTTATTCTCCGCCCCCGCCAACTGCGGCCCGTCCAGCTGAGTAGGAGGCTCCTTGATGGCCTTGGACAGGCCGAACTTGATCCTCTCGATGGCCTTATCCTTGTGGTCGTGCTTGACGACCGCGCCGCCGCCGTTCTGCTGCATCTGAAGGTCGATGCGCCTCTTGGTTAGGAGGTGGAGCATCTCATCCTTGAAGCAGCCCAGGGCGGCTTCGGCTAGGTTGGGAGCTTGGGGCGGCGGCAGGGTAGCTATCTCGGTGATGAGGTGGGAGAAGGGCTTGTGAGTCACGGGGTCGATCCCCATGCCCGAGAGCTTCTTCCGAAGCTTTGTGTTCCAATGGTTCTTCACGTCGTTGTCCGTCCGCCCAGGCAGCTGAGCCGCTATCACCGACCATCTGTCAGCCCAGACATCTCATTATTATCATTTCTTGTTGGAAATACTATATAATATATATATATATATATATATATATATATTTATATAAAGCTTGAAACGGTCATTTAACTTTGGCCCATTTGTTGGGAAATAAATTCCTTCTTAGTCCATTTCCATAAGCTTAACATATAAACTCAGTGTGTAGGGTTTAATTTGAAAACTGATTGACAAACAGATGAAGTAGTTCACTGCTAAACTTATATGAAGGTCATACACTTATCCAACGTAATGTTTAAACATTCAGATTTGAAAGGAAAAAAAAAAACGTTAAAAAAAAAGTTGGGAGAATTGAGTTGTGAGTTAGTTTTTTTCCACCTGTTCCCGAGGACGGAGTGAAGAGTGACGATGGTCTGCTCTTCGGCCTCGGTGAACTGTCCGTGCTTGAGGTCGGGGCGAAGGTAGTTGGTCCATCTCAGTCTGCAGCTCTTCCCACACCTCTGTAGGCCTGAAAATATATGGTAATAATTAAATTAACCGACTTTATGAATTTCTCCGAATTCAGACGCTTTCAACATCTAAGGTCTCGGAAACCACGCGTGCGAAACCGAATTCCATTTCTGATTGGTACTGCATAGTGGTATCCTATATTTATTATTCTAAACGATTTAATCAATTTTTCAGTCTTATAAATCAATCACTGTCATAAATCAATCAAGGAGTATGAGACAATGCAGTAAGAGAGAGGTGGGACCCACCGGCGTGCTTGGGAATGAGGCGCCAATTCCTCGTACCATGTTGGGAGATGTACGACGATAGCTTCTGATCTTCCTCCGGCGTCCATTGGCCGCGCTTGACGTTCTCCTTCTCGCAGCAAGGAATTCTACCCATATTTTTCTTTCTTTCTTTTTTTTCCAATTATGAATATATATGTTTTCGAAAATATGTTGAGGATATTTGTTTTGTTTTGTTTGTTTGTTTTGTGGTGTTGTTTGTCTGTACGGCAGGGTGTTAGATAAATATATAGGGAGGAGTTGGTTAAGTGCTAAAACAAACACAAGGAAAGGGTTTTATTATTATTATTATTATTATTATTATTATTATTATTACAAACAAATAAATAACGTAAGTAAAAAGATTGTAGTAATAGTTTAGCATTTAAAGCGCATGATTTGATTAAAATATTCAACGCCCGTTGAGCGTGTGAAGGAGTTGGCCGGTAGCTCAGTCACTATACGCCTGGTCAACGCGTTGACCTGATGAGTAAAAGTGAAGTTGTTTACCAGCAGATTTGATCATACGATGAATAAGATTTTTTATTTTTTTTACTATTCTAATATAATAATAATAATGGGTGCTGAAGGAGAAGGTAAACGTTAATTTCTTCATGCAGTGAAATGCAAAGGTTTCCCACAAGAGGGTCTGGTTAGAATTTTTAACTATACAACTTAATATAAATATATATATATATATATGTATATTATTTTGTGCTATTTTTCTAACACCACAGCTTCTTTCCGTTTGTTTGATTTTTTTGGGATAATTAATAAATTGACGCTTGTTTAAGAAGCAAATTTTTATGTTAAAATATTATATTTTTGGAAATACAACATATGTAATGTAGTTATTCCCTAAGTAGCTTGCTAAAGAAAAACAGTTAAAATCGGATTGGGCTTTTTATTACAATAGGCCAAGTGTAGAGCTATTTTGATTTGTTGAGTTGAGCCTAATGAAATGTAACTAAGTTGACAGGATAACACTGGGCCGGGTCGAATCAATTCGGGTCCGACCCGAACCACTAGTTATATAATATATTATTTATTACCAGGTGTTATTTTGTGGCAAGACAAAACCACTGACCTTTCGTATTTCTAGGGGACGTAGATAGAGGTATCGTTGGATACAATTATATATTTGTTATAAAATATTAATTGTGATTAATATTATATTAATATTATTTTATTATATTTAAGATTATTATTATAATATAGCTTATAATATAAAGTGAGAGATTAAATATTTCAATATTTGGTGTAATTTACCATGAACTCTAATCACTTATTTATACTACTAAATAATTCACTATTACAACTAATCACATTAATTACAATTATACAATTCACACTAAAATACAAACTTTCTAATTATACAACTCATTTTATCATCATTTAATACAATACTTCAAGGCAAAATTATGAAATTGGGTCACTAAGTATACATGTTTTCGTTTTTGGGTCACTATGTTTGATAATTGCAAAAATAGGTCACTAACTTTGAATGTCAAAATAATTTTGGGTTATGTTTTCAATTTTGGGTCACTAAGTATATATTTTTCGATTTTGGGTCACTAAGTATCAATTTTTCAATTTTGGGGTCAATTTTTAATAAAATGAGTGACCCAAAATTGAAAAATTGATACTTAGTGACCCAAAATCGAAAAATATATACATAGTGACCAAAAATTGAAAACATAACCTAAAATTATTTTGACATACAAAATTAGTGACCTACTTTTGCAATTAGTAAATATAGTGACCCCAAAAATGAAAACAAGCATACTTAGTGACCTATAATTATAATTTTGCCATACTTCAAAATAATCAATATTTAGCTAATATTATTATTATTTAAAACATTCAAATCTTATTATCTTAATTATTTCATAATAATATTTAAATTTTCATTACCACATATATATTTTTTTATCCAGACGAGACAGCCATGCACATAATTATAGGCTTTTTGTTTTTTGTTTTACCGAGTTATTTAGTGGTACTTTATTTTCACATCCTTTTCATGCATCGCCATCTATGATTATTACCGCCCAAAAAGACAAAATTAAATTAATATATAATTCAAGAAATGGATCATTACTCAAAGAAAGGAAAGATTAATTAACGGTATTTGTTTGTTAGTTAGAAAAAAAGCCTGATTGGTCTTAATTTGCATGGATTGATATCAAATCACTATCATTATCTTATTATAAAAGTAATTAATGGGTCACATCATAATTAGGAGTTAATTAATTAAAAATTAGAATGGGGTCCTTAACTCACATGAAAATGAACTAAAAAGATGGTTGTCAATCATATCATCGTGACTTCAAATTGCAACTTTAGTGACCTTTGGAGGGTGAAAAGGAAAGGCTTCTAGAAGCCCATTTGGCTATTTGATTGATCTCATCTTTTTCTTTTCTTTATTCTTTTTATTTTACATTTTTTCGAATGAAGCAAAAACATATAATTTAGTTTTCTAATATATAAATAATAAAAAATAATTCAATTTTTTTTTTATTTGTATTATCCAAGTTAAATGGCCTTTGATATTTTTTCCCATATCGCCCCAACATGCAAGCAAAAGTGTTATCCATGGAGAAATGATTTAATTGTTGGATGCCACTTAACTAAAGTATTGTAGCAAACAAAAGATCATCATGTGGTACTAATAAATATCATAAATGAATGTTATTAATATGCCGTATCCTATTCGAAAAAGCCAAGTTGGACTACTTTATTAGATACGGCCATTTGGTCGAGTATTAATTTACATATTATTCAAGTTGCTAAAGCACATATAATCCCTATATTATTATTATTAAAATGAAAAACCTACAAAATTGATATTATTTAGATCCGTACTACCCTACAACTTGGATATAATTAAAATTGATTGAGATTGTAATATGTGCTACCCTCATCTAAAAGATGATACCGAGATTAACGATCAGAATGGGGAGGATGTCACGTGTTACATTGTTAACCTAGTTGGATAACCCAACTGGATATGATAGAATAAATTTATTATTTGTAAATAAAAAAAATAATCCGAGAAAACATAATCATGGAAGAAAACCGAAGCAACAACACAATAATTATCCAGAAAAAAAAAACATTGTAGCATTTTGATTTCCCTTCCCTTCAAAAGCAATACCAACCCTTCTAGAAGAAAATAACTGTTTGCATTGCAAATTAGACGATGTTATCTTCCACGTCAGCATCAGTCCCACTCACACACTTGCCCCACGCACCACACACACACACACACACACACACGGATTAACTTAAATGCAATAAAGCTTTTGGACAGCTGACTTCAATATAAACCTTTCTTCTCAGCTTCCCTAAATTCTCTCCCCAAAAAAACAGGAAAAAAAAAACAAAAACAAAAACATAAAACCCTCAAAATTCAGTTCAAAATGCTGGGAATCGCGAACCTACCCGTCCGCACCACGCTCGTACGCGCCACCGCCGCCTCGGACTCGGCGGTCGTCAGCCATCGGCGGCACAGTCTCTACGAGGTACTGAGAGTCAACCGCGACGCGTCGCAGTCGGAGATAAAGACGGCGTACCGATCGCTGGCCAAGCTGTACCATCCCGACGCCAGGTCGAGGTTCATGGACTCGGCGATCGTCTCTGAAACGGACGGTCAGGATTACTTCGTCGAGATCAACAGGGCTTATGCCACCTTGTCCGATCCTCAGACCAGAGCGATCTACGACTGCAACGTATTATTATTCGACTCGAGGAAGAAGGAGAAGGGGATAAT
Source organism: Lindernia subracemosa (assembly GCA_028392965.1). Taxonomy (NCBI): domain Eukaryota; kingdom Viridiplantae; phylum Streptophyta; class Magnoliopsida; order Lamiales; family Linderniaceae; genus Vandellia; species Vandellia subracemosa. Next base: position 567,591 of record JAQPCC010000032.1, read on the forward strand.
GAGGAAATCGGGTTCGGGTCGGGTTGGATCGTACCCGCTCCGCAGGTGGGAAACGGATCAGTGCTGGTGATATTTGTTTTTTTCCGAACACTGATGATTAAAGTAGTTTAGTTTGTAAGATGGATAGGTTAGGTTCATAGATGAGATTATCATGAAGTTCTCTCTGTCTACCCTTTTCAATATTACATAGTTTCTTCTTCTAATTTTTCTTCCTAGCTAAGGCGGGCAACGGTTTGAAAGAAGCGCAATCGCAAACAGTTCAGTTAACCGTTGACCGACGGTTCAAATCGGTTCAATTACGGTTCGACCGATCAAGATACCAAAAACAAGGGTTTGTAACCGTGAACCGTTTGCCCACATCGCTATGTTTAATTTTCAGGGTTAATAGTGATTTTAAAGAAATTTAAAACATATCACACAAAATGCAAAATATATCATACAAAATTGCATTATCGAACACTAACAGAACAAGTTTTGGTCCTCAAGTGAAAAAGCAAAACATAAAACAGAATATGTTCAACTTCACATCAACTTCTTCCCAAGGACAAGCTCGATTCTATTTCTTACCGTTGTGTCTGAATCATTTAGAGGTCAGGAGCATTGAGTTGATGACGTGCATGATGAGGCGAATGTCCGAAAGCTCGCGGCTGCTGTCCGCTGGCAAGCCGCGATGATGATGCAATATTTGATAAACTTGTTCGAGGATAGGGCGTACATGGACAGCAATCATACGATCGGATGGGTTCATAACAGACAAGATATTCAACATCCATGTCAGTTTCTGTTGAGTTCCATTGCTGATGTCACAAGCCAGTTGCTGCAGAAGAGAGAGGAGAACGCCTTGGCTCAAGGGCAAAGGGTTCATTGACAATAACCCCGGCAAATCGACCTGGTAGATATTCGAAATCATAACAGAGAGTTGAGCATATACCGCCTGCAAGGATTATAGAACTAAACAAAGGCAAGCAAAGAGATCATTTTAAAATAAGGGACTTTGCTGCCTAAAGTTGATAAGAAAAAGGAAACTTCGAAATATAATGAAAATTGTAAAGACCATATTCGACATTCATGAGATGATGATGTGAATCAGAACAGCCCCAGAAATATTACGTGAAATGGATACCTACCTGAGAGCATAACCATGAGACGATACTAACATCGCTTCTTTGCAGGGCAATAGTAAAAGCCTCCTCGTATTTCCTCTCAGCTAACAATACAGAAAGCTCCTTTGTTGGGTTGTGTGGTGCTTCGAGCTTCACAAGTTTAGGAACTTCAATTAATATCAAATAGCTAGACATGAAGCATTTGTACAAGGTTTTATCTTACTATATGTGCTTGATCTCAGTAAAAGAATAATTAAGAAAGAGGAAACGTAGCAAACCTTCTCATGGAGTCCACTGAGAGGACCATTACTTAGCTGACTAAGTAATGGATTTGTCGTTGTAGAGTTTGCTCCAGTAACAGCAAGATCCAACAGTTTTCTTTGACCGTCGAGTATCTCACTACTTAAAGTTTGAGTCATTGATGATGCTGAATTTATAGCATCCTACAAATATCATGAATATGTATAATAAATATTAATACAATACGAAAATCAACATATAGACAAAAGAAACTCTATCCCCAGGCACAGAAGTACCCAGTTAAAAGGAAGGCTTTATTAAGCAAACTAGCTTTAAGATAACTAAAGAGGGATCTTGATACCCGCAGAGTAAGTGCCAATGGAGTATGCGATGCATCAAACTGTTGTTGAACTGCACTAGTGTGTTCAGCCAATCCTTTCTGAAACGTGGCATCAACCTGCTCAAATATTGCCCTGCATGACATCTCAAATGCTGGAATGACAGAAGCTTCCAAACTCGACTTAAGTGATTCCTGCATTTCAATCAAAGTTTGATTTAATCCAGCAAGACGACGCAAGCTAAAGTATTAGTAATTGACTGATCCAAAAAAAAAAAAAGAAGCCACATTTTTATGATTGATGTACCTGAAGAGCTTGCTTGCCAGAAGTTTGAAACTGAGCTTGTATCTGCCTGGCGATGGTGGCTTCAAGTTTGGAGTTGACAGATTTTTCAAGTTGATTTACAGCTTTATCACCTACCCCTTTCTGATCATATACAGATTGTAGCAGATCCAACAATTGAGCCAAACAAAATTGATGCATACAAATCAAATGACAAAAAATGGCACAAAAATATCAACCTGGAAGCATTCTGCAACTGTGGTAGATATTGTTTTCTCAATGGCAGGACCAACGGTCCGAGCCACAGATTGCCCAATAGCAGTTAGCTCTCTCTTCACAGTTTTCTCAATTACTGCAGGAAAATCTTTGTTTAAAGAATTGCTGATAACATTTGTTAATTGCTGTGTACGCTCCCGTGCTGCCCTGTCCTGTTTGGCGTTCTCTTCTTGAAGACGAGCCCACAAAGCATCCGCATTGGCTTTGGCAGCTTTTTCCATAATCCTTCCCAACGAAGCTTCAATCCTTTTGACTTCTTTTGTAACAGGACCAACAACAGTCATTGCCATCTGCTTCTGCATCTCCTTTTGCATGTCCATAAGCTGACCAATGTAAAAAAGGAACGAGCCAGAAAGTCACCACATGGAATACAACTACTCGGATAAGAAAACTTGAAATCGAGAGTGCTAAACATTGTTCAGCAAGTAAATAACCTGACTCAGCATGTCTTGCATGGAAAAAATATGCGGCAATACACTTCTGATGGGAGGTGTAGTTGCAATTGCCCCTGCTTCAAAGGAATCTGCTGGATTGAAAGCACCAGGAGGTGTCGGTGAAGATGATCGTGATACTTGACCACCCTTTGCCTTTTGTTTTTTACCTTTAGTGTTTGAGGCTGGTTGCTCTTCAACTGGCATAGAAGCTGATGGCAAAACCTTATCAGATAAATCCTCTGCCGCATCACTCGATTCTTCCACATCTTTGGGTGGTTGTGTGACTACTTCAGTTTCACCACCAGCAGCATAAGGCATAGCTTCCTCCACAGCATAAGTCTCAGGAGATATGGCCTGACAATCTCGCGCCATCTGAATTCCAAGATCAGAGGCTTGAGAATAGAAGGATCTTTCATTGTTTTCGGCCTTGTACGTGTGAAATTCTCTTTGAGCACCGTCATCTCTGTCTTGTCTGAGTCTAGATTCACCTACAACTTTTAACTCTACTTCAGCGCTATCTGTATCATTGCTTATCCCGACCTCTTGGTCATGTAGCTCATCGTTTTTCGGTTCACTAGGACGATTTATGTCAGAGGATGAACTGGCCATTAATATCTCAGAAGGAGTAACCAAATGAGTTGGATGTTTAAACTCCTGCTGATTGTTGGTTGCCATAGGATCATCTTGTGAAAGTCTACTATCACCAGTCCTGAAACTTTCACTCTTTGAAACTACATCAGACAAGCTCGTACGGATAACATCCATCTCTCTGTCAACTGTATAGTCCACGGTCTTTGGCTCGGCATTACTTTCACCGACCGAAGGGACAGGATCAGAGCTGCTGAATGAACTTTTACAGCCTGACGCTGTTCTTGACAGACTAGGGTTTGGTGGATGCGAAGGCGAGGTAACAGAAGAAACATCATGTGCCCTTGGTAAGGCAGCAGAATCGGAGCCAACAGGATATCTCACAGTGGATGCACCATCCAAGCCATTACTATCAACAGAGCGTTGGGGTGTTGACGTGGATACATAAATATCAGCTTTTTTACTGCCAGAAGATTCAATATTTTTAAGTCTTTCAGCACTAGCATTACGTGAAAAACTAGAGTCTGTATTGTCAATTAGCACATTCTCCACTGGCGGTGGCAGACATTGTGATAAATCTAAAGCATACTGCTGAATTGCCTGAGTCTGGACGCAATACACCTGAACAATTTGTCCACCGTGAGGCAGCAATTCACAAGTTCCTGTAAAGCTCAATATGGGCATAGCAACGGTAAACTCGGAAATGTAATCCAAGCGGGTTGCTAATGGATTTTGACCATATTCCAAGTGAACTGCATATATCGCATTACGCTTCGCGTTTGCCAATAAAAGAAGACCAGGCTGTGACAAGGAGATAACTTGATTGAAGAAAGCTTCCTCCACTCGAGCTTCTGAACTCTTCAGTTCCAATGTTTGCGTGCAATGCCACGAATCAGTATCACTAGGAAGCAACCAGCCTTCTTCACTTGATGATACCCATATCTTCATCTCCCTATTCAGCGGACCCTAGAAGTACAGCTCAGGCATTGAGTATTGAGGAACACTTAAAAAACCAAAAAAAAAAAAGAAAACATAGAGAGAAGATATTTTTCAAGGAAAAATGATGTTGAAGAAAAACTGCAATGACAAAGACAGATTTCTAACGTACATTGAAATCCTTTAAAAAAAAAAGATAATGAATACACGATGAAGATGTACCCCTGTAATAAGAATGATATGATCAGGCCGATCAGGAGAAGCCAGAAACGTGACTGAATTGACAGGTTCGCCATCATGCGGTCGGAACACAGCAGTAGGCAGAGGTTTTCGGTCTTCCCAGATCTTTATCTGATCACAAGCAGACGATAACAGTGATTACCAGCATGTCGCCAGAATTAAAAACGATAGGTGATCGCGAAAGTCTAAATGACCAAGATATGCAAGTAGCAGAGATTGTAAAAAATTCGATTCATCGCTAGAGGTAGAATCAAGAAACACCAATATTCTTCAAATCAGAGTATACAGAACATGTAGATTATGAAACATTCTAAATAAAACATTTCAAAACAATTTAAGCAGGTATAAAATAAGATGAGTGCAGGACTCTACTACTTATAGCTGAATCGTCAGAGAGATGTCCATCCATTGTGAAATATGCTCAGAAATTGCGAAATGTAGATTTTCAGTCATAAAATTCCATACATCGATCAGTTATCACATAAAGGAATTTTGACAAGTCTCGCAAAAGTACATAACTACATTAGAGGGAAATTTTGTCACAAACCGTTCCATCTGCTGAAACAGACGCCAATCGAGTAGTCATCCACTGGCACATAGCCAAGTCGGTAACTTCCCCATCATGGCTACCAACTAGCTGAACTCCATCGATCAACTTGTCGATGGGACATTTAAGTGGTTCCTCCGGAACAAATTTCTGGCTTTTACCAACCTTGTTAGTATCGATTTTCAATACATATCTCCCAATGCCAACAACAAGAACTTCCTGTAAGAAATGGAATTTTATGAGGTAGGTACATGAAAATAAAAGGGAATGGAAAATAAGAAAACAATAAATAAGCCAAAAATGTGAATATATACTTGTTTATGACAATGCCAACAAACTCGTGGGTGAACAGACTCCCCAACTCCAGTAATCTGAATGGCAATCACAATCCTTCCTGTAATTTGAGGCTTATTCTCTTCATCACTACCTTCCGTTATCTTCCAAACATACACTCGCCCATCTATACTTGCACTGTACCAGGTAAGCTAATAAATCAAGCACAAATCCGATAACCAAAACACAAAAGAAAAAGTAGACAAAGAGGCTACCTAGCCAAAAGGTGAACGTCCTCAGCAAAGAAAGCCATGTCTGTGACCCTCTGGAACAAAACAATCATTCAATTGGGAAATCAAATCCATGATGTAAACACAAAAACATCAAGACACAAAGCATCGCATCACAACAAATATTTGCAGAAATTCACACCGTCAAAAAGATAAAGAAACTCACTAACCTGTGATAAACCCTTGAGCAAAGACCTCAAAGCCGTGTTTATATTAAGCACCCTAATAGCACCTAGCTTCAATCCATAACAAATATACGTCTTATTAACTGCAATTTGCCTCCCCAACACCAAACCAGGGTCTGACACATACTTTGTGATCGGTGTAACCTCAAGCTGTGGTTGTAATTCGCCAGGAAACCTAACATTTATATCGTAGACCACTCTATCCCCCATCAAATGCCTTCCTGTAGGCACCTTACTACTAGGCAGCCTCATCATAGGAGGATTCAAACCTGGAGAAACCACAACACCCTGCTGCTGCGAGCCAATTAGATCGGAACCCGACGAAGAACTGGGCTGTATGTGAGCCATCTGCGACGACGAGGGTACCTGCGGAATCTCCGGCTGCGACGTGCTGCTCAACATAGCCATCAAGCGAGCTCCGTGGGCGTTGGTGTTCGTATTCGAGCTAGGGTTTTGATTAGGGTTATGCAGTGGGAATTGGGGAGTGAGGGGCGGCGTAGGATAAGAGAGCGACCGCTGCGGATGCTGCTGCTGCAGCTGGTGGTGCACGTTAGCATACGGAGGGTATTGGTACGGCGAGGCGACCGGCGGCGGATACGAGGATGTCTGAGGGGGGAAAGCCGCAGGCGACGCGGCGGCCATATTTGGATTCGAGAATTGGGGATTAGGGTTTGAGATTGGTGGCGTGGTGGAATTGGAGCTGTTGCTGAAGAGCTTGTGCATATCGAAGGTGGCTCCATCCCCGTGGTTGTTCGGAGAAGCCATGAATGATCGAAAGTCTACGCGCAGCTCTCTGTGATGCTGTTGTTGTTTGTCCGATGAGGAAGAGAACGATTAACAATGCTACGACTGATCTTCTTCACTATGTAATTAATCGGCTTTTCAGATTAATATACTCTGTTGTATATTAATTTTTTAGGGAAATTCTAGGTTGTACCCTATGTTTATTTCGTTTGATATCCAAAATATTTTTTAATTTCGATTGATACTCATTTCTTGAAGTCTTTTGTTGCATAAAATATTTTTCAATTCGGTATTTTTCAATTGGAAAACAATGCATCTCTTTGGTTTATTCTTTTTGATCCACTTGGGTAGCAACCCAACTATGTTTAATTTTCGACACGTCGTCTAAAATTTGAATTTTCAATGACTTGTCGAAAATATAATGAGTTGGATTGGTGTTCTCACATGGGTATAGTAGAATAAATTCATCTCGCTTACAACAAAAAACAAAGAAAATGTAAAAAGAAACATTTGTCATCTCCTCTAAAATTACCCATGACTACACAATGTATATAACACAGACACTTAACAACCAAAAGATTCTATAACCCCGAATAACTTCTAATATGATACATCTATATCTTTCTATTTTATTATTGGTGTGTCAATTTAATTTGAATAATTACTATATTACCCTTATTTTAATTATTTATTTTAATTCAAATATTATTCCTTCAAATTTATAATTTACTATAATTATATCCTTACAAATCAATTTAATCTTTTTTACATATAAAAAATAATATATAATTAAATTTTAAATTATAATTTCATCTATTAAATATTTTAAATTACAATTATATTATATAAATTTATATATTATAGCACACGCATAGAGTGTGCGTAAAATACTGGTTGTATATTAAGGAAGAGCACCTTAGAGTAATTACCATCAAATTGATTTTGTATGACAACACTACTTATCATTTTACCCTTGATTTTCAAATTTATTCCAATTATATCCCAAAAATCATAATTCTAATTTATAAAATATAATTTGCAATTAAAATTAATATTATAACTTCATATTATAAAAATAATTTTACGCTTTATTCATATTTTAAGTATACGCATCGAGTGTGAAAAAAAATCTAGTATCATTTATAAATAAGAAGCATGTACGGAAATTACAAAAAAAAAAAAAGAAAAGAAAAGAAAGCATATATCACCCCAAATAACTTTGTGTGGCTTGAAGCGGGTTAGGGGATGAGAAGGATTAATTCCGCCAGAATAATGCAAAGTTCACATTCACTTCAAGATGAACTGAATCAGAAACCACGTTGTAAGTCATTTAGTCAAGGAGTCCCACCAATTCTAAACTCTAAATGAATATTACCCCATATTATTTTGTTTCCAAATTATTTTGGAAAGTAATGAATCAGAAAAAATATTAATAAATATATATTCACATTACATCATAGGCTAATTAATTAAGACAAATTATTTTTTAGAACATAGTATTAATAATTTCGAAGGGCCGGTTAATACATGAACGTTACGTGCCACAAAAGCCGGACGGACTAACTTTAGTTAGATTAGGTTTGGTTTGACGAATTATAATAAAGGAAATTAAGAGAAAAGGAATAGACGAGAAGGCTCTAGAAACCCTAAAAAATCACTATATAAAATGCTCACTAGCCTCGAAAACTTCTTGCCTGTCTGATATTCCAAAAACCCTACGAGCTTACAGTCTTTGTTCTCTTCTCTTATACATAAAATTTGAATCGATCGGCGATGTCGGAGGCCGAGACGTTTGCTTTCCAGGCTGAGATCAACCAGCTTCTGAGTCTCATCATCAACACTTTCTACAGCAACAAGGAGATTTTCCTCCGTGAGCTTATTAGCAACTCTTCTGATGTGAGTGTCTTTTCGAGATCTGTTGTTTTGGTTTTCTATTTTTCATCTTTTAATGGCGCTATTGATGGGGTTGTACGCTGTTTATGATGTGGTCGTGGTGCGCGAATTAGTCTGTTTGTCCGTGTATTTCCAGTTAGTTGATGCGTGGCTTGATGCTCTGTTTTTTTTTTGTTCTTGATGTTGTGATTTGCGTCGTGTGGCTATTCCATCAGTGTGATCTGAGTATATTTAGCTGATATGCTAATCCTCTCTGTTCTATGTCAGTCTTGTGTTTGATCTGTTGGCATAACTTATAAGTTAATCCAACCTTTTGATATCTAGTTTACTGTGTATTGATACATGGGTTCCCTTCGGCATTGATTGTTTTCTGTTCTCTTTTTTACTATCGGCGTGGGCTATTTTCGTATTCCTTGAAAGTCAACCCTTTTTTTTGTTTTTCAGGCATTGGATAAGATCCGTTTTGAGAGCTTGACTGACAAGAGCAAGCTCGATTCTCAGCCGGAGCTCTTTATCCACATTATCCCTGACAAGACCAGCAATACCCTGACTATCATTGACAGTGGTATTGGTATGACCAAGGCTGGTGAGTCGTCTTGATAATTTTATTAATTTATATCATTAATCTTCTTCTGGACTTGTCGATTACTGTTTGCTAACTCTTTTGGTTCTCTATCTCAGATTTGGTGAACAATCTTGGTACCATTGCCAGGTCTGGGACCAAGGAGTTCATGGAGGCTATTGCCGCCGGTGCTGATGTCAGCATGATTGGCCAGTTTGGTGTTGGGTTTTATTCTGCCTATTTGGTTGCTGAGAAGGTCGTCGTAACGACCAAGCACAACGATGATGAACAGTATGTATGGGAATCACAGGCTGGCGGGTCTTTTACTGTCACGAGGGACACCTCTGGTGAGAACCTTGGGAGGGGTACCAAGATCACTCTCTACCTCAAGGAGGATCAGCTCGAGTACCTTGAGGAACGCAGGCTAAAGGATTTGATAAAGAAGCACTCTGAGTTCATAAGCTACCCCATCTCTCTCTGGGTTGAGAAGACTACTGAGAAGGAAATCTCCGACGACGAAGAGGAGGAAGAAAAGAAGGACGAAGAAGGAAAGGTTGAGGAGGTTGACGAAGAGAAGGAGAAGGCAGAGAAGAAGAAGAAGAAGATCAAGGAAGTCTCTCACGAATGGGACTTGGTGAACAAGCAGAAACCCATTTGGATGAGGAAGCCTGAGGAAATCACCAAGGAGGAGTACGCTGCCTTCTACAAGAGCCTCACCAACGACTGGGAGGAACACTTGGCCGTGAAGCACTTCTCGGTTGAAGGGCAGCTGGAGTTCAAGGCCGTCCTCTTCGTCCCCAAGAGGGCTCCTTTTGACCTCTTTGACACCAAGAAGAAGCCCAACAACATCAAGCTCTACGTCCGCCGAGTCTTCATCATGGACAACTGCGAGGAGCTGATCCCTGAATACCTTAGCTTTGTCAAGGGTATCGTCGATTCTGAGGACTTGCCGCTCAACATCTCCCGTGAGATGCTCCAGCAGAACAAGATCCTGAAGGTGATCCGCAAGAACCTGGTCAAGAAATGCATCGAGCTCTTCTTCGAGATTGCCGAGAACAAGGAGGACTACAACAAGTTCTATGAGGCCTTCTCCAAGAACCTCAAGCTGGGCATCCACGAGGACTCCCAGAACAAGGGCAAGATCGCCGAGCTGCTTAGGTACCACTCCACCAAGAGTGGGGACGAGATGACGAGCCTCAAGGACTACGTCACGAGGATGAAGGAAGGCCAGAACGACATCTATTACATCACCGGCGAGAGCCGAAAGGCAGTGGAAAATTCCCCCTTCCTCGAGATGCTGAAGAAGAAGGGCTATGAAGTCCTCTTCATGGTTGACGCCATCGATGAGTACTCTGTCGGGCAGCTGAAGGAGTTCGAGGGCAAGAAGCTCATCTCTGCCACCAAGGAGGGTCTGAAGCTCGACGAGACCGAAGACGAGAAGCAGAAGAAGGAAGAGCTGAAGCAGAAGTTCGAGGGCCTCTGCAAGGTGATTAAGGACGTCCTCGGCGATAAGGTCGAGAAGGTCATCGTCTCCGACCGTGTGGTGGACTCTCCTTGCTGTCTGGTGACTGGAGAATATGGTTGGACTGCAAACATGGAGAGGATCATGAAGGCTCAGGCCCTCAGGGACTCGAGCATGGCTGGGTACATGTCGAGCAAGAAGACCATGGAGATCAACCCTGAGAATCCCATCATGGACGAGCTGCGGAAGAGGGCTGATGCGGACAAGAACGACAAATCCGTCAAGGATTTGGTCATGCTGCTCTTTGAGACGGCTCTTTTGACTTCTGGGTTTAGTCTCGACGATCCCAACACTTTTGGCGGGAGGATTCATAGGATGTTGAAGCTTGGTTTGAGCATCGATGATGATGGTGGTGAGGGTGGTGACGTGGACATGCCTGCTTTGGAGGAAACTGATGCTGATGCCGAGGGTAGCAAGATGGAAGAAGTTGATTAAATATGAGCTGAGCTGTGTCGTTGGATGGACGAATCAGTATAATAATAATTAATTATCCTAATTGTTTTTCTTTCTTTTGGACAACGTTTTCTGTGTGTTGATGCCCTTTCTTAGTAGTAATTTCAGTGTTTTTGCGACATTTAATTCCCTTTTGTTTCTTACTTGAAAGCCGAAATATTGGCTTAGTGGTCAAATCTAAACTCATAAGAGAGGTACACTATCAAATGAGAACCTTAGTGTCTCGAACATATTTGCTTTGTTAATTTGGGTTCGAATCTCTGTCTCTGCCGAAAAACCTATGACAAGCCTATGCAACTTATTTCTTGAACTGAGCTAACTCTGTAGGAAAAAAAATAAAATTGTTGAATAAAAATGAGGTTGAATCTAAGTATAAAATCCAAGAACGGCAAAGCACACAACAACCGTCTGGGGCAAAAGTACAAACAACAAACACGCAGCAACAAAATTCTATGTAATGACTGCCATGAGCTACTACTACTACTACATGGGGAGGAAGAAAGAAAACAACACAGATTGCTCTCATAAACAAACAACAGAAGAACGAGAGGAATGGGCTGGCTTCGATCAAGTATCCTCGACTCTTGAATGGAAGACAAAGCTTGGGAATGTAGTTGTTATGTCCCTGATGAATGATTCATAAACAGAGAACGGATCGTAATGAGATTCCATCCATGACAGTTAGTAGTAAAACATAGACTGTTAGTACATCATACTTGAGATACTGAAGGGTCATATTCTTCAGGAGAGACGGATGCCTCAACACCAGACTTCGCCATTCTTCCTTATCGATCTTACCGTCATGCTTTGTGTCCGCTTCTTCGAAAGTCTGATTGAGGAAAGAAGCCAGAAGCTTTTCAAGACAACGCCAATTATCATGGTCATTTCTGTACGTAACGTAATTATGGAAGTCAATGATAGTACCTTGTCGATGATACTCTCTATCACTTCATCAGAAAGATTCATGCCGGATTCAGCAAGAGTTGCGACGACCATTTGCTTGACCTGTGCTCATGTGAAGCCATGTAATAGACGGTGATGTACTAAGTTTGACCTTTGAAGTACTACAGTGATTGTATGGAAAGAAATCCAAAGAAAATAGCATATAGTTGTTAATGAAGAATAATGAACTGAACGAGAAAATAGTGCTACCTCTTGTCTCTCGATAAAACCTTGCTGCTTGAGATCATACAACTGGAATGAAACTGTGGCACGGAGTAATAAAAAAAAAAAAAAGAATGAGATTCACAGCAACTAAGATTTTCCTGTAATTATGGGATCCACAACAACTGAAACAACATTTACATTCGATCTTATCATCGATAGGAGCGTTTGGATGGAATACAGAGAGTGCACGGGCAAATTCCTCGAAACCAAGAATTCCATTATGTTTAGTGTCGAACAAGTCGAAAACCTGCACCGGAAGGTACAGAAATGAGAAACTTTATGGGCAAGCACTATCTCGTATATATTGAAAAGTCCTATGTTAAAGAATGCAGTAAAACACAGATTGGTCAGAAGTTGGAATACCCTATCGGCGAATAAGCTCTCTTTTTTGTTTGTCTTGAACAACGCTAATTGAAATTCTTCCTGAAAACAACATAAAGCAATTTACTGAGCTAATACTGCTCTTGAAATTAAGTAAATGTAATAAGGAAGAAGCTTTGCAGCTATATGAAAGACCTTGTTGATCAAACCATCATCAATAACAGCACTGCTAATCTTCTTAAACAGCTCATAGAGCGCTTCTATCTCACTTACACTAACTGCGTGAGAAAATGAGAAACAATTAGTTATATCTATATTGCCCTTGTCAAGTCAGAAAATGATATATGGGATTTATTTACGACGTTCTGGGCATTTCTTTTAGGACTCGAACTGAGTGATAAGTAGTAGTAACATACACACGGTCTCTTGGGCAAGAATTTCAGGATCCTCGAGGCCCCTTGGTTGCCTATCAAGTTCACAACACTGGAGCACAGAGGCACACAAATGCTTGATTCCTTCTAAGCACTGCACCATGGTTTTGCAAGCACGATATTAAGCTCCATACCTGTTTATGAATATATATATATATATATATATATATATATATATATACTTATTTCTCTAGTTATGCTGGCAAAGAAAAGTGAATTGTTTATTCAAACGGTGACGAAGGACATACCTATGGATCATTCTCCTCTTGTTTTAATTTAGACAGCAACTGAAAAAGTCGGTATTGTAATCCAAGGAACAATTTGAACACAAGAACCTGAGATTACAACAAACGCCAAGAACTGTAAGAATAATTTTCTGTCAGGACATAACTTCACAGCTATAAGAAATAACCCAAAATGAGACCTCGAAAGATTTATACTACAATCATAACGATTCATAAAAAATAACTGAGATAACTTCCCAACTTTCTCTAATATAAACGAATCGACACAAGCTGCACACAAAATTCATCAACAACTACGCAAAATAATCGAATTATCATGATAACCGCGCACAAATCCGATCCTTTAACCATATTCAATTTCGGATTAAAAAAAAAGGAAATTGCCAACTGCGCAACAACAAAAGAAAAGAACACATAAATTTCCAAAATAAATCAATCGGCAAAGATTGATAATCGCAATTCAAAGATGAAATCGGTGGATGAAATAGTCCTTACCTTTGGTTCGACGAAAAACTTTGAGCTGGATGAGTATTGAGTAGTTTCTAATGAGAATAACAAAAGATATTTATTTATAGCTGTGAAAGTGGACAAACATGTTAAATATTAATAGCTGTAGAGTTAGATATATGATCTATTAAATCAACATTAAATCGTCAACGAGGCCTTGGGACGTATTTATCTGAACTCGGAGATTAGTGTCACCGCTGGAGTATATGGCGCAATTAAGCCTCCGCCAGTTCTGTGTGGCGCAAAGCTCACGCCCGTATTTAGGGGCTAGCACATAGCCAGGTCTAGTGGGGATTGGTCCCACCACTGGAGTATATGACGCAATTAAGCCTCCGTCAGTTCTGTGTGGCGCAAAGCCCACACCCGTATTTAGGGGCTAGCCCATAGCCAGGTCTAGTGGGGATACACGCATTTATCTGACCTCGAGGGTTAGTCCCACCACTGGAGTATGTGGCGCAATTAAGTCTCCACCAGGTCTGTGTGGCGCAAAGCCCACGCCCCCTATTTAGGGACTATAAACCCATAGCCAGGTCGAGTGGGGATACCTCGGAACAGAAAAAAAAAATCAACATTAAATCCAATAATAATTAAGAGTATTTTTATTATTCCAATTTCCAACTACAATATTCATAATTCTATCACCTGCTTCAAAATATTTATTTACCTCCTTTTTTTTAAGCATAATTCTTCAAGAAAGCAATTATTTATAATAAGCCTAACATTAGCTCCTCACATCATCTCACTTTTTTTAGTCCTCCTATTCCGACTAACTTCCTCGTATTCCGACTAACTTCAATGTGAATTTTATTGTCAACTATGAGACTACAACTTCCAGCCAAACTAATCCTCTAAACTGTATATACCATCCCAAATACACACATACTACAATAACCAAGGAGTTCAAGTGGAATCAAACTCTTGGACTGTATTTGGTATTCGAAATTCGTTTGTGAAATGGAAAACACGACAAAAAACTAAATTAGCACATGAAACAATTATACTTTGCATTTCGATCATTGTACTTTTTTTTTTTCTTTTCGTAACCAAAATACGCATGCCAAACATAGATGAAAAACCGAAGCACACATCAAAGAAAGACAAAGCCGACATTAAAGCAGCAATAACTGATTCATGGATACCATACCATACACAATACAATACAAAGAGTGAATCCTATGTAAGGAACAACAAGCCAAAACAAATCTATGTAAGGTATTACACAAGAAGCTTATTTCTGATGAGAATCCTAAGAAACAGAAGTGTTCTGGGAATGTTTTTAAGTCAACACTAAACATAAACTTACAGCTAGCTGCCTTAACTCGAGGCTAAGAAAGCTAAAACTAAACATAAGTTACGGAGAACTCGAGAGTGTGTGTGTGTGTGGAACTACGCTGTACCCTTCTTACTCACTTCAGCCCTTGACAGGTGGTACGCTAGAAGGCTTTTTCTCATCGTCTTTCTCCCCATCGCCGGCGTCTTCTTCTTCGTCGGCTTCCTCGGCATCTGCCAGTTTTGTGAGCTCGTCCTGAATCATTATCTTTATCGATGCTTTTCTTGGTGTCAGATCAGCGTCGAACCGTGCGGCTGAAATAGTGTGCCCAAAAGAAGATTATGTAAGACATTATTCAAGCGGGATATTAATAGCAATCGACACTTTGTAAATAAATGCGAGGGTAAGTTAATAAGTGAGAGGACATGAAGATAGTGAAGTAGGAACCAAAAAAAGTGCTTCAACGAGAGAATAACTTACCCAACATCTTCAGAATGTCGGTGAAGGTAGCCTGCATAGTTGAAGCACGTCAGGTAAGATGAAGAAATCACAAGAAAAACTAAGTACAGAATACATTAATCAATTATCCATGGAAGGATACTCGGTCATTGAGAACAAATGGACATAAAATAACTCCCAGGGGCTCACAGTGTTGAAATCGACGTCTTTAAGTATTTCGCAGGTTGCATTCCTTAGGTCGTCATCACTTGGTGGCTTAGATGTCTCCTCCTTTGGCTTATTTATCGCTTTCAGAACTTTCTTACCTGAATTGAGAGGGAAATAAGGCCAAAATCAAACATACTATTCTCACTAGCCAAAATATTTAAGGAGACCATAACTTAGTTTAAACAGATGCCTTAAGACTTGATGAGAAAAGAAAAGGAGCAGAGATAATCTTTACCAGTGCTCTCCTTTGATGCAGGCTTCTTTGGAGTGGCTGACTTCTTGGTCGGCTCTTTTTTCTTACCAGAAGACTTCTTTGCACTTGTTTCATCTTTGGGTGGTTTTAATGATGCCTTTTTTGGCGGAGGACTTGCCTTCTTAGCGATAGATGTCTTCTTGGAGTTGGTTTTCTCAGAGGAAATTTTTTTTCCAGAAGATCCCTTCTTTTCAGAAGACTTGACGGGTGCTGGCGTTTTTGCTTTGACCTCATCTGCGTCCTCCTCAGATTCACTTCCTTTCTCAATGCTCTCAGCTTCGTTGGATATCTCATCATCTAATCTATCCGGAGAACCGTGAATATCTTCTTTCCCTTGATCTGATTCATCATCAGATTCAGATACAGGAGGGGTGGTACTTTTTCCTCCACCCTTTTTAGACGAGCTCTTACCTTTTTTAATCTACAAAACCATGCCCACATATTGGTGTGGGAGATAATTTTAACACAATATTTTACATATGCTTCACGAATTCATGCAACTCATTCATACAAATGTTTGCACGCTATTCAAAGAGAGCATGCGTAAGTATTTCTGCAGCTAGATACGATGAAGATTGGCTGATAGTAGAAATTTGAATCCAAAGAAGAAGTAAAATGGTACCTTATCAGAGCCTTTCGATGGTGTGCTGCCTCTCTTTCTCTTCTTGCTCTAAATTGTCAACATAAACATTTTATCAATTTTATTAATGTCCACTAAGAAATGTCAGAAGTTAAAAATAACAAAAAATCAATTTGATAACCACCTGCTCCTTGTCAGCAAGCAAATCAGGGCTACTTGCTTTAGGCTCCACCAAGAACTCAATCAGCTTTGCAACCATATCCTCCTGAAAAAAAACCAAGAAAACTGGAGTTTGAATCTTCACCACACATAAGGGGAAAAAATTCTATATGATGTTATCCTTTGCAATGTCCAATAAAGGATAAATAAATAAACACGTAATAATAACAATTAATGAAAAAAAAAGACTTGAAAATCTTATACCAGCTAAATATAAGCAAATATGATTATGAGAAATTATCAAAGGCAAAATTTTAAAACAAATCCGGGTATTGCTTCAAAAATTGGAGTCATCAAACCTTTCTCGAATGAGCTTTGGAGATTGGTATGTCAAAGACATCACAGAATTCATTTAATTTCTCCTTGACACACTTGTCCAGCTTTTCTTTTACCTTCTCCATTTGCTTCTCCTGAGAAAGTTTTCATTTGGTCAGCTAACGTTACATCACAACATATCCAACTAAGCTAAATCGATCGAGCACTGTCCAAAGCAAGCAATAAGTGTGTTTCCCTTACCTCATTACCATGCCAAACAAACCCAGAGAATCTTAATATGTTGTTCTTGACAAGTGCAGCCTGGAAATATAGAAAGAATTCATTCTCTAAAAGAACAAACTTATTAAGATCATGAAATAAATGCTTTAAGTCCCAAGCAGAAACTAACGGGAATCGAACATAAAAAGATACCAGTCAACGAAGCTCAGACATACGTGTGTGGCACTACCAGAGAGTGGGATGCAATGGAATTGCAAAATACAGAATATTATTCACAAAGATAACCAAAAGGATTTCCGAATGAATTTCCTTTATGGAGCGTGATATACTGCCAAAGAAGTTTTGAAATGCTCTAGAGCTGAGAAGCAAAGATAGTGGAATATCTAATTTCACAACAGGGTAAACCACATAGGATGCCAGATGATTCAGCAGAATCAAAATTGTCGTGATTTTGACAGTATCTAATAAAAAATAGGACCACTTTTTCTAAAAATACAAAGAACTCAGGCATAGGAATTTGGAGGGTCACCTTTCCTCTCCGTCCAAATAAAATAGTATGGAGCAACTTTAAACTATCATCAGTCTTCTTTCTCGACATCTTGTGTGCCACTGAGATAAACTTGAAGTTGTCAATGAACTGACATAATTAATAAAATAAAAGCATGATTCAGAGCTTTTAGACCACTGAAATGATGAGTTTCTGAAAAAAATATTTAGAAAATGCAAGGTCATGAAGTTTAAAAAACTTGAAGCAACTGTACATGCGAATAACAAAACACCATCCGACACTAAAGGTGTTGTGAAAAGTTGAAGACAACAAGATTTAGCATTATGCCGACAATCTTGCAGAAATAAGGACTCTGTAAACTGAGACATGACTGAAGCTCATCATCTAGGTTCTTCCAATATATAAAGGCATAGTACAACTCTTGTTACTGAGGTTAGAAAGCAAAAACTCTAAAACAGAAGGAGTGCAAAACAATCAAACGACATTAAAGATATGTGTGAAACCAGCGACCATAGTCAGTACAAAGCAACCGTACCATTAGGAATATCTTTCAGAGCAACTCCACGACCCTGCAAAAAAATTACGAGTGCGTCAAACCGTACATCTCCATGAGCACACATTAATTCTCTAATGAGACTAAAATGCACCCAATCAAACTAGTCAAAAGAAAGCTAGAAAACAAAAGACCTCACCTTTTCGATTTGAAACTCTTTACCATTATCTTTCTCAATGACAGCAACAAGCCTTTCCACGGATTTTCGTTCACGTACAGGACGGTTAGCAGTGGGAGTGACAGGTGTTTTCGGTTCCTTGTCCTTTTTCTGCAGAGGCCTTTGGGTCTTTCTTCTTTTCAGTTGGGGCTTCCTGATCCTCCTCCTTCTCTTCAGGTTCTTTCTTCTTGCCTTTGTCCTTTTTTCCAGCACTACTTTTTGATCTTGGACGCTTCGTTGAGCCTTTCCCCTTTTTAGGCTCTTCCGTTTCTTTTTCCTCTGCTTTAGGCTCTTCTGCCTCTTTTTCATCTGTTTCAGGCTCTTGCTCTTCAGCCTTTTTATCCTCTGATTTATGCTCTACTACATTTTCTTCTTGTGCTTTTGGCTCTTCTGACTTATCTTCCTCCGCTTTCAATCCCGTAACATGCTCTTCAACTTTTTGCTCCTCTTCCTCTGCATCAACAACTTTATCCTTAGACAATTCCTTCTTATCCTCAGTCTCCGATTTCTCATTTCCTCCATCTTCAGTCTTGGAATCTTTCATCTCTATGTCGCCTCTCGCTTCGTCCTTTCCTTCATCTTCCCTATCCTTCTCTTCTATCTCATCACCTCCCTGATTCTCAATTTCTTCAGCTTTCTTAATGTCTTCTTTGTCAACTTCCATTTCTTGAGCCTCCACTTTACCTTCATCTCCTTTGTCCACTTCCATCTCCGTCAATCCTTCGTTTTGCTCACCCTTCTTATCTGGTAGAACCTCATCTACTTTTTCTTCCTTCTCTTTCAGCTCAGAGCTCCCATTCTCCACAGGCTTATCAGCCACCACATCTTCTTCACCCATGACAACAAAATCAAAACTTTGACGCGGAAACTCCCTATTACTGCAAGCACATTTCACAAATTAACGAGAAACACATACAATCCCCAACCATGAAGACTACCAAAATAAACGCAGTAAATAGAAAAATTAAACCGTGAAAACCCCACAACAGATACCAAACCCGAAGACAAAACCACGTCCAACGCTTTTAGCAGAATTACGTAAAAATTCTAGAATCACCACAAAAGAAAAAAACCCTAGCTTTCGAAGACATCAAGTCAACCGCAAAACAACAACAGCAAGAAGCTAACTGACATAACGCAAGTGACAAATACAAAACTTCCAGATTTATGCAAGCATAATTAAACGAAATTGAAGAAGTATAGATGAAGCTTACCTAGATTCAGAAAGCTCTTAATCGAAAACTGAGAGAGCTTAGAAGCTCGCAGTCGCAGTACTAAGTGAGGTCGAATCTTCTCTCTCCTTAGTATTTCTATTTCGGAGCGGTATGCTATGCTTTGCTATACTAATATATATAGCTCAGCTTAGTTCAAGTGATTTATTTATTTATTTAATTATTCTGCGGACTTCAAACGCGGAATTTAAACACGGATAATAATATCTCATCATAAAATCAAATTCACATAAATCAGATGATAATACTCATCGTACCTTAATTTGAGCTAAAAATAAATAATAAATAAATACACAATGTATAAATATAATTGAGGAAAGAGGGCAAAACAGTAAATTTAGATAACTGAACTGAAGGCATCCACTGCACAGCTGGGCTTTACATTACTGGGCTCTCCTAAGTTATTGGGCTATCTTATATAGGCTTACATTTATTAATTTATAATTTAATTAATTTACAAACAAACTCTCAAACTTTCGTTTAATTATTATATCATGTACGAGGATCCAATTTGAAATCCTACAATCTTCCACCTTATTACCGATCAAAACGGGAAGGGGCTAGGGTTATGAACTTATAATCTGATGATCGAGTCGATTCCATGATTATAAGTTATCTTATCTTAAATATATCACTTTATAGACATTAAAAAATATTTTCTATATTATGATCAAAATATGATAACCCAAATAAATCGTAAACACAAAGCATATAGTATATAACGAACTATTAATTTATATTTTATATGAGGTCTATTGAAAATATAAAAAAATGAATTATCTTATAATATTAGAGAAATATTAATTTAGAACTCTTATCCCCGACTCGAAAAAAATATTATCTTTGATAGTTATTAAATCACTGAGTCTAATTTATTGAGTTTTTAGTGTAAGCAAATTCTCCGAATTCAAGTCCATCAAACACATGCATGGAACCAATCTTCTCGTGTCTGGTCCACCTAATTTCTGGTTCGACTTTTACGTGTTTTCTGTCCTCAAGAAAGTCGTTGCACATTTGATGAGGGTGTGGAAAACGATGGACTGAGCACATCATGTCGTTTCATGTGGGACCGACCCGACTCGAACTAGAGGGAGGAAGCAGGGCTAAATTTGGGCATGTGCATCATAGCCCATTGCACAGTGCCACACAATGTTAGAGCCAAATTTTAAAGGCCCATAATTATATAGGGCCAAATTGTTTGGGCTAAATTTTTAAAATGCATATCATATATGGCATCACTTTATTAAAATAAGTAGGTCACCTAGATTAAAAAAAAAAAAAAAAAAAAAAACGGCCCTGAGATGAAGATACGTGGCAGTGTGCATGCTCGTTGCTTCATGAAAACTAATAATGCAATTGGCGATAAATCACGTGAACGCCAACTAATTCTTGGTGAGCTCGCCAGAAATTAGTTGGCATTTGTCGTTTAGAGTAATTTCCCGTCTATAAATATGGGGCCCCGAAAGCTCTCTCATCACAACTCACTACCCATGTTATTACTATACTAGAAAAAGCTCTGTAAAAAACGTTATTACTACACTGAAATAAGCTCCGAGAGCAATGCCATTACACTTATGCCCTCTCCGTCGATATCTTCCGACGAAGGTAATGTTTTCTTACATGCACGCATGACAGAAAACGAAAAAACCATCGATACGTGAAATATGAGATGAAATAGAGATCCACGACGAAAACCCCAAGCCACCGCGTCAACAACGACGTCAAGGCAAGGAGTTGGGTCCCACGGAGAAAGCAGGCAAATAATCATCTATGAGGGCAGTTTCTCCTCTTAACGCCGATATGCCTTTCTCCGTGGCCGTCGAACCACTTTCCCTGGGTTGCTCGACCTTTATGAGGAGCCAAGAGCTTAACACGCTCTCCTAGCTAGCCCGTTCATGGCACCACCTATCAGGCCCAATGGTTCCTGGCTCGTGGGACCATTTGTGGGGTGGCTCGACCTGTGGATATGGCTTGAGCGTATGCTGGGCAAGAGATAAGCACTACTTTACAAATCCAATATAATGTAACCTTTGGGTATTATTTAATTTGACATAGAAAAGGGTCAATGTAATGTAACCTTTTATGTATTATTTATTACATGCATCTATGTTATTGTTTTTATTAGTTTTTCCAACATATAACCTTTATGTATCTATCCAAGTATGTATGATATGACTTTGTAATAAGTATGAAAGTGTTATATACTTTTTGTTAGTATATATATCTCGTTTGTATCGAATGAATAAATAATAAATAAAAAAGATTCACCATAAATGCACCATAATTAGATGAAAACGAAACCTACCACCAAATTTATGGTGGCTGTGACTTGAATTTCATGAAGAAAAATGGTGCCACGTGTCCAATATATACTCATCATTCACCTTCCAAACCTCTATAAATATCAGCCTCATTGTACACTATTTCTCACAATTCTCAACAGCAAAAAATGTGAGGAAGTAATTCATATAAAGGAGCCATTTGTTTTTTTTTTTTTAAAAGATTTTAATTATTTTCTAGAAAAATAAATATTTGAGGATGGAGAACGATGCCAAGGAGTTGGTGCAGGCATGCGCCGGTGAGTACATCGGGCACATCACTGCCGAGGCAAAGTGCGAGCCGAAAATGGCATGGTCGTCGAGGATGATGATAGCAGTTGCTAAGAGAGGCACCATTGTTATAATAAATATTGATTTAGCCAAAATGCCAAGGCATATATGTAATAAATGCATGACGTCGTTGTTGCCTCTACGTTATGACTCGCCGGCCGGCGGGCGGAAGGAAGCAAATCAAAAGCCCAAAGTTACGCCTTCACGGTGGTGGGCTCGTTGACTGTGGAGGTGGATCACCGTCAAGCTATCGTCTTTAGGAGTTTTGTAATTTTGCTTCTACGAAGGAATAGGAATTTACAGATTTTGTCTGAAAAAAAAAAATACAAAAAATGGACTTTGTTGTACTTAGATTTGCTCGAAGTATGGAATTCATGTCTTTTTCTTTTCTTTATTTACTTACTTAGCACGGACAAATTTTAAGTCATGATATGATATCATATGCTCATCCAACCAATTTCTCGCCGGGCAAGAACGGCGGAGAACCGCCGCCGGCTTGGCTTTCTTCTTATGAAACACGCCGGGGAAGACAATTGGACTGATTATGTACATATGATTATTTTCATAATTTGATACTAGTATTGACGCACATTGTGTGTGCATTAATATATAAATATGTATAATATTAATTTTTATATTTTAACTTATTTATAATTCAAAATTTTTATTATTGAAAGTATATCATTAATTTTAATTGTATATATAAGTAAATAAATAAAAAATTAATTTACGAAGATGTAAATGAAATAAAAATAACATTTTGAAGGGTAAAATATAATAATTAATTGAAGGGTAAAATAGTAATTTTACATTCTTTCTTAGAAAATAAAAAAAAATGCATAATGTTTATTACATAATTTGAACTCCATTTTCTGGTAATTCGGAAATCTCATAATCATGTTTTAAATATCAGAGCTTTGGTTGGAGTGGAGTTGGAGCTGAGTTTTAGCTTACAGTGGACATTATTATAAAAATGGCAGAAATGTAACCCTAAAAAATGAATCCACGATGAAGAGGCACAACCACCACATAGTTCGAACCCTAGCCCGCTATTTCTCCTCCACGCTGTCGACCCCACAGGTGGCGCTGAAGAATGTGTCGCGTTCCAATTTCGAGCCGGCTCTGGCCGAGCTGCGGCGCCACGTGGCGGAATCGGACTTCGTGGCCATAGACCTCGAGATGACCGGCGTCACCAGCGCGCCGTGGCGCGAGTCCTTCGAATTCGATCGTCCCGACGTTCAGTATTTAAAAGTCAAGGACTCTGCTGAGAAATTCGCCGTCGTGCAATTCGGTGTGTGTCCCTTTCGGTGGGACCCAGCTACCGAGTCCTTCGTTGCGCACCCGTAAGTTAACTTGGTGATGGGTCCTGGCGTCTACAGTTTTTTTATATATCATCAATTTGAGGTTTTTAGTTGAAATTTTTTGGTTTATTATCAACTGTGATTCGCACACTTATGTGGAAAAACCGTTCGATCTTCTTTTAGCTGAGCATCTGAATTGGGATTGGTTTTTTGGTCTGTACAGGCACAATTTTTACATATTTCCGCGACAGGAATTCATGGGTAGTGGTCTATCAAATGAGTTCCTATGCCAGACAAGCTCATTGGAATTCTTGTCCAGATACCAATTTGATTTCAACACTTGTATATATGAAGGTGAACTTTTTCTGTCTCTTTTTATGCTGTTTGAGATTTCAAATTTAAAGTATGGGTTTGTACTAATGAGCATTTGCAGTGGATTGGGCTGGCTTCTCCTGCTTTGTTATCAGACCTCAAATTTTTTGTGCACCTTTGATTATGAATTTGCGTTGTCTTTTTGAAATGTTTGCTTCGCTGCACATGTAGAGTATTTTAATGCGATGATATCATTGGGCTGCATATTAGTTTCTGTTTAGACTAGATCGTCTGATGCAACTACACGTTGAAAACTTCAATCTGTTGCAAGGAATTATATATGCTGACAAAATGTTGATGATTTCCTGGTGTCTTCTTTTACTTCAGTTTGGAGATTTTTTCACTTTTAGTAAATCTCAGGCATATCTTATTTATCCAGAAGCCAAGAGGAGGAAGCAATTAGAAAGTTTGATGCAGTGTACAAGAACGAATTTGCGCATTTATCATCTAGTTCAAGAAAAAATGAAGACATGCAGTTGATTAGAATGTCAGATATCCTATTTACTGAAAGAATGAAAAATGGACTTAGTCAATGGCAAGTTGGATTATCACGTGGTGGAAATTCTGCATCTGCTTTTCAAGGGAGTTTGAACGGCACGAATCAGAAATTTCATACTACCTTTTTCCTATTGCGTCCAGCACTTGCAGTTAGTAGTTTCACTCCACGCCAACTGAGGTTGATTAAATTGGTAATGCATTGTTGTAGGTTTTCGTTTCGTTTTAGCCTCAGTGGAAACTTTTTATTAATGTTCTTCTGTCATATTGAAACACACACACAGGTGACAGAGAAGCATTTCAGATATCTTATTTACGTCGACGTTCCTGTTGAAGATTCTACTCATCAAGCGTTGATTGTGTGTACAGACTCTCAAACAGACAGGGATTTGCTGATGGTATGGTTAATTTGAAGGTTTAGATAAAAGTTTTTTTGACTGTATTGGCCCTGAATTTACCTGGGGTTTATTTTCAGAAAATGTGAGGCCTACATGTTTTATTAAACTTAATTATTTATAAATTCGATATACCATCTATGGAACCTCACACACAACCAACTTTATCTTAAGGATGCTCTTCATGTAACGTTTGCACATCATGAAGTCATATCACTTAATCGTTTACCCTTTGCATCATTATCCAGGATCAGGTCAAAGACTGTAAAAGGAAAGAAGCAGAGATGAAGATAAAAAAAGCTGTCGGGTTTCGCCACGTCATTGATCTGCTTTCCTCAGAGAGAAAGTTGATAGTTGGTCACAACTGCTTCCTTGGTATTCCTCTTTCCACTTCTTTTTTCGTCAGGATTCAATTTTAAAGAATTTCTTCTGATACTTTTGTCTCTTCATGACTCAATGATGCAGACATTGCTCATGTTTACAGCAAATTCATTGCTCCCCTTCCTTCCACCGCCAAAGAGTTATCAACTTTGCTTCAGAAGCATTTTCCATATCTAATTGACACGAAAGTGCTATTGAACTCAGACGAGACATTATCACGCGTGATGGCGAAAAGCAGCACATCCCTTTCAAAATCTTTCAGCTTACTCTGCCCTCATATCGCCCTGAGTTGCTCGAGCAGAGGCCTGATGGATAAATCCCGCGTCAAAATCGAAGTCCAAGTAGATTATCAGAGGTTTGTTTTTAATTTATCTTTCATCTCTATCTTTAAAAAAGTAAATTTTTTTTTTTTTGCTAACAAGTAGGTCAACTGTCAGGTTTTTGAATTGGAATTCTGGAGCAAAGCACGAAGCTGGATACGATGCTTTTATGACGGGATGCGTTCTTTGTCAGTCATGCTCTTACTTAGGAATCGATCTCCAATCTATCTCACAACCTCATTTAAACCTACCCAACAATGAAAAGCTCAAAAAACACATCAACCACCTATATCTCAGCTGGTCCAGCGGAGATATCATCAATCTCCAAACCGGTGAAATTTCTCCCGAATCTTCTTTCTCTTCAGCTAATTACAGGCGGCGAAAGCCTCCAAAGATTGCCTTTGCAAACACAGTCTTGATGTGGGGCCTACCTTTGTCCCTAAAGGCATACGAAATCAGAAGCTGTTTCCTCAAAGCTTTCGGTACTGCATCAGTTATCTCTGTCTTCCACTTGGATGACTCGGCAGCATTCGTCGAGTTTGCAAAAGAGGAAGTTATGTTAGAATTTCTTCAGTTTAAAGAATCTTCGGAAGAAAAGGGCAACGACCCCGTCTCAGTTTTGCATCCATTATTGCAGATCTTGGATCCACGTGTAAGAGCAGCTAGTTATGAGATGTACAAAGAAATTTGCAGTTCGCCATTGTCGGAAGTGTTGTTTTCTGATCAAGCTGAGGCAGTTGGGGTTAGTAAGCTGAAAACTGAACTCGGAAATGTAAAACATGGTAATAACACTTCAAACTGCTCTGATGAATCTGTTGATTCCTTGTACTCTGCTGAAGCTCACTTGAGTAGGTAGTTAAGCATGATCATAAATTTTCTATCATTGTCACTTTTTTATTTTAACAATTAGCATGATCATAATTTTCTATCGTTGTGCCTTTTTTTTTAACAATTATTGGATCCCAAAGATTATTGAGATATGTGTGAAAATTGCAAAATAATAATGTCGGCATTCTTACAAAGAAAACAAAGCAAACCCCACAAAGCTCTTACACTAAATCTACCCTAGAAGTGAATTTGAACAATGCATGAAGACTAACAAGAGCCAAAACAAGCAAAGATGCGCCACTAAAGTCCCCTCGGCCAACCTAACCCCTTCAGAAGCAAACCAATCTCGCTCGCCGTCATCTCCGCCGCCAGCCGCTGGAGACGGTGCGAGCTCCGGCGACTCACTACCGCCGTACCAAAGGTGCATCACGTCTATGATGATCCTCTGGCCCGACTCGCAGTGTCCAGGCTCCCCGCTGATGAAGTAGAAGTAGCCCCACCGATCGAACTGGAAAACCGTTTCTCCGTCCTCGTACTTGAAGATGGGGTTCGACGCTTTGCATGTTAGGTAATCAGCAGCTGTCACCACTAGGACCGAGTCATCCTCGTACTTGAAATCTGAACATAGATAAATCTTAATCAATGACGATATTATTTTCGAAAAAAGGAAAAAGAAAAAAAAAAAAAAAAAAAGAGACAGAACTTACAAACTGTGTCTCCCACGCGGAACCTATTCCTCGAGGCCCATTCGTTGTACGTCTCGGGCTCGTTTCCCGTCGGCACTATCCAGCCATCGTCTTCCCCGACCCGAAACTGAAAACCCGAGACCGAAACGGCCATCAACGAGGCTGCAAGAAGTGTGGATAATAGCACATTGTTGAAGGCCATTATGTGAAGATTTGTGATCTATTATTACAAAGGTGTTTGAGGGAAGTAAGAGTGACAGTGCGTCGTGTATTTATTACACAAGGGAATTAGCACGATACGATGTGGTTTGGCAGTTATGTCCGTTGAACTGAGTGAGTGAGTGGGAAAAGTGGTAATAGTGGGAAAGAAAAGTGGACATCATCCGTTAGTTACTACGGTGAGCTTCTTGATGAGTTAATTGGGCCTAGTGGGCCTAATTCGTTCGTCTGGGCTTGGCCCTTTTAAATTTGCATCAGTAATTAATAGTAATTTAATTTAATTTTTTTTTTTGGAATTATTTCATGTACTTCAGAGATTTTTTTATATTAATTGCAGTTTATAATTTATATGTGGCATGCTTGAAATATTATACAGCGGCCAAAATGAATTCGATAATAAATAAATAAGCCAAAAAAAAAATGGAGGAGGAAAAAGAAAATGTTCGTGTCGTCGCTAAGCGCTATTTCAGAAAGCCGAAGCGGCGGCCCAAATAATAAGCCCGTAAAAGACCACCGAAGCCAACAAACGTTCCGAGCCGGACTTCACGTCAGCCGCCGCCGGACCGTTCGCACTCTCCACCGGCGGAGCGCCGCTCGTGGGGAACATATCAGACGGCATTTCTGAAGCGGAGGGAACGCCACTAGCCGGGGATTCTGATGCCGGAGTGGATGTAGCCGGCGCTGGGCTGCTCACTTCAGGGCTCGACGGAGATGGGCTCTGACCCGTGGAGCCGCCGGTCGTCGGAGAGGCAGCGGGCGAAACGGACGGGCTCTGCCCACTGACGTCGGCCGTTGGGGGAACAACTGAGGGAGAAACGGCCGGGCTCTTGGCTGGAGAAATTGACGGGCTGGTTCTTGGAGACTTTTCAGGAGGGATGGCCGGGGAGTGTGCTTTTGGCGACGGCGCGTGAGTGGTTGGGGACGGAGAAGGGGCGTGAGAGATCTGCGCGCCGCCGGGGGATATTGCCTGCAGCAAGAGCAACGAAGTGAAGGCAATTAGAACTGTTTTTGCCATTTTTCTTTGAACTATTTCGTCGAGGTAAATTCTAACAATGGTAAGTGCCGTTGAATTTAGTGTGGACAGATATATATAGACAAGGTATGCAACGAAACGAGGTAATTGAGAAAATTTGACCGTTGGAGGAAAGTTAAAGTAGGGTTAGAACTTTTCGCAATAATTTGACCGTTGGGCCGCAGTTATATAATATAACCGTCTATTACCGTTTGGCATTTTTCGTAATAAACAGTATTCATAAACAAAGCTCATAGTGCGCCGGCATATAGCTGACTATTGGGCCCAAACATTCCATTAGGCCCATCTATTCTTCTGATCAGACCTACGAAAAAAATACGAGCACCGTGAAAATAAAAAAAAATCTACGTAAAAAATTAAATTAAAAAAGAAATACGTTTAATAATAAAATATATAAAATTAAATGATGATGTAATACAGAGAAGTTTAACCCTTTTAAATGAAGTAGTTATTAAATAATAGGGATACTCAAAGAGGATACTAAATGTATTTAGTTATTTGGATATTCATATCTAAAATTATTCGACTCTGAAATTTATTTGTATCTGAATTGTTGTTGGATATTTAGAATTTCAATATTGAGTATAAAAAATGGAATAATTTATAATTAGGGCATTCGCCACCAAGGAATAAATACGTGAACAAGCTTTATTTAGGGTTAATTACAGAAAACTCCTAAGTATGATTATCTCACTAAAATTTACTATGAAATGTTATCGTCCAATTAAGCTTAAATCTCTCGGTTAGAGGATAATTATGAAACATTATTCTTAATATTAAGTATTAACAAACTGAAAAGTGAAACTGCGTCGTTTTCGTATTTAGGTGATGTAGCTGACATTTAATTTTCTTGTAGAATTATGAAAGTTTACGTAGCAAAACAATCTTTATAAACTCTTTTTTCTTTTTCTTTTTTTTGTTTTCTGTGTCTATCCCTTTGTCAATGATTAGTATTTGACCTCATTACACTACAAAGGTTGCAGTAATCACGTAAGTTTGATCAATTCAATACGCTTAATCAATTAGCCAATCATTACCATTAAATTGATGACGTGGTTAATTAACGCGTTGATCTAATGATGACGTTTTCCTTAGTAATAACTTATGAGATATTTTCTTGATTATATCATTTATTTTTTCCCTCGAAATATTCAAGCAATGTTTTATTATATTTTATTTAAAACTCATAACAGAAATCAACAACATCCCATCCCATGGAGAGCTTTCTAGATACTAATTGAAGTGGATTTGATAAGCATTAGGCTTTCATCTGTAATTATCAAAATAATTATTACATTTGACTTTAAAGCCGTACAAGAGGCCCAATCATTATTGAGTATTATTTCTATCGTAATGTACACCAACGCAATAAGGACTTAAGAAAATGAAATGCCATGACATTATAATAATAGCCACACACTAGCTTGTTATAGCATTAATTAATAATCCACCTGGCATTGATGATTCATAAGCAATCTCTTTATATATATAAATATATAATAAATAACATATTAGACGAAATATGTTAATTATATCACGACACTTCCAATAGTCGTGCTACACAAGTTAATATTTATTTACGAAATAAAATGGGATGAAGTCAAACAAATGGTTGACTAATGATTCCACGTGTTTCAATTTTAGCTGATTCTTGAATATATGAAAAATATAAGTCGTCATTAAATAATGAGGTGTGATTAAAAGCATAATGATGTTTACTTAGATATACATTAAGAGTGTGTTTGGTTGGGGGTATTAGGAAGATTAGGAGGGTTAGGATTAATTAATGTGATGTTTGGTTGGAGAGTTTATTTAAAGGTGAAATTTAGTTAATACCCCCTAATACTCCATATAGAGTATTAACTAAAGGAGCCTATACCCCTCTCTTTATTTAATCCCATGCAATTTTGACCTTTTTACTCTTTATTATAAAATATATATCATATATTGCCCTTGATTTCATGTACTTCACCTTCTAGCGTTTTCTCTATCTATACCACGGAATTACTTCGGACGAACATAACACACACCCCACGAAAGGTGAACGTCAACAACATCCGACCACCAGCGACGAGAAAAACCCTCCAAACACGACACGTAAACCGTGATTAAGCTTGAAAAGTACGATTCTATCTTTAACTAAATTTTCTCTTTCTTGCATATATGTTTTTCTAAAAATATTTGTTTCCTTTCACCGAGAATTTTCCAAGATTTATAAAATTTTTATTTTCAAAATAAGGGTAAAATCGTAATTGAGTTTAACTAAACCTAATACCATCTAAATCCATCTACCAAACATACCAGACATCATTACTTAATCCCATCAACCAAACACCCCAAAGAACTCATACCCCCATTATATAAACCTGACTAAAACTAATACCATCTAAACCTATCCCTCCAACCAAACGAGCCCTAGTCTCAACATTCCACATTAAATCTATGTCCTAGCTAGGAGGCATACAAAAGTTCAAAAACCCTACTCAAAACTGAATTTAAATGCGCCGAATCTAACTAATTATGTATAGAAATTTAGAGATTAAAATTAAAATAATATAAACTGTTGGATTTAAATATTTAGCAATTTGGTTTTGATGAACACAAAACTTATTATTTTGTTACTAACATATTTAATCAAGTGTGCAGATGAGCTCGGGTCGAAAAACGGATATCAAATATGAGTTCAGCACGAAAAACTGGTCCGGTCAGCTATTGGCCAAATACTGGTCGGTCTGGACTAGACTGCACCGGTCTGGACTGATACTGGTCGGTCTGGACTGGACTGGTATCGGTACTGGTCTGAACTGATACTGGTCGGTCTAGACTGATACCTGGACTGGTACAGGTACTGGTCTGGACTGATACTGGTCGGTCTGGACTGGTATCGATACTGGTCTGGATTGGTCAACCAAATACTGGACTGATGTACAAGGCTCTTACAGCACAAGGTACAAGCCAGTTAAGCTGACAGCTTTGACCAGAGTTGACCAGAACCATCCAAAAGCTTCCAACGACTCTTTTAATGTGTCTAACGGCTACATTAAAGTGGGGAAGCTATAAATGAAGGTCAAGAACAACAGAATAGATGAAGGGTCCTAGAGACAACAAGAGCACATTCAAAGAGAGATCCAAGAGAGAAGAACAAGAGCAAAGAACACAAAATCAAGAGAGTTCTTCTCAAATGTATGGGATACAAAAGATAGAGTGATCAACAATGTTCAATCCCACACACATCACTCACACAATAGAGACATGAGCGAAATAGATTCGTTGAGTGCGAGTGTTAACACAAAGCCGTTAAACTATGTGTTTGTAGTATTCGCACAAAGACGTAAAACAAGTGCTTATAGTCTTAGTATAGAGACTCTAAAGATATGAGCGGATTGTGAGGTTGCGGCCTACAATCATAGATCGGTTAGCCTTGCGGGGTAACCATGGTTATGCTAGGAGTTTAGTTAGCGGGAGTCTAGCTATAGAGGGTTGTACTTAAGTGTACATGTGACCGAATCTTCTAGTGGAACATTCCTTGCGGGGAAGAAGGGGAGACGTAGGAGATTAAGCTCCGAACTTCCATAAACAAATCACGTGTTCACCTCATTGCATTCATAATTATAGCATGCATACTTGAAGCATTTTAAGTGTTTGATAAAATGCTTCAACCAAACCGGTTTTTAACTTGCATAGTTTTGAAACATTTTTAAAGTACCCACAAAACCAATTTTAAGAGGATTAGGTCGAGTATTTTCCGCTTGGTTTAAAATCCAAACTCTCTTAATTTCTCGGTGCTCGCATATTTTCAAGAACCCGAGTTATTGCGACTCAAATATCTTTAAAGTATTTTGAATCATAAGAAATCTTCGAAAACTCATTTTAAAACACCGGTCTAACGATCCTACCATAAACTAAGACTTAATTCACTATGAATAATCGTTGTTGTTGAGCTTCACTGCTAATTCTGAACTCTTCCTTCATCCTCTTAATGAAATCTTCGCATTTCTTGTTAAGTTCTTCCGTACTTAATATTTCCACATCATCATCGTCGTCGTCTTTTTCATTAATTTCTTGATGATTTTCACCCAAATCTTCATGAAAGCTCTCATTTTCATCATCGTCTTTGTCGTCTTTTCCATGCATTTCTCCATGAAAACCCTCATTATTCTCATCCCCATCATCGACTGCAATAAAGATCATAGCATCGCCTTCGCTCTCCTTAGGCTCCATTAAACACTTGTATTCATAACCATCTTCTCTAACTTGACTCAGTTTTCGACCGTCTTCTTCTTCGAATAATGGCGACGTCGTAATCCCTTCTTCAAGCCCGTCGCCGATCCTCTTCTGCAACATCTCATCTATGTTCGTTGCATCGTCTTGACACTGATGGACGGACCTCGACGATGTCTTGGCTAGCAAGAGGAAAAGACCGTTGCATATGAGGAACAAGTAGTTCTTGCTCATTGCATGGCTCGCCACTAGTTTGAAAGAAGCTGCGATGAAATAGTGCAAATTCTTGTAGTAGTATGCCAATGGGGATGAACGTAGCGATGGATGGTAATAAGAAAATAGAAAAGAGAATAGGGTAATGGAGAGTAGTAAATGAGGGAATATTTTTTTATTAAATATTGTCTCATGAGAATATTCAAATAAATCTCCCATCTCTTCGTTGAATCTTTTTTTTTTTTTTGTATTATTATTTCTTAATTTCGGACCGTCTAATGTTTGTTGGGGTTGAAGTTGGGGTGTAAGAGGGAGATAATGAAGAGGTAGGATGGTATTTATAGGCATTTAAAGTAGCACTATTCATTTGATGATTATGTGTTCGTTTAACTCCGAACGTGCCATATCAACATGTCACGCCAATACCAGATGTGATGTGACATTATTTGACACATTTTAGGGTCCATTGATCGACATTTTTTATGCTGATGTGGCACGTTGACGCCTTACGTGGCACCCGGTGTGTGACATTGATATGTGCCATGTTAACGTGTCACATCAGTATCGAAAATGTCAATCAATAGACCCTAAAATGTGTCAAATAATGCCACATCACATCTGATGTTGACGTGTCATTTTGATATGGCATGAATCAGTGCAACATCAACAGGTGCACATGCAAGGTGCTCACGTAAGGTGAGCACCATAAAATTCCTCCATATATATATATATAATATTCGTAGGTGAAATGCAACGTGTGAAAATTATGTTTTGCCATTTGGAACGACGTGGTAGGGGACTCCATATATATGTATTATATTAGTCATCAATTTGTTCATCTTTGCCATAATTAATGTGACGAAAACTACGTCTATAGATTAAATTAATAACATTTTTTTTTTCATATATGGTTGTGTTAAGTCACACGCATATATCCATTCATCT
The DNA here is from genome assembly GCA_028392965.1 of Lindernia subracemosa. Taxonomy (NCBI): domain Eukaryota; kingdom Viridiplantae; phylum Streptophyta; class Magnoliopsida; order Lamiales; family Linderniaceae; genus Vandellia; species Vandellia subracemosa. Next base: position 601,119 of record JAQPCC010000032.1, read on the forward strand.
TGTTATATGTTTCTTTGCTTCATTCAAAAAGAGTTCAATTCCAAGAGCTATAAATTAGTTCCAACATTATTATTCCAAAATTTGACTTCAAATTTTGACTTTAAACTAGGAACATATATGATGATAGATACAACTATTCCAAAAGAAATTATTAGTTCGATTTCATTTGATCAACTTCAATTAATTGTATATACAAAACTTAAAGACACGTAATTAGGAAGTCGGAAATCGTTTGTCATATTCAATTTTTACATTTTTGTCTACTACTAGCAGGGTGACTTCGCAATTTAAACAATTATTTTTAGAGCATCTCCAACGGCCGTACTCCAAAATTCAAAATTTGGAGTAAAAATACTCTAATCGTACGCCAAACGTAAAGCCAAAATGGATTTTTTAGTTTTGCTCTCCTTTTTTAGAATCAAATTTGCGTCTGAACCCAAAAAATGGGTTTGACGTTTCATTATTACAAACAAGTCCTTTTACTTATATTGAATTATTAAAGCACTCATATATAAAAAATAAAAAATAAATAAAAGGAGGTTGTATATTAATAAGATTATAAAATTTACAGAATAAACACTTATTATGACATTTACTTTTTTAGTAATATATTATTTATATCTTATTATTTATTCTTTTATTTTATTTATATGTAATATAATGGTTAAATATTGTTTTGACCGTCATAGTAGAATTTTAAAAAATACAAATAAAAATGATCGCATTGCACTTCAAAATGTTCTAATTGATAATTTGTGGAAGGAATACATCTGAAACTTGAAATATTATTTATCTTTTATTTGTACGAATAATATTTTTTATGTGCATCTCAATATATTTTTTTCCTCGTGTTGTTTATTTTCTATATTTTTAATAAATATTTTTTCGATGTTTTTTTATATGTACAAATAATAATTTTCTTATCAATTTTATTAAATATTTCTTAATCAACTTTACAATAATATTGTGGTCTAATTTGTAATGTTGTAAAATATTTGAATAGTATTGAAAATTTGAAAAAATTAATATAAAAGAGAATATTAAGAGTTTGGAAATGAGTTTAATGGTTGGAGAAGAATTAATGTATTTTGAATTTGAGAATGACTTTAGTAGACTAACCCAATTGTAAGAGTTTATTTTGGTCTCTTTCTCTTCCTCTCTCTCTTTCATTCTGATTTCTGTGTGTGTGACTTGTGAGGGTTTATTTATTACATTCCTTACAATCCCAGAATTTATATCATTATTACTTGCAAGAAGAGAAAAAAATCCTTAGAAAACGAGCGAAGGACTTGCATGGGAAAACCCAAAGAGACCAAATTAAAATATCGATTAATGGGATTAAAACATTCTAATTACTACTTTTCTTTTTATTATTTTCAATAACATAGAATATACTACTCGATGATTTCTTTATTACAACACAATCTGTCTTAATTAGTACTTCAACAGCAGAAAAATCACAAAAAGCTATTGCAGTAATTAATATCAAACATACATATATAAAAATATCATCTTTATTATTATTATTATTATTATTATTTAATCACTCCTTCAAAATTGATCTGGCCAAAGAAAAGCCCCCATAGCAAACCTCCTCTTCTCCTCCAAGCCACCCTTGAAACCCACCAGCCCATACTCCCTAAGAAGCATATCAACCTTCCACTCCTCCATCGTCGCATAATCAGACCTCACATGCCTCGGATAATGCAAAGGCACCCTAAACCCCTCACCATCAACCCCAGCAGCTCCTCCACCGTCCCCAACGACCGCCGCCGTCTTCCCATCACGGCGAGCTTCATTTTCTTCACCCACGACGATTGAGTGCGCAAAGCTCTTGAGAAGCCCACCACCCATGGACATCGCCGCGCTTAGTTCCTTTTGCTGGTGTGCTTTGTGTTGTTGTGAATGGGCTCTCTCTATTTATACTGAGGTGGGATGGGAGACGAAAATATCTTCGCCTTTTAAATTAATTTCTTTTTTCTTCTTTATAATCTCCTTTGCTTTTTTGGGAAAAGTATATTCATTTGATGCAGTTTCTTGGCCAGCAGTCTATTACAAGGCAAGGCACGTCGTTTCATGGCGTAATAAATGTTTCTTAGCTGCCCACAACTTTTCTAGAGAGATCGAATGATGAGAGTTTTAAATGCTGTCGTGGCTTTTATTGCTTACTACACGTTAATGGCGTTGGCGGCTACGTGCCGTCGTGGATTTTGTGTTCTTTTAAAGTGGGATGTAATAAACGCGTCGGCGCGAGGCTTTGCATGTACTATATTTTAAGGCGATGACGCAACACGCGCCGTCGTATCGCATACCATATAAAAATAGTAGTTGTCTGTCCAAGAAAGGACGCAGCAGAGTAGTTTAGGCCCAAATGAATTGGGCCAGGCCCATTATGAACAATTGAATACGCCGGGGTATATTTGTAATTTAATATTTAAGGGTGTTGCAAAACTTGTTGAAGGTCCAGCTGACGGCGAATCGGCGAACTCTTTGATTTCGCAAGCTGCAATTCGTGCTCGTGAATGTATCGGAGCCGTGAAGTGAAGGAATCATGGGTAATATAGTAGTGGTGCAGTGAATTGTCATTGATGTTATGCGGCTGTTTGTTGCTTCATTCTTTTGTTTTTTGAGAAAATTACAGTAATGGAGAGGGTTATATGCGTTGAGGTATCTCTCGGGATTCGATGCACAAGAGGCGTGCCACTGGGGGCAAGAAGAAGGCTTGGAGGAAGAAGAGGAAGTAATTGCTTTTATATTAAGTTTTTTGTTCTCCATTTATAATTTTTGCTGGAATGTTTTTTATTTTTGCTTGCGTTTGCCTATTGTTTCTATCTATCAAAAGGGCGAGGTCTTAATTCATTTGTTATTTTGGTTTTGCTTCTTAATTTTACATGTGGTTGATTTTGTTGTATTTTGGCATTTTTTTTCGTTGATTGATTAGGTAATTCGGTTCGTATTTTTGGTTCTGCTGACTTAGTGCAGAATGTGATGCCTCTTTCACTAATTGAGCTCGTTCTTTTTTTTTTCTTCTATTGGTTCCGATGTTAAGAAAATGAGTTTTAAGTTCACTTAGTCTGATCCAACCTTTTCCTTTATTTCTGTTGATTCTCTCGAAAGATGATACGCCTCTCTGTAGTTGTGCACCTTATGTGACTTGTAAAGATGATGTGCCTGGAATGTAAGTAACAAATCTATCGATGCATATGGAATTTCTTCAGATCTTATTATACCCTCAGCATATCTATGTGCCTTCATTAGACATATGATTAGTTCGTTCAATTGCTTCTGCTTCATAGGTATGAGCTCGGACGTCAACCAGCGAACACCAAGTTGTCAAGCAACAAGACTGTGCGAAGGGTGAGAGTTCGCGGAGGTAACGTGAAATGGCGTGCTCTGAGGCTCGATACGGGAAACTACTCATGGGGTAGTGAAGCTGTGACCAGGAAGTCTCTTATTTGGATGTTGCTTACAACGCATCCAACAATGAGTTGGTTAGGACCCAGACTTTGGTCAAGGGTGCTATTGTACAAGTTGATGCTGCTCCGTTCAAGCAGTGGTACCATCAGCATTGTGGAGTTGACATTGGCCGCAAGAAGACGGCTGGCACCACTACCAAGAAGGAAGGAGATGTAAGAATTACTCCTCCATTGTTATTTATGGATTATTTCTCCTTTTTCAACCTTGCATTGTCCGACGTTCAGGTGTCCATCCTAATGTTTTCAACGTACGAATGATGTCTGAACATTTCTAACGAATGTATTGACTTATTCTGGCAGGAAACAGAAGCTACTGCTGCTGAGGAGAAAAAGAGCAATCATGTCCAGAGAAAATTGGCCAAGCGTGTTCAGGAGCGTACTATTGGCCCACACATTGAGGAACAATTTGGAGGTGGTCGCCTCTTAGCTGCAATTGCTTCTCGTCCGGGCCAGTGTGGTCGTGCCGACGGGTATGTGTTCCCATTTAAGTTTCTTATCCGCGAGTCTAATTGATGGACTGTGAAGTGACGTTGTGTGTAACTTCCTTGGTCTTTATAGTTACATTTTGGAGGGCAAAGATTTGGAATTCTACATGAAGAAGATTCAGAGGAAGAAGGGGAAGGGCGCAAGTGGCTTAAAATGTCGTCGTCTTTGAAATTTTTAACCGACGATCCTTTTCTACCATGGTTGGAACCAAATTAACTTTTCCTGAGCTATACTGAAAGTTTAAAATGTCACTGATGTGATGACGCTCTACTGTTGAGAAGTTTCAGTTTTTTGTTTATCTGCTTTCTTTTATTGGATGATGAAACTGTTGAGTGTTGTCTGATTCGGTTTTATGGTAATGAACATAAGTTTTGGCCTGTTTACAGATTTTGCTCGAACAGATAACGGAACAACGATGATAGAATAAACGATGCATTCAACTGTCGATACACACCAAAAGCTTTACAACGTAAGTGGTACATTCAACAGTTTGCATTTAAGATTATACACGCCAAAAAGCTTTACTATCTAAGTGGTACACACCAACAATAGGAAGAGCTAGTTATTACAGCCAAACAAAATCAGGAGCAACAGTGAACGTAATCCCATTTTCCTTACGGTCGAAACTACAAAATCTCGACATGTGTTTACTTGTATATGTCACAACACAATAGCAGCAAGAAGAGCAGTAATGATGCCACTGAGGATAGTACTCATGGCAACCGATGACTGACCGTTAGGGCTCGGGCTCGGCGGTGGACCTGAACCATTAACTGTAGTTTCCAGGCCTCCTTGTGTGACAGGTGGCAGAGGTGGTTCGGACACGTCGCTCACTTCCAGGACTGGGCTTGGAGCCTCGGCTGGTGGCAACATATCATTCGTCATAATTAATAATAAGCCGCCGAGCGGAACGAGAGGCATATATGGTGGTAGATGCTGGTACCCAAGACAGCGGTTTCCTGCATTAGTAAGAATATAAAAAAGCTGATGAGTTTGTTGATATGCGTTTTAGGACAACTAAGTGTTTTCTTTGAGATGAACTTACTCTTGTACATGGCAGCAGTTGAAGGGAACTCCGTTACCGTGCCATTAATGCCCCAACCAATAACGTAATTGTGGATTTCAACGTACGGGTCGGAGAAGAAGTCCAAGGGTAGAGAAACGAACTCGTTTTGGAACAGCTCAACGTAGACAGGTAAACCTAATGCCTGAATCTTTTGAACGATGTTATTCGAGTCTTTGAGGTAGTTACCTCGTAGGTCTAGTACAGAATATTTGGAGACAACTACGGAGCTTGCGAAACTTTTAATGGAATGCAGGGTTGAGTTCGTGATATCCCTAATATCCTCAACAACTTGATAGACGAGTTCGTAACTTGTGCTGCTCTTAAATTTTTTCAGTACCGCACTGTCGGAGGATTTGATCAAGACCCTTTTGGCTTCCTCGTTGTTATAGCCAGATTTGGCTAGAGTGTCCATAACAGTGCCAGTTACGTCTAAACCTTGTTGAGAAGCTAGGTATGCAGCATTCTGAAATCAAAAGTACGTTTACATTGCGTTAAGAGTGATATATATAGAAGACGGCACGATGAAATCAAGGTCTTGCAGCATGTGAAGCATGGAGCAGAGGGGCACTTTACCATTAATGTGTATAACGAGATGAAATCTGATGGTAAGGAAACTATGTGCATATGTTTCGAAGTAACCAGCATCAAAATGGGCTAACCTCGATCCCAATCAAGACGCCAGAGACAGATGGTGCAGTACTTGCAAAGTCCAAAAACTGAGATAATTGCATCAACTTTCCGTCGTTTTGAGATTTTGGATTTCGAATCAGACCTCTGTCCGCAAATGGGTTGGATATGGAAGCTGCATAAAACCGAAACAAAGACGTGAGTGAAAAGTTAAATGACAGCATCTAAGGTTATCAACTCCATCAATGTCGGAATATATTTAAAATCTCGCTTACGTTTCAAGGTCTGGATCTGCGACCATGTCAAGTTATAAGCTAAGATTCCATTCTGTACAGTAAGGTTTGCATTGTCCGTGGTCAGGTTGCTGAATTCAGGTATTTCTCTGATGTTTGTTCTGTTTTTGAGATCGATTGATCCCAAGCAAAATGGTATTCCATCGTTTGTAATTTGGACAGGGCAATCGAGAACATCTGCACCGTCTTCTACAGCTTTGTTATATGCGAAATAAGTACAGCCAGGGTAGTATCCACTTGCCCCTTCGGATGATATAACCAGAAAATTTTCTGCCATCCAACACAAAGAACGAGAATTACGCTGCTGTTTAGTACTCGAAGAACAACGTGGAACAACTCTCTCTGCTTGAAATTCAAATACAAAGGCTTACCTTTTACGGTCTCATTTTTGCCCATATGGGAGAAGCAATCTGGAAGAAGAAAGTCCATTGGTTAGCTCAAGAACACGGCCCGTTAAACGAGTAAGTCGGGTTCGTTTCGTTTTCTGTCTTATGATTTACTATCCGTTTCTTTCGATAAGCGTTAAGAAAAAGTAATCTGAAATAAGAGAAGCTCTCTGCTTTACCTATGCTCGCAGATGGAGTTGATGGGAAGTCGGAGAGCACGCCGTCGACAGAAAAGCCGCCATTATCGACAAAGTTGAGATACTCAGCTACAGGATCGTAGTCATAATCATAAGGTAAAATTGCATCGTTTGCAAAGCCAGATGCAAATATCTCTAGACCGGCCTTATGAGCATCCATTACAAGAGAAGTGTGGTTTTTTAACAGATATAGGCTTATGTCTACGCCCCATATGTAAGTTTTGGGGACCATAATACCAGAAGCAAAGGTTTTGATAAACGTAAGATTTCCGAGAAGCGAACCGTACGTTTGATTGGTTGTAATCTCTATTTCACCAGGTTCTAGAAACTGGAGAACAAGCTTTGTCGGCCCAGTCCGCGGCGCAATACTTTGCAAGAAGCCGATTTCTGGAGATGAGATGTAGCTGACAATCACGCGCCGTGATACTGATAGCACGAAGCTCCTCATACTCAGATTGTGCTCGGCGTAAAATGCACTATGCTGCAAAGAACGCTTCAATACAGTCAATGCTACTCACGGTACGTATTATCATAAAAAGGCTGCTGTTGAGCTTACATACCTGAACATTCAACCACAGCCCAGGTGGTTTTATTTGGTTGAAAACATCTTCCACTTTTAAGATTCCCATTCCCTGAGTCTCATCGAAACGGAACGTCCGTCCATAATTCCATTGATTCACTGTCAGGAAGCAAAATTAATACGGTCAGTTTGATGGTAAGATTTTTTGCAGATCATGGCACTTTTTTTGGCAAGAAGCAAACCGAACTCACGCGTCACGGGCTCGAGGTCACTCATAGTGAAGTCCAGCGAAAAGTATCCCGACATAAGGACTCCATTGACACTATATGTGTTGGTAGCATTGGGGTAAACAAAGCTGATGTAAGAAGTATTATCTAGTCTGATATCTGCTGAACATATTCCGTATGCATCTTTCGTAAGTCGAACATCACACCACAAATGGACGTTTGGTGAGCTCGTTTTCACGGCCACAGAGTACGCCAGAAGGCTGGAGTCGGGGAACAGCCCCGAAAATCCGCCCCTAGCTATGACCAAAGGAGGATTTCCTGCAAAAATGGAGACATCGAAAGGAGCATACATAGCTGAAAGACATTACGTAGTAAGGTTTAATCTCTCTTACATGCATGCATGAAAAAACTCAGAAAGAAGAGGGTATTTATTTAGTTATTATTACCACTAAGCGTCTCCCATTTAGTGGTTTTGCTCGCAGGTTGTTGGGCAGCAGCTAAGGCAGCAGAAGAACAAATTAGCAGAAGGGTGAGAGTTGAGCTGAGCTTGCTCATTGATATAGCAACGCCGTCGTTTCGATGATGTAAAGGTTGTAGCTTTCCTTTAATCAAGTGAAGCTTTCTATCAGAAATATGACAACGGAGACAAAGAACAATGATAATCAGTCGTCTGTGTGTCTGAGAGAGAGAGAGAGGAAGAGGGGCTTTTATCTATGGCAAGTGGTCAGATGATATGCCATGAGCTGTCCACGTGTCATTGATTGATTGGTGAATGCCTCGTATTAAAAGTGGGCGGGTCGTGTCGGACCCGGTCAATGGTGGTCGGGGCGTTATCTGCCGTGGAAGAAAAAGCGAAAGGCATATGACTCAAATGCTTGTTTGTTTTAGGAGACTTGATGATACGACATATGTTTTTATAACGTACAAAATTTATAATATAACCCAAAAAAGGCATGATAAAATTATATTTTTCATATCCAATTGCAAATTTATAGGTCTTCACCTTGCTTTGTGAGGCTCACTTCATTTTCTTCCATTTTTTTATTTTTAATTAGATATATTACTAGATGTTAAATGTTGTGTATTTTTCTTCTACAAATTGAAGGAAAAATAAATGAGCAAAAAAAAACGTACGTGGACCAGCACGAAGTCTACACTAGAGAACAAGTCTATGACTGTTACGTCTCCAATCGATTTCTACCGTAAATTACAATTTAGTCCCCGATGTAATAATTGTGTAGGTCTTCGTCTTCCTTGGTCTTGCATGTCGTTTTGAAGAACCGTTTTAAGTCAACTATTCGAGTCTCCTTAGAGAATTGACAGCCAACAACCAACATAATTTTCTTCCCAATGAAACCCTAAAAAAAAAGAAGAAGAAAAAGTAGTTAAATTTCATTCGTCGTAATTGCATTTTTACGCCTAATATTATCTTATATTATAGTATCTTAAATCCCAATTACGTGGAATTGAAACTGCTGAAGAGATTGCACAATCTGGGATTTTTGCAAGAGGGTCATATTCAGCTAGAAGAAAGCCGGGCTTAATTTATTTTCTTCAATGAATATTTAGTAAATGGAAATAATATTTAATTTAATAAGCTTATTCTTCATGTGTTCTATTGTTTGTTGATGACGCCAAGAACTGCTACCTGGAAATCAACTACACATTCAACATACAGAAAGATTGGGAATCAAAATAATATCTCACTGTAAACTTATAGATTCTGGTCAGTATTTGTACAACAATCCATCACTTCACAATCAACGCAACACGCCGATATAAGAAAACAAAAAGGCTTCCGAGCACTGGGAAGATATTTCATGCTTACATGTCCACATTACCATTCTCACCGTTGTGTCAAGTGCCACACAATCTCTTCTTGAAGTTGTTTAGTTGTAGACTGATTGATCGAAGCTTACTTTTAACCTTACAAGAAGTAGTCTGGAGGAGGCTTTTTGGCCGGAGGTACTCTTGATTCCTGCATTTAACAACACAAAAGAGAAGGCATCGTCCAACTTACAAGCAAAATAGGCAAATCAGGGAAAATACGAGCATCTAGACATGAGCTTTAAAATGTATATATAGATAGATATGTGTGCCCATGTGTGTGTGTGTACCGGAGGAGCAGCTTGAAAGACACGAAACTGCTTTTCAAGGTTGTCATTTAGTTCGAGTATGGCAGCCACATTTCCACATCTGAATCATCGTTAAATATCACAAACGTTCGAAAAGATTGTTGACAGAACAGAATAATGAAATTGGTAGGGAAGAATCTCGGTACCTGTAACAGTAATTTGGGGCAGACCAGACCGTGACTATTCGGTTGTTGAACATCCATTTAAACCCGTCCATTACCAGTTGATGGGCGCGGCATATGTAGTCGATATTGTTTGTGTGATTAAACGTGGCCACGATGCTCCCACCAAATAAATATCCAGCCCCACGTGGACTCAAGCCCCAACTGTCAACAGAGTCTTCGGGGTCTGACCATAGGAGATCACACATGCCACCTTCATGAGGAACTTCCTGCTTTCGATCGATTGCCCTGATCTGATTGATGCACAGAAAAATGTTACTTATCTGATATCCAAAACAAGTTAAAAAGAATAATTAGTGATTAGGTACCTGATCTATCGTGGAAATTGCAGGTGACAAACCGCCGTGAACAGAAAATATCTTGTTCTCAATGAGTGCTGAGAGGCTGCAAGATATAGTCATTATTTCCTATTGGTTTAGTTAATAAGCATGCAGGTTGAGTAGGAATATGTGAAAGTTTATATAGTACCATAGCATGACGTGATACATACAACAAGATATAGCGAGATTAGAAGAATATGACTTTTGTGCTGTATCCATCACATAAAACTTAAAACACTGTCAGCGTGTCATGGCTATTCAATGCAACATCCCAACCTTAGGTAATCAAATATATCAGTGCAATATCTCCAAACATTGGCTGAACCATATTTCCGGAAGCACTCATCGTAGAAACCATATACCTGGAAGAAGGGAGAAGAGATGAAGCATTTATGCAATATACTAAGGTTACCATTTCATACTTAACAAGTCCTTAACCTGTGTGATTTGCCTGCTCTCATGGTTTCCCCTAATGAGAGTTATCCTATCAGGATATCGTACCTATCGATGGAGTATCAGCAATTTAGAATTTAAGATAGAAAAGAGTTTGATTTCCATGCTTTACGAAAAAACAACGGTGAAATTAAGGTACTCAGACCTGGTCAACATTGTTTATTATTGTATGTGATCACTAAACGATGCTGGAAATGCTAGTTGAGCAAGCTAATTACCTTGAGTGCAAGTAGAAGTAGAAACGTCTCGACAGAGTAAAATCCTCTATCGACAAAATCTCCGAGAAATAGGTAATTTGTCTTCGGACAGTCACCTCCTACTTTAAATAGCTCTTTCATGTCATAAAACTGACCATGTATATCACCGCATATCTAGACAAATGGAGGAAATTGAAAGGTCAAGTTAAAAACACATCAGAATAAATACCGAATCAAAAGCTATCAGTGGAACGACATAAAAGTTATAGTGACTTAATTCATGACGCATGCCAGAACAAACCGTCACAGATCAATCCAAGGTTCATCTAGCGCTTTATCCACCAACTAGACCATGTAAGAATTATTTCGGTAATATCTCGAGTCACCGCATACAACAACCTACATATCCTCATCAAAATATTCTACCAAACATCGGCACTTGAATAGGAGATAACTCCCCACTGACCTAAATCAGACATCCTACTCAATTCACTTCATCCCATGCAACTAGCAATAAAGCCACGATTGAAAGACTCTACGAGCTAAAAGGGCCATGATGCAACTCAAACCCGCCTCCCTCCTTATAAACCCCTCATTAATTTATGAACTAATTGACAATTGTGTCTTATCAGATTCCCAAGTAATCATATGTTTCAACAATCAACTTCTATCCACGCCCAATTACAGCAAACGGATATATATTTCACTGGACAGATAATACAGAATAAGAGACGAACAACACTAAACACAGTTTCCCCAAGTATTCCGAACAAAACGGATCAACGCCCGCTATTAGAAATTTTCTAAATTCCAAAACCACAAGATCGACAACAGCTTCAATTAAACTCGCAAAAATAAATCAAATATCAGCAAAAAAGGTATACTGACAGTGACCGGCGCATCAACTCGCTGAACATTACTCTCCTCGACGAGTATTTCCATGGCTTTGAGGCACAGAGCTTTCACTTCGGATTCAGTTAAGGGCTCGCATCTCTTCAGCTGCTCAATTTGCCGGTCTAGGTCGGACATACCTCCGGCGATGTTACTGAATCCTCGTTTGTTGTTATGATGATTTCTTCTGATTCTTTTTTTTTTCCTTTAAATGAATATTCATTTGATAATGAATTGAGATCGAGAATAGTTTAGCGGTTATTTTCATGTTACCCATAAGTTTTTGTCTCTCTTTATTTTTCGCGCCTAAATTTTCGGAATTTTCGATTTTGACCCCCAAGGTCAAGATTTTGTTCAGAAATGTCCTTTTTGCCCCTTTCCTATCATGATACTTTCTCTCTCTAGGGCTCAAAAACTAAACTGTTGGTTTGATTTCGCTCTCAAATTATCTCAAAACCCGCCAAAACTAACGAAAGGTGGTATTCTATTGTCAATTTGATATCCCTTCGTCGTCTGACTCCCCGCCGTCGTTATCATGTCAGCTCTTCTGTGCAGGTGCTCAACCACTGTCTCCATACGACGCCGTTTGTCTCGAGTCGGATGGAATCGCCGGTCCAGATTGGATTTGGAACGCAGGCGGAGAAAAGGGAAGGCCAACATCCTCCTCCACCTTCGAAGAGGGTCAAATTGAATAAGGTTGCGGAGGTGGTTTTGGTTCTGGCGGCGATGGGGAAGATGAGGAGCGGTGGAGTGGAACCCACCGATTCTGAATTAGGACTGATGGAGGCAGCTGCGGAGGGCTTGGCCCGGGTTTGCGAGGGTTTTGCCCCTACCGAGGTTTTCCCCAAGGATGTGTTTGGATCGGTGATTGATGATTTGGGGCTTAATGGGCTCAAGGACCTGAAGAAGCCGGGGGATCTCCCGCCGAAGCTGTCGATTTATGAGAAGATGCTGGCTTCGAAGAGAAAGGTTTTGCCGTATATGTGATTTAAAATTGAATTGTATTCTCCTTAGGATTCATTATGATGCTTACCTTTCTCCTTAGATGGAACAGGCAGAAAATTTTTCACTACAATCTAGCACAAAGTCATATCAGCATTTGCAATGGACCTTTAGTTCGGCTGAAGAGCATTGTGCACCTCCACAGTTGTCACAAATGGCCAAATCATACCATACTCCCGTGTCTTCTGGAAGTCATTCATCGGTGGGTGCATCGTGGAACTCTACATATTTGTCGTATCAGCTCCCGACAAGTGAGTTGAAACCAATTGTTTCAGCAGCACTTCCGAGAGCTTCCAGTCGACAGATGAAATTGGATCCTATTACTGCTTTGCCAGCCCAAGGTATGATCTGAGTTTTTACTATTCTTTGCTTTCTAAAGCTAGTTGATACCTGAATACTTCCTTCATTGTAAAATTTTCACTTTTTTCAGTTTCATTAAAATGGCAATAGCTAATTTTATTCGTGTAGTTCATTCCCTACCGAGTTTACATCGTGGTTTAAATTTGCCAATTTGACATAGCCACATTAATGGAAAACTGTAGTAAGTTTTGTTTTCCCATAAAAAATTAATTGCTCAAAAATGTCTGCGTCTATACAACCTCACTCAGTCAGTCATCCAAAATTGGATCAGGTAACCAGGTACCTGAGAACGAGGCACTTAAAGTGGAGTCTAATGTCAGACATGGATTATCACCTCAAATGACAACATCTATGGAAACCAAGGTTCCGACAACCACGGTACTGCCTCCACGAGGCACTAAGCTGGTTCATGCTTCTCTGGCCAACCACCATTCTGAAATTAGTAAAATAATACAGAAAATATTACAGCCAAAGGTTCCCGAGCACCGTGCATGGGTCCTACCTTCAAGGGGTTTTATGAGTAAGGCTCTGACATGTCAGATGTGCATGGAGACTGTGACAGAGATAAATGGCGTACGAATTTGTGATGCTTGTGAAAAGGGGTATCACTTGAAATGCCTTAAGTCCAATCAAATAGGAGATGCAACGGAGGTATGCCATTGCCGGAAGTGTTTGTCGTTAAACAATGGAATATCACTGGCTTCTAAATATGGTCGAGTAAGGAGAAGCATGAATCCATCAAAAATTTCATCTTCAAATTCAGCGGCTGTTGAATACACAACACACAATCTTGGTGCTTCACATGATGTTTGCCAACCAGCCAAAAGTGCCAACGGCAGCACTTCAACCCAAAATTGTCCTACTGCAGCTTCTACACTTAGCAATCAGGTATCTAGGTCGGAGCCCAAAGATGCTACAAAAGTTCAAGATAATAATAATGTTGCGATTAAGGTTGAGGTGGATGGCAAAGTATCATCTGGAAGCTCTCTGAATATCTTGATGAAGACTTCTGCTTCTGCTTGTTTTACGGGAAATTCGCCTGTTGACTGCATATGTGATGAGAAAACTGTTGTGTTAAAATTGAATGCTCAGGCTAAGTTGGCCAATGGTTCATCCAATCACTCAGTTGGGGAAACTGTTAAACCCGACACAAGTCTAACACACCACAGTCAGTCTTCCTCGGATGATTTGCATGTTGTGAATTGGGTTGGTGATCCAGTTGAAGTTTCGAAAGAGAAAATACATTATGTTTCGTGCAGCATCAATGGGGTTGAGTACAGAGTCATGGACCATGTTCTTATTCGCTTTGTCATTGGCAAACTTGTACCCTCAAAGCTTCAGGTAAACAATATTCAATGCATTTATATATATATAATATATATATATATACAGAGAATATTTGAGGATGATATGCTCTGGCATTATGATGGGGCAGGCTATGTGGGAGGACAAGGCTACTAGAAAGAAATGGATAACAGTAAATCGTCACTACTTTCCTGGAGACTTGCCCGAGACTGTTGGCTGTCCATGTGGCATGGAAATCAATGAAGTAATGTTAATATCTTAGTTGGAGTGGTGTTTGTCAATATTTCTCAAGCCTCCTTTTATTGGTCTCAACTCTCAGACATCATTTGCATCACTTCTCTTCATTTTCAGATATGCGAATCTTCGTCTGTTAATACCTTGCCAGCCAACTTAATCGAAAGCTCATGTCAAGTACTTCCCGCAAAGATGTATGCTGAAGAGACGGAAAGGAGAAGGAATTCAGGGACACATCCGAAGTTGCCTCCACTTTATATGTGCAGGTGCGCCTATTGCTTTTTAGTTTCAGGAACTACACACAATTCATGCCTTAAAAATGTCATTCATGTGTCGTGTATTTTGTCTCGCAGATGGATATACGACGAAGCCAAGGGGCTTTTCCGTGATGTTTCCAGTTGAACAGCATCGTACTCTGCACAACTAGCAATCAATTTTGCTACCTTCATTCCTAATAGTCGTCGGCAGCTAGCATGCAGCTGCGTGTTTGATGCACAGCTGTGTGCTACATAGCTTTGAATCAGTTCATTCGAAGATATTCATGGATAAATTGTGAGCCAATAATTATCAAACGGATGAATTTATGCTCTCAATCTTTTGCTTGAATGTTTGTTCGAGCACTGTGAGATGCATGCCAAAATATGCGGGAAGGAAAGGAACAATTTATGATGTACCTTTAGAACAGTGCTGACATGTCCAGCGGGTTTCGAAGCATCTGGAACTTGGAACACAGCGTTGTGCATGTTTGGATCGAACTCTTCGTTTATAGGGTCGTACCTCTCCAGTCCGAACTTTCTAAAGACATGCAGAGAAGACGACGTTAGATCTCAATGTTTAATGATTCCACGAAATATTGTCAGTGAAGAGATCAAAAGAATGCCAGATCAACCTATTCTTCTTCTTCTTCTTTTGATGCACCCAGATGCATCGGAGTTTTTTTTTTTTTTTTCTGCCTCTTTTTGATTGGGAGCATCGCCAGCGGCGGCTCTGTTATTTCCCTTTTGTTGATTTGCAGGCTGAGCAGCATCCTTCTCGTTAGGTTCCGGCGATGAGGGTTATGAGAACAAAGGTACCATTAAGGACGGATACCATTTATGTAAGAACAAAGGTAGTAAAAGAAGCCTGCTAAAGTTAGAACGTCGAAACTGAAACTTAGGTAGCGATTTACCACCTTGTCATCAGGCCTAAATGGAGAAATTAACAACTGATTTCGTCGAAGAATGTAAGCGTTCGCCGCCAATACGAGGCACCGAGCTGCGGCACCTAGTCAAGGCGGCTCTTGACAATTGTGCCGTCATTCTGCGTAGAGATATGGCTTTAACGGGCAATTAATACTTATCCGAAGGATGAAAGCGCGGGAGAGTGCGGGTTTGGACTCTTTTCAAAGGATGACCAGTCGAATTTGTGATTTTATCTCGCTATGAAATGGCATAACTGACCCTTTAAGGATCAATTTGGGAACTTGCTCACCCCAACTTGTAGAAAAATATATAACCCAATGAAGATCGTCGGATCAGAGAAATAACCAATACCACAAGGCTCGTGCAGAGTGTTTCAGTTTCATTGCATTGTGGTAAAGTGTTTAAGTTCCATTGCATTATCGTAGAATAGTGAAATATCGTCTCATTCTTCTATAATTGACATCAAGACCGCTTCATTTTATTTTTTTTTTTCATAATATTTTGTTCACGTTTAAAGTCTTGCAGATTTTTCTTTGGAAACAACCCAGAGATTTTCTTTGAAAGCCTTCTTACATGATTGTAACTGTAAGTACGAAATGTTTTAATCTCATTGCAATCGCAGTTCTCGACAATTATATCGCTATTCCTGTCTGAATCGGCCGTTTCCGCTGATATATCGCCGTTCCGACCGCGATATCGATCATGAGAATAGAAAAATTGCATCGAACTAGGAATTTTCGGCACGGAGGCTGCCGTGCCGACGAACCATTGACAACAAGATGATAAGATGAAACACAGACATAAGTGTAGCAAATCTTCAAACAATCCACCTAATTCTCACGAAATAACCTGATGAAGATCATCGGAAAACGTTGTCCGAATGTCAAGATTACGGCGTCGATATGTAATCGATAAGATCAGAAAGAAAAGCTTATATAGATTTCAAGATCTCCTCATACAACATACATAGGAAACAACAATCTTTCTCCCTTTGATATATATATTTTTTTTCCTTCTGTTTTCAAATTCTCCTCAAAGCAAATAATACAGAGAAAAATATGATTAAATCCCAACCAAGACGACGACGAGTAAATATCCGAGAATCACCTTCACAGCCTCAACGCCGTCCAGGCGAGCTCGTCTACCTCAGCATAATCGACGGCCGGCAGGTTGAGATCGAAAGGTAATGGTCTCTTACAATTAGTCGAAGAAGAATAATTGAAGTCGTTTTCAACGTCGTCCACCACCGAGGACGACGAATCGCAGTCGCTGTGACAGTCGTCGGGAGCCACCGGCGGCGACCTGGGATACCTCCGAGACGGTGGATGCGCGACCGTCCTGGCGGCTGGCTGGCGCGGACCGCTGGAGGACTCGACGGTGCTGCTCATCCCGCTCGTGGCAGGCCTCGCAATAACCATGTCCTCCCGGGGGTAAAATAGGGAACCCACAAATTGATTGGGGCTGTCAGCGTTAGGGTTAGGGCTGAAGAGCAAAGCCTCGGCGTTTTGGTCGATGGGTAAGGGGAAGTTAGTCTTGGCCTTCGCCCCACGCAAAGATCTCGCGGCCGCGTCGTACGCACGCGCGGCCTCTTCAGGGGAATCGAAGGTGCCGAGCCAGACACGTGTCTTCTTCCCGGGGTCTCTGATCTCGGCGGCGTAGCGTCCCCACGGCCTCTTTCGAACTCCCCGGAATCTGAGCTCCGTGGATCGGCCGGCGTCCGCCGCCTGTCGGGCTGCGGTTGGTGCGGCTCTCGCTCTACCCATGGCTCTTCAAGGGAGGAGATTGCTAACAAAACAAAAAGGGTATACGAAAACAAACCACACGGCGGTGATATGAAGAGGATGGGTTGAATCTAATCAGAAACCGTGGGAAATTGATCTTCCACAGCTAAGAGAAAGACATTTTCTTTTTCTTTTCTTTTTTTTTTTTTGTACAAAAAGAAAGAGGCGTGGTGGTATGAAATACGAGATGTGAATGGAAATGAAATGGACAGTGGTCTTGTCATGATTTGTATTAATTATTATATTAAATAAATTTCTTATTATTTTATTTTCGACGTACGTTTCGATTATTAATTTTATGTTATTATGTTTTAATACATAAATTTGTGGAAATTGGGAATTGAGTTATGAACATGGACCATTCTATCCTACCTACACAACCCATCATAACAACTTGTATCAAAATCTCAGGAAGTTGATTTATCAAGTAGGATAGAATGGAGAATGGAACTATGAACACGCACAATGGATTTTACAGCTGTCGAAAAGCCTAATGTTGTAAGAAAACTCAACTTATAGTTTGTCAAAGTAAAAGAAAAAAGATATCTTTTGAAGGGTTGAATGAATTATTATTTTCGTGTGTATTCTAAGGATATTTCTTGTGATTTATATACTCTTAAATATTATATAGGGTGTGGCTTTCAAAGTCCAAAATTGTGGATTGGCTACGACTCAAAAGGCAGGTTTAAGAACTTTTTCATAGCCCATCATGCCATTCCATGCCGACATTGATATTCAGTTTCGCTTTAAACCAAACTTAGTAGCAGTGTAGAGAATAAAGAGAAGCCCATCTCATACATACTATTCATTGTTCGTTATCTAAAATTACGATGTTGCGAATTTGGATACTCAAATTGGACCATCGGACACCATTATATCGGGATTTCAATACGGACGAAGAAAGAGAAGCCCATTCCCATACATACGAGCAATGGTGAACTCATTGTACCCAAGCATAGAAATCCAGAAAGGAAAAGTATTTCAAGGCATGCCCACGATCCTTACAATATACTACGATACTTCTAGTCCGGCAAGAATCTTCTCTCGACCATTGTATAAAGACAGAAAATGTGTAGGAAACACAGTTATACTTCTTCATCGTCCCACCTCAATTCATGTGTTTGAAGACAAAGCCAGAATCATAGACCATTGTACAGCACAGAACACTATAACTTTATCGAGACAACAAAGACATCGAAAATGCATGGCACAAATTATTGATGCATTACCATCTTAGTGAGCTGATCTTACCGTTAGGAAGAAGGAGCATCACTACTGGTCGGAAACTTGGTTGTGACTCACTACCAAAGGAGGGCAGTCAGCTCGGTGTTCGGCCTTCTTCTGCTTCCTAGCATTGTACATTTCTTCAGTCTCAACAACAATCAATCTCTTCACCTATAGCAACTCAAATTTGAATCCACAAACGAAAGTAACACGAGAAATTATCCATTTCCTCATCGGAAAATTCAGCGAGTTTAATAAAAATTAGGGGACAGGGATGATTGAGAAAGCACCTGCTGGAGCATTCCGCGCACGGTAGGCGTGTTCCACCTCATGACCGTGCGGTTGCACTTGGTGAGGCGCAGGGCCTCCAACGTGCGCCGGTGGAGCCTTCTCGTGCCGGGAATTCCCCTCACCAGAGTGATGTACAGATTGCGGCTCCACTCGATTGGAACGTTCGATCTGAAGGCGTTGAACGCACTCATCGTTCGATTTACCTTTTGCTACTCCTATTGGGGAATTGATCGAGAAATAATGAAATGAATTATAGCCGAGGGTTTTACACACACTACAACTATACTACGCTGGCTTGCTTGATAGCTAATATCAAGACGACGCCGTACTGGTTGAAGAGTTAGCCCTCACATATTGGGCCGCATTTAACGGGCCGATATTGGGCTGATACTAGGAAAGCCCGCTAGGAGTAGAAAACATAAATATTGCATAGTATAGATCATGTTTTGTCTTTGTCTTGGGCCTATTCTCTCGTAATATTTACTAATAATTAAAATAAATAAAAATAATATCATAAATGGTGAAAAAAAAAAATATGCGGTGAGCGTGGATCGAACACGCGACCTTCAGATCTTCAGTCTGACGCTCTCCCAACTGAGCTATCCCCGCAATTATTAATAAAGTATAAAAATATGTAATTAAAATAAAGCTGAAGACCCATAGACCATTTCAAACTGTATTTTTTTCCACAAATCTTGTTAAAATAGTTTAATAATAAGATAGCAATTAAGAAAAACAAATTAAATGAATAATAAACTTCTAAAGAATAATTAAATAATAAGATATCCATCAGAATTAAATCAAGAATAAAATCAAACTTAAGATAGCATAGAATTAGCTGTTTCGATAATCGACGTTAATTAATTAGCTACTAAATTAATTCTTAGGCAGTTCGCCGGAATATCCGCCACCATTTCTCCCCTAGTCCGTGTTTTATTTCTTCACTCAAAACGACGCAGTATCACCAAGTCCTCGTTTACCTTCGAAGACTCATGTAATGGACGGGTCATCGCTCGCTTCAAGGGCGAGGACGGCCATCAATTCCGCTGCGGCTAAAGCGGAGAAAGTCTTCACAGACATCAAGAAGTCTGATCATCGAGGTGGTACATGAATGGTTGTTTACTTTTACTTTTTTTTTGGATAGGGACACGTCGGATTGAACCTTTTCTTTTTCGATATTTCTATTTTTAGGCTGTGCTTGTTTTCTATTATATATTTTTTTTGGTCGTAATTTTGACTGGAAATTCGTTTCCATTGCCGAGTTTTAGATCAGCAATCGTCGCCGGAGTCCAAAGAGGATGTCGATTATTCGAAGGTATTTTCTTTTTCTGTCGTACTGTTAAATTTGTTTGTATCGATCCTTTTTGTCAATTATGTAGGAACAAAGGGATGGGAATGGATTTTAGAGGTTGTTAAATGATGTGATTGGAGGCGTGATGAAAATATTAAGATTTTGAGTTTTTTTGCCTTTGGAAATCCTGTTTACTCGGTTGCCTTGGCAAATGGAAGCTTATGACAAGTGCCAATGACTGATCGTGCGTTTAGAGGTACTGAGATGTGAGGATCTTTGATCTTGTGGAATATATGAGAGTTTCGGGGATGTTTGTGTAAATTGGAGTCATAACTTCTAGTGCTGAGGCTTGACAGAATCAACTAGTATCGAAATACTGAGGAAGTCAGGACGTTTCTCTGATGCAGGAAGTAAATGAGGAAAATAAGAGGATCAAGCAGAGGCCAAGTCCGATAAAGACGAAGCACGACTGGCATGAAAGATTCAGAAATATAAAAAGAGGCAAGAGAGCTGAAGATTTCGAGTCTCCAACCATGGCATATGCAATTTTCGATGAAAATTTGTACCTTATGGGGGAGAAAGAGTTCTCCCCTGCTAAGGTCGGGTTATTTTTATGTGATGTTCTAACGTTTGGCTTTCAAGTTAAATCACTAAGTACGATTGCAAATGAAACGGTGCCAAACTCATTTGCATCACACTTTTGAATTTTTATTGACATGGACTTGGTGATGTCTGCTGCTAAGATCTGACACGGACATGGTTATAACATTTGTCATTTTTTTATGTCTGATATAGAATGATGGCATTATTTCTTATCTATGCACTGCTTTTAGTCAAGTCAAAATGTATATTATATGGTGCATGGATTATTTCTAGCTAATTTCAAAATATTGATGATCGCCATAGTTTTTAGTTAAGTTATTTTATGTATGTTGTATCACAGGATTCAGGAGACGGAGTTGGGACAGAAGATTCAAAGTCCGTCAACACTGATGTCATTCCATCCTCAGCAATTGTCAAGCAGTTGGCTGTAGTAATTGAGTATGATTTTCTATTGATATGTTGGTGACCATATCTTGACCCATACACTTCTTTCCTTAACAAAAAAATGTTGGAAGTAATCGCTGTTTCATTCAGTAATAGAAAATCAAATAAATATATTAAAAGTTGGTGCATTTTTAAATTATTCCTGTATACTACCTGGATGGAAGTATTTTACACGATTAGGTTGATGCACTCATTGTTCTTGCTGGATCTTAAGATGAAAATCTTAAAAGCTCCCATGACGTTTGTCTTTATGGATAGTGTTGGGCCAAACTACAATTCCATGAAGGATCTTCTTGCGTCATCTAGAGGCTCTTCTCCTATCAGAGAAAAGGCTAGTGCTAGCTTTTCAGCAATGAAGCAGCTGGTGCTTCGTGAAAAGGAAGATAAATTGGTCGGCGAGTTTGGTGGTGATGAGAAGGTTCTGTCCGTAATCAACTCATTGGTAAATGCAGGTATATAATTCGTCTGGAAGGGCATCATTTTCTCTTTCTTGTGATTGGGTGGGGTTAATAAGTCAGCGACATGATGTTAGCTCTCGACCACTTGTTTCAGTTTCTTATTGTTCTGTGTCGATTTTCACTTTCGGTGTGTTCTCTGCGAGTAACTTGCAGGAGGACAGTTTACAGGGAGGAAGTTATCTGATGTGGAAGCTCAGGTGGCTACATCTTTGCTCAAAGATATTCACGGCGCTCCTGTTGAGAGTTTTGTTGTTAAGCTCGCCGAAGCAGTCGGTTGCTTCAAAACCTTACGGAAAATGGCGTCATTTTGGTCTAGGGTTGTTGCTGAAGTAAGTCTGAGTAAACTGAGTCATAATTTGGAACACATTATTTTGATGACTTTGAGCATCTAAATATTTCTAGAACATGTGTTGGTTGTTGAGGGCAATTATGTTTCAGAGACGTTATTCTGCACCCCTTGCTTTTCTTGGGTAATTATAGATTGTTATGGTTTCTCACCAGTTGTTGAAGTTAATATACCACCATCTGTAGGATTTCTATTTCCTGTACTTCTGAAAGTCGGTGAATGCTCTATCATATAAAAGTAAAAGGTCAACTATAAATAGCTAGAAACAGAAAGGTTTGTTCTACGGAGGGACGGTGATGTATTTATCATATATTGCATCATTAAACATGGATTGTCTATTGTTGCTCCTGTTTAATTAGTTAGTGGTTTGATTCTATCTTGTTGACGCCATCG
Organism: Lindernia subracemosa; assembly: GCA_028392965.1. Taxonomy (NCBI): domain Eukaryota; kingdom Viridiplantae; phylum Streptophyta; class Magnoliopsida; order Lamiales; family Linderniaceae; genus Vandellia; species Vandellia subracemosa. The sequence goes on from JAQPCC010000032.1 coordinate 623,488, forward strand.
CCAGCAGTTATAGCAGCCAATTTCATATGCTTTCCTTATAGATTTTTAGTACTTGATCTACTCAATATTCCACCATTAACCTTGTAGGTGAGAAGACTTTGGTATGAGGAGCAGTATATTCCTGGAATTCCATTAGACATTATCCCAGACTTGAATTCGTGTTTGTTGTACCAACAGTTACAAGTAATCAACTGTTGCATTTCCAGAAAAAGGCGGCGTGCTGCTGCTTTAGAGTCGCTGGAGTCTGTTCTATCTCGAACTCTTGTAAATGCTGGAGGATCTTCAGTTTCCGAATCCACAGTTTCCCTTGATCGCTATTTTTATGCTAGAATCAAATCCGGAGAACTTGCTGTTAGACTTGGAGCTGATAGGGAATGTGAAAACTTGACTATGCTTGAAACTGGGGAACCTATATATTCACCTATAATGCAGGTTGGTAAAAGTTATTTACCAAGATAGTCAAGGATAAATCCATTAAACACGCTGACGTGGAGTTGTATAGGAACCGCCTTTATTGACTGAAGACATTATCAGGGAGACTGAGGAGTTTGTTCTGAGAACAGGAAGGTTGTATCGATGTGTATTAACAATCATATTCCCTTTTATCCAACTCCTATGCGCATTTTAGTTGCAATGGTCACATATTACACATTGTACTTAGTGTCTAAATTTAATGACTTTCCTGTCATGACTTAGGTCGCAGAAAAATTTGGGCCGCGTAAATCGTATTCCCTTTTATCCAACTCTTATGTGCATTTTAGTTGAAATGTCCACTTATTACGATTCGTACTTAGTTTCTAGATTTAATGTCTTTCCGGTCGTGACTTAGGCCGCAGAAGAAATTTGGCGGTTGCGTGTCTGATGATGGATATTGAGATAGTTTTAAAAGCATTTCTGACATTAAAAATACCCATGCTGTTTTGTTCAGTGTTGGAGCAGGATGCTCCCAACTTCTTTCGGACATGCAGGCCTTCAAGGTGAAGATTCGTAACAAGTTGCATTTTATTTTGTAAATGGTGGATTTTCTTGCCACTTTTTTGGATTAAAGGTCCTGGTCCTTGCCTACTATGTAACTTTCCATTTTATATGTGCCAGGCAGCAAATCCTGGCTGCATATTAGAAGATTTTGTCAGATGGCACTCTCCTCCTGATTGGATGGAAAATGACGGTATTGATGATCTAGATGATTCTTCGGATTCTGGTGATTCATTCTCAGTCAAAGGTCAACTGAGTAGGAGGATGCAGAAAGAAGGTATGCACTAACATCTGAGAGTAAATGAGAACCGGCGTACACTTCGTTTTAGCATCTGAAAACATTATAATCAATGCTGACCTATAATCTATTTTGCTTTTAAGAAAAGGGAATTTCTAAGGATTGGTTTAGCATAAATAAAAATCTGTCGTGTTTCAAAACAGGCTTTATTCATGGCATATGATGTATATATATTATCGGGAAGAGTTAGTAACTCCATTTACGTAAAGTATGACGTACTGCTAACACGACATATCTTAACGAATGATATGATCTGGCTGATGACTAGGCAATTTGTGGCGCGAATTATGGGAAACAGCAAAACCAGTGCCAGCTGTTAGACAATCTCCTCTGTATGACGAGGACCTGTCTGTGTAAGCTTTCTCATATCAAATGTCATTTCTTTTTTTTTTTTTTCGAGTCATTTCTATTGAATATGTATGAAATATGAATCTTTTATTGACACTAACTCCAGCAATTGCGTGAACCTTCTTTCAGGGAAGGGATTTTGGATTATCTGGAAGAAATCTCACCTTCTGAGCTATTCAAGCAGCTCTTCATTGCTGCTGTAAGTCCCTTGACATTGATAATTAATATCCGTCGTCTTTTTAATGCCTCTTTTCTCTGTTTAAATCAATAAATAGGGGAAATGTGTCGTGTAATCCACAGAATATCCACAAGACCAACATGGGTTTCTGTTAAATTCAAGCAAAACATTATACCCATCGTCACAAAATCTACATTATCTGACGCTTAATACGATAACCATAGGCATGTTTCAGCATTCATTATTAACGTATATCTTCTGAATTCTCAGTTAGGCGCAGGGTTAGTGATATCTGAGTCCGCGCTCGCTACAAATGCAAGTTTGTTTAATTTGTTCCATGACTGCAAGAATTACATAGTTGCTACTTGCCAAGGCGTAAACTGGGTTGAGAAACTAGATGATATTTGCCAGGTTTTTTCAGTGCTTATGCTTCAACAAGTATTATAATACATTTTTTTTTTGTTTGGAACCATATATTTTTGTTTTTGGTAAATCTCAAAACAGGTTTATGAAACAGTAGAAACAATGCTACTAAACCAAGACGAAGCAATAAAGATCACCGAGCAGCCCGAAGAACCCACGACGTCTGTTGATTTGAAAAACCGTTTCAAGCGGCTAAGCTTGAAATTCAGCGGGAAAAGTAAACCCAACGCCGCGAAGACGCCACAACCCAATAAAGACCCAAAAAATGCAGAAGAAAGCTCCGTACGCCAGCAATTCTCTTCGATATTTTCGAAAAAGCCTCCGAAGCCAAGCCCTTCCTCTTCAGCGGAGAAAGCTTCTACTTACATTGATGGTGACTGGACAATTGTTTAAGGTTTGCATCAGTATATTCTTATGTTGTTGTCCGTCACAAAATTACTATTAAATGGGAAATTACAATTTTATAAGTTAAAAAGCTTGTGTTGAGTTCTTTTATTGCCATATACATTACACCGTGAATTATTTGTCCACCGTTCGCGGTTTGAAAATCCACGAACCGAAATCGAACCGTACATTTACGATTTGACCCGAAACCTTGGTCAGCACTTAACTGACCGCCGGTTCGTTTATGGCTTTTCGAACTAATTGCCCACGTCTATCCAATGTGGTTCAATTTAAATGAAAAAGATGCTCTCCTGAGGTATCTCCACTTAATAAGCTATGTACTTGCACCGTACACTCCGAGGATGAGACTAATCCTCGGGGGCAGGTGAGAACGTTCCCCTCTCCACCCAACATAAAAAATCAATGTCCATAATGGATTCGAATCCGAGACCTCCAACTTGACGTATCTCGGGCTAACCACTAGAACATGCCCACGGGGAGACGTTTAAATGAAACGATGACAATCACAAAGACTAAGGCATCATTTAGTTATAAGCCCCACCTAAAGGTCCAAATTAAATTATTTATAATTAAGCCCGTTATATTCTATCTCACCCATTTTGTTTTCATTATTTATACTCAAGCCACTAATATTTTAGTGGGCTTTCTATTAATCTCAATGTGGAAAAAAAAATAGAAGAAAAGAAACCAAACAGATTATAATGGGTTATTATTAGTGTTATCTAGTCTAATCCAGGACACAGAAATTAAATTGATTCATCCGTGCCCATAATATGTTTCCCATTAGGTGTTCCGCCAATAAGGTGTTGACTCGTGCCCTTCTTATTTTAATCATGTGATGGTTGGTATCGTGGAATGAACATGTGTTAACACCTCATTCGTGAAACATGTGATTGAAACATCAAATAAACACAGATGATCTCATGACACGGAAATGGCCCTAAGAATGGAAACATTCGTGGTGCATGCATTGCGCATTAATACTCACACGTATTCGCCCAGTTGTGGGGTTAGGTTATATCACGAACGAAGAGTCCCGTGCAGTGCTAGATCAAAAGATGAACAAAGTTAGCAGATCAAAAGATGAACAAAGTTAGCATATCAGAGAAGAAAAAGTTGGGAAAAAAAAAAGAAGAAATACAAATAGGCATATTAATTAAAAAAACCGATGAGAAGATATGCCTTCATTTAAAGATATAGCCCCAACTCCCTTCAAACCCTTAACAAGTAGTGCACTTTAGGACTATATATATATGAACGTCTTGGCTGGTTTCATTTCTCATCGTATCGTATAATAAACATACAATCATAAAGACTCAACTCAAGGGTTTTTATATAATTAAGATAAATATGGCATCGAAGTGCATGAATCTCATCCTCTTAGCTCTTGCATGCGTCCTTGTTTGCAATGCCAGTGGAAGGAAGCTTGCGCCCGCGGGATCATTTGGCGAAGAGAAGACGTTCTTTTTCCGTCCCAGATATGGGTTTGGTGGCGTAGGCGGTGGTGGGCTAGGCATTGGTTCCGGCGGTGGATTTGGTGGAGGGGCGGGTGGTGGACTCGGAGGAGGGTCGGGGTTGGGTGGCGGCGGTGGCCTTGGTGGTGGTTCTGGATTTGGTGGAGGGGCGGGTGGTGGGCTCGGAGGTGGATCGGGGTTGGGTGGCGGCGGTGGCCTTGGTGGTGGTTCCGGACTCGGTGGAGGAGCTGGTGGTGGGCTCGGAGGAGGATCTGGGCTGGGCGGCGGCGGTGGTGGAGGGTTTGGAGGTGGTGGTGGCGGCGGCCTTGGTGGTGGTTCTGGGTTTGGTGGAGGAGCTGGTAGTGGCTTTGGAGGTGGGTCGGGACTGGGAGGCGGCGGCGGTTTTGGAGGAGGCGGAGGTGGTGGTATTGGGTTGGGTGGTGGTCTTGGCGGCGGATACGGCGGTGGAGCTGGTGGAGGGATAGGTGGTGGAATTCCTTAATTAAATAAAAGGAAATGTGCAGTTATTTATACTTCCCCAAGAAAAGAATCAATCAGTGGGATGTGAGCTTAATAAATATTGAAATACTACTTTCACCTTATTGCTTGAATAAAAAGATTTGTGCAAATGTTTAATTAAAGTGGTTTGATTTTTATATTATTATTTTACATATACTTTTACACTATTGTGTGGAAAAACAATAGTGAAAAAAGATAAGGAAAATATGATACCAACTCATTCATTAAAAAAAAAATGTACAAATATTCGAAGGGCACAACTGAAATCTTTTTTGACTTCCTATAATCGCTTCTAACAATCTCACCTTCGAACAGAACTACTCTTCTGAGTGATTTGGGACCACTCAAATCGATGCTAGAATAAACCATATTCGCCTTTTTCCCGGGGAAAAAGTCGGAGGGCAGTCGAAAAGATCCATTAGACGTCTACATACCATTTGAGGCCCGGCCCTTCTTGCCGTCCAAGGGTATAATCCTGCAATGATCGCCGTTGTTCTTAGGGCGTGATCTCCATAATTTGGACGCAGAACGGCCCTTTTTCAGCTGCCTCGCTTGGTCGGAGTTAGCTCCGCTAGATTCTTCTTCTAGTTCACCACTTCGATCGGCATGCACATCGAAATGTCTCTGAGTTTTGTCCTTCTTGAGTACTTTCACCATGGGACTCACCGTGTGCGATTTCGAGACGTTGCTCATTGGGCTGTCGTATGGTTCGATCTCTTTCTCATTTGTTTCCGAAAGAATCCTATCCTCGAAGATCGAGAAAATGTCGTTTGGGTTTGGGGGTTCGTACGTCAACTCTCTAACATCTCTTATATTGACAGAAGAAGCAATCTGATGGAGGAACTCAGCTTTCTTGCCCTCTTCTATGTCTGATTTTGCTCTTGTAGAGTTTAAAAAGGACTCGAGGTCGTCTACTAGCCGATTCATGTAAGAATATTTCTCTTCAAGCATCACTTTGGCATCAGTCAACTTCATCTGGACACGTTCCTCGCGCCAAACCTCGGCCAACTGTAGCATTTTCCTCTCTTCTTCGACTTCGTCGTGAAGTTCGCCGTATTCCCTCTTCAGTGATTCTAGCTCCGACTTGTCTTCCCTCATTTCTTTGGCTAGTTCATCACAAACCTCCTCAATCATTTCTCGGGTTTTTCTTTCTTTTTCGTATTCCTGAAGACAGCGTTTGGTCAGTACTTTAGCATCTGACAATTCGTTGACCATCTTAGAGTAGACCACCTCAAGCCTCTGCCTGTTTTTCTTCTCTCGGGTCAGCTCGGATTTAATGTCATCGATAAACAATTGGATCTTTTCGTGCTCTCTCCTTTTCCACGATGCTCTTTCTTCGCCGTATTTGTGCAAGAACTGCTCAAGTTTCTTCTTTGAAGATCTTCGCTCGGTTTCGAGCTCGTTGATTCTGGATTTGGCCCGCTCGAGATCTTTTTCGAGCGCGGTGGTTAGTAGCGTTGATTTGGTAGATCGACTTGGTTTGGTGAATATTTGATTGAACTTGTCTGGCTCTTTCGAACCTACGGGATCCCACTTCGTCGCTCCCTCCATAGCAGCATTTGAGAGCTTAAACAATGGCTCAAACTGATCATATTTTAAGAGACTCACAATGTAAGAATGAAACGAAAGAATGAGCTGATAAGATCAAAACAAAGCATAGAGTACGTACGCTGTCCTGATAATGGCCGTGAAGAGGGGTCCCAAAATGGCCTCCTTCATACTGCAGATTAAGAAAGAAACGTCGAAATTTTGAGAGATTAATTTAATTTATTCTTCCAAGCTGACAACTCAAACCTACCACCAACATGAGATTGATAATAACAGCAGCATATTCAAGAAAACCTTGTATGTGTACGATGTTAGAAAAATAAGTCCCATGAAATTGAAAATGATGCTGGTCCCAAGTGCTTGATCATCTATATAAATACTACCAAAAGCAAGTGAATGAAGATGTAAGTTGTAACCAACAGCATTGAAGGCAAATTCAACATCATATGACTCCTCAGACTTTATTGTTCAATGAATCATATGCTTTACTGACGGGACTTTCAATTAAATCAATGTCAGAAGTTATTACTAACACTCTGTCCTTTTTCTTGAAAATTTGGCTCTCAATATTAACTAGGTAGCACATACAACCTTAACGTTCTTCACAATTGGTCTCCCCTCTATCGAAAGAAAAACCCCTCATTGGATACGTTGGAATGACATCAATGAATCCAGTGGATATGTAATAACATCGTTGAGATAGATTAAGATGGGATTAAAAGAAAGCAGAAAATCGAGATTTAAGCCATAATCAAGAATTTGCAATCTTTAAGAAAGAACACTGCTCAAATCTGACCCTCGCCCAGTAGAACAAGCTTTTCTGAAACCCCATTTAAAGCCAAAAACATCATAAAGCTTAACATCTGCCATAAAATGCAATGTTTAACCAAGAACAAAGGCAATTAGGTAAACAAATATTACTACCTACCTGAACGCGGAAGCCCCTTGCACGGCCATTCTTCACCTCCGACGAGTGAAGCCTCCATATCCCAGCACCGATCTTCCTGGACGAAGACTCCATCGACTTCATTTTCCGGCGAAGTTCTCGGCCAACTTCAGCTGAACTTTTCTCGTCCTCAATTGAGCTGATCTTCCTACTAATCTCATCAAACTTCCACCTCAGCAAAGGGGTCTCTGGTCTGCTTAACCTAACATCAGATGGATCGCCAGTATTAGACTTCATCCTGAATCCGGCGTCCGATTCCTTGATCCTCCGGCGAGGTTGATTTAGATGGAAATTTTGCTTGTTCGGAGGATCTGAAGATGGTGACTTGACTTCTCGCGGCGTTGCGATCTTCATTGTTTTCCCGCTGGTTACTTTAGGCTCAGCCATTCCAAGGTAAATATGACTTTAGGTTTCAGCGACGACGGCCTACCATAGCTTGGCTCAGCGACTGACTGATTAAGGTTGTCCACGCCCGTGCAAGTCCTCTGACTGACTTAGAGAGAGAGAGAGAGAGAGAGTTTACAATACGATTAGTAGTTCGCATATTTAAATATATCTCAGAAACGGCGCCGTTTCGCCGGGCAGGTGCGATCTTCAGACGGGTCTCAATTATATGGGGAGCGGGTTTGGGTTGTCGGGTCGGAGGGTTGGGCCGTCTCTATTATTCATTTTTTTTCTATTGTTTTTCGCATTAGGAAAAACTGATAATGGGCCATATCACTTGGGCCGACACTCGCCTTTGAGAAATCATCGGCATATCCTTCCTTTCCTTGCCGTCTGCAAAAACATGGATGACGCCTATTCATGGCTTCGACGCGGCGTCTCGAAGCTCAAAAAGACCTCTTTGCCCTCCACATCCATCGGCAAGACTTCGAACAGCAAATCCAACGACGACGAGGAATTGAAACTGCATGGGATCACTGATCAGTTGACAGAGCTCGTCAAATCGTTTAATCTCGATACATTCAGGAACTTCTCATTGTCTGGTATTGTTATAGCTTTGCTCTTTGTTTTATTTATCATTTTTTTCTTTATTTATGAGATCTTGGATCAATTTGGGTAATTCGCTAGTTATTTATGGCCATTTGAGGGTTGTGGTAATCAGATCGTTATATGTGGCTCTGGTTGACTGTAGCCTCGATATGATGTGCGTGAGTGCCATGTATATGATCGTTTAGTGATACTGTAACATGCGAGGTCTGTTAATTATGGTGCTTGAATGGATGAGATAGTCTCATTGCCTGGTATTGTTATAGCTTTGCTCTTTGTTTTATTTATCATTTTTTTTTCTTTTACTAATTTTTTGTCATTCCGCTACTCATGTCTGGGTTTTTTCCCCTGTAATTGTTACTGGTTTGAAACAGAAGATGAAGCAATTGGTTTTGGTGAAAGTTGTGGCAATGTCCGCAAGGATCTCTCTCAGTGGCAAGAAAAACATGCGATGCTCGTTCTTTCAAGGGTTAAGGTCGCCTCTGATTTCAATTTTAAGCAACACTGATGACTTTTGTTGGCTTATGATTTTCTTCGATGGGATTTTCATCTCATTATTCGCTTCTTTTTTGGTATTTGGGACTATTTCAGAAAATAAGAGAAATGGGCTTCCGAAATAGATATGAAAGAAGAGGGCTGAGCTTTATGCTTTTCATGAGCTAGAACTGAGTTATAGAGGCCTAAATAGGATAGATTCTTGTTTTTTTTTGCTTGAGATAGCCCTTGTAATAATTTATAAACGCTTCCCTAATCCTTTCCATGTGAGGGGAAATCTTGATGAACTAATTTGAACAATAGTTCTCTGTGTAGGAATAATTCGCTTAGAGGGAAAGGAAGAATAGTGTATTAAGTCTGTGGAGAATTGAACTCAGAATAATATACTTAGCTGCGAAAAGTATCAATGATTGCTGGCTTATGTTCATATTTTCTGTATCCCTAAAAAAGGATAATTGTCTATGTTAGCTTTATTATACCTGGAAAGAAACAATGGTTATTAACGTCACAAACAAATTTGTATTTGGTCCTTTCTGGGGGAGCTTTTGATTCTTTGCCGGTAGGGTAGGTGATTTTGTTAATATATTGGATAAATTGTAAGTTTGTAACTTGCAGTTAAAATTTTCGGCTTTGCGCTTGTCTTAGATTATATTATAATGAATATAACTTTTTGAGGTGTTTTTAATAGAAACTTCAACCTTCTTCTCAGGAGCTTGCCCAACTGCGGTTTCAGTTATGCCCTCGCCTGTTGAAGGAGCAACAGTTTTGGAGAATATATTTCAATCTTGTCAAGAGTCATGTAACCGAGTGAGTTTTTCTTACTTTTTATAGTCCTGTTTACTCCATCTTCAGAGAATGGATAATCTCCTATAATTATAAAAAGAAATGGTTAGACAATATTCATCTTATCTGTAAGCTACAAGGTAGTTTCGTTATAAATTAAAAATAGTCATTATTATCAAAATTAGGAGTTGATTTACATGGTTGTTTAGTACTTCAAAATATCGTATATACTCCACTCGATTTTCCCTGCTTATATGTTTTGAGTGGATAGTCTCCTATTTAATTATCATTGCTCGGGAGATTATGCAAATCATATGCTGTCATCGTTCTTTATAACCAGATACGAGCTTCAAGCTATAAGACTTGCCAAGTTGAAACAGATCACTACAGAGAATGGAACTATCCCTCAAAAGAATGCGTGTGAGGTTGAAATGTCTGAAACAAAGCTTATTGTTTCTGAAGATCTTGCAGCTTCTATGGAAGATAACAAGTGATCGATTGTTGAAATATAGTACGAGGTATCACTTGTTTTCTCTCCTTTGTCCGTCCCATTACCATGCTGCATTAAATCGGGGGATTTTTCTCATGTAAATGGAGACTCTTTTGTAGTGTACAGTTTGACACTTTCTTCTCCTGAATCTTCTTATAAGATTTTTATACGACGACCTATATTGTTTTTGTGTTGATGATTCTTCTGTTGAAATTGATGAGAGATATAGCTTTTTAACAATAATAGTCACTGATATCACAAGCTTGTTCAATCATCTTCGTGGGGTGATTAACTCATCATTTAAGGTCATTCAAGCATGTTCATTGAACGTGCGTGTGTGTGTGTATGTATATATGTATTTACAATCAATTGTCAATAACAACAGTAAACAGGGCAGTAGAGTAGATTCATGGAGCGATTGAGTTATGTTTCATTGCATATCTTTCAATACGTTTATTCACATAAGTTGAACGAAATTAGCTATCATAGTTTCTTAAAGATTTCGGTCCGTGATTGCTGTGATGATTCTTATACACAAATCCTTTTGGTTAATCTTTTGTCTGTCTCTCTAGCGTAGGTGATGGTGAAGAGGCACGATTGCTCTGGACTTTGTAGTCTTATTAAAATGTTGACACATCTTCACTAATTTAAAATACTTATATCACCTTGGTAAAAAGCAGTTTTTTTTTTCTCACAACAAAAAAAAATTATTAATATATTATGTTTATATAAAATAAATTAAACTACACCAATCGAACACAAATTTATATATTATTTGAAATAAAGAGAGATTAAAATTTTGTATATTATATTGATTGATATATTTATTTCCTTCAAAATATACCATCCTCGAAATGGATACCGATATATCAAAGAAAAACGTATCAATACACGTGCATTGCACGAGAAATAAACTAGTATCTATATATATATATATATATATATATAAATGTGGCCAATGACATCGGATCCCTATGTTTTTTTTTAACTTCTTTATGCAATTTAATCAACTACGGGCGTGTCTATATTTTTTTTTGAGGTAAAAGTAAATGTATTAATGACCGGTCAACAAATCATACATACGTTGAGAAGGTGGAGAACTACCCTCTCCGGTATAGCCGAGATGTTTAGCTAAGTAGTGAGCTACAGTATTACCGCAACGGCGCACAAACTGAAAGGAAATATCTATAAAGGAATCAGATAAAAACATGCAATCCTCCGAGATGGTGTCGGCTCGTCCCGAGTGTGTAAACCCATGACGTAGGTTGTTGATAACGTTTGGACAACCCCCCTCTAAAATAATATGCAGCCAACGACGTTGACGAGCTATTTCTAAAGCCTGCCTTGCTGCCATTGCCTCAATTGACTCGGGACAAAATTGGCCGTCATAGAATCTAACCCACCAGCCAAGGCAAGAGCCCTCATGATCTCGCGCAACAACACCAATAGATGCACCGCCCGGTCACTATGCAAGGCCCTATCAAAATTAAGTTTTATCACTCCATGCATTGGTTTTGCCCAACGACACTCACCACTCAGCTCTTCACTGCTCGACCCACCAGGATTCGCCTCAGCATCCGTGTTCATCTCGATGGCTTGGCCAAGTATGGTTTGTAATGGTGTGTGTTTATCTTCCATAACTAATCTATTCTGCGTTGTCCACAATGAGCAACAGATGGTAAGAAAAACAGCAAAATCAGAGGGGTTAGCACTTCATATAACAGCCGCATCCACTCCTCGGCTGATCGCACCCATCTTTGTATCAGGCTAAACGGTTAGAAGAACTCCGCCAGACTTCCTTCGATTCCCGGCATTGAACAAACAAGTGGAACTCATCTTCATCAAGCTGTCCACACCTTTTACACCTAGTATCTGATAAGCATTTGCGCTTCCAAAGATTCACAGATGTGGGCAGTAGATTCCTTCCAAGTCACCCAACAAAATTTTTAGCGCGTGGGGTCACCTTCGACTGCCAAACAAACTTCCATGAGGGGGGCTCAGAGGGTGATCCCGCCGATGAAACGAAGAGCAGATGAGAAGCGACTTTATATCCTGACTTAACCGAGTAAAGCCCATCCTTGCTATGATGCTAGATGATTCTATCCGGGCGATCGGAGCAGCTTAGTGGGCAGCCTAAAATAGCATCCGCATCAATAGGGAGGAACAGAGCCTGTACAGTCCAGAATTCCAAGACCCAGGATCATCCCACATCTCCTGAACCGTCATTTGAGAATATTGTGGGCCGATGGGGGTGAGTATGCGCCTGGAGGATTCCCGTGGTAACCACGGGTCATGCCAGATGCGAACAACTCCCCACCGTCCCAACTAGCCATCAGTAGCCTTCTCTTACAATATCGCAAGCTGTATGGATTCCTCTCCAGGTTAGTGATGGCTTGGAACCAAGCGCATTGGTGAGAATATCAGAATTTGGGTAGTATTTGGCTTTGAATATTCTACTAACCAAACTATTCTGTTTAACGAGAAACTGCCATGCCTGTTTCGCAAGCAACGCCATGTTGAAATCCTTAAGGTCTCGAAATTCCATGCCTCCCCGGTCTTTTGGTAGACACATCTTCTCGCAGATATCCAACGCGAAGATGCAAGACGATAAAATATTTATAAATAGGTTATTAAACTTTGTATAATTCTAAAGGTTCCAATCAACTGGTAGTAATATATTTTAAATTCTATCGTTAGAATAATTTGAAGGGTTTGACCTAGTGGATATGTCCGTAATATTTGAATTTTTTTGTCTTGACTTTTATGTTGGGTAGGGAGTGAGATATAATTGATCTCATCGAGGAGTAGACCTGGAAAACGAGACGGTTTGGCCGTAATCGCACCGCAGTTCCGGCGCCGGAACCGAAACCACAACGGTTGGGCTATTATAACCGTTATTTTTTTGCATTTTGGTCCCGAACCAAAATGCAATTTTGTTTTGCATTTAAGCCCTTGCTAAAAAATTCTATATCTTCATTTTGCATTTTTTTTCATTACCGTATTTTTTTAATGATGAAATAAAAAATTCCGAATTTTTTTTAGATTTTAATTTAAATAAATATAATCGGTCAACTCGCTCCGAAATCGGCCGCCGTCAAGAACTGCGGAACAGTTATCGATTCCAAGATGGTTCCAAAGAAATAGGCCATGGCTGGGAACCGAAACCGGACCCCTTTCCCCGGCCGAACTGCGACCCTCCGGAATGGGCCTAGAACGGGCCCGTGGCCCATTTGCCCAATTTTGACGACGTGTTGGGGGGTTATTTAAGTAAATGGCCTTTGACTGGGTCAAATTTTAAAAAATAGACCTCAAGTATAAAATGTCTATTATACCCTTACTAATTGGACCCCACAAAGAAATAGATATGTTAAAAGCAAAACGTGGCTAAATAATAGGTCTCGGATTCAATTCCTGATTAAAACATATTTTCTTTTTAGTAATAGGTACCATGCTCCATGGTACCCCCTATATATAGCATGGTACCCCTTATATATAGCACAATACCCGCATGGTTATATATAAGGGGTACCATGCGGGTACCGTGATATATATAAGGGGTACCATGAGCATGGTGCTCATGGTACCCCTTATATATAGCACGGGACCTCCAATGTTGTATAACAGAGGTCCCGTGCTATATGTAAGGGGTACCATGAGCATGGTACCCCTTATATATAGCACGGGACCCCCAATATTGTATAACAGAGGTCCCGTGTAAGGGGTACCATGGACTCATGGTACCCCTTACATATAGCATGGTACCCTAATGTGCATACGAATGTATCATGAAAATGACCAAAATACTCTCAAAATTGACCAAGTCAAAGGCCATATTTACAGAAGGCTATTTTTTAAAATTGACCAGGTCAAAGACCATATTTTAAAAAGACCCTATATTTTCTTTTATCTTTTTTATTTTCAATATATATTAGGGTTATTTTAGAATCACCACACTAACTCACTACTTTCGTTATTGGCCTAACCTTGCTATTTTTAATTGTTCATAATCTATCTATCTTGCACAAATATAGGGATGGCAATGGGGCGGGTCGGACCCGCCCATAATGAAGCAAGTTTTTCTTACTATTCGGATATTGGGGTGGGTTAAGTCCGGCTGGGTCCGAGGCGTGTCTCGGGTTTAGCCAACCCCACCTCGAATAAAATATAGAAATATTTATATATAAATATTTTTATTTACATTTATTTTTATATTACTATTTAAATGTAGTTAGCTTAATATGACTATACACGTATCCATTGCCAAAATGTTGTTTACTTGGAGAATCATATGCGTAAGTTTTGAACACTGAGAATCTTGAGAAGAAAGTTGCTTTAGATTCTTAATCAATATCATCGGGATTGCTAATTATGTGAATAAATCTCATATGTAGGATTATCTTTGCGTTCATTTTTACAAATCTCATCCGCCTTTTGTTTTTCGATGTGGATTCTCTTTCATCAGTTTGTTTGCTTTTAATTTATTTTGATTAATTGTCAATTTACGACTATTTTTTTTTTCTACATAATTATGATCAGGTTGGTGATTGGATTGTGGTGTGGATATGTGAGAGAATTTGTCACCGTGACTTTGGTAAATGTAACGTGTATTTATGATCTTTCAGTGTTTCACCGAGACTGTGGTAGATGTAGCGTGTATTTATGATACTTGAGATACATAGTGACCGTGCATTGCACTGGAAAAATACTAATTATAAATATATAGAAATGTTAATATTATTAAAATTAATTTGTAATCCAATGGATAGTGTTGGTTTACGGAACCAGAGATCCTTGGTTCGATTCTCAACGGAGTCGATGCTTTATATATTTGTGATTTTATGTAAAATTAAAAAAAGCAATAACAATAATAATAATAATAATAATAATAATGAATGACGTTGGGAACTTGTAACAAATAATTTAAAAGTATTAATATTTTTGGATAAAAATGGTTAAAAATAAATTGTGGTTGAAAATATAATTATTGATAATTAATTTGCTTATTTGAAATAATGAGAGTAAAAAATTATAATTTTAAACAGTTTTGTGGTGAAAATGAAAATATTAATAATTAAAATTAAAAAACTTGATTAGTTTTATATTTGTTGTAGAATGTTGCCCCAAAAGGTTATTTCAAATAATTATGAATGCTACAAACTAAAATTCCTAAATGAGGCCGCGGGCTTTGGCGGGGCGGGGCGGGCTAGCCCGCGGGCCGGACCGCCTATTATTTAATATTTTTTTAAAATTATATTATATATATAATAAATTTTCTTAAATTATATTATATATATAATAAATTTTCTTAAATTATATTATATATATAATAAATTTTTTAAATTATATTATATTAATTAAATATTGAGTTGTGTGATTTGAGCTTTATTTTTTAATGGGCTAATAGATTTATAATAAATTTATTGTATTGAGTTTTGAATTTTATTTTTTAAGTGGGTTAATAATTTAATTTAATAATTATTTTTTTATTCACTACTAACGGGCCGACACGCCAAGGCGGGCTGCGGGCCAGCCCGCCGACCCGTTTGATAGCTCTAGACTTTCTCCACATCAAAACTTGTTTATTCATTGAGAAGAATAAAAATGGTGCAGTGCAGCAGTCAGCACTGAGCTACTCAACTGCAGTCGGTCAGCAGAGGCGTGCTGCTGTTGTGAAGCTTTGGTCGTCGTTGATTACTTTTAATATGCTTCATATTCATATTCATCGTAGTATTTAATTCCCTATCCTCTCCCCAGAAAGAAAACATGAGCATGTATAGCAGTAGGTAGACCATATAAGTCAAGAAACAGCAGCTAACAAATCTTTTAATTATTTCACCATATAAAGATATATATAAGCACGACAATCTGCCCGCCATCTTTCCATCCTTCACAGCACTAATCTCGAAGGAAAAAAAAAAGGAAAAGAAAAGAAAAAATGATCAATGATTACGTTGTGACGTTCCCATATGCTTTGCTGCTCGTCTTCGGCGGCCTCCTTGGGTACGCCAAGAAAGGGAGCACTGCATCGTTAGCTGGGGGGCTCACCACTGGGTTGCTCCTCCTCCTGGCTGGTTTTCTCAGCCGCCAGGCTTATTACAAGAAACAAAAGAACTCATACTTCGCCTTAGTCCTCCAATTGGGTATGTACATTAATTATCATCGTACGTTTGAGTTTATTATATGTTTTCTAACAGGCTTTTCTTTTCTTTATACTGATTCCTTAAAAATGAAACATTAGTTGTTGCGGCTCTGCTGTCGTGGGTCATGGGCCATCGGTGGTGGGACACCCGCAAGATGATGCCGGCCGGCCTTGTTTGTATCATCAGCCTTGTGATGACGAAGTTTTACATCTGCATGGTGGCTACTGGCGGCAACCCCATTCCGGCCAAGGCCGACTAGATATTCCGATGTAATAAGCATACGTTGTTAATGTGATGTTCTTCGGTTATGTTCTTGATGAGTCTTCTTTTTATTATCATGGCTGTGTAGTCTGTAACATGTTTGATTTTAATGTCCTAATAAAGGAAATTTCATTGCAGACATGTCCAGATTAAGGTGATCAATAGAAGTTGATTCAACATGAAATATATAAATCAATAATATATTCAAAATTGCTGAACTAAGAACTAGAAAAGACTCTTCATTGCCCCTCCAGTAAGCAGATTGAAGATTTTATCTTCCTTCTTCTCCGCGTTCTTCTCTGTTACATTCGAATCTTTCACAGTCGATGGTACACGTGGCTTCACAGGGACAAAAGCCACCGTTTTCTTCGTATTCTTTTTATGGTTAGGAAGTTTTGAATCGGAAAATTGACCCGAAGTAGAGGGCAAGCCAGCTTCGACAGAAACACTTTGGCCATCCTTAGTTTCAATGGCATTATGTATGGAAGCTAAATCCTCAGTAGAACTTCCGATTCTTTCTGAGGTGCTGTCATGAATCTGCTTTATAGGACCATTATCATTGGTCTTGATTGGATTTTCTGAGGCTTGTTCAGCTTCTCTCTTACCAGAATCATCAACTTCACAAACAAGAAGAGCAAGCAATGTAAGAAAAACAGAACGACAGCATGGGTTTTGGAATTCTGAATCGTGATGAGCATGATAATATAATATCATAGGGGGGGAGTATGGGTCGACTTGTACCTCCGAGTATAACCTCGATGTTTTCGTATAGAATATTTGCAGCATTAAGTGAAGCATCTTCTTGGTCATTATCCTCTTTGTTATTTTCCTCACAATGGGTCTTCTCGACTTGTGAGAATTTATCTTTACGCCACATGCACTCGAGAATCACGTAAGGCCCCTCCTTTGTTGGATAGTATTCCCTGAACACCTGCATAATATCTTAACTATAATTAAAAGAATAAAGGAAAATAGAATTGGGGTTAGGACGAAGAACAAGAAGCAAGACTGAAAATATGCAAATAAATTCTACACTGACATAATGAAGAACGAAAGGAATGGAACTAACCTCAAATCCTTGTTGATTTAACTTAACGGTCTGCTCGCTTCGAGAAAGAGAAGAAACAGTATTGTACACATATACAGCGTCAAGGAGCATCTGCAGATTATTTAAATTATAAAACACTTCTAAAGCATAGTCTTAACTTATTTAAGGCAGGTGGCAATACCATCCAAAATAATACTAAAAAGAACAATATTCAAAACATTCATTCTTTCATCCTTATCCAATTTGTATGAAATTCTAGCAATCGAAAATTCTCCAGAAACGAAAAAAAAAAGGAAAAAAAGATGCAAAAACAAAGGGGAGCCAAACTATATTTCAAGGAACTCTAGATTTTTTATTATCCCTGGCTGAAAAAAAATAAATAAATAGAGATGCTTACCTGTTGAATCAGTACTCGTATGCGTGCAAGCACAGCCAATGTCGTCAGCGAAAATTTAGCGAAGTTAACTCGAGCCAGCAGTATTGAGAGCTCCCTTTCACTTTGTTAAGGGAAACACGAAGATAAAGACTGGATTTTGACCAACAAGTAGTCCCGAATACTATATACGTTCAAAGACACGGAACAGACGCAAAGGAGGAACACATAAACAGGGGATAAAACCATAACACATAAATAACAATATGGAATAAATGGAGCATCTCAATAAATTTAGAAGCCACAATACTTGATTTTACCACGACAACTATATTAGAAGTTCAACAATAAACTGTAAGTGATTATAAATGAACATCTTCCATATTAATCCTACGGGTATCCTACAAGATGTAATCATATTTATCAAACAAGACTAATAATAGAAAGGTCCATGCACTTTGCTGTCATGATTAACATATAACGATTGCTACATCGAATAACAAAAGGGATAGTATATTCATTGATGCCAAAAGTTGATCGATAATCATGTCTTAACATAATTTTGTGCATTAGATGATTTCATCAACCAAACTACGAGGATACATAGCTGCCTTCAGCAATGGTTCAACCATCTGCAATATTTTCAACCAAGGAATAAATATGAGTGGGATCTAAGAAATATGGCTGGACAAGAAATCCTTAAACTAGGAGGCATTTACAAAGTTCCGACCTGGGACAACAGTCTAGTAACTCCCAAAAGCCTTTCCAAAAAATTGTATTTTCCACCATTGCACTTTCTCCTCTTCAAACTGCATCGATTAAAAGATGCATTACGCAATAAATCAACAAAGCAAAGAACAAAAAGAATCACCCAATTTCGTACCTTTCCAAGAGCTGAACTTTTTGCTTAGGTCTACTGCCGTTGATCACCAGAAAACACGAATCCAAAATCTCCACCATGTTTGCAGAAGTCAGCAGCTTCAAATCCCTCCTTACCTTGAGAACGTACTGAAAGTAAGAGCACCTTCTCTGCTGATTCTTGTGCTTGTAAACTAGCCTCTCAAGAATCCCACGCTCCGTCTCGAGCTGGGACGTGAAAGACCTCAGCCTCTGTTCAACAGTTTGAATCTCCGAACCCATTTTTCGACGCGAATAATTGTGGTATCTTCGAATTGGGTTGACAGAAAACACAATCAGTATACGACTGAGGCAATTTATCAAGCAGCTTCGATTCAATGGTGTTGAGAGATCGAATATAATTTTTTCATGTAGTTGAGAGATCGAATATAATTTTTTCATGTAGTGAGGTTTTTATTGTAATTTCTAATATTCTATGGGGAGTAAAATGTAAATAGGTTTAATACAAATACCAAAAACTCTGCTTCAGTTAGGTACGTTTTTTTTACCTCTCAAAAACAGCTATGATATGAAGCAGAGGTGATTCGCTGTAAGCTCGCATGGAAATTTCTGTAATCTTGAGGGAATTTCCCCATTCTTGAAGGAGAAGTTCTATATTTTAATTCTTTACATGGTATTAGAGCCCTGATCTGAGATCCAATTTTTCAATTACATTTACAAAATCGATTTAGAATTCTCAGAAATTGACGGCAATGGAGAAAGGCGATGAACCGAAGAAGACAACAGGTCCAGCTACGTTCGATTTTCAAGATCCACTTTACATACACCCATCCGATACCCCCAATCTTGATCTGGTGACAGAAGTTCTAAAAGGATCTGAGAATTATAAAATCTGGAGCCGCGAAATGATAGTTGCACTTGAGGCGAAGAATAAAATTGGATTCATCAACGGAACTTGCAAATCACCTAGTGAAGGAGAACATACATATTCACAGTGGCGAAGGTGTAATGCGCTTGTGAAATCCTGGATACATAGGTCTTTGTCGAGGGAATTAGTTCATGGAGTTATGTACTGTGATTCGGCGCATCTAGTATGGAAAGACCTAAAGGAGAGATTTGACAAAGTCAATGGTGCGAGGATGTTCTCCCTGTATCGGCAAATCAACACTATCAGCCAAGGTGCGAATCTTGTTACTGATTATTACTCGAATCTTAGGCAACTTTGGGATGAGTATGACAGCTTGATCCTATCACCTGCTGCTGACATTTCGAAGGAATATGTTGAATATACATCACAGCTGAAAATGATGCAGTTTTTAATGGGATTAAATGAGAGTTTTAGCTCTATAAGGTCACAGATTTTATTAATGAGTCCACTGCCATCACATGGACAAGTGTTTGCCATGGTTCTTAATGAAGAAGGTCAAAGGAAAATTGGTGTTCAAAGTGCTGGGAATGAATACTCAATGGTGTTCTTATCAAACAGTAATCAGAATAGTCTGCAAATGGATAAATCAAATCTTCATTGCGAGTTTTGCAATTTTAAAGGACATACAAAGGATAATTGCTACAAGCTTCATGGATATCCTGCAAATTATGTGAGAGAAGGAAGAAGAGGACATGGACGAAGAGGTGGAGGAAGAGGCAATTATCAGAATGGAGGAAGATTCAATCCTCAAGAAGGATACAAGACTTTCAGGGCTAATGCAGCAGAACTTGAGAGCCAAAAGGTTAATCCTGCTAATCTGCCTCAAAATGTGAATATCATAGAAGGTCCTCTACAGATTCCAATGCCTCAAATTACCCCTCAGCAATATCAGCACCTTGTAGCACTTATGGAAGGTCATAACAAACAGTCTGATGCAACTCAGGTGATGACAGCCTCGGGGCAGGCAAGTAATCACTCAGGTATTTACTTTCCTAAACCTACTATCGAATTCCATGAATGGATCATAGATACAGGAGCAAACCAGCATATGATTTCTGACATTAGGCTATATGATAATATGAGTTTTGTACCATGTGATGCATCAATTAGACTTCCAAATGGATATATTAGTAAAGCATCTTATTCAGGATCAGTAACTATAGAAAATGGACTGAAATTAACATCTGTGTTATACATTCCTGACTTTAGACATAATCTATTATCAGTATCAAGACTAACAAAGGATGAAAACACGTGTGTTTCATTTTATCCTTTGTTCTGTCTTATCCAGGAAACCTGGAATGGCAAGATAAAGGGGATTGGTAGGTTGAAGAATGGCATTTACTATCTACATGCTGAAAATCAAAATGTCTTTTCTCATGATGCTATTTCTGATTATAATAATACAAATAAGGATAATAGAAATGTTTTGCATGTAACCAAAATTGATAAGATCTCTTTGTGGCATAAACGGTTTGGGCATATATCTTTTGAGAGAATGAAATATCTTCCTGATCTGACATTGCATATATCTGAAAAGGATAAGTATTGTTCTATATGTCCTCTTGCAAAACATTCAAGATCAACATTCCCAAATAGAACTACTGTTGTTGATTCCATTTTTGAATTAATTCACATTGATGTATGGGGACCATATAAAGTGTCAACATACAACAATGAGAGATATTTCCTAACCATTGTTGATGACTTCTCAAGGGCAACTTGGGCATTCCTTTTAAAACTGAAATCAGAAATATATGATGTTATAAAAACCTACTTTGCTTATGTTCATAATCAGTTTGGTGCTAAGATTAAGAAAGTTAGGTCAGACAATGCTCTGGAATTCTTTAGTCTTGATTGCAAGAATCTTTTTGATTCACTAGGCATAATTCATCAAAGCTCATGCTCCTATACTCCTCAACAGAATGGAGTAGTTGAGAGAAAGCATAGACACATATTAAATATAGCCAGGGCTTTGAGATTTCAGTCACAAATACCATTGAAATATTGGGCTGAATGTGTTAAAACGGCTGTTTATCTAATAAACAGAACACCCACTCCTTTATTGAAATGGAAAACACCATTTTCTATACTTTATGGTAGGGATCCAAAATATGAACATCTTAGAATTTTTGGCTGCTTATGCTATGCTAAAATATTGCCTATGACTGATAAGTTTGCAATGAGATCAAAACCTTGTGTGTTGATGGGCTATGCAAGTAATCAGAAGGCATATAAACTGCTAGATATAAGAGGTCAGAACTTTCTTACATCAAGAGATGTTATATTTTATGAACATATTTTTCCTTATGCATTACATAATGAGAATACAACAGAAACTATGTTACCAGGTCCAAGCAGTAAGTATGTATTTGATGAATTTGTTGGTCCATATAGCACACCAAATGAGCAGGTTGTAAGTGAAGGTTCAGAACAGATCATAGATGGACCAAATGATACACAAGAAGACCTACTTACGAGTTCCTCACGTGATCAAGTAGTGACAGATCATAACACATTGAGGAGATCAGGAAGGACAATTAAAGCACCATATTGGGCTAAGGATTATATTTCTCCCTATATTACTGATACTGCAAATTTTATTGATTATCCTTTATCTAACTATATTCATTATGAAAGGATAAGACCAGAATATAGTTCATTTCTTGCGGCATTATCAAATGAAGTGATTCCAGCAACATATAATGAAGCAGTCAAATCAGAGAAGTGGAAGGAAGCAATGAGGGCAGAGATCAAAGCATTAGAGCTGAACAATACCTGGGACATAGTTGATCTACCATCAGGTAAGATTCCAATTGGTTGTAGATGAATTTATACTATTAAGTATAAATCAGACGGAACCATAGAAAGATATAAGGCCCGATTGGTAGCAAAAGGATATACACAGGTAGAAGGTATTGATTACAATGATACATTCTCTCCTGTGGTAAAACATGTGACTATAAGATTGATAGTATCCTTAGCTGCTATGCATGATTGGCCAATATGGCAAATGGACGTCACTAATGCATTTTTGCAAGGTGACTTACATGAAGAAGTCTACATGATGATTCCACAAGGGATTGAATATGAAAATGATGGCATGAATACAAAGGTTTGTAGGTTGCATAAATCCTTGTATGGCTTGAAACAAGCCTCAAGGCAATGGAACCATAAGTTCACTACTACTAAAAGTATTTTTGGCTTTGTTCAGTCAAAAAATGACTATTCCCTATTTGTTAAAAGAAGGGGGAGTGATTTTGTTGTTCTACTAGTATATGTTGATGATATTATTATTTCAGGAAACAATCTAAAGATGATGGAAGAAACAAAGAAATATCTTAATAAAGTTTTTCATATGAAAGACTTAGGGGTATTGAAATATTTTCTTGGCATAGAGGTAGCTAGATCAAATCATGGTATTGTATTGAATCAGAGGAAGTATGCCTTAGAACTGTTAGCTGAAACAGGCATGTTAGGATGTAAACCTGCTGATTTTCCGGTTGAACAGAATGTGAAATTGACTAATAATGATAGTGATCCTGTATATGAAAATATCGCATATTTTCAGAGAGTTGTTGGTAAACTGCTTTACTTGTGTTTAACTAGGCCTGATATTAGCTATGGTGTTCAGTTGTTATCTCAGTTTATGCATAAGCCGAGAAAGTCTCATGTTGATACTATGATAAGGATATTAAGATATATTAAGGGAAAACCAGGCCTAGGTATCTTGATGAGGGCAAAAAATTACATGAGCTTGAATGCATTTTGTGATGCTGATTGTGCATCTTGTCCTATTTTTAGAAAATCTTTAACAGGCTATGCTGTCTTTCTCGGAGGTTCCTTGGTATCTTGGAGATCAAAAAAGCAAAATACCGTGTCAAGAAGCTCAGCAGAATCAGAATACAGAGCTATGGCGATGGTTACGGCCGAAGTGTTATGGATATTGAATCTATTGAAGGATGTTGGATTATCTAATTCTAAACCAGTTTGTCTTTATACAGATAGCAAATCTGCAATCCAAATGGCAGCTAATCCAGTATTCCATGAGCGGACGAAGCACATCGAAGTCGATTGTCATTTTATACGTGACAAGATACAAGAAAATGTTATAGAAACCTCATATCTACCTTCAAAAGAACAGCCAGCAGACATTCTAACAAAGCCTCTGGGAAAGATGTCGTTTGGATATTTATTATCCAAGTTTGGTGTCCTTGATCTATATGGACATCAAACTTGAGGGGGAGTGTTGAGAGATCGAATATAATTTTTTCATGTAGTGAGGTTTTTATTATAATTTCTAATATTCTATGGGGAGTAAAATGTAAATAGGTTTAGTACAAATACCAAAAACTCTGCTTCAGTTAGGTACGTTTTTTTTACTTCTCAAAAACAGCTATGATATGAAGCAGAGGTGATTCGCTGTAAGATCGCATGGAAATCTTGAGGGAATTTCCCCATTCTTGAAGGAGAAATTCTATGTTTTAATTCTTTACAAATGGCGACAGCACAATTTCATCCTTCTTTTGCTTTCCCGGCGCACTGATCTTTTCTTTTAGTACCTCATTAAGGAGATATAGAGTAGACTACGCGCCTGTTGGGCTATTTAGTTGGGCTTATAATGTTGGGCCGAGCTTCAACTGGTCATCCTTAATGGGCCTCCAAAACAAGTATCATTGATTCACTAGAATTGGCCGTTAAGTACAATCAGTTAATACAACTAATGACAGTTAATTAACGTAATCCACGAGATTATTACAAGAATAATTGTGATTAAAACGATCTAGCAACAAGAATCGCCTGTCTGCACCGAGCCTTGGCCTGTCCGAGCCTCTCCTCCAAAGTCTCTGGCTTCACAGAAGCTTTCACCATAGCCAAATCCATCTCCATGAGCTTCAAAACCCTACTCAGCTCGGTGACCATCCTCTCCTCCACCTTACCTTCATCCCTCAGCACCTCCGCCTCCTCCACCGCCCTCTCCGCCACGATCTCCCCCGCCTTCGCCAGCAAGTCCGCCGATCCAAACTCCCTGTCCATCAGCTCCACGAACTTCTCCAAGAAATCCATCACTACGTACCCAACTGGCTTCTCCAAAGGGATGGGCTTCGTCCTCTTCCACCCTATCTCGAAGTTCTTAGGCTCGGGCTTGGCGAGCCCGGTCCGAGCCCGTCTATCGCGGATTATCTCCGATCTCCGTCGTTTTTCTATTGGGAACTTGTCCGGGCTCGTGGTTGTCTCCGCCTCGGGGGTTAAGAAGCTGTCGGGCTCGGGCTCGGGCCGTCCGGCGTTTGGAGTAGTGCACTTCATCGGCTTGAAGTGGGTCGGCCTTGAGATGTGATGCTGCGGCGGCGGAGTGGTTAGGGTTTGAGGTGAGAAGACGCTTGTGAGGTGGAGGGAGCTCGCATGGTTGCCGAGGAGATGAACCTCCATTGTGTTGTAGTGGAGGAGAAGATGGCGCTATGAGAGGATAAGGTAGAATATGTTTGAAATGTTTTTTCATATTATTATTTATATATATAAAATATTTACCCACTAAGTTTTGTGAATCGTCTATAAGAGTGTGCCCATGATCTATATGTCACGTTTCAAAATAATCAAGGAGTGAGAATGAATTAGATTTTATAACATATCAAGATATCATCACTTAATTATAAATATCAAATAATTAAGCCCATTTATAGCATCTTATCATGTTTGCTTTTTAACTTTCCACTCAAGATAAAGCCCGACATTAAAAAGAGACCCGTTATAACAATATCAGGCTCTTGATATAACTTATACGGGGGAAGGAGCCAAGATTATAAACCCACGATTATAATGGGTCAAGATAAAAAATTGAAATTACCACAATACCCCTAAATCTAAAACAATATCTAAGAACCCTACAGATGTGCAAAAACGATGCGTGAATCGTTAGAAGAAAAAGAGGCTCTTCTAGGACGAGTTAATAATGAAATCGAGGTATGTGAAAGTTCCTTTTACTGGTGAGATATTGAATAAATTCTGGGTTTTATTAATTTTAACGCACTCCGATTACTTTTTGTTTTTGAAGGAATCGTTGATTTTCTTGTACAAAAGCTTATCCAATGTATTGATTGATTGAACGTTTTCGGGATAAAGATGGAACTTTGAACCTTGATGGTGGTGCAGATGAAATGTCCATTGACCATGAACATGAAGATACAAAGATGGTGAAAAAGCACAAAAGATGTGAATTTCTCATAATATCTTTCTCCCATATTCTTATTTTCCTCTTTCCTTTTCATTTTCTCCTTAAATGAATTTTGAATTTTTTAGTTGGATCTCTATGTAGTCTCTACAATGGTGATAAGACCAATAGTAGCTATAACGTTGGTGAAAAAGGAGTATGGTGCTTAACAATCCTCGGGTATGTAGTCTCTAAGTTCCGTTTTCAACTATCATTGAGAAACATGTGATCTTAGTTTTTGATAGTGCGTTTGTTGTATTGACACAGACAATGGAGAGATGAATTGATGTATTTATGAAACAGCTTCAAATATGTCGTGGAAAGCAAGAGATTGGAATTTATATAGCAATCTCACATACAATGCATTTCTTGAGTCTTCGATAGTTGCTGGTCTTCGTTCGATATCCATATCTATTTTCATACTCATTATTATTATTTTTCTCATGGCTCGTAACAGATTTAACCTCTTGTCGAACGATTAGATGCTGAGGTTCTAACCAAGGACGGTCATCCTCTGTTCAAGAAAGTTGTTATTCTGCTTTACCTCGCCCGATGGACTTTTAGTATCCTTTCTTGATTAATGTTCCATTGATGTAAAACTAGCGCTTCAGACAAGAGAGATTCGTTAGAAGCTGTGCGAATTGGATGTTTATAAACTTGATTCAATGTTGTATCGTAGCTGCAACACCAATATGAGGGTTAAATTTGTCAAATCACATGTATGAGAGAGAATAACAATTAATTTATCTTGGAAAGTGAACACAATAATTTTTCAATATCATGGTTAAAAGATACAAACTAAACATGATTGTATGGTGGCTTGGATGAGATTGTTATCTCATTCTTTATCTTGGGCTTTTTATATCACATTTTCTAACGCACTAAACTAAACGCAGCGGTCTATCGATCATCTCTATTTACTTGCTAAATTTTTTTTTTTCGTTTCTATATTTGCAATTTTGATATTTTTTTTATAGGTGAATAAAGTTACCTAAGCCTTATCTTGTATTTTCAGTCATTATTAGAATATTTATTAATCGAAAAGTCAATAAATGCAACTAATTGTTATACAGCTAATCTACGGAATAAATCTATCTAATATACCATGATTGACGGCTGAAATGACTCGACTATGTTTAGATTGTTCTATTTATAAATTAATTTGGACTATAAAAACCATAATATTAAATAAATATCATAATGGCCTAAGATACAAGTAATATAATATATATAGGAAGTGGTAAATGGAAATATTCCAGCCGAGATCTTCGAATATCCGACAACCTCATTATTGAACTTGGGCTCGACGTAATACAGCTTGTCGGATTCTTTACTGTCCAATAATTTATTAATTACGATTATCATATTAGCTATAAATAATTAATTTTCACGAACTTATAATTAAGTATATTTTCGACAAATATAGGTATATTTAACAATAAAAAACTAGCTACCTATATATATAATATATATATAACTCACGAGAGGTTTGATTCGAGAAGATGGACAGTACATTCCACCAAAGGATTCCGAGGTGGGCCCCATAATAACATTTCTTTATTAATTTTCGAAAATATATATTACATTTTTTTTAAAAGAAAGGAAAAATATTAATTTGATGCTTACGTAACTCACAATTCCTTTTTCCATACTCCACCGCTTCACCTGTATTTTCACGATCTTATTTCTGCATTAAATCTCAACCGTCCACGTGTCGCCCGATTAGCTAGTTCTTGTTTGTTTACCATAATCTCATTCGATTATTCAAAAGTTTAATATTTAAACATTATTAATGAGCTAAAAGAAAAGTTCAAATTCAACAAAAATTGAGTAATGACTGTTACCATATATCAAGGATTTACGGAATATAGTTATATAGTTAAAAATAGATCTAAAGAAAAAAAAAGGTAATAATACCGTTGTAAGGAGAGAATAGCAAGAAGCCGTGCAAAGGAGTTGCCTTCTATTTGACACTTCAATAATATTAACTATCGAATAATAAAAAAATATTGGAAAGGAATAAAAATCAAAACTTTGATTAAACTAAAATAAAATTTAATTAATTAAGGGGCGTGTGGGAGGGGGAGATGGATAGAGACGTATTAGGTATTTAGTATTGCAAGGCGAGGAAGGAGGGGCTTTTTAGTTTCTTCACGTTTGTTCATATAATCTGCAGCTTCAAAAGAACTCTATCCTCAAAATTAAATTTGGGTTTTTGAAAAGACAAGCCCTTTAAGATTCTTCACCCAAGAAATTGTATATATTCTATGTATTTTGTATAAATTCTTTTATTTCCGAAAAAAAAAATTGTATAAATTCTTTCATTTTTACGACTTTTCTTGATTTTCCGAGAGTTGGGTTTTGTGATTCTTTTATATACTCTTGAAACCCACCCCGAGAAAAAAAAAATATATATATACATAGATAAATTTTTTTTTGAGGGATTTTGTTTGTGTGTATTGTTGATATTCTTTAGATTTTCCGGAAATAATATTTATGTGATCAGCATTTATGGAAATACTTTCCGGGACGGATTCCTCTATGTTATTTCTGAATTTTTGTTTTCTAGTGATGGCGTGATCAATGTGAGAAAAGCAAAAGGATAGAGAAAGAAATATGGAGTTGCTTGTGTAAGCAAGAACCGTTTGTTTTTTGTTCGGATTTGCATGTTTTTTAGGTGTGTGTATGGTGCTGGAAGCCAAGGATGCAGACACCTGTAAGCTTAGGACATTGTTCTTAATTGTGGGCAGTAACTTCTACCGATATAAATCTCGTATTTTTTCACCGAATACCATGTTCATTAGAGGTTTGAGAAGCTTTCCCACCGCTTGATCATTGAGGTTGCTTCTAAAGGTCTTTGGTTTTGATCTTGGCGTTCTGATGAGGAATGATGGCCACAAAGTCATTACTGGCCGGGAAGAATTGGTACCACGGCCAAGTAGAGGCAGTAATGGTATCTTACCAAACTCATTTAAGACTCTCTCTGGCTACCTCAGGATTGTCTCCTCGGGTGCTTCGACTGTGGCATCAACTGTGAGGTCTGCTGCATCAGCAGCTTCGGCTATGGTGGAGAAGGAAACTGAGAGTTGTCATGATCTGGTAAGAATTGAAATAGATTTTCTTTTTCTTTTTTTTTTTCCATTTTTAGTGCTGCATTACCTTCTAAGGCTGAGTTTCTTCCTTCTTTTTTTCTCCTTTCTTTTTTGGCTATGGATCTTCATATGAGATGTAGTATAGTTAATCTGCTTCCCCCATGCAACATGGGCGTTTTGTTAGAAACAATTTGATGAGGTTGATTTTGTGATTGTGATGGGATTCTCTTGGTAATTTTTTTGGGGGGTTTTTGAAGCTGTGGATTATATCATTGAAAAAGATTTTCCTTTTTAGTAATTTCCTTTCTCCTTCATTGATGTCTAACTGTACTTTCTAGATGCAGAGTAAGTCCTTCAGAAAATGTAATATTGTTGGATAGAATTACTACTCACTGGTGTTCATTTTTTGAACCTCATAGCTCATCAATTGAGGATATGATTAGTATCGTATGAATTACAGAACTTTGTTGTACAGTAGTGTAATCACTCTGGCTCTAGCTTAAACTTTGTATTGGAGTGTATCTTTACAATCTACGAACCTATTAGAACCGGCAATTGATTTGTCATTGTTAGAACAATTTTTTTTTTCATATGCTTCCTATGGAGAGTACCTAGCATGATCCCTAATGGTTAAGAGTATTAGCAGTGACTGTCTTTGCTCATTCAAGATATTTTTTTTCGGTGGTTTGGGTTCGTTATTTCGGTTGAAATTGTCGGTGTTCCATGAAGATCTTACCTTTTCACTTGATCTTCATTGCTTACGTATTTTGTGGTGCTTACGAGTCTCTGTCTCTTTGCACCCAACATTCTGTTTTTGTATCACGTGACATTTGTTCATGTAGAGAGGATTTGGATTATTGCGAATGCAACTAATTGGACTTCGCATATAGTTTTGGCATTACACGGCGGACTTTTCTTTCTATGTTTAGTCCTTACGTCCTTGAAATTTTGTCAAAATTATGTCATTAATCTCATGTGATGTGCCGGTAGCAGGCCGCCAAGTTCTAGCATTCGTGGGCGGTGCTATCTTATTTGTCGTCTTTCGTTCCTTTTTTTATTCGGTTGTGGATAATTTTCCTAATATGCCTAAAACTGATCTCATTTTTTTACATTCTCTTGCACTGATCATCAATCCTGTTTTCTGATGATTGCAATTACTTTTATCAGAAAAAAAGGAAATTTATCAGATTTTTGTAAGGTTGGCATGTTCACACAGATGAGCATATTAATTTGATTAGTTGACAAATTGTATGTATGCTTACGGCTAAAGGGCTGATCCTTCAAGTGACAATTTGCTAATTCTGCGGGGTGTATCTCTTCAAACTAGGCCTGTGTCCCCTTATAAATCTTGGATTTAAAACTTTCATTCAGATGTTTTGTGGTAATTGTTGCAAACAAGATTAGAATGATTGTAAAAATGAAAAGTATTGCTTTGGGTAATAATGTCTGGCTTCTTTCGATTAAAGTGAATCTAGATCTATTATAATAATACTGATAACCGTAGGGTGTGATTGTTCTTTTAGCTTCAAAATTATACATTTTTATTCTTATGGTCTTTCATATCGACCATCCTTTGCAACAATAACCCTATGTTTGGAATGAAGGTTTGTTGGGCTGGTTTCGACAAAATAGAGCTCGAAAGGGGCATAACTAGGCAGATTCTTTTGCTGGGGTTTAGCTATGGATTTCAGATCTGGGATGTCGAAGAAGCAGATAACGTTCGAAATCTGGTTTCTAGGCACGACGGTCCTGTTTCTTTCATTCAATTCGCTCCGAAACCCACGGTGCCAAATGACCAATTGGGGGATGATAAATTTGCCGAAACCCGCCCCTTGCTCGTCATCTGCGCCGATGGCTCTTTTTCAGAAAGCATTAACTTTCGGGATCTTCGGGGTACTTCCCATAACATGCCCATCCAGAATACCCAAGGGCCTGCAGATGGTAGCTTTATGCCTACGGTGGTTTGGTTTTATTCCTTGAAAACTCAATCGTACGTGGATCTCTTGAGATTTAGGTCGGCTGTACATTTAGTGCGCTGCAGCCCTCGAATTGTTGCAGTTTTACAATCAGCTAAGGTATTGTATCATTGTTTGTCTGTCTCAAACATCAAAGAGAAGCCCCCTTTTCTTTTCACTAATCTTATCCTCATGCACACATTGTCCAGATACATTGTTTCAATGCTGCTACATTGGCGATAGATTGCATAATCGATACTAATCCAATACCGAGCGGAGGTTATGGGCCGGGATGTACAGGGTTTGGCCCGTTAGGTCTCGGGCCTCGCTGGCTTGCTTATAGTGGGAGTCAGATTTCGACGTCGAGCTCTGGTCGAGTGAGCCCGCAACATCTTACAGCTTCAGCTAGTTTCCCCTCGAATGGAAGCCTTATTGCTCATTTTGCGAAAGAGTCGGGCAAGCAAATTGCTGCTGGTTTTGTTACATTGGGAGACAAGGGGTATAAGAAGCTGTCGAGGTACTACTCCGACTTGTTGCCCGATGGCAGCAGCTCTCAGTCTGGAGCTGCTCGTCTGAAGGTTAACGGTATTATTCCTAATGGACCTTCCCTCGATCCCGACAGTGTTGGCATGGTATGGCGAATTCTTGATCACTTACTTTGTACTTGCCCATGTATGAAATTTCAGTTTTACATAATTTGTATATTTTTCCATTGGCCAATCAGGTCATCGTCAGAGATGTTTTGAGCCAAACTGTCGTAGCACAGTTTAAAGCGCACAAGAGTCCTATTCTATCGCTGTGCTTCGACCCGACTGGCATGCTCTTGGTTACAGCCTCGGTTCAGGGCCATAACATAAACATATTCCTCATCATGCCTGGAATTGCCGGAGGCTCCTCTGTTTCGTCTTCTGGACCATCGTATGTCCATCTCTATCGACTGCAGCGTGGCTTCACAAATGCAGTAAGATGAGCTGAGCTTGAGCCCATTTCTTTCGTTCCTTATTACTTGAACTTCATCATATGCCAATCAAGCTTAGCCTTTGATATCACATTCACAGGTCATACAAGACATAAGTTTTAGCAGCGATAGCCAATGGATCTTGATCAGTTCTTCCCGAGGAACGAGCCACCTTTTCCCCATTTCTCTAACCGGCGGGTCCGCGAGCTCTCACGGGCCAGCGACAGGCGTACAGGTGCTGTCCGAACAGATGATGTCTGCTTCATCTTCTCCCATCACCCTCAATGCTGTGAGCCGAATAAGGAACGGTGGCAACGTCTGGATGAACGCCGTGACTGGCGCTGCAGCAGCTGCGACGGGGCGGTCGAACCCTATTCCCGGGATGATCGCCTCGGTCTTCCACAACTGCAGTGGAAGCGACTGCTGCGAGGATATCGTGGGCCTGAAGAAAGACTACTACTTGCTTGTCTACTCTCCTTCTGGTAGTGTGATACAGTATGTGCTCCGTGCTCGTCCTCCTGTGGACGGTGCGATGGATTATGAATCTGATGCAGACTCTGAGGGGAGAGTAGTCGTTGATGCGATCAAGAAGTGGAATATCTGTCAGAAGCAAAACCAGATTATGTGTGAAGATTTTTTTAACTTGTATAGTGATATTGGAGGTAGAGATAGTAACAGTAGTAAAAGTTATCCCGATGGAATCGAAAGGGCTACCATGGAGAAACACAACCATCTGTTTATATCTGAAGCGGAGATTCATCTGCAGAAAAAGCATAGCCAGCTGTGGGCGAAATCTGAGGTACTTTTGTTATTCCCTGAAGATTACTGCCTGCAAGAATATGACATTCTTCTATGCTTTTTAAAATGTGTAATTTCACATATTTTTCTGCAGATATATGTTTATGCTGTCCCGACTGATGCCCTCGACATAGATGGAGGAATTGACGGCAAGGGAGAGGTTGAAATCGAAAATGTCCCCGTTCGTATGGTTGAATCAAGATCGATAGGTTCTTATCAAACTCCAAGATTTCGGCAGGGGAGGTTTGTACTTCCCATAGATTAAAAGCATCTTTACTTGTTAACCGAGTGCCCTTTCTTGACTACACCATATTCTGGGCCAACATATAGCTTTTGATTCAGTTGATTAATAATCTTCTTACTGAACGTTATCGATTCGTATGTCATAAATCTGACAAGTCCTATGATGGTTCTCCAGGTTTGGTGCAAGAAGAGTCAGCTATGATTCTCTCGGAGGCGTACTAGCGAATGAATCAAATGAAAGCCCTGAAGAAGAGAAAGGGCAAGATGGTCTTCGATCGCTTTCTGAAACTGGCAATAGCACTCCCAATACTAACGATGATACCACCCAAAGCACTCGGCTTGAAGCAGTAATATATACTAGAGAGGACCATATGGTGGGAGATGACCAACTTAGTTCTGTAAATAATATAGATGATGGGCCTGTGGAGAAATTCCCGAAAAGTGGCTGATTCGACGATTAAAGGTATCATTCTCTACTAAACTTAGTTCTGTATAATCGTCGGTCGTAAAAAGAGTCTCCTTTTCATCTTGAATGCCGAACGAAACGCCGCCTCTGTTTTTTCCAGGTTTGAAGCTATGGCTTGTCGAACATTTGAAGTTGAGGATTGCAGAGGAAGTGAAGTGTTCGGCATGTCTTGTGATATATATAATATATATATATATATATAATTATTATGACTTGGTAAATAAAGTGCAGTGATACTAATTGCAATAATGTTTCAATATGTACATGGTATCATTATTACATGGCTATGTCTTCTTCATGAGATGCTTGTGCATTGCATTGATAACTAATATTATACAAAGCCAAAGTTAGTGTTTTCAATTCAACCTATTACTTACTATAGAGAACTAATATTATACATGTAACCCACCAATGGCATATTTCTATACGCAAAACTTGAAGAATCTTGCACAAATATAAGAAGAAAAAAAAATTAAATTTTATGAGACAATAGTCTAAATAGATAAAATGAAATAAAAAAAAAAGTATAGATACATGGAGATGCGGGGTATCGATCCCCGTACCTCTCGCATGCTAAGCGAGCGCTCTACCATCTGAGCTACATCCCCTTCTTGTTGTATATAATATTGTTATCATATTTAATATAAATTCTCTAAATATTAAAGTGCATTGATTTTTCTTTCAATCTTTATGTACGTGTATATACTTGAATCCAACGTATCATTTAAATAAACACATCAGAATCATATAGAAAAAAAAAAATTTTTGATTAAATGAATTACCTTAAAAATACAGCCTCCATATTTACAGATTTTGGGAGCAAAAAAAAAAAAAAAAAAGAGACCTAAATTCTTGGGATTATTATCCTATAAATATAGCATCAAAACATAAATGGTGCTGAAAATGCCGGCATGATGACCGACAGTGAAACTGTTTTCCTGCAACAACATAAAAAAAAAAAAATTAATCATTAATAATCGAAAATAATAACTATAAGAAAAATAATTATCATAAATAAAGAAATATACCGGCGATATTCATCGTCATCAAACGAACGGCTCCTTTCGTTCTTGGACCTGGACAGAATCTTCTTACCGATGCATTTGCGCCACCGCACCGCCGGCTTATCAGCCTCGTTCTTACCCCTTTTCTCCGCCGTCAACGCATCTTCAGATATTGACGTCAGCGTAGGCTTCCACCTCCTTGCCCCGCCGTGACACCTAGCCCTCCTCCCCACGCGCGGCCTCGGAGCTGCAGCTATCAGCACTGTCTCCTCCGACGACGCAGACGTACATGGACCACCACCACATGTGAAACACTCCGACACGAATTTCATGGGATTTTGGAGAATTAAATTAAACGCATGCACTTTTTAAAAAAAAAAAAAAAATTTAAAGAAAAAGAAAAAGGAAAAGGATAGTCTTCCCCTCTTTGATAGATAGTATTTTGAAGGTGAGAGGTCGGCCGTATGTTGTGGGATAATTCAGTGAGATTCTTTTCCTTTCAATAGATGGGTGGTTTACGACTTATACATATATATATATATATATATGCAAAATGTATGGCACTGTCATAACATAACAAAGCAATGCCCTACACGAGAGGGTAAAAGAAATGGCAGAACACATTCATTTGTTTTTGCCACATGTTAGCTAATATTTGGAGCAACAAAGCATATCAAAGAATCATGTCTTAGGCAATCTATCTATCTATCTATATGTTTTCATGACATGATATTGAATTTAAGACAAATATTAAGACACATTAACCCTAATCCTCCAATTTCTCTCAATTTGATCATCTTTCCAGTTTTCTTTTTAATTCTTTACGACGCCTCTTATATTACTTGTCGTTGACATAGGAAAATACGGCACCTAAATACCGTCCGGTGCCAGCCTCATTTTTACAGCGAAAAAATCATATACTCTCTCGCTATAGAAACGACGCTGACATGAGACGGTGTTTGGGTGCCGTATATTCTCACGACAAAAAATATGAGAGGCAACGTAAAGAAAGAAAAAGTTGGATAGCGATAAAATCGAGAAAAATTGAAATCTTATAATATTTGAATGTCTCCCCTACCCCTACACAAAGGATCAGCCACAGCTTTAGCTGCCAAAAGAGAAAAAAATAATTTTATTTTTTTTTCAAGAATCACATGAAAGACTAAGAGCATTCACATATATGGTTAGTGTTTGCCGTCTACGTTAGGGTTCGGCGGAAGCAAATGAACAATAATGAAGGGATTAAGTAAGAAGGGAAGGGCGATGTTAGTTATTACTACGATGAATAACGTATGGACTGTTATAATTGGGCTTGAGGCCCATACAATCAACAGACGCGTAAAAGCCCGCTTAAACGAATCAGCACAATCGAGGATCCATTAGATGAATTAAAATTATTTATATGCTTGGTATCATACTTTACATTTAGGAGGGTTTAAACTATTAAAGTTTATATAAAACTAATGGGTTAAAATTCAAAATGGTCGTCCCTAATGTTCATCATGTGGACCAATTTTGTCCTCGACGTTTCGCCTAAACCAATTTAGTCCCCAATGTTGTCGATTTTGGATCAATTTGGTCCTTCCGTCACGATAAATGTCAATTTTAACGGAAATCTCACTCGTGTCTCACAATAAATCATGTCTGGATCGATAAAATTGAAATGGTTACTGAAATTAGGGCACGAAGCTAAAAATTTCTCCACACAAATTCGAACATGAGCTCTAAGTCGTCCGCTTTGTCGATCTTCACTAACAGTAAAAGAAAATAGTACGAACCCCCCAAATCCTGCCGATATTCCAAAATTTGATTCATACATGATTTAGCGCAGGGCACGTGCGAGATTCCCGCTAAAATTGACGTTAATCATGGCGAAAAGATCAAATTGGTCCAAAATTAACAATATCGGAGATTAAATTGGTTCATGCGAAACATCGAGGACTAAATTGATCTACAGGGTAAACATTGGGGACCAACCATTTGAATTTTCTCCCAAAACTAATTATTGAGTATAAAATAAAATGTGTGTTTGGTTGGTGAGTTACAAAAACCCATATAATTTAGGATGTGTTTCTCTAAACCCGTATACATGAGTTTAAAGTTGTTATATATAAACCAATGTTTTGTATAAAACCACGAACCAAACACCTCAACAAGTCTTAAACCAACATTTAAAATTTTTAAACCATCCAATAAAATATTTACCATATAAATTGTTTGTAAAAATTACACCAACAGTCGAAAATGTAAAAATAATAATAATAATAATAATAATAATAACGATTGTAATAGTACCATAACAAAACGTTCGAACAATGTCAACGTATTTATAAAAACACCCAAGAACATCCCACAATTGATAACCAGAAAGTAAAAAGCTCCACAACCACCTATAGAGAAAATGAGAAACACAACACAACCATAACACTTCCAAACGCTCTATTTATCTGCCTTGGCAGCAGTAGCAGCAGCTTGGCCACGAAGACGACCCGTCCTTCTAGCAGCAATGAGACCGACCTTCTGCCCGGGCGGAGCATCACGCCGAACCGTACTCGCATGGCCAATGTGCTGGTGGTTACCACCACCGTGGGGATGCTCGACGGGATTCATAGCAACACCACGGACCTTAGGCCATGAGTTGCGCTTGACTCTGAACTTGTGATATGCATTTCCTGCCTTCAGCATCGGCTTCTCCGTTCGGCCACCACCCGCCACTTGGCCCACCATGGCCCTGCAGCCGCTGGGCACGATCTTCTTGGAACCCGACGGCAGTTTGATCCTATATTTTCAAACGGGGATTAGTTAGTGATTCACGGCATAGTAAGGGAGAAATAGATATTGAGTGGAAAAGAAAGGGTCTTTCGATGTGATAGCAATAGAATCGAACTCAAGAATCGATCGAAATAAATTGCATTGAAGAACACTTTTTGACGAGTAATGCAACACCAAATAATAAACTATCGATGAACGATACATTAGCAAGGTTAGCATAGAAAGAAAAAACAAGAATATAACTTTGATTCAGCTTATTACAGTACAGCACATCCCCCATCATCGGACTGTTAAACGAAAGATTTATAGAACATTACGAACATGATAGAACATTACGAACATGACAACTTCAAGAACAGAAGGTATTGGGACATATTATAGAATGAACAAAGAAATCCGCGAAAATATAGCATAGTCTACATAATTAGCAAACATGCTAAGCAATTCTGAGCTAAAAAATAAGCTGAATTGAAAATGCCCACCATTTTTTTTCCTCAATTGATTACAACATGGAGCAAACGATCAAAGTAACCTCATTTTTAAGGAAAAAAGCTACAGCAAAAATCATGAAACAAGCTCAGTAAAAGATCGAATACCTAGTAGTCCCATTATCGGGATTGTGCGATATAACAATGGCGTAATCCCCAGAAGCCCTAGCAAAAACGCCTCGATCTCCGACGTGGTGCTCTACGTTGCAAACCACCGCACCTTCAGGGATGGATCTGAGGGGCAAGACGTTTCCGACCACCAAGTTCGCCTTCTTACCACAGTACACGAACTGTCCGGTGTACATGCCTTCGGACGCGACGAACAGCTCCTTCTGATGCTTGTACCTGAAGGGATGTCGGAAGGTGACCCTAGCGAGCGGCGCGCCGCGTCCCGGGTCGTGGATGATCTCGGTGACCACACCCTTGAGGTAGCCGTTGCGCTCGCCGAAGTCGAGGGTACGGAAGCGGGCCGGGCCCTTGCGGTGGTGCGTGTGGGACCTGAAAACGGAGCCGGCACCCTTACGCTGTGCTCGAATTACACGACCCATTTGGTTGTGTGTGTAGAAGACGGCTGAAGAAATGCGAGCTTCAATGGTGAGCTGAGCGGAGGGTTTTTACATTTTAGTAGTGGAGGAATTGGGCC
Organism: Lindernia subracemosa; assembly: GCA_028392965.1. Lineage (NCBI taxonomy): Eukaryota > Viridiplantae > Streptophyta > Magnoliopsida > Lamiales > Linderniaceae > Vandellia > Vandellia subracemosa. The sequence goes on from JAQPCC010000032.1 coordinate 661,575, forward strand.
TATTTAGTGGGCCTTAATAATATGGGCTAATTTGATTGAATGAGGCCCATATTAGCTTAACGAGCCATTGATAATTGGATAGATATATCTGTGTGCCTGCCTCATCTCTTCTGTTCTTTCCCCATTCAATTCTTCATCTCCAACTTCAGACGATCGCAAAAGCCTTAATTAACCTTGTTTACGAACAAGGATTTTTGTACAATTATCCATAGCAGATCGTCCCAGCTGTGTCGCTTCGTCGTTTATTATATCATACATTGAACGAAGCTATACAATGAAGCGAGGTTATGAAGAACCTTCGTCATCGGGTCATTTCGGACCCCCTCAATCCAAATCCAAGTACAATCCTGACGGTATTTATTTATTTTTTCTTAAGTTGTTTGTGTGTTGTAGTGTTTCAGTAAAGTTGATTTTTTTTGGGGGGCGGGGATTTCACTAATCTACCATAGGCTGGTTAAAGCATGCGAATGGAATATGAGCTGAGCTGACCGGAGGAAAAAATGTTATCTTCTACTTAAATTTTTGTTTAAGAGTTCGGCATGAACTTTGGTCTGCGGATAGATTTTTGTTTTTAATTTTTATTTTTTGAATTTGTGGAGAACTGTAGGGCTTTTTTTTTTTTTTTTTCCTGGTTAGGCGATGGCCAAGTTTTAGAGGACGAGAGTACGAAGATATATGCAAAGAAAGTTGCCGATCATTACAGTGCCAGGACAAATCAGACACTTGAGGAGCGAGAAGCTAGCCCGATAATCCACTTGAAGAAACTTAATAACTGGGTACTACCTAAAATCGTTCGACTCCATTTTGCATAGTATTATAATTATTCTTATGTGAGGAATGCTAACTTGTTGTATTGCTCCCATGGAAACTCGGATGTGGAAAAGAATGGAGTGTTGTTTGTTTTCTGAATTTGTGCTTGTATGAATTAACAGATAAAAAGCGTCTTGATTCAGCTATATACGAAAAATAGAGATGCCGTTCTTGATCTGGCTTGTGGAAAGGTTGGTGTGCGTTCTGATAATAAAAATTCAATTTCCACTTTTATGGTATGGGCTTGCAACTTATCTTCGTGTTCGTGCAAGGGTGGTGACCTGATCAAATGGGACAAAGCTAGGATCGGTTATTATGTTGGCATTGATATAGCAGATGGTTCGGTAAATCCTAAAACACAAACTGCTGATCTGTGAAAGCTTATGCATAGTTCCAGAGATTATCAATATATTGAAAACAATAGCATTAAGGCTTTTGCTGATGCATATGACAGATAGAAGATTGCCGTACACGATATAATGGCGATGCGGACCATCACCAACGCCGCAAGAAGTTCTCCTTCCCTGCTCGGCTGTTATGTGGAGATTGCTTTGAGGTAATTATTATAGAATACTCATTTGTGAAATGAAAATGTGCATTATGTTGTGGCTGTTCATTTTTATCAATGGAGTCATCTGTATAATCAAGAGAGATTAATCAATACATAGTCCGGTGACATGAATGAAAATGTCAAATTTTCATTGTTGTGGATAAGTGTTAGGTAGTTAGTGCATCTTGTATGGACAATTGATCAAGTTCTTTGGGTTCAGATTCGGCTGGACAAGGTTTTAGCTGATGATGCTCCGTTTGATATTTGCAGTTGCCAGGTGAGTTGACTTACTGTAGTTCTGCAAATATCTCTTGTATTCTCGCATAATATCCCGGACTTTTTTCTATCATCAAAATACAAAAGAAACTATTAACCAAACTACTCTCCTAACGGACTGGTAGATGAAATTCTTTAACTCTAGTTTATCTGGCAAGGTCTTGAATACTCATGGACGCTGATCATTATTAGTCTGCATCTACTTTGTATAATAATGAGTTTACAACTGCTATAATCGTTCTTGGATAATATGTCATGGAAAACCGAGGAGTCTGCTCAGTAGGGGTTTGCTTTCTGTATTTATTTCAGGTTTTGAAACAATAAACTGACATGCACCTAAAATGGAAATGTCATAATTATTGATATTCGTTTATCATGATTGAATTTGTCAAAATCTGGAACATTGCAGTTTGCCATGCATTATTCGTGGTCTACTGAGGCACGAGCCAGGAGAGCCTTGGCGAACGTATCAGCTTTACTTCGGCCAGGTGGCATTTTCATAGGGACAATGCCAGATGCAAATGTGATCATAAAAAAGCTTAGAGAAGGTTTCTGTTCCATCCCAGCCTGTTTAAATTTATGATCTTGTCATAACTCCGTGGTAGATCTTTCCTCGTTCGGTTTATCGCCATTATGCGATGACATCCATTCTCATTTTGCCCTCTTCTAAATTTGATCTGCTATTGATGAAGAGGCACATGGAAAAAATGATACGGGGAAGTGATGTCATATATATACATGAAGATTCTTGATGTTGATGATGTTCTATGCTTCAGTAACGATGTATAGTTCTGTGGTCCTTTTTGAAATCATCATCTGAAGACTAATGTAACAAATTTGACATATTCAGAGTCTAGTTAAAAGTATCAGAATCATATCACCAGTGAAAAGATCTTGCATTATTTCATTAGTTCTTTTTAATGGATGCAGCTGAAGGGCTAGAATTTGGTAATAGTGTCTACTGGATATGTTTCGACGAGGAATTTAAAAGCAAGGTAATTGGTTGCTACCATCATGGCCACGTTGTATATGCTATCAACTAGTTACAAAAACCTTAAATAACTCATTTTTGTCTTGTAGAAATTCAAGTCCTCAAGGCCCTTTGGCATCAAGTACAAGTTCCATCTGGAGGTATATTTTCCTCCGAAACAAATATACTCACAATTATGTTTATGTTAGTTAAACCTGCATTATTTTTTCTCAATATTTCGGATTATTTACATTTAGCTGGTTCTCTCTCTCCATCTATGTGCCAGCTAATGCTTCAAATCATATCCATTTGATGATGTTTCTATCTAAACGCAGGACGCCGTCGATTGTCCTGAATGGATTGTCCCTTTTCACCTTTTCAAATCTTTGGCTGAAGAGGTAGTAAATTGTTTTTTAATAAATATTTTCATGAGTCGTAGGACTCATTTTTTCTTAGGAAATTCTGGGTGGTTAGTATCCAAAACATGATCGGTAAAAAAGTATGATGTCTCAAAATATTCTTTTTATCTGAGCGAGGTTTTATTTGGCGCGGGAATATTCTTGGGTCGGTCATCTTGTGCTCTTTATTTCGTATATTATGCAAAAAAGAAGATATTTTCTTAGGTTACTTAGGACTCATTCAATTGTGAGTAATTTACAATCAACTTAGTCACAACTCACAGGCTAATCTTTCTGATCTATCGCAAACACGCAGTACAACCTGGAGCTGGTCTTTGCTAAAAACTTCCACGAATTCATAGCTGAATATATGAAAAAACCAGAATACGTCGAGCTAATGCGACGGCTTGGTGCTCTAGGCGACGGAAAGGACGACCTAGGTAAGCTTATTCAGCTAATATCTTCCATTGGAGTGCAGAATCATTAACTGACCCGAACTTGTTCGAAACTCTTCTCAGGTACATTATCGCCAGATGAATGGGAAGTGGCCTACTTATATATGGCCTTTGTTTTAAGAAAGGTAGGAACCATGTGCTGTTTATAGCTTGTGGCCAGCATTCACTTACATTGAACATACTTCATGTAAGAAAATCGAGTCTCCATTTTTTTTTTAACAGAGAGGTCAGCCAGACCAGTCTCGGGTGACCGCCAGGCGAGACAAGGGCAAGATGCATCTCGAAAAGGATGATATAATGTATGTTGCTGACTAATCGTAGTTCAACGACAGCCTTCAAGATTCAAGCAACCTAGTATTCATCGTTGGTCATAGATTTTCTTGATTTCAAAACTTGTGTAACAACCCAAGAATTCGAATGAAAATGTCCAAAAAAGAAAACTTTTTGTGTTATTATCCATTGTACTCAAAAGATGCAATCTTTGCATAGAAAAAGGCCTTGTCCAAGAGAACCTGAGAATCCTCCACCAAGTCATGGCTCAACCATAACATCAGCACATAGAACTCCATCTGATTAAGAGCTCCATCGCCATCAAAGTCACCTTCCTCGAGCGTGTTGACCACCCTTTGCCACCGTCCGTCAGGCTGAACCCCTTGATGAACCCTCTCTCTTAAATAATAAATAATCCCTTCTTTTTTAGTTGAGAGGTGAGGCGGCCCAATAGCTAACCAGCTCCAAGGCAAGTTTCTTTTCTGGACAAAGCTGCAAGCTAAGCATACAGCAGCTAATAAGCTTGTTATGTGTTCGATTAAATGCCTTAAAGGGTCATGAAGAGTCTTCACCCACCATTCTGAAACCCGCGAAGCGCACCGGCGGACCCCCACCCACCCACCAGTCTATATTGAGAGAGAGAGAGAGAGAGAGAGAGAGAGAGAGAGAGAGAGAGAGAGAGAGAGAGAGAGAGAGAGAGAGAGAGAGAGAGAGAGAGAGAGAGAGAGAGATGGTCCATGAAAAGATTGGTGCATCGCCTGAGCTCGCAAGCTTACTTGAAATTCTGCCACCGGTTGAATTTTGCTGCGTATACGGCTCATCACTCCATCCAAACAATGCCGATAAAAGCTCCATGATCGATTACATTCTCGGCGTGTCAGATCCACTGCAGTGGCACTCCGATAATCTGAAGACGAACAAGAACCACTACGCCTCGTGGATGGCGCACCTCGGCGGGTCTCGGCTGATCACCGGCGTTGCGAATAACATCGGTGTTAAGGTGCACTTCAACCCTTATGTTCCTCACAACGACAAAATGTTCAAGTACGGCGTCGTCCGAGTGGGTGATCTCGTCCAGGACATTCTTGGCTGGGACACGTTTTACCTCGCCGGCCGTCTGCAGAAACCCGTCAACGTCTTAGTTGATAAGGCAGATGTAAGAAAGCTCAATTACGTCAATCTGAAGGCTGCAACTTGCGCTGCTCTACTACTCCTTCCATCAAAGTTCAGCGAGGAACAACTGTATGGTGCAATCTGTAATCTTTCCTACAGGGGCGACGTGAGGATGCTATTTGCAGAGGATAGGGACAAGGTGAGGAAAATCGTGGAGGGACAGTTCGGTTTGTTTCAGGAAATGTATAGGCCCGTTCTTGATGAACTTTCGGACAAGGACTTGCTGAGTTCTTCATCTTCAGACACAAACTTGGTCCAGGATTGTGGGGTGACTGCGACTCATTCGCTCGTGTCACATCTTCCTCCGGCAATACGAAGCTCCATGGGATTTAATATGGGAGAGTTGATAAGATCGAAGGAAAAGACTGGAGAGTTCTTGCAGAAGATTCTCAGACGAAAGGTAATGATCTCAAGCTCGAGACAAGCTGTTGCAGGTTTGTTGAGTGTTGGCGCGGTTCATGGCTTGAGATATTTGGGGAGTAAAATGCAGAAGGCTTGGAAATCATGGTTTTAGTTTGGCCATTTCCTATTACATTTTATGTGCTGTCGGGTTTGAAATAATTTGAGACTAAAATCAGTGTTTTTCATCAATATGTTGACTGTGATTTGATTTGTTTTAATGTTATTTTATATGTTGCAAGAAGATATATTTGGGGATAGAAGGATATGAGTTGTAGATACTTCAAATCTATTCAGGCTTTCTGATTGGTCAGCTCATGCATTTGCTATTGCCATCAGCCACAACTTCATAGCTGAGCAATCTTCACCACTCATCTTCATCACTCTCCTTTTCTTCATATGCTGTCCTTCCTCACAAGGTCGTAGTTCACTGTCACCTAACATCCTTCGACAAACAAAGGGCAAGAGAAAATGGCTGCAACTGTTGTTAGAGCAACAAGTGTTGTTAGAGCCACTCCCTTCTTGGGCCAAGCCAAGAATGCTAATCCTCTGAGAGATGCTGTCTCCATGGGCAATGCCAAGTATACCATGGTAACTTTCTCTCCTCTGTTACATTTCTTTAGATCTATGCAAGGTTATAATCTGGTTTTAGGATAAAAGGTTCAATCTTGATATGGTATTGATAATATCTGCTGAAACTTAAAACCACATTTTTGTCTCTAACCATACCATACATGAGAGAGCTTGCTTATTGAGATTGTAATGGAAAAACAGGAACTAAATGAAGAGGCAAAGATAAAAGATCCAAAATTTACAGTAAATATTACTAAAAACATGTTATCACAGCTTGTGGTTGGTTGAGTAATTTTCTATCCTTGCATTGTTGGGCAGGGTAATGACCTGTGGTATGGACCAGACAGGGTCAAGTACTTAGGCCCCTTCTCAGCTCAGACGCCATCGTACCTTACCGGCGAATTCCCGGGTGACTACGGTTGGGACACTGCTGGTTTGTCTGCAGACCCCGAGGCCTTCGCCAGAAACAGGGCGCTCGAGGTACTATATCGATTATATAAAATAAAAGCCAATATTCTTGCAACAATCAATATAAGACATCGATCAATTATTACAGGTGATTCACGGTCGTTGGGCCATGCTCGGAGCTCTCGGGTGCATCACACCAGAAGTCCTCGAGAAGTGGGTGAAGGTCGACTTCAAGGAACCCGTCTGGTTCAAGGCTGGGGCACAAATCTTCTCAGAGGGAGGTTTGGACTACCTGGGCAACCCAAACCTAGTCCATGCGCAAAGCATTCTCGCCGTACTAGGATTCCAGGTCGTCCTAATGGGACTCGTCGAAGGATTCAGAATCAACGGCCTCGATGGAGTCGGAGAGGGCAATGATCTCTACCCAGGTGGTCAGTACTTTGACCCCCTCGGCTTGGCTGATGACCCCGCGACCTTCGCAGAACTTAAGGTCAAGGAGATCAAGAATGGTAGGCTGGCTATGTTCTCCATGTTCGGGTTCTTTGTCCAGGCTATTGTTACAGGGAAAGGGCCATTGGAGAATCTTCTGGACCACCTCGACAATCCCGTGGCTAACAACGCATGGGTTTACGCCACCAAGTTTGTTCCTGGATCATAAGATGAGTTGCTTATTACAGTATTGGCTTTATGTATCAAAAGCATTGACGTGTCCTAAAACTCCGTGGAACGATGTATGAATTTGTTGTACAAAAAGTTGATTAAGGGCTTTCAACATCGTAATAATCGCATCTGGAAGAAACATCGACTTTTCCATAATCATTAAAAAGCTCGAGGAAAACAAGAAGGTTCACCCCTTCAAGCAAACTGCAAAATTGATGTACATGCGGAGATTTGCCTCAGGCAAGACAATGTCCATACACATCACATACGTAAGGTTTACCTTCTAGAATATACTTTTCTTTCCACCCCACCACCTTCTTCGATGTTTGTCCGAATCATTCTGTGCCATTTTATGAACCTTCGACTTGGCTTCTCTCAAGCGAACTCTGTACTCCTTTTTCCAGGCTTCAAACCTCTGCTTCAGTCTTCGGTAGTCTTGAACGGGGTTTGTGGGTGAATGGTCAGATTTGACCTCAACGATCGATAGGACCTCCTCGTCAAAGTTTAGCCTCCTCTGCTCGAATTCCTTAACGAGGGTGCCAACTGGGTCTAAACCTCCATTCATTGCAGAGGACTCTGTGCCATTGTTGGGAAATCTGAGAGGTGTGCTATTACCAGGCGTGTGAGTTCCCATTGATGTGTCCTCTGAGTCGCAGAAAGAAGGTGACTGAGCTCCATTGATTCGTCCAGATTGAATCGAAAGATTGTCTGTAGCAGCGTTTCTTCTAGCTGAAGCTAAACTCATCTGCAAAAAAAGATAGAAAAAAAGTGACGACTTTGCCCTGATTCGTATACGTTCTTGATGGAAAGTATATACGAAAGAGCTGTAAGAAAAGCGTCACTTTTAAGGTAGCTGTCTGCTTCTGCCACATCTCCTCCATGGATTTCATCTTGGCTTCGTACTCTGACCAGCGTGCTTCGTTCTGATGTAATTGATCCCTCAGGGTAGAGTTTTCCTTTTCCTTCTCTCTGAGTGATGCTTCTGCCATTGTTAACTGCTTTTGAAGCTCTTCAACGACGGAAGGCGAGACTTCTTGTTGAAAATCCCGCTGGCATTTTAAAACAAAAAATTCTATTTAAAACTCCGCAAAATAAACATGCCATGAATATGAACATCATCGCCAGGAAAGCAGACGAGGAGAAAGAATCTGACAAGCTAACTTTAGTGAAAGCACTGTACCTTAACTTCAGACGTCCTCTGGCGTGATTTCTTGCTAGTTTTTGGTTTTGCATTTACGAGATGAGCATAGTGCCTTCGAGCCAACCACCCACGAATCACTGCTCAAGAAGAAAGAAAATTGTATAATTGGCACGAAAGGGATTTATCAGCAGTGACTAAAATGGTTAAGCTTTTTACCAGATTGTATTCGCACAGCAGCCATTAACTGGCTCTCGTGTGGAACTTGCTTTCCAAGTGTGACATTGTACTTCTTCCTCGCAATTTCACCACGCATATCTGTACGAATGTACATCGATCATCATTCGAAAGGAGCGACAGTTGATAACTACATTTCAGAACTAATTCGCAAAAGCAATTATATCCTTTCTTCTTACATGATTGCAGTGTTACCACCGCTCGTCTGAGATCCTGGAAGTGCAGACTAGGACGTTGGCCGTGCAACCATCTCTTTGCCTCCAAATCACCTTTCAAAACTTTATTTCTAACACCGTCGATGACATCAATCTGTATTCAAAAACGCATCAGACAAATGATACAATTAACAACCCTTAATTCTCAGCGTCATAATAAATGAAAAATTACAAAATCGAACTTTATTTCTGATATCACCTGCCCCGCCCTGAAGTATAATTTCGTATATCCAACTTGGTACATTTCGGGACGGATACCAAATTGCTGGAGTATAGCAACTGAAGCACTTAAAGGATCTTGAAAATGACTGCTTTCTGGCAATAGAGATATATACCTGCAAGCCATGTTAGCTAATCAAACATAGCACCATCAAGATTATAACAGATAAATGGGAAAAAGAATAATAAAGAAAGGCACTTCACCTCCTTACAAACTCTTGATGGGTCAAACGGGTTGGGTACCCTGCTCTCAAGGCTTTCATAGCTTCTAAAATCTTGGCACATCTAAGCTGCTGTAAGACAACATCTTTTTCGAATGCGCCAGGGATCTGTTTGCTGTTTGGTTTGATGCAGCAAATGAAATGCGCCGACGTGTTTTCGAGATGTTGCGTTAATTTAAAGATCTCATCCTGAAAATCATCGAAAAGATAGAAAACATAAGTAAGTTTCGATATTTCAGGAAATTCTAGTTTGTTTGAGACGGAATTTTTTATGCTGTTGTTCCCTTATCAATTACTCTGTGTTGCATGCAGTTGTCATAGGAAAAGAAGGGAAAGGTATTACCTTAAATTTTGTGGCAACACTTTGATTCTGACAAGCCAACGTATTCGAGTCCACCACCACCAAGGAGGTAAAGTATCGAGGAAGTCGTGCTTTACATGATTTGAGAAGCTCAATGATGTCTGAATGTAAATGATCTCTATTCTTTTCCAAGAAACCCATGCTGTCATAAAGAACCTAGAGAAACCAAAAAAAAAAAAGTGTAATAATGAATAAGGGTCAATAAACATAAAATTTTCAGCGTAAACACAAAAACCGTATAAAGTCTAAGGCACTAGAATACAAACCTCTCCAGCATAATGACGGATACCAAATGTTCCATCCTTCTCTACTTTGATGCAACACCTAGAATTCAGCTGCTGCTTAAGTTTAGTGGCTAAAGTTCCGTCCGTGGCCTTGGAGAGATGTGATTCGTCATCCACTAATGATATCAGCCCAGGTTTCTGTTCAAGAAAGAAGCAAGCACACAAATCCATAAGAAAGCTTTTTTTTTTGGGCTCATGCTCATATATGAATATGCCTACTCAAATCTAGGGGGTATACCTTCTCAAAGAGATCCAAACACTCTTGGTTGTCTTCAAATTCTACTCTTGCTCCGTCGATTCCATCGAGTTCATATTCCTGAGAATTGAAACATAATACTGCATGATATTCCATGTTCGACAAATCACTCAGATAAATTCATAGCTAATACGGTCACTCTAAAAGATGTCGTACTACAAGCTGCAATCAGAAATAGCAGGAGATATCTTCAAAGAGTATTGATCAGATTTTAGGACAGGTTGTAAAAGGATCACATGATCTTACCTCCTGTTCAAGTTTGAAAAAACAATGATTGAAATGTTGGTGTAGCCTTTCACTGGCGTAATTTATACAAAGCTGTTCCAAGCTATTTTTCTGGTGCAAAATAGTAAAGAAATCACAGAATAAGAGCGAGATATATACTGCTGCATTTTATTTTTGCTTTTGAACAAGATAGAAAATAACAGGTTGCTTTTACAGTATATGATTCGAAACCGTATGTGTCCACTATGCTTATGGCTGGCCCTGGAATATGTTTGCTTGTTGCAAGCAATGCATTGATCTCTTTTACAAGCCATTCGAACAAGCTTGCATAGATGAACTTCGCCAGTGCATCTCTCTTCATGATTGCCTAAAAAGGTGTCGAGAAAAAACATAGCTTCAGTAAACCAAACATTGACACTACTTACACTACACTACTGATATGTTATGATTTTACGTTACTTTTAGACCCCGTAAAAGTGTGTTTTCGATATTTTCATATCAAAATATACTTGGATATCTTATGTTATATGCATATTTCATGTTTTGTAGATATCGAAGCGAAATGGATCAAAAACGAGAAAATACGGGAGTGAAAGGAAGCCGCCGAATAAATCGATATTGCATAGACCAACTTCATGCGTTACTTTATATGTTCAAAGACACTACTTACACTACACTACTCATGCGATTTCTTGAAGAATATATAATATAGGGCAATCTTATGATGCATACTTGTTGCAGAGTCAACCTTCTTGCAACCTTATCCTTTCCTGCCTGTACCATGCGAGTCGACAGAAGAAACATTAGATCTTCTTTCTTGCAGCCCATCAAAGCTGCTGAGTTTGTAATAGCTGTTCACACCAAAAACCATGATAAAGAGAGTTAGAGCCACTCAAGAAAAGTTTGTCACCCTAAAGACTATACTATAGTTATATAATTGATATTTATACTGAATCAAAAGGTCCAACAGGGAAGAAGTGAAAAACAAAAACTCTGAAAGCTACTGAATTCATACAACTAATGAAAAGCGATTTCCAAGGCACAAAGGGCTTCGGTATCCATGCTTACCTTCATCGGCAACAACCTCAACATGGTTTCCATTGTCAGTTACAACAAATGAGATGTTTCCAAGCCATAACACTGCAGCAATCATCTCAAAGACATGCTCCTGATCTTCTTTGCTGATTTTGACACCGTTGAATGCTTCCTATCGAGGGTAAAAAAGAGTAAAAGATGACAGTTAGTCAGCAACGTTTTGTATACAACATGAAACATGGGTCAAATGATACATTGAAACTAATTTTGGTAAATGAAAAATCAAATGACATTGTGCAGTTGCATTACCATTAGTGTGTTAAATCCCTGAATGTCATCGACCCCATTGATCTTGAAGCAATCACTTTGATTAAGATAATTAAAACCAGAAGGCGCCTTCAGCCTCAACCTTCCTGAAAATGGCTCGAATCATGGTTAGAAAGATATTATGCATCACATACAATTTATGAATGCTCAAGCAATTTTAGTTCAGAAACATGGAAATAACCAATGGTGAAAGTACTAAAGAAAAATCATTGTCAAGAAAACAGGGCAAGGGTTGAAAACAAACCTTGGAGATCACGGGATGCTCCGTAGCACAGCTGGTAGAAAATATGGAAGGACCTTTCTCCTTGGGTCAACTGAAGGACTCTTGACTGATCCAATGAGAATATTTTATTTCAGAATATTAGTCGATGAACGAGACAATGAATAGCGTGAGGAAAAGGATTTAATATCGTATTACACAAACTGACCTTTTCAAGTAGGACTGCATTGGTGATTCCCGAATTTATTTTTGGCATGCAACAAGAGAATCAAATGATCATATCTCAAATATTGTCTTGTCCCATACTAATAGTATATCCAAGATTCAAACAGTACAAGAATTCTTACAAGTCTGTATTTGAGCACGGCATATTTTCCCACTAGAACTGAAGTGGAAATCAATTAGCTTCCCCTGCACCAAATGCAAGCCGAGTGCTCATAAGTTGACCCCATTATTACAGGACATATTTTGAATCAAAGCATAATGGTAGGAGAGAACTCACAAATCGGCTAGAATTGTTGTTCAGTGATGTTTTAGCATTACCAAAGGACTCCAAAATATAGCTTGCTTGCAAGATTTTAGACTCTTCTCCACCAACTGCAGCTAAATATCGCATTGCAATCTTGGCTGTTTCGGTTTTCCCGGCACCACTTTCACCACTACAAAAATAGCAACAAGGAAAAATTCTATTACGAAGATGTCTAAAAATAAATCCCAACATCGACACAAGATCAGGTAAGAGAAGAGATAAAAATGCACTCGCAACAGACCTTATGATGATGGACTGGTTACTTTCATCTGAAAATTGGTAAAAATCAGAATCTCATGTTAGAGAATAATCAAGAACATGGACATTGAGAAGTTTAATACAATTATCTTTGAAGTTTACTACATCACCTGTCATCATTCTATTGTAAGCTGCATCAACAATAGCATAAACATGGGGGCTGTCCAAAAGTTTCAGTTTGTAAGCAGCAACGAGCTCATCATCGTCTAGCTGGACTTTTTTGCAAGGATTGAGTGCTAGTAAAACGGGGCCTGCCTTACTCTATGTAACAAAAGAAACATGAATAGAACATCTGTTTAGACAAAGACTAAGAAGAAGTCACAATTATTTAAAAAATATATATACTAAATAAACACTCACATATATCAAGTCTCGTGAATATCGATACTGAAGATTGTGGAGAAACGAAGGCTCATTCAAATAGGCCAGTTGATTAAGATCGTCCACGCCCTCAAGTATGCTGGGATTTGCAGGTAAGATATCTTCTTTCGGAACTGTCGCAGCCTATAGTGAAGACATAGTAAACATTCTTAAAATTCAAGTTCTTTATAATTAATCAAATCAATAGAAATAAAACTCAAACAAATGTACTAACACTTCCATCGGCCATCAAAATCGAAGCTTTCTCTCCGGCAGCCGATTTTATTTGCCCCAATTCCCATGTTCCGTCACTTAGCCGACCCCAAACATGAAGTTTCTGAGAACATGAAAAATTCTAACAATATGAGCATTCAATGATCATATCAATGCTAAGATTCGTAAAAGACACAATCAGCAATACGATTCTTATGATTCCGTAAATCTCAGACAACCACAGAGAGCTGTCAAGAACAGTGATCCCTAAGAACTAGTTTGCCGATAATCGTTAAATACTCGCCAAATATTAGAAGATATGGCAAAAGATTACACCTTTCTAAATCTTCACCATCAAAGGAGCCTAAACATATTATATAGTCAATGTATAAAATCAATAATCCTCCCCAAACACAAAACAAACCAAATAAAATAAAAACCAATTCCCACATACCCAAACAAACATCCACATCCACTAAATGAACAACGCCTTTTTCATAAACCCAATTTATCTACCTTCTCGATAAAATACTTAACCACGTCATCATCACGCGCCGCCACATCATACGGCGAGTCTGATCTTCCTTGCATCTGTCTAACTCTCTTGATCCCCAAAACACTATCCCCTCTCATTTCTCTAGCCTCTCTCCTAGGTTCGGGTTCATCAGTGGCCGCAACACTAGACCTCTTTGGTGAAGGCGGCCGAGCTCGTGGGTTCGGTCTCGGTCTAGCTGGCAAAGCCGGAGGCAAGTCTTTGGGCTTCTCGGACTCGTCTCCTTTGATTAAAGACTCTAACATTTCCTCTAGCGAGCTCTTCGTTAAAGACAGCATTTTTCTTTCTTCTTCTCCCCACAGAAACCTAACAAAGACTAAATTTTTGTCTCCTCTTTCCTTCGATTCAGACTATAAGAACATAGAAAGTCGCCAACATAATTTTTCCAAAGTGCCCAGAGATCTCATCATAAGCCTGAGGACATTCAGAATCACGAAGCCATAAACGGAAAAGAAAACCCAATAATCTAAACCAAAAACAGAAGCAAAAAAAAAAAAGAAACTGAGCTTTTTCACAACGTTTCTTCAAAACAAAGTCTCGAGGGGGACAAGCTTCTCAAAGACTTACAGGGGGTTTGTTTAATAACGTTAATTGTTCTCTTAACTTCTGAGAAAGAAAGAAAAAAAATATGTTTTTTGCACTACAATTAGCAAATAGACTGACAGATAATGTGTGTGAACTGGGATTTCCTCTTAAGTCTCTCTTTCTTTGCCCTTTTTTTCCTCAGGAACTTAAGCCGTTGAGATCTGATAAGGATTGGAGTTTGAAATTTAAATATGGAAATTAAAAATTATTTATTTGGAAGATAATAATTTAAACAAAAAAAAATTAAAAAAATAAAAATTCAGGAGGACGTGGGATATATGATTAGGAGACATGAAGTGGTGTGCTTTGGTTAAGGAGGGCCATGAATTACTTTTGTAAGAAAAAAAAGGGAATGTTGTGAATGAGTCAATCAAGCACGTTCATTAGTTTTAAAATAAATTGACAAATATACCCTTCCAAAAAGTGTATTAACTAACTCATTTGTATTGTTTTTCTTGTTTTTATTTATGCTAAGGAAAAACTATTAGTGCTCGTTTGGTACTCGGGTTTATATTTAGGAGGGTTTAAGTTAATAAGGTTTATATAAAACTAATTAGTGGGTATAAAATAAAATGTGTTTGGTTAGTGGGTTTAAATATAATATACTTGTTTGGTTAGACATGGGTTTAATAGATGAGTATTTGATGAAATTCCAATTATGCCCTCAAACCCTTCATTTAGTTATGTTGGACTATTCCTACAAAGTAGCAGAGCAGAGTCACTGAGGATCCAATCGTTTGAGAAATAGAATAAAATATGAGAACTACATATTTTTGGAGAAGAGGACATGACGTGTGATAATAAAAGAGGACATGACGTGTGATATGTGGAATTCAATTTTTAAGTGAAAACTATATTGATGGGCAATATTGTAAAAATAATTGTGGGTTTTCTATAACCCACCCTTGAGGTGTGTTACCCTAAACCTATAGGTATGGGTTTAAAGTTAATTTATATAAACTCATGGCTTATATAAACATACCAACCAAACATATCAATATCTATTAAACCCATGTTTAAAATTCCTAAACCTATCAACCAAACATGCATGATTATTGTTTAGCCTTTAGATGAGGGTTGGGTCAACCATCACATTAGAAAATTACAAATCAAATTACATTATTAAAAGAAAAAAATAAATGATGTAAATGTAATATAAATGAAGTTAATCGCTTCGAGGCGGTTCTAACTTCAAGTTCCATTGCCGGGCCGGGCCGGGCTGGGCTTTGCTATGAGAATCATAAAATTAGAGCTGAAATTTTGAATTTTTGGAATTTTTTTTTTGTGGCTAAAAATTAAAGAACTTGGGGATTTTTGTGGCTATATCAAATTAGGTATTTTCTTAATTATAGAATATGACAGCTTTGTCTGATAGTTTTTTTTGTTTTTGTAATTACTTCTTTAATATAATTATTTGTTTTTAAGCTAACATCAATTAAAAGCTTAAGAAAAGAAAAAAAATTAAAGGTGCTGATTTTGCAACCATGTTTAATTAATTAATTAATTATTGTGTTTATTAATTAAGCCTTCTCATCATCATCCTTATATCTGTGTACGCTTTTGTAAGAGCACTATAGCCTATTTATCAATGATGCATCAAACAAATGTAATAAATTAAAAGAGTCAGCATAGTGAATTTATTAACCCAAACATTTTACTTTGAACTCATTTTGTTACTAATATGGCCGGGGTATTCCACCACAAAGAAGCAGCATTCTAAAACACAAGCCTTGGAAGTCCCTAATATCCTTTAGAACATTTGATGGTAATACTAAGTCTACTTCTGATCTATTACTATTAAAATTGGCCAATCCTCAGAAGTAATTATCTATTCCTAACGCAATTCACGAACAACAGCACCATTAGTTTCTTGATTTCTTGGTTCTTTAGCTTTTTAGTAGGGGTGTGCAACGGCTTTAGAAAACCGCACGCACCGCCCGCACCGCACCGCACCGCACCACATATTAACCGTCTAAACCGCAGTTTTCTTTTTAACTATCAAACCGTACAATAACAATGGTTCGGTGTAGATTTTTTGTACAAACCGCACCGAACCAAACCGCACCCTACAAGGTAAATATTATATTATTTTAAATTAATAAATAATTATAAACCAAGTTATTTTATGACCAAAGAATAATACTATTTGCCGACGCTTCAAGCTCTATATTTGCATAGTATTTGTCATATTTGTTTCACATTTTTTCTTTTTCTTTCTTTTTCTTTCTTTTTTTCGCGGTTATGCCTGAAATATTTATGAATTTGTTAGTCCTTGGTTCTACCCTAAACTCGTTAAATAATAATAATAATAATAATAATAATAATAATAATAATAATAATAATAATATCATTCGATGAAATATAAATAATTTACTTGTATCAACTAAAAACCGCACACCGCACCGCAACCGCAAAAAACCGTTCAAACCGCACGTGTGGTTTTATTTTTCAAAACCGCAATTTAAGATTTTTTTTTTAAAAAAAACCGCATATGGCAGTTCGGTGTGAAATTTGTCGAAAACAGCCCAAAACCGCACCACGCACGCCCCTACTTTTTAGGCCAGTAAAATACCAAGCCCAAAACTTGGGTTTAAATATATGTTGAGCTTTACTTAGTAATTGATGTTTGAATGATCTTTTGCTTTCCAAGTTTTACAAGTGAAATTCTTAAATTTTTTTCTCAATAATCTGCTCGATCGACGTCTCTAATTTCCACCTTTAACACGTCTGGAATAATATTTGAATCTTAGCTTGAGTGCAAAAAGGACACTGGCTTGGCTCTGCATGAAAGAAAATCAATAGAATAGCGCTGATTATCCATCCTATTCTACTATACACTACAAAGAGTTATTTCTCCTAACTATGTATGTAGTCAATATAGTCCTTGACAACCAAATCACATTGAAACAGAATTTTGCACCCTTTTAACTCTAACTAGTTATTCTGCTAATTGGGGTTGGTTGGTTGGTTACATTTCATTGTATCGGCCGGCCACACACATTATTCTTATAGTACGTTACAACATTATTTTCATGTCTAATTTCTTCTTATTGTTTTTCCAGGAAATTCAGAGCAGCCAAAGAAAGAAGCTAATTCTCTGTGTGGCTTGGCTTGGCTATATATAACAATAAATATATGTGCTTCATTTATCTACTCTTTAAATTTCTATATGTATATAGATAGTATGTGTATATAGATGTATATATGTATATATATATATATATATCTTTAATATTCAACGCACCGGCCGGGGTATTCCACCACAAAGAAGCAGCATTCTAAATCACAAGCCTTGGAAGTCCCTAATATCCTTTAGAACATTTGATGGTACTACTAAGTCTACTTCTGATCTATTACTATTAAAATTGGCCAATCCTCAGAAGTAATTATCTATTCCTAACGCAATTCACGAACAACAGCACCATTAGTTTCTTGATTCCTTGGTTCTTTAGCTTTTTAGTAGGGGTGTGCAACGGCTTTAGAAAACCGCACGCACCGCCCGCACCGCACCGCACCGCACCACATATTAACCGTCTAAACCGCAGTTTTCTTTTTAACTATCAAACCGTACAATAACAATGGTTCGGTTTAGATTTTTTGTACAAACCGCACCGAACCAAACCGCACCCTACATTATATCTATAATTTTATTAGTTATCTATTATATTATATTAACTTTAGTTTTTAAATTAATAATAAAAAATTATAAAGTCGTAAATATTTAGTTATATCATTGTGCGGCGATAGAAGATATTGAACAATTTGAATAATTTGACAAAGGTAAATATTATATTATTTTAAATTAATAAA
This sequence comes from Lindernia subracemosa, assembly GCA_028392965.1. Lineage (NCBI taxonomy): Eukaryota > Viridiplantae > Streptophyta > Magnoliopsida > Lamiales > Linderniaceae > Vandellia > Vandellia subracemosa. The sequence continues at coordinate 679,563 of JAQPCC010000032.1, forward strand.
TAATTATAAACCGAGCTATTTTATGACCAAAGAATAATACTATTTGCCGACGCTTCAAGCTCTATATTTGCATAGTATTTGTCATATTTGTTTCACATTTTTTCTTTTTCTTTCTTTTTTTCGCTTTTATGCCTGAAATATTTATGAATTTGTTAGTCCTTGGTTCTACCCTAAACTCGTTAAATAATAATAATAATAATAATAATAATAATAATAATAATATCATTCGATGAAATATAAATAATTTACTTGTATCAACTAAAAACCGCACACCGCACCGCAACCGCAAAAAACCGTTCAAACCGCACGTGTGGTTTTATTTTTCAAAACCGCAATTTAAGATTTTTTTTTTAAAAAAAAACCGCATATGGCAGTTCGGTGTGAAATTTGTCGAAAACAGCCCAAAACCGCACCACGCACGCCCCTACTTTTTAGGCCAGTAAAATACCAAGCCCAAAACTTGGGTTTAAATATATGTTGAGCTTTACTTAGTAATTGATGTTTGAATGATCTTTTGCTTTCCAAGTTTTACAAGTGAAATTCTTAAATTTTTTTCTCAATAATCTGCTCGATCGACGTCTCTAATTTCCACCTTTAACACGTCTGGAATAATATTTGAATCTTAGCTTGAGTGCAAAAAGGACACTGGCTTGGCTCTGCATGAAAGAAAATCAATAGAATAGCGCTGATTATCCATCCTATTCTACTATACACTACAAAGAGTTATTTCTCCTAACTATGTATGTAGTCAATATAGTCCTTGACAACCAAATCACATTGAAACAGAATTTTGCACCCTTTTAACTCTAACTAGTTATTCTGCTAATTGGGGTTGGTTGGTTGGTTACATTTCATTGTATCGGCCGGCCACACACATTATTCTTATAGTACGTTACAACATTATTTTCATGTCTAATTTCTTCTTATTGTTTTTCCAGGAAATTCAGAGCAGCCAAAGAAAGAAGCTAATTCTCTGTGTGGCTTGGCTTGGCTATATATAACAATAAATATATGTGCTTCATTTATCTACTCTTTAAATTTCTATATGTATATAGATAGTATGTGTATATAGATGTATATATGTATATATATATATATATCTTTAATATTCAACGCACCGGCCGGGGTATTCCACCACAAAGAAGCAGCATTCTAAATCACAAGCCTTGGAAGTCCCTAATATCCTTTAGAACATTTGATGGTACTACTAAGTCTACTTCTGATCTATTACTATTAAAATTGGCCAATCCTCAGAAGTAATTATCTATTCCTAACGCAATTCACGAACAACAGCACCATTAGTTTCTTGATTCCTTGGTTCTTTAGCTTTTTAGTAGGGGTGTGCAACGGCTTTAGAAAACCGCACGCACCGCCCGCACCGCACCGAACCGCACCACATATTAACCGTCTAAACCGCAGTTTTCTTTTTAACTATCAAACCGTACAATAACAATGGTTCGGTGTAGATTTTTTGTACAAACCGCACCGAACCAAACCGCACCCTACATTATATCTATAATTTTATTAGTTATCTATTTATTATATATTAACTTTAGTTTTTAAATTAATAATAAAAAATTATAAAGTCGTAAATATTTAGTTATATCATTGTGCGGCGATAGAAGATATTGAACAATTTGAATAATTTGACAAAGGTAAATATTATATTATTTTAAATTAATAAATAATTATAAACCGAGCTATTTTATGACCAAAGAATAATACTATTTGCCGACGCTTCAAGCTCTATATTTGCATAGTATTTGTCATATTTGTTTCACATTTTTTCTTTTTCTTTCTTTTTTTCGCTTTTATGCCTGAAATATTTATGAATTTGTTAGTCCTTGGTTCTACCCTAAACTCGTTAAATAATAATAATAATAATAATAATAATAATAATAATAATAATAATAATAATAATAATAATAATAATAATATCATTCGATGAAATATAAATAATTTACTTGTATCAACTAAAAACCGCACACCGCACCGCAACCGCAAAAAACCGTTCAAACCGCACGTGTGGTTTTATTTTTCAAAACCGCAATTTAAGATTTTTTTTTTAAAAAAAACCGCATATGACAGTTCGGTGTGAAATTTGTCGAAAACAGCCCAAAACCGCACCACGCACGCCCCTACTTTTTAGGCCAGTAAAATATCAAGCCCAAAACTTGGGTTTAAATATATGTTGAGCTTTACTTAGTAATTGATGTTTGAATGATCTTTTGCTTTCCAAGTTTTACAAGTGATATTCTTGAATTTTTTTCTCAATAATCTGCTCGATCAACGTCTCTAATTTCCACCTTTAACACGTCTGGAATAATATTTGAATCTTAGCTTGAGTGCAAAAAGGACACTGGCTTGGCTCTGCATGAAAGAAAATCAATAGAATAGCTGCTGCTGATTATCCATCCTATTCTACTATACACTACAAAGAGTTATTTCTCCTAACTATGTATGTAGTCAATATAGTCCTTGACAACCAAATCACATTGAAACAGAATTTTGCACCCTTTTAACTCTAACTAGTTATTCTGCTAATTGTGGTTGGTTGGTTGGTTACATTTCATTGTATCGGCCGGCCACACACATTATTCTTATAGTACGTTACAACATTATTTTCATGTCTAATTTCTTCTTATTGTTTTTCCAGGAAATTCAGAGCAGCCAAAGAAATAAGCTAATTCCCTGTGTGGCTTGGCTTGGCTATATATAACAATAAATGTATGTGCTTCATTTATCTACTCTTTAAATTTCTATATGTATATAGATAGTATGTGTATATAGATGTATATATGTATATATTGGATTTAAATATCTACTCAATCCAGTTTGATGAACACAAAACTTATTATTTGTGTTACTAACATATTTACTAAGTGTGCAGTTGAGCCCGGTCTGAAAAACAGATATCATATATAAGATCAGTGCGAAAAACTGGACTGGACAGACTTCGGGACAGTTCCTGGAAGAGCTAGTTATTTCCTAGAAGAACTAGTCGGTTCCTAATGGAACTGGTCCGCTTCCTGGAAGGACTGGTCGGTTCCTGGAAGGACTGGTCAGTTCCTGGAAGAACTGGTCGGTTCCTGGAAGGACTGATTGGTTTCTTAAAGGACTCGTCAGTTCCTGGAAGAACTGACGGCTTCTGGAGGAACTGACTGGACTGATCAGTTCCTGGAAGTACTGGCCGGGCTGATCGATTCCTGGAAGAGGTTCCTGGAAGAACTGTCGGCTTCTGAAGGAACTGGCTGGACTGGTTGGTTTATGGAAGAACAAGTCGGTCCCTGGAAGGACTGTTCGGTCCCTAGAAGAACTGGTAGGTTCTCTGGAAGGACTGATCGGTTCCTGAAGAGGCTGGTCGGTTTCTGAAGGAACTGGTCAGTTTCTGGAGAAACTGGTCGGCTCCTGGACTGGACTCATGTACAAGCCTTCACTGCATCAATGTACAAGCCAGTTATGCTGACAGCTTTTGGAGCAAGTCAAGACAAGCTTATGGCACACTACCCAATGCTGTTAGAACCTTTTCAGAAGTCTCCAACAGCTATTTTTATGTGTCTAACGACTATATCAAGAGGAGAGACTATAAATAAAGAAAGAAGGGCAGCAAGCACGGAATGGATCCATGAGCAAACAACTACACATCCAAAGAGAGATCCTAGAAAGAAGAACAAGATCAAAGAGGCTAATCAAGAGAGTTCTTCTTTCATGTGTGGGGTACAAAAGATAGAGAGAGCTACAAAGTTCAAACCCACACACCTCACTCACACAATAGATAGATGAGCGAAATAAATTAGTTGAGTGAGAGTCTTAACACAAAGACGTTAAACTATGTGTTTGTAGTCTTTGCACAAAGACGTAAAACAAGTGCTTATAGTCTTAGCATAAAGACTTTAAAGATGTGAGCGGATTGTGAGGTTGCGGCCTACAATCATTGGTTACCGATGGACTTTAAAAAGCTATCGAATATAGTAACCTTGCGGGGTGCTATGGTTGAGTGCTAGGAGTTTAGTTAGCGGGAGTCTAGCTATAGAGGGTTGTACTTAAGTGTACATGTGACCGAATCTTCTAGTGGAACCTTCCTTGCGGGGAAGAAGGGGAGACGTAGGAGTATTTAGACTCCGAACTTCCATAGCCAAACCCCGTGTTCACCTCATTGCATTCACGGACCGATTGGAAACCGGTTTTTAGTTCAAACCGAACAAGAAACCAGTCACACCAGAAAAAGAGCGAAAAATTAGCTAAGTGTTTATTCACCCCCCTCTAAACACAGTAACCGATCCTAACAGTATATATATATATATATATATATATATATATATATATATCTTTAATATTCAACGCACCGGCCGGGGTATTCCACCACAAAGAAGCAGCATTCTAATACACAAGCCTTGGAAGTCCCTAATATCCTTGAGAACATTTGAAGGTACGACTACTACTTCTGATATATTACTATTAAAATTGGTCAATCCTCAGAAGTAATTATCTATTCCTAACGCAATTCACGAACAACAGCACCATTAGTTTCTTGATTCCTTGGTTCTTTAGCTTTTTAGTAGGGGTGTGCAACGGTTTTAGAAAACCGCCCGCACGGCCCGCACCGCACCGCACCACACTGCACCACATATTAACCGTCTAAACCGCAGTTTTCTTTTTAACTATCAAACCGTACAATAAAAATGGTTCGGTGCAGATTTTTTGTACAAACCGCACCGAACCAAACCGCACCCTACATTATATCTATAATTTTATTACTTATCTATTTATTATATATTAACTTTAGTTTTTAAATTAATAATAAATAATTATAAAGTCGTAAATATTTAGTTATATCATTGTGCGACGATAGAAGATATTGAACAATTTGAGAAATTTGACAAAGGTAAATATTATATTATTTTAAATTAATAAATAATTATAAACCGAGCTATTTTATGACCAAAGAATAATACTTTTTGCCGACGCTTCAAACTCTATATTTGCATAGTATTTGTCATATTTGTTTCACATTTTTCTTTTTCTTTTTTTTTTCGCGTTTATGCCTGAAATATTTATGACTTTGTTAGTCCTTGGTTCTACCATACTCTCGTTAAATAATATAATATCATTCGATGAAATATAAATAATTTACTTGTATCAACTAAAAACCGCACACGCACCGCAACCGCAAAAAACCGTTCAAACCGCACGTGTGGTTTTATTTTTCAAAACGGCAATTTAAGATTATTTTTTTTAAAAAAACCGCATGTGGCAATTCGGTGTGAAATTTGTCGAAAACAGCCCAAAACCGCACCACGCACGCCCCAACTTTTTAGGCCAGTAAAATACCAAGCCCAAAACTTGGGTTTAAATATATGTTGAGCTTTACTTAGTAATTGATGTTTGAATGACCTTTTGCTTTCCAAGTTTTACAAGTGAAATTCTTAAATTTTTTTCTCAATAATCTGCTCGATCGACGTCTCTAATTTTCACCTTTAACACGTCTGGAATAATATTTGAATCTTAGCTTGAGTGCAAAAAGGACACTGGCTTGGCTCTGCATGAAAGAAAATCAATAGAATAGCTGCTGCTGATTATTCATCCTATTCTACTATACACTACAAAGAGTTATTTCTCCTGACTATGTATGTAGTCAATATAGTCCTTGACAACCAAATCACATTGAAACAGAATTTTGCACCCTTTTAACTCTAACTAGTTATTCTGCTAATTGGGGTTGGTTGGTTGGTTACATTTCATTGTATCGGCCGGCCACACACATTATTCTTATAGTACGTTACAACATTATTTTCATGTCTAATTTCTTCTTATTGTTTTTCCAGGAAATTCAGAGCAGCCAAAGAAAGAAGCTAATTCTCTGTGTGGCTTGGCTTGGCTATATATAACAATAAATATATGTGCTTCATTTATCTACTCTTTAAATTTCTATATGTATATAGATAGTATGTGTATATAGATGTATATATGTATATATATATATATATATCTTTAATATTCAACGCACCGGCCGGGGTATTCCACCACAAAGAAGCAGCATTCTAATACACAAGCCTTGGAAGTCCCTAATATCTTTTAGAACACTTGATGGTACTACTTCTGATCCATTACTATTAAATTTGGCCAATGGTCTGTAACACCAACGAGATAAATCCCAGGCTGATCTAATAGAAGACTTGGCGGAATAGTTATGACCTCCACGCAGGGACTTCTTGGCTCGACTAATTTTATTATAAATAGTTTTGTAGCTCTCCCAACATTTATGGTACTCGGCTTTTAACAGTGCTTTAGTTTCATTATTATTTGTTGCAGCAGCAGCAGCCTTGTAATAAAGCCCATTCATGTTTTCTGCTGTTGTCTTAGCTTGAAGCTCAGCCGTGTCCAGCATGCCCGTAAGAGCTGCAACGGGAAAATAATGTACTTTGCCGCCTTCGAATTGATGACTTAGAATTTGTCGTCGGGAAATTAGATCGATAGTAGGGTTATTAGGGTTTGGTAGTAGTGTGTGTCCGCTGGGGCAAACGCTACTACTACTACTTTTAATATATGCATAGGAGGTTAATGGAGATTTTATTGATATGAATAATAAGATGATCAAGCTGGTCAATGACCTAATACTAAGATCAGAAACAACTTTCATTTTTTTTCTTTCTGTCTGATTAAAACTAATTATTAGTTCATAGCTAGTTTTCATTTGTTTTGGATTGGACACAGAACTCTATATATATATAGAGTTCATGGCACTGTAACAAGTATAAGTTTGCTGCGGTTCATCGTTGGCAAATTTCATTTATGAAAAGTTTGCGTTATATATTTACAAGTGCATGGCATTAATTTCGAGTCCTAAAATATTAAAAAGATTAATAATGTTCATTGGTATGGTGGTGAAACAAAATATTAAAAGAAGTTGTTAATAAAAGTATGCGAGAGGTGGAAAAAAAGAAAAATAAAAAGAAAGTTTCATCGATTATATATACTAGTATTTTACGCACACTCAATGCGTGTGCAATAAAAAAATATATAATATTTTATATTTTAAAATTTTCTTAAATTAAAATATTTAATTGCTGAAATTTTAATTAAAGGATAAAATTGGAATAAAATTACAATTAAAGGGTAAAATTGGAAGAAAAATATGACATACCAAATCAATTAAGCAGTTACTCTAGGGTATTGTTTAATTAAAGGATAAAATTGGAATAAAATTACAATTAAAGGGTAAAATTGGAAGAAAAATATGACATACCAAATCAATTAAGCAGTTACTCTAGGGTACTGAACAATAATAAAATAGAAAGATATATATACATCCAATGAAATATCATAAACAATTAATAATTAACCAACAAATAAAAGTCATTTCATCAACTTTCAGTAGAAAAAAATAACAATTAATTATAAATGAATCAGAATTATTCAGTAGAGACTAGGGGTGTGCAACGGTTTTAGAAAACCGCCCGCACCGCACCGCACCGCACCATATATTAACCGCCTAAATCGCAGTTTTCTTTTTAACTATCAAACCGCACCGTAAAAATGGTTCGGTGTAGATTTTTAGTACAAACCGCACCGAACCAAACCGCACCCTATATATATATATATGTAATTTTATTACTTATCAAATATTAATATTTAGTTATATATTAACTTTAGGTTTTAAATTAATAAATCGTTATAAAGTCGAATATTTAGTTATATCATCGTGCGACGATAGAAGATATTGAACAATTTGAGGAATTTGACAAAGGTAAATATTATATTATTTTAAATTAATAAATAATTATAAACCGAGCTCGTTTATGACCAAAGAATAATACTTTTTACCGACGCTTCATGCTCTATATTTGCATAGTATTTGTCATATTTATTTCATGTTTTTTTTTTTTTTTTTTTCGCGTTTGAGCGTGAAATATTTACGACTTTGTTAGTCCTGATTCTACCCTAGACTCGTTAAATAATAATAATAATAATAATAATAATAATAATAATAATAATAATAACAACAACAACAACAATATTCGATGAAATATAAATAATTTACTTGTATTAACTAAAAACCGCACACCGCACCGCAACCGCAAAAAATCGTTCAAACCGCACGTGTGGTTTTATTTTTCAAAACCGCAATTTAAGAATTTTTTTTAAAAAAAATCGCATATGGCAATTCGGTGTGAAATTTATCGAAAACCGCCCAAAACCGCACCACGTACACCCCCTAGTAGAGACCGTGAATGATCTGCGACAGCAGCATATTATCTTCGGTCTATTGTCACGACTCACGGCCGTGCGTGACTGACTATATTACTTAAGGCAAATTTATTATTATTATTATTATTATTATTATTATTATTATTATTATTATTATTATTATTATTATATTTTTTTTTTGCTTTTAGTGAAGGTGAAGAAGAATGGTCCCAGAATCAATTAAAAAGGAAATGCAACAGAAAAGTAAATCAAGATACCTACTTTAGTTAATATTTAATTAATCGCTTTTAAAAATGATGTTTAACGTTTTAAGAAAGGATATAATCGGTTGTGTTTTCTTGTGGTCGATGGAGAACGAACGTTGTTCCCAAGGGATAGGTCGAGTGGTCGGAATTTTATTCCACTTTGACTACTCATTCGAATTGTAGTAAGTGTGGATTTGGAATGAGGCACATAGCCTGAAGAATTAGTCCCATCGGAGCTAGGAGATCGTTTCAGTATGTGACAATAGTGTTTGAATTCAATTGAGACTGAACTTAATCGGAGTATGAGGACAACAATGACGTTCTGTGGAGATAACGTTATGTTGACAAAAAGAAAAAATATATATATACATACTGGACGGATCTTTTCAGAGACCATGAAGAAAAAGACAGTCATACCTGATAGTAAGTACACATACATTGTAATGAAACCTTAGTTAAGACAGATTAAGACACATGAGATGTGTGTCATTATGTTGTGTTTATGTAGTTATTTCAAACTTAACGCTTAGTTAAATATTTAATGTGTTCTTATATCTCATCTCATTACCTATACTTTATCTTTCTATTTCTCCTCAATGGGGAATCACCGTCTAACTTCTCATTCCCATTTTAATCAGGAATTTCCCATCCCAATAATCTCGGGTCCCAACGGGAATAGTTCACCTCGGGGATTTTGCCACTCCTACTCAATTTGCTGTGAAAGAAATATATTACTTTTATTGAATTAATTTTATTAAGAGAAGATAGTCCAATTTTCCCTAATTCGAATCGAATCCATGCTTTCTCAAGATGAAAAAGTTTATGTTGCCAATTCTAGCTTTTACTTACATGATCCTATCCTATAATAATAATAATAATAATAATAATAATAATAATAATAATAATAATAATAATAATAATAATAACCTATTATCTATTTATCTATTTATTATATTCCATACAATTTATAAAAATACAATTTTTTATTTTTTTTTGCTTTCTCACAACCTAACATTATAATATCTATCTAGCTAGAGCTCCGAAAGATCCTTTTCATCTCCATAAACATTAATCAAAATACAAGATAGATAATGAGCATTCTATATGTATAAAACCATGCCTAAGTGTTCTTCCCTATATAATAACATATGAAGTATTCCTAATAATCTAACATCATCATTAATATCTTAATTATGTACTATACCAATTGATCCCAGAAACCTCGTACGTCTCATCATGCTGCTGCTGCTGCTGATGATGATGTCCTAAAACGCCTTGTTGATCTCCAACGTCAACGCTGCTACTTCCCAACGTCGTCACTTGTGAAGAACTCATATCGTTGTTCTTCATTAGATTATGATTACTAGCGTTTTCCCAATTGTTGTTGTCGTTGTTGTTATACAAGCTATGCAAACCCCTCTTCGCCGCCGGAAAAATCATTTCATACCCATGTTGATCGTTCGCCGGGTAGCCACCGCCGTTCGAACCATTACTGTCGAGGCCCGTGAATAGCCCGCCCATCATCATCGCCCCGTTGTCTTCTCTATATTCCATCGAATCCATAGGCCTCTGCGCCGTGTTTTTCTTGTATATTCGGCATAATACCCAATCATCGAGCTTCATAAAACATATATATAGTCAATTAATCAAGAAAATACTTGGCTATATATATATGTGTATGTATATGATCATTGGCTGACCCTTAAAGAGGCCTTTTTGTGAAGAAGTTGGTCGCAAGAAGGAGGTTTTAAGTTATAGTTTTTGCTGCTATTGTCCATAAGCCTATACTCATGCATGATCCAATTTGTCTTCACCCCTTTAGGAGGCTTCCCTTGGTAAAAAACGAGGGCTTTCTTCACTCCCACTTTCTGGGTCCCGCGGGCCGTTAGGACGGGCTTGTCCGTGCCCGTCGCCTTCCAATAGCCCGAAGTTGCGGCCCGGTTGGGCCTTGCCCCGTTTGGGTACTTACGGTCCCTCGGACTGAAGAAGTACCACTCTTCTTCCCCGAAACTCGCCTTTGCTACGAAATTAATTTTAAGTCCCAAATGAATAATATATGTGAAGTGATGAAGCACAAAATATGATGTATATATATTTATGCAACACAACAAGAACTTACCGGGCAATTCCCACGGATCGAACTTATAAAGATCGATCTCGGCTATGATGGAGGCGGGCAGGGGCAGTGAGTTGGATTTCTTCTTCAAGTAGTGGACGACGAGCTCTTCATCGGTCGGGTGGAAACGAAAGCCCGGGGGAAGGTGTAGCGAGCATGCCGACGACGAATCGATGCCGCCCTCCATGGAATATTAGTCGTCGAATTGCCCCGCTTTTCGATGAATCTCTTGTTTTATTGCAAGTTTTTTTTTTTTTGGGAGTTTGTTGGAGAGACAAAGAAGAATGGTGTGTAGTAAGGAAGATGGTGATTATGGACTCTTCCTCTCTCTTTATATACCGTATGAATGTGAGTAGAGTAGCATATACGGTGCAGTTTAGTGCGAGGGTTAAATATGTCATTTCGTAGTTGTGGAGCGAATGAGAGACGAACACGTGGCAGGATTGAGCAAGCGGGACCACACTGTATTAATTACCAACGGGTAGGTGATTAAAATAGGAAATTGAGTTGATTAAAGCAATAAAAAAGTGATTAATATATGTATGTTAGCTGGCATTATATATAGCAAAAACATATAAAAAAAAATTAAATCGTATGTCACTCTCGCTCGCCGATATGAAATACCATTTATCGATTTATATTTTAAAATTTTTGTATTTCGATAATGAACGTGGGGAATGTGAATTAATTTAAAATAAATATGATAGTATTTGGAAGTCAAAAGGGTCCTTTTCCGATATTTGAATATTTGGTTTCAGTAGCTTTCTTATTCAAGAAAAAGCCTAATTTTATTTATTTTTAAATGTTTTTTGTGCATATGAGCTAAATATGCAACCACACGGCCAAACTTTTTTCGTGAGTAATATCCATTTTTAGTTGCAATTGTTTTCAAGGATAGGTTTCCGTACACGCTCTTACTCGCCGTGCTGTTATATATATATATATATTGTGTGTGTTTTTTTTTTATTAAATATTATAAATATTATTTAGCAATTGCATGAGTTTATGTTCTTTTTAATGACGTCACTATGTTTTCAGGCCCACGTTGCTAGGCCCAATCCGATGAAGTCTCGTTTTCGCGGGTTATAGCGTTGCCTAGGCTCGTCAAGGGGGCGGGTTTCTAATTCCCGTCCTTAGGCCCGCAATTTCAGGAAATCTATTCCCTTCAAGCAAAAGAGACGAAATTTGCCCCATCTTCTCAGGGGATGGAAATCTCGAGATACTGAACCCAGCGATGCAGACTGCTGCAACTCTGACAAACCAAGGACCCACGGATTATGCGGACCATCGTAAAAAAAAAAATTGGGGCGAAAACGGGGTGGTAGTATTATGTCACCGCTCCGCGGGGCCCTTGTGAAATTCCAGAGTCTCAACAATTAATTTTTTTTTCTGTCCCGATGTATCCCCACTCGATCTGACTAAGTTCATAAATACCGGCGTGGACTTGCGTCACACAGACCTAGCTGAGACTTAAAAACCTAGCTGAGGCTTAACTACTCAAGGAATTGTGGGAGGGGGGATTCGATCCCACAACCTAACCCACAAATCCTTTTTGTATCATCTTAACCACTAGATCAAGGTCTAACAACAATTAATTAATCCAATCATATATAAAAGTAAGAAGAAAAAAAAGAAAAAAGCTTTAAGCAAACAACTTGAAGCTTAAGTATCCGAGCCACTGGCTCCTAACCGACGAGCCGTCGAGCTCACGAAGCTAAACAAAACGAACCCAACCCAGCCAAAGACCATTCTAACCGTCAACATTTATTACCACACGAACAAAACAAAACAAAACTTAAAACGCCACCGTCACCATCATTTACTTCCTCGCAACTCCAATCCTCATAAGAGCCACGTAAGCAATCAGCCTATATCCCACCACCATCACCGCCAAAGCAAACACGGCGACGCCCTTCCCCCCGAGCGCCCCGGCCGTTTTTACCATCGGAAACTCCTCCACCAAGCACAACCTCCCGCCGCCGCCGCCGCAGGGGTACGTCTCGCCGGCCCTATACTGCGAGCCAAGCAGCAGCCTAAACGTATAGTTACTGATCGAAAGGTACTTAATCCACCCTATAAAGGTCGGCACGTGCTGCACGAAGTAGCCGCTGGCCAGCAAAAAGCTCAGCATGATCACCGACCCAAGGACCGTGGCCGACTTCTGGTCCATCACCACCGCGCCGATGGCTAGCCCTAGCCCCTGCGAGCAAAGAACGCTGTATAGCAAGACGAGCAGGCCCGTCACGAAGGGGTAGGCGTTAGGTTTCAGGCCGGCCATCCAATAGGTGATGGTGTAGAAGACCGTGGGGAGGACTAGCTCCATCGGCAGGTCGCCTAGGGTTAGGGCCATGAAGTAGGAGGATAGGCGGTACATTCCCGAGGCTCGCTCCTTGGTCAGCATCCTTCGTTCTTGCGGGAAGGTGAAGATCGCCTCGAACAAAGGGTAGAACCCCCAGAAGCTCGCGTAGAAGAAGAAGAGGCCCACCTGGTCTTGGATGTGGGCCGCGTCGGACTGCCACCATAGGAGGCCGCAGAGGAGGGCGACGACTATGACTTGAATGATTTTGAGCTTTGAAAAGGATTCGTGCCGTCGTTCTTTGATCCCCCGCCGGAAGAGCACCGTGAACTGCCCTAGCCAGGTGTTGCTCCACCGCCGGAACTTCTTGTCGTCCTCCGGGAGGCGGCTCGGGTCGTCGGGGGCGTCGAGCTCGGCCTTCACGGTCTCTGATAGTTTCGTACTGTAGTGAGAGATTAGGGATTCTTTAACCGCCGCTTGGTCTTGGCTAGAGCCGTCGGTCGATACTCCTGCGGGATTATATCGATCCATGCAAGGTGGTAATAAGGCTCGCGTTTTTTCTCATGAGAAAAAGTTCGAAGGAAGGAGAAGGCGTACCGTTGGCGAGGTCTAGCAAGAAATCGGCGGGATTCATGGCGACCGAAGGGGCGAAGCCTATGCCCTCAAAGTAGTCCATGGCGGCCGAGCCGTCCCCGAAGTAGAGAGGGTTGCCTTCGGACAGCAAGAGGACTTTGTGAAACATGTAGAACAGCCGGCTCGAGGGCTGGTGGATCGTGGTCACGACGGTCCGACCGCCCCTAGCCAGCTCCCACAGGGTCGAGACGATCCGCTGGGCCGTGGTCGAGTCGAGCCCAGACGTCGGCTCGTCGAGGAGGAGAAGGCTAGGGTTTATGAGCATCTCCTGGCCTATGCTCACCCTCTTTCGCTCCCCGCCGGACACGCCCCTCAAGTAGGCCCCGCCCACGATGCTGCCCCGGCACCTCGCCAGCCCCAGCTGGTCTATTACGGCCTCAGCGTGCTGGACCTTTTCTTGCTTGGGCATGGTCCTCGGGAGCCGCAGGAGGGCGGTGAAGGCTAGGGTTTCGGCGACGGTCAGGTGGGGGTAGAGGACGTCGTCTTGGGTGACGAAGCCCGTGTTTCGCTTCATGGCGTTGGAGAAGGGGTCGCCGTTGTAGGTGATCGCTCCGGCGAAGCTGCCTCCGCCCAGACGGCCGCCCAGGGCGGTGAGGAGGGTGGTTTTTCCGCTGCCGGAAGGGCCCAGCATGGCCAGCATTTCTCCCGGGCGGACTATTCCCGAAATGCCCTTCAAGATTGGTAGCTCCTCCGATTTTGAGCTTCGGCTGAAGATTCCGCCGCCGCCGCCGCGGTGGATTTTGACCTTGTACTTTACGTCTTGGAACTGTGAATTTCCCACCAATCAATATATATATTAATATATATATATATACATATAATCCCTCATAATCAATACAAAGAGAGACAGAATCTTTACACCTTCTACGAGAAAACCCTTCAACTGAACTCCTACTCCATTATTATTTATGGAAAATAGAATAAAAATAAAATTATATTACATTACCTTCAATGTAATAGGAAGATTAGCCTTTTGGAATAGGGCTGTTTCTGTTCTTTCCCTATTTTGCCCTTCCAAGTCATTCATCTCCTCCGTCCCCATCCTATCCATCGATCAATCAATATAAATCAATACATCGACCGACAAATATACAGAAAAAAAAATTAAAAAAAAAATTCAAGAATCAACCTGCATGGACGACGGCTCGTTCTTATATAAAAAGGAAAATCAGAAAATTAAATTGCTACATATGAAAGATTTTAATCGAATTAAGAAGAAGATGATTATGTCATGCATGAGAGAGATGGGAGGGTTACCTCGAGGGTTGCAGCGATGTCATGGACGGAATAAGGTCGATGTGATACTGTAATATATAATATATGTATATGTATAATATGGCTATTAATTAATGTGATTTCTATTAATTAAATGTATTAATTAGATTAACTGTATAATGGAGCTTCGAGAAGAAGAGACAGAAATGATTCTCACTGGGAATATTAAATTATGGCAATCGTCACAATTGCATGTTCTTTGGATATGTCTGTTTTCTCGGATCGGTTAGAGGTTATCTGTTGGGTGCATTCACCTCTTTAGTTTGTAAATTGAAAATGTTTTATTATTTATTTATTTTTTTCACTAAATATTTCATTGGAAAATATTATATGATCTTTCTTAATTAGATTGAGGTTGACCATGAAGATTTTAATATAATCTGACGAGTAAACGGCAAATTTGGTGCTTATACTATACCAAAGTCTCACTTTTGGTGCTCAAACTTTTAAATGTGCCGTTTTGGTTCCTAAACTTTGTAAAACCTTTCCTTTTTAGTTCTTTAACCTAACAAACCGGTAAAAGAACAAAAAAGGAACGGTTTTGCAAAGTTCAGGAACCAAAATGACACATTTAAAAGTTTAAGCACCAATAGTTAAAATTTGTTTTTTTTACATGCATACTATTATATAAACTTGATATAAAATTCAAATTCGATCAACCCGAGATTTCTTATTTTTCTGTTTCAACTTTTAAAAGCAAAAAAATAAGAAGTTCAAAAATCTCGAATTGATCGAAACTGAATTTTATATCAAGTTTGCATAATAGTATGTATGTGAAAAAGAAAAGTTCTAACTATTGGTGCTTAAACTTTTCAATGCGCCGTTTTGGTTCCTGAACTTTGCAAAACCGTCCCCTTTTGGTTCCTTTACCGGTTCGTTAGGTCAAAAGAACCAAAAATAAAAGGTTTTACAAAGTTTAAGAACCAAAACGGCACATTTGAAAGTTTGAGCACCAACAGTGAGACTTTGGTATAATATAAGCACCAAATTTATCGTTTACTCTAATCTGATTATCTGAATTTGGGCCTTTGTTAAAATGTCTACTATGTACTAAGGCACATTCCATGTATATAACTTTAATAGTTTGCCAAATTTTGAGGATTAGAGCAATATTTCAAGTTTGACCATTGAGGACTCTCATATTTCCATTTTCACTATGAAAACTTTGACCTTTTTTTTTTCTTGAACTTCATAACATCACCTCATGTGACACACACATACAATATATATATATATATATTACATTATGATAATTTATTAATTTTTTTTTGAAAAATTGATTATGTCAATATCAAGAAGTGACTTGTAACTATATATGGTAAAGTATGCTGCACATATCGATCACAAGGAAAAGTTAACATCGATGCTAATACGTTTGAAAATCTCCTAAATATCTTTTTTCCTTTTATTACATTTAAAATCAGAAAATCTTGATATTAATATTTAATGGTCTACGATGAGCTAATAATGGGCCATTGGACCAACTTGATATCAGACTGAGCCTGACGTAGGACTCATATTACAAACTAATGGTAAAAAAAATATTGAAACACTATCTATATGATCAGTAATGTTACTTTCCTAAAAAAAAAAAAAATGTTACTACTGCTATATATTCTAAAATGAAAATTAAGCTCAGCTTAAAAGAAGAATCAAAAGAGGATTTGATTTGGTTTACAACTTGAAAGGCAAATGATAGCTTTAGCTGCAGTCCAAAGCTAATTAACAGCTCTCTCTATCAACCAAATTTAAATTAATATATATTCCCAAATTATGGCCCTATTTAGATGAGATGGGAATGAAATTTTCCATCTTTATCAATCTTAGATAGCGAGTCACTATATAAACCAGCTACGCAAATACTGGGATACAACATAAAATCATTCTTTTTATATGATTATAATATTATATTTGCTTAAATTATATTCATATAGTGAAACATTTTTACCTTTAATTCTCACCCAAAATAATAAAAAAAAAAATTGAAACGACAGTACATCAATAACAGTACTGCGCTACAGCATTGAAAGACACAAAAGACTTCGAACTGACTCTTCAACTACCTTACACATTCTTCAAACTGACAGTGTAATAACTTCTGTTATTTTTAAAAAAAAAAAAAACAATTTTTCAACTAACATTATCAATGAAGACCACACTGTAAAGTCTAAGTTACTCAAAGAAGAAAGCCCATCGCCACCACCACTAACTGCAGCGAACTGTATTAAACTAAATAAACCAGCAAAAAGCCATATCTGCAACTCTTCACCTTCAAGAATCTCTGTATTAGGCTTGCTTTTCAGATATAAATGAAAATGGGCTTCTCTTTCTAGCTAAAAAAAAGAAGGTAGATTGATCTTCGATTCTATCTCAAGCTCAACAATGGAGTCAAGAACTGTTCTTGACTATGCTATGTTTCACCTCACCCCGACAAGAACAAGGTTTGTCTGTATCTTTAATCTCTGTCCACGCACCTTTTTCTATGGCTTCCTAAGCATCTAACTCAGCTGCTGTCCGCAAAAAAAACAGGTGCGATCTTGCGATATTTGCTGGTAAGAATTGCGAGACGATAGCGTCGGGCTTGCTCGAGCCATACCTATCGAACCTTCGGTCAGCCAAGGATCAGTTTTCGAAAGGCGGCTATTCGATCAAGCTTAAGCCGGCGGATTCTGATGATGATGGTCCTTCGTGGTTCACTAAGGCCACACTAGAGAGGTTCGTTAGGTTCGTCGAGACGCCCGAAGTACTCGAGAGGTTCGTCACGATCGAGAGGGAGGTCAAGCAGATCGTCGGGTCGATCGAACCGAGCGAACGGGCCAATGGCAGAGATCATTCGAATCCCAAGTAGTAATTTACTTCCCTAGTTTTGTAATTATGCTGCATTTATCTTATTGAAAGCGCGGGATTCTTACGCCTTTTTTTTTTTAAACCGACGGATTAGGGTAAGGCTTCAAAGCGTGTTAGAATCTCGAAAGGCCGTACTAAGGAAGGAGCAGTCGATGGCCTACGCCCGCGCCGTAGTTATGGGGTTCGATACTGACTCAATTTACGATCTCTTATCCTTTGGCGATGCCTTCGGGGCCGTGCGTTTGAGGTATGGGAGTTAGCCTTTCTTACAACTCCGTCCGCTAAGGCTGCGTTTGGTATGCAGAATTCGGTTAGGAAAAAAAAAATGTGTAGAGGTACAATGCTTGAATGGTGAAGTACAATTGTCTGATGCGTTAACTTAGTTTTCTATCGTACACGAATTCCGCATAACAAACGCACCCTTAATGCTTTCGAACTGTAGTTTCCCCATAATTTCACTTTGTTGTTTCCAATATTAGAGAGGCGTGCACGAACCTTATCGAGCTGTGCCACAAGAAAAACGACGATGCGATGTGGACGGACGAGGTTGCCATGATGCAAGAGTCTTACGATAATGGTTCGGAGACTAACCACGGTGAGACGATTCTTCCCATCTCCGATCGTTCTGTTGATCATTTTTTTCGTGATTCTTTTGAGGCTGAGTTTGAGGCGAGGCGATTGTTTTCTTGCAAGGAGCGTACGATGGGCGTGAGGAGCAAGTGCAAGAAAAGACAGATGCGTGGGTTAACAGCCATCCTCACGGTTCGATGTATCGGCAAATCCCGCCTTATCATGGGTACTTATTACATCCTAGGAATGGCGTTTGCCCCGGGAATTTTTGGGATCCGACGTCTGCGCTATACGATGGAGATTCCGAAGAACGTAAGACGTACAAAGGTTCCAAGAAAAAGAACAAATGCGCGCCGAAATATAGCTCGGAGAGTGAAACTGATGACGATGATGATACGAATGAGAAACTTTCCCTGAGAAAAGTTGTCGTTCGCAACGTTAATTATTACAACAATGTGGATGCTTATTTGTCCGATGAAGAAGATGGCGGCGATGGATGTAATGACGATTCGGATTTGATCAGACGGAAGGTAGACGACGATGAAAACGTCGATGAAGGTACTGTTCGACGTGAGGGAGAAAAGGAAGATTCGAATTGGAATATCTTCGAAAATATGCTCATTAAGAGTTCGTCGGAGACAAAAGATCGATCTTCAGCGTTAGAAAGCTTCGACGGAGTTGTTAGAAAGGACGTCGAACGCTACTACGAAGAACTGCCGATCCCTCCGAGAATCGAAGAAGAATGCGTTATCGAATCATCGGACGTCGTTAACTGTCGGAAAGAAGGCGATTTGTTCGTCGGTTATTACAAACCTGAAATTCCCGAGGAAATAGATCGAGAAGACGTTTGGCGAAGCTCTCGCCGTCGAGGCAACGTCGATGAACCCGAGGATCTTCGCATGATGGTTCGACGCGATTCTGCCGCTCCTCCCGAGCAAGCGGTTCGATCTTGGAATCCCGAAATGGACCGTGTGGGGCCCGCGGACGGTAAATCCCCGTTCGAAACAGTTCGAATCCCTAACAAGACGGACGAAGATAATATGAGCGGCAAGAGACGACCTAGTACGAAAACTGCGAGGAAAACCAACTCAAAAACGAAGAGCAATGTCAGCAGAAAAGTAAAGAGCGAAGCCGACAAGGTAATTATCATTCGTAACTTTTCGATTTTTTCACGCATTATCCATTCGATCTTATGTTGTATTGATTCAAGGAGGAGGAGAAGAGGAAGAAGCTCGAAGAACTGAAGACTCAGCGTCAGAAGAGAATCGCCGAAAGAACGGCCGCCTCGGAAACATCGAAGAAGCAGCCGAATCAGAGGGCGATGACCAAGAAAAACGCCGTCGTTGCGAAGAAAACCGAGAAGATCGCTGAAACACTCAAGGGCCCGACTGATGATATCAAGAAGCCAATTATTATGAGCAAGTCCACCATCAATCGCCTCTCAACTGCTCGGACATCATCGACCAAATCAAGACTGCCTGTCCGAAACGAAAAGGCTGCCCCGAAGAAAAGCAGTGTATCGAAAGCTTCATCGCCAAAGACTGTAAAGGTTAATAACACTCCTTCGCTTAAGAGAACTGCGACAACCTCCGTTTCGAACAAGTCCAAGGCAAGATCAGACTACGAAGAAGTAACTACAGCTGTAATACCGAAAAATGGCGGTGGTAACGAAGATTTTGAGGATGTTAAGGTATTACACACTGTCATTTCAGTTGAGAAGACGGCGGCGCCGGAAGGATCAACCGACGATCACTGCAAAGGGATAGGAGAAGAACCATGCAAGGGTGAGGCTGAAGATCGTGCCATGACGACATTCGGCGGTAAGAACGGCGATGGTCAGAAGAAGAAGCTGAGGTTTTCGCCGGAAGTAACGGTGGTGTGTATACTATCAACTCCGCCGGATAATACGGTTGTAGAATCGAACGGAGAAGCTGATCGTTCGAGGAAGAAGTGGAGCTTTCGTGGCGGCGATGGATCTGCGAAAGCCCCGACGGGGTTTAGAAAGCTTCTGTTCTTTGGCCGTAACTCTTGAATTTTTTTATTTTTTATTATTTTTACTATTGCATGAGTTTTTTTTTTCACTTGAATCTTTGCAAGAAAACAGTGATTATAATCGTTGTATAACATGCCGCTTGATTGATGATGTTTTCTCGCCAATGAGGCCTTAAGGAGGAGGCCAGAAGAATTTGTGGGTTAGATCGTGGGATCGAATTCCTCCTCCCACAATTTTTTGAGTAGTCCCCATGGAATTTATTTCTCATGACTATCGTTGTCATGTGGGTTCGGAACGTTTTTATCTGACCCCGAGGATTAGTCCCACTACTGGAGTGTGTGGTGCAATTAAGCCTCCGTCAGTTCTGGATGGCACAAAGCTCACGCCGGTATTTAGCAGGGATTAGTCCCACCACTAGAGTGTGTGGCACAATTAAGTCTCTGTGGAGTGTGTGGCGCAATTAATCCTCCGTCAGTTCTGAATGGCACAAAGCACACGCCGGTATTTAGCGGGGATTAGTCTCACCACTAGAGTGTGTGGCACAATTAAGTCTCTGCCAGATCTGTGTGGCGCAAAGTCCACATCGGTATTTAGGGGTTAGCCCATAGGCAGATCGAATGGGGATACCTCGTGATCGAAAAAAGAAAAGAAAAGATTGATGATGTTTACTTTTGTAGTTGTTTGCTTAAAAAGTGTTCTAAGTTTGCATTTCGCTTGTACCAACAACGTTTTCATCGATTGCGGATTAAACAAGGGGAACTATGTTTTCTTGAAATATTAATAGATGCTTTGGCTTTATAATGTTTTATTTAAGACATGATGATCGATGAAGAAGTATCTTAATAGAGGTCGTTTGGAATCAATTTCCACGTGGTATGTTCGAAACTAAATATCTCATTATTTTTCATCTTATTTCGTCGTACATTCCCATTTAATAAGATTATATGGAGAGTATTAATTTTTAATTTTATATATTTTTATTTATAATAAGAAGTTATTTCAATACAATGCTATTAAATTCCGTCTTAATATAATTTTATGCTAGCTTCGAACAACATTCGGTTTCCAGCGGGACTAACCCTTGCGGCACATATGTTCCTTCCTAAGCCCACGCAAACAACAATAGCAAAATGTTCAAGTAGAATCTAACCTAGTAGACTATAATTTTTCTTTTTTTTTTTAAATAAAATAAAATAAAATGTAACATTGCTCAAAAAGTACATTTACGAGATTGTGCTTTTTATTATTATATAGACCACATATATATTATCTCGAGCATTGCAAAAGATAATTGGGGTCAACGATATGACTTTGCTTCTTATGCTTTTTGATAAAAAGGTGTTAGTCAACCACAAGCCAATATTAGATTTATGATTGATGTGTTGTTACAAACGTGCCTTACATTGGAGATTTGCTCTAGCTTTTAGTATCTTATAATATAGGTCGTATAATTATTACATAGAGCTAAACTAATTTTATTATTATTATTATTATTTTAGATTTGTTTTTATTTTCATTTGGCATAACTTTTAAGTTCTAGGGCCTATTCGAATGACTCTTTAAAATTTGGGGTGCATTTAGGACATGTTGTAGTAAGGCCACTTTAAACATACGTAGTATAACACAATTGCAATATATATATATATATATTTAAGCTACTGTAGCTTTGCTTTGATATATGAACTACCTTTTATTTGGGGACTAACGAGTAATTCAATTTTAAATAATTATCAATTGAAATTATTTTCTTATTTTCATGACCTTTACTTTATGGATAAGAGACAACACAGTTACATGTTTGCCTCGCTAAAGAAACTATTAGTACATCGGATAAGACCCTCAATGCCCGGGCAAAAGAAACTCATGCCTATGTAGTAGAAAGTTTTCCATTAAATTAATTAATTTACTTATATTGGTTTTTCTTTTATGAGAGGAAGCATCCCTGCAAGGCTATCATAATCTCCATGCTCTAATTAAGTTCAATTTGAAGCGAATTTGAACTTCATTGTTAAAAATGATACGATTCTGTCAGGAGATATCCCCACAGAATGCCACAGTGGTCCTCATACTTCGATTAAGTTCGATCTGAAGAAAATCTGAACATTACGGTCGACTACGGAGCGACTCTGATCAACGTAGTCCTCACACTTCGAAATAAATTAAGTCTGGAGCGAATTTGAACCTCATTATCGACTATGACAGTTTCCAACTAGACTTGAGAATTATTTATATTAAATTAAATTCCATTAAATTCACCATTTACTTTATCCAACCCATTGAGTAATTTTATCGTTATGGAATTTATTGCAATGGACATAAAAAAAAAAAAGGAAAAAAATGATGAAGGATAGTAGTTATGTTAATTTCCAAGTGAATAGTGTATAGTTGAGACTAAAAAGATAGTATGGGGACCTCTACTACACAAGTGGACCACATTATAAATGCATAAATATCAAACTATACAATTAATATTTATATACAAATATCAAACCATACAATTAATATTTAATCCAATAATCTAAAAAAATATAAAATAAAATCAGCGTCGTCAATTCATGAGCCGTTAAAACAATTAAATAAATGAAAATATTGCATTTAAACAACTTTCTATCTTCCCTCGTCATGGAATTAATTAACGTCACATTCGTCTGCTTTGCTTTGCTTCGCTTCTCTCTTCACTTCTCTGAAGACGCCACACACTAATCTCTCTCTCTCTCTCTCTCTCTCTCTCTATCTCTCTCTCTCGCCGCTGTTCATCGGATCTTGAAGTCCACAGTTAAACCTCCCCACAGCACAGTTCACAAAATCGCTGATCCCTCTTTTCCCGACAAGAATACATCATCGACGCCGACAGCATCAAAGGCAAAAAGAGTTTTGTTTCTCTACTTCAGTGTCGGTTCTAGGGTCACGAGCCGACCCATGGATCGGCATTGAATACCATATTGAAAAGGACTAATCTTTAGGGCTTATGGAACGGCGATGACGATGAGCGAGGAAGGGGAAGAGAATGACGACGTCGAGTGCTTCCACGACTCGCTCGATCGGATTTTATCTTCTTCCAACACGTCGTGCTCGTGTTCCCCCAACGCAGGATCTGAATCGGAAGATGATTCGAGCCCTAATTTTGACTGTGACCTGCCGATTCCCCCGAAATTCCCGGTTGGGGTTGCGAGAAACTACGACGTTTGGATCTCGGGGCCGTCGTCAGTTCAAGAGCGTCGAGTGAAGCTGCTGCGGCAGATGGGTCTCGCTTGTGACCCGACCCTGTTGAGAGGCAGGGCGTCGTGCTTCTTGGCGAATGATAATTGTGAGATAGGGGGATTGTGTGGAGTTTCTGGCGACTGTGGTATGAGATGGTTCGGGAGAATGTGGTGATCGTGTGGAGCTTAGGATTTCACCTAGTAAACCTCCAAGAGGGAAGAGCAGGGTGGAATTTAGTCGGGAAAATGGGCTTCACCGCGAGAGCTTGGTGGTTAATGATGAGGATGTGGTTAGTGGTGAAGTGTGTATGATTAAAAATCTTGATAGTGGAAAAGAGTTTGTGGTTGATGAGGTAAGAGAGGATGGGATGTGGGAGAAGATTAAGGAGGTTGAGACTGGACGTCAGCTCACGATGGAGGAGTTCTCATCGGAGATGTGCGTTGGTACTTCTCCCATCGTGCAAGAGCTTATGAGAAGGCAGAATTTCGAGGATGGGAACAAGGAATGTTTGGATTCGGGTGCTGATGGTAGTGGATCAAAGACAAAAAGGAGGGGGAGTTGGTTGCGGAGTATAAAAAATGTGGCGAGTTCGGTTACTGGGAACAAGGAGAGACGGAGTAGCGATGAGCGGGATACGTCTTCGGATAAGGGCGGGAGGAGGTCAAGCTCTGCGACAGATGATAGTCAGGACGTTTCGTTTCATGGGCCAGAGAGGGTTAGGGTTAAGCAGTACGGAAAATCAGTTAAGGATCTCACGGCATTGTATAAGAGCCAGGAAATACAGGCACATAGTGGATCGATTTGGGCTATTAAGTTCAGCTTGGATGGAAAGTATCTGGCCAGTGCTGGTGAGGATTGTGTGATCCATGTGTGGCAGGTTGTGGAAACTGAAAGGAAGGGAGACCTGTGTTTCGACAAATCAGAAGATGGGAATTTCAATCTTCCGTTTCTGACGAATGGATCGCCAGAGCCCTCGTCATTTTCACCGAAATTGAATGGCCAATCAGAGAAGAAGAGGAGAGGAAGGTCTTCTGTAAGTAGGAAGTCTGTCAGTTTTGAACAGATTTTCGTGCCTGAGACGGTATTTGCCCTTTCAGAGAAACCTGTATATTCATTTCAAGGACACTTGAACGATGTTTTGGATCTCTCATGGTCCAAGTCACAGGTTAGTTAACATTTTTTTCATACTCCTTTATGCATGCATGGCATCCTACTGTTATCACCTGAATTTCTGGAGGGTTCTGTAAATCTTGTATTTCCCATTAGTGGAAATTATTTAGACCTGATGGTTCTCCAATTCTCCATCTTCTATAAATTACCAAATGGACTTTGTTTTATCTATGTATGGTAGCCTGTTACGATCTAGGCGAGTCTCAATGAAAATGGCCCTTCCAAATTTATATAAAATGGCCTTCCATTTTGGTCTCTTACTCTCTTTTTAACAATATCTGTAGGATGGGCTTCTGATTACTTGCTCTCCGAATTTCGACTGATCATTTAAGAACATTGCATCTTTTTTGTACATAAGATGCTATCTCGTTGTGTAAAAGATGTATTGTACTGGCTAAGAGCAGTTGGAATATGCTCACTTGCTGTTATAGAGTTTCTTTTGGACTTAGAGTAGATGAATTCAAGAACTTATTTCCATAAAGTCTTCATATTACTGTATGTCACAATTTAATGTGGAGTTATTTCATTTTATACGGCCCATTTATTTTGTCATTGCGCAATGTTAGTTTCTTTTAGTTTTAGTTTGACCGCGAATATTCGCTGACGTATCTGTCTTTATCAGCAACTGCTGTCGTCATCAATGGACAAAACAGTTCGTCTCTGGGATCTTTCTAGCAAATCTTGCCTAAGAATCTTCTCACACAGCGACTACGGTAATTGCGTGTATTCTCTACCATTCCATTTTCAGTATTCCTTTTCTAGAATTTATGTCGACAATTGCCCTTAGGAGTGCCTGGTGTGTAACTTAATGGTTAGGATTTTTTTCAAATGCCAGATGTAGGTAATGCATGATGGTAATGAGAAAAATATGTTCTAAAAAATATTTTTATGATGACCAATTTCGCATCAATTGAACTACACGGCAGTAGATCTATTTTAGCACAGTGGAAAATTTATCGCTACACTACGATGAATTTGTCGGTGGGGTGGTAAAGGATGGCCAGGGCTTTCATGTGACACTAATAGTTCGAGTTGAGGATTGTCGAGTTCAAGGCTATTATTGTGGGCTTCATAATAACTCAAATTAATAATGAAGATCTGTTGGGAAGAGGCATGGAGTGACTGACGAAGACGACACTGAAATGCCACTTTGAACTTAAGTCAGAGGTTTTATCTTGGGCTCATCTTATTTGAACGATGAAGATGGAAGTGCAGATAGTAGAGGATTAAGAAGTTTTGGGTGCATGAATGATATCAAATTCATCGACAAATTTATGGGAAAATGTGAAGCTTATCTTATGCGGTTGAGATTCTTAGTAATTTGTCTTCTAATAAGCATTCGAGAGTTTTAAGATGCTTTATTTGTCCAATTTAGTTGGATTTGGTGGTATTTAAATGCTTCGACATATCATAATGCACGTTTAAAAGGTTTACTTTATTGTTTCTCTTGGACCAACGTGTCCTAATCCCTTCAAATCTTCTTGCTTGTCGATATCCCCTCATCGATTAAGGCGCTGCTTTCCCCATGTCAGTGACCTGCATCCAGTTTAACCCGGTGGATGACAGATACTTCATCAGTGGATCGTTAGATGCTAAAGTCCGCATATGGAGCATACCCGACCACCAAGTGGTTGATTGGAGTGATTTGCATGAAATGGTCACTGCCGCTTGCTATACACCTGATGGACAGGTTAGCCATTAATGTATTTTGTATAGCCAACGGTTTTGTTAGTTAACGTCGAGAACAAATTCCCCAAATCTGCAATGCCCTGATTTGCTCTCAAAAGATACGTTTGTTCTTTGTTCTTGATGCCAGGGGGCGCTCGTTGGTTCATACAAGGGGAGCTGTCGTTTGTACAACACGTCAGGTACGAAGACCATTGTCCTAATATGGAATATAACGCTTACTTTGTTCGACGAATTTGTCATTTAGGCATTCGATTCGTTATTTCCAGAAAACAAATTGCAGCCGAAAAGTCAGATCAACCTTCAGAATAAGAAGAAGAAATCTCATCAAAAGAAAATAACGGGTTTCCAGGTAACCTTTTGTTTTTGTTATTTTTTTTTTTTTCGCTCAAGCAATCCTAATAGTTCTGATCTACCCGCCCCCCCTTATGCCATGCCACTGCAATTCACTTGATGTGTAGTTTTTCTTGCTTGAATTTGCTCAGTTTTCTCCTGGGAGTGCAACGGAAGTGCTTGTCACATCTGCTGATTCCCGCGTTCGGGTCGTAGATGGTGGTGAACTTGTCCATAAGTTCAAAGGTATAGACATATTGAACAACAAGTGAATAAAAAAAAAAAAAAAGACCTCCATTCTTGTCTGTCTCTGCTTAATTCTTGCTTCAGGCTGATTTAGATAAATGCCAATCAGTAAATTTCTAAAATGAATGTCAGGCCTTCACAACACACGCAGCCAAATCTCAGCCTCTCTCACTTCCAACGGGAAATACGTAATATCCGCCAGCGAAGATTCATACGTATACATATGGAGGCAGGAAAACGAATCCCGACAGAACAGGAACAAAAGCATCACCGTAACACGGTCCTACGAATTCTTTCACTGCCAAGACGTTTCTGTGGCGATTCCTTGGCCAGGCAACTCACTTGGGGCTGTTCGAGATTCTCGTCCTGGCGGACAGCGTCAGAACGGTTCCATCGATCACTTTGAGGATGTCTTGAGTGCCTTTCATCCCACCACGCCGATCGAAGATTCTAATGGCAGCGGTTGCAGCAACAGCCCGTTGAATGGCACCCTTTCCACCGCAAGCAATGGCTATCTTTTCGACAGAATCTCAGTGACATGGCCCGAGGAGAAGCTCATTTCGGCCGTTAAGAATCGAAGCCCTCGTGCAAGTGTTGACGCTTCGAACGGGCTGTTACAGAACAGCCCGGGTTGGGGGATGGTCATTGTGGCTGCCGGGCTGAGAGGAGAGATCAGAACTTTCCAGAACTTCGGGCTGCCGACTGGGATATAGAAGGGACCGCGGGCTCAGCCATTTGGTCGAGGTTCTGAGTCGGGGCTTGGCTTGGCTTGGCTTGGCATGGCATATATTTGTACAGATACTCGAAAAGGTGGTAATAACTAGTGAGAACTCTTCGTCTAGCATTGTTAATTAAAGAAAGAAAAAATATTAGTGAAAAAGATTCGCGGGGAAAAAAATGATAAGAGAATTTACTACAGTGCTAAGGGTATTATTAGATACCGATTTATATTCTGTAATCGGTAATTGTAGTGTTAATATAATTTATCAATTCATTCAATTATCTTAAAATTACTATACTCTCTTAATTTTTATTTATTTTAATTTGAATAATTATCATTTTACCCTTAAAGTAATATACAATTAAATTACTAAACAATTAAATTTTAAATTAAGCTAATATACAATTAAATTTTAAATTATAATTCGATCCAGACATAATTTAGTGTGGGGTTCGTGCGAGATTCCCGCTGAAATTGACGTTAATCACGATAGAAGGATTAAATTGGTTCAAAATCGACAACGTCGGGGACTAAATTAATTCAGGCGAAACACTGATAACTAAATTGATTCACATAGTAAACATTGCGAACTATTTTGGAGTTTATCCATACTCTAATTGTAATTTTGGCCACTTGGGCCTATCTAAGATTCAATTCAAGAATGAACTCAAAAGCGTATCTAAGATCATCAAGTACAACAATCAAACAGTTACGATACATTGTTGAATTGAGGTTTCATCCTAAATCAATTATCTTTTGATTTATATATTAAATCAAACCAACAATTAATATTATTACAGCAGAAGGGTTCTGAATGAATAATCCCCATCCATATTTTACCAGTCCAAGGTTAAATCTACAGAACCCATTGCTGCAGAAAGAACACCAAGGTTTTATTTCAAAGTATAATGTACAAAGTTTCGACCTTTTTAAGAATGTCACAGCTAAAAGAACACACAAGAAGAAAAAAAACGAAGGCCCTCCCTCCCCTAATCATACTTCTCCCTCCACGAGCAAACAAGAAAGAAAACCCAAGAAAGTCCAAGAACTACATCTCCAAGGACAAACCTCACCCAATCTTGTCCAAGAACTTCGATCTTCCTCTCGAAGTAAACCCTCCAAACCGCCATTGAAACGTGAAGAAGCACACAGCCCCTAGCGAAGAAGCCATGGAAATCTCTGTCCTTCACAAAGGCAGCCATGAACAAGAGAAGCCCGATGGCAAACAATAGCAGGCCCGAGAAGGAGTCCGAGGTTCGAATCAGCAGCTGGTCGTGGGGCGTCGATCCTATCAGCTTGCTGGCAAGATCCTTGCCATGGCTGAAGGCGAAGACTTCATCGCTGTAGAACATCATTAGGGCTCCACAAGATGAGGCGACCAAAGAATGGAGCATACAGATGGTGAAGAATCCTGGGGACTCCATTGGTTGATCACTTAGCCTAACACTAACTCTAAGTTATAAAAAAACACAGCCAAGATTCAACCCTTTTTCAGTTATTGAGACAGAGCCCACCTCAAATCCGAGGTTCTTTCGTTGAGTACGTAGGATTCAAGCAGCATTACAACGTTTGGACCCCTTTCAAACGTCCCTACAAACCCCTACACTGAGAAAAGGGCCAATCCCTTTGAATTGAAAAAAAACGCCAACAAAGCGGCAAACTTGGCTTTTGTTGAAGCGAACGGTGATTTCAATGAAGGGTTTACTTATAGATCCAAGAAAGGTTTTTTTTTAGGAAAAAAAAAAGATAGAATTAGGAGCAAAACAGGGAAAGATTGCTATGGGTTAGGCTGTTCTTTTACCTTTTTTGATTATACTATTAAGGTGAGATCCTTCTTTTTTATTAATAATTTAATTCACTTATAATTTGATGCGGAAAATTTTATCATACTATATTTTTGATATTTATTGTTCAATGTATTGACGAATCTTGATACTGCGACCCATTTTTATTTAATTTAATCCTAAAATGGGAAAGTATTTTTAATTACATTTTTAATATAATATACAGCTGGCTATTACCTCCTTATACTACTTTTTTTTTTTAATAATGCATTATTTTCAAGACGATATTTTTTTAATATAATATAGGAGGGCATGGCATGAATTAAATCAGCTTATCACTTATAAATACTATTTTTTTTTTTAATAATTGCATTTACTTTCACTCTACATTCATTTATTCGAATACTGTTTTGACATAGTTTAAACTTTTCGAAGTGATATTCATTTACACAGAACACATACAATAAATGGCTTGTTCTAATTATCATTATAAAATCCTAGTTTCTGCCAAATTCCCAATAGATGAATTATTTTACTAAACTTATATGGTCCTCGCAAATTTTTTATTTAATGATCTATAAGAAATTTCATTGGTATTGAATATAAACATTACAATTATTATTACCAAAACTTCATTTTTGTTCATACATCTCCTTCAACAAGATTATTCTTGGCAGTTGAATCTTCAGACAGCTCTATCCTCGTCCACTTTGTGAACTTCGATAGCAGTAAGAGAGCAATCATCTGAACACTCAGTCCACAGATCAACCCAATCCATAAACCCTATCACCAAAACACATTTCATTACATCAATAACAACTTAAAAAAAAATATCCTTAAAAAAAAAGTCGGGTCGAATCATAAGATTCGATTACCTTCGCATGCAGCCCGAACTTGAACCCGAGCAGATAAGAGATGGGCATGCCGACGCAGTAATACGTTCCCATGTTTATGAACACGGCCAAGTGCTGCCAGCCACATCCACGAGCCACGCCCGATAAGATCCCTTGTACGAAGTCGCACATGATGGACCCGACGAGGAAAGGGGTCATCGTAGCGTAGGCGCTGATAATAACCGGGCTGTCGCTGAAGAAGCCGGCCCAGACGTTATGCCCGAAGGCTAGGCCCGACACTGCGCACAGGGCGGCTAGCACGGTCAGCTTGAGGGTCACGGTCATGGCTCGCCTGGCTCGATCGGGGTTGCCGGCTCCTAGCTCGTTCGACACCCTCGTGCTGCGCCAAGAGAACAAATGTGTGTTTATTCATTTGCATTTGTTGGGAAAAGAAGGTATAATGGCTTTGCTTTTTATTACCTAGCTGCTGCGCTTAGGCCGTAGGCGATCATGTAGAAGATGGCTTCTGTGTTAACGCTGTGTAGTAGTAGTTTAGGGTTAAGTATGGAACTCAAACTATGTCTGAAACTCAAACGGCTAGAAAGAAAAACCTTACCACATGGCGACGAGCGAGGTTGTAACCTCGGAGTTAGGCATGAGGCCGCCGAGCAAGACGAGAATCTCGAAAGCCCAATACTCCATGCTGATCGAATTTTCCAAGAAACGAAAGAAATCGATCAAACGAATGTCATATAAAAACCTTGTAAGAAAGGAGAACTAATCAAGGGTTTTTATTAAGAGCATAAACTCCTCATACCACACCATAGCAGCAGAAGGCAAGGCCAGCTTAAAGTTCGTCAGGAGGTAACTCAGAGATTCCGCGCTAAAGCCCGTCCAAGTCTCTTCGAAGCTCTTCGACTTGACGACGTACAAGCCCAGCATTACGACAGAAATCCAAAGGGAGATCGAGGCGGCCAGCGGGGCACCGACGTACCCCAGCCCGGCCCAGTGGACCAAACCGTAGGCAATCCCGACGTGGAGGACGAGCGGGACGATAGAGCAGATCATCAAGGGGACGACGACGCACTGCGTCTGAAGAAACCTTAAGATGTTCTGTAAGAAACCGTATGCGAATAGCCCCGGGATGAGGTATCTCAGGTATAGGCCGGCTTCTCTTGCGATGGCTGGTTCTTGGCGGAGTAACGTCAGGACGGCGTCGGAGAAGTACCATAGAATGGAGACGACGATGGCGAAGGCGAGGGTGATGATGCATGACGCTTGGAGGTATATTCCTAGCGATCGGTAGAGCTTCGCGCCGTAGCCTTGTCCGCATAGTGTTTCGAGTGCTCCGCTTAAGCCCACCTTAGGGGGGGAAAAAAAATAGAAAAGAAAGCTTTTTTATGCTATGGAAGTTCTTGAAGTAAAAATGGGATGTTCTTACATGGTTAGATAATCAAATGTAAATGCAAGGGTAGGGGCAAAATTATAATTCTAGGTCACTAAGTATGCTTGTTTTCGTTTTTGGGTCACTATGTTTGATAATTGCAAAAGTAGGTTACTAACTTTGTATGTCAAAACAATTTTGGGTTATGTTTTCAATTCTGGGTCTCTAGGTATATATTTTTCGATTTTGGACCACTAAGTATTAATTTTTGAATTTTGGGTCACTAATTTGGCTTATTAAAAATTGACCCAAAATTGAAAAATTGATACTTAGTAACCAAAAATCGAAAAATATATACTTAGTGACCCAAAATTGAAAACATAACCCAAAATTGTTTTGACATACAAAGTTAGTGACATATTTTTGCAATTATCAAACATAGTGACCCAAAAACGAAAACATGTATACTTAGTAACCCAATTTCATAATTTTGTCAAGTGAAGGGCTGCTTGCATTGGAATTTTTAGGGAAATGACCTCTTTCAAAATGAGATTTAAAAATAATAAACGCCAAACGTAACGTATAAAGACTTGTACCTTAATAAATTGTTCACTAAAAAATGGGTGAACAAGGCTATTCTTTAAAACTTTATTTTTGGTCAAAAACGCTATTTTTATTTATTTTTTAAATACCCTTTTGCATCAAAAAGTCAAAAGAAACAAGTTCCTTCAACACTTTCAATCATTACAGCTCTGAACTAATCAACCAAAGTGGAGAAAAACCACACTCCACTTGCTCCTGATTAATAAATTAAATTAAAAAAAATCTCTACTTTTACCATATTCATCTAATTTATATTTCTTTAACTATGCGAAGATCTTTCCTAGAATCACCTCATGGTAATAGAACAAGCAAAGCAATAGATCTGAGGGTGTTAATATTAAGAGTCTAAGATCAGACAAAAAGGGCTTAACTTAAACAGCCATTATTACCATGAGAGCAAAGCCAGACACAGCAGCCCAAGAATTGGCAAGATTAGAGCCGGCGAGCTGAAGCTCGCCGAGGTGGCCGGCGAACATGACGGAGACGAGCGGTATGAAGTAGTAAGAAACGTTCGTCAGAATCATGGGAAAAGCAAACAAGATCTGCTCCTTCGCCTCGTCCACGTCGATGACCTTGCTCAGCCGCCGTCGGCCCTTATTACGATGGCCTTTCTTCTCCAGCAGCGGCGCCTCGTGGGCATCGCCTCCATCGCCGCCGGCGGTCCTCATCGCGATAGTCCAAGCGTTCTATGTCTGTGTAATGATGCGTATGTGCATGTATTTATGACTGACTATAAAGGCGAAGAAAGAGTAGAAAAAATATATGTGGATGTTAGGTGAAAGACGTAAGCCAAGAGTTGGAAATCTTTCTACAAGTGCTTTGGGGGGTTTTCTGTAGATGAACTTAGGGGCTTGGGGCAGAAAGCAACAAGGCAGGCTGAGTACTATGTTAAGGCCTAGTTTGGCATGTCGTAATCTGTCGTTAAGGATATAATTGCACTAATAGGTCTTGTACTATAACTTTATTACTTTTTAGACCCTATCTTTCCTAAAAAGGTCCATTTTGGTCCGAAGAATGTGTTTTAAAGTTGGTTTCAATGTCTGGATTATGATTAGCTTTATTTATTCTGTAGAAAACTAACAACCAAAAGAGCCAGAAAGTTGTATTTAAACTGCTATTTATATTTGTACCTCTTTCATTGAATGGATATTACGTCCATATATGAATTAAACTTTAAAGGGGTTACTTTATGTCTTTTTTATTTTGTTAATTTTGATTGTATATACATTATGTTATAACCAACAATACAAAAAGATAAATTTACACAAAAATGTATTTCAACCCATTTTTATTCACATATTAACTCTTTTCTGCACTAAAAACAAAATTGAATACATATTCCTACAGTCCTAAATTTTTAAATCTAAATCCAATATTATAATTACTAAAAATTCAATATCTAATATTAATTAATATAACATATAAATACAATTTAAATTTATGAACTAATATAAAATAACATGCATA
Source organism: Lindernia subracemosa (assembly GCA_028392965.1). NCBI lineage: Eukaryota > Viridiplantae > Streptophyta > Magnoliopsida > Lamiales > Linderniaceae > Vandellia > Vandellia subracemosa. The sequence continues at coordinate 713,174 of JAQPCC010000032.1, forward strand.
TGTTTAGTTTTATTATAATAATATAAAATATTTTTAAAAATTAAAATAATTTTTAAAATTAAAAAGAAAAAGTAAAAAATAAAAATAACAATTATGACTCTATTTTTATGCTGATAAATAGTATTATCGTAAAAAAAAAATAGAGTAACATTCTTCATCAATCCAAAAAATAATAAGTTTCATTGGAACAACAATACACCGTTGTCACAAAAATAGAGTATTTAACGTGATATAAAAACGCCTAAATTTTTAGTGAAAGTGATTTGTTTTAAAAAAAAAACAAAGGTCTAAATTTTAAATAAACAATAATGCGTGGCTGTAAGTGTAATGGGCCATTTAAAAAAACCGAGGTAATAGTTGTCAGACAGTAGATAAGTCGTAATTCCCTAACTACAACAACACAACTCAACTCAACTCAACTCAACTACCCCTCAAATCCAACTACCAAAAAGTTTGCACATGTATGAATTGAATCGCTTTGAAGTACACACAAGGACACACTGTAGTTGGTATATTATATATCAGTCCCTAATTAAAAAGCGATCTACGATTCAATCCCTGAAAAAGTAATTATTTTTTTATTAAGAGAAAAATAGAAAAGAAAAAAACTGTTTTTGGATTCAAAGGAGGAGTTGGGTGAGCGAGTGCGAGCCCAATATGATTTTTTTTATTGAATTTTTACAGGGAAAAAACATAAGATGGTCTCAATATTTACTATGTGGACCAATTTAATTTTTGGAGTTATCGATTTGGACTGATTAGGTCATTCCGTCATGAACGTCAATTTAAGCGGAAATTTCGGACACGTCTCACACTAAATCATGTCTGGATCGAATTTTGAAATACTTGCATGATTTCGGAGTTCGCATTGTTTTCTTTTCAAACGTCAATGAAGTTCGACGAAGCAGACGATATAGAGCCCGCGTTCGAATTTTGAAGGAGAAATTTTTAGTTGCATGCCCTAATAAGTGATCATTTCAAATTTATCGATTCAGACATGATCTATCTGAGACGCACATAATATTTCTGTTAAAATTGATGTTTATCATGAAGAAATGATAAAACTGGTTCAAAATCGAAAACATTGTCGACTAAATTAGTTAAGGTGAAATATCAAGAATTAAATTGATCCAAGTGATAAAATATCCCCATTTTTTTTTATCTGAATCCAAAGTGTAAAAGTAGTTAACAGATGTCGCGTTTTTAGACATATAACATGCCACGTGTATCATCGAAGGTCTCCTCTTTCGACACATACCAAAGAATCCCACCATGCAAAAAGCATCCACAGCTCGAGCCTTCAGACTATTCTTGCAACATGTTTTCGAGGAAGAAAATCGTTCTACAATTTGGAAATTATCACTCTCTTCTTAAAGCCATCTCTCAGTCCCACCGCAGCAGGCGCGCCGCGGTCGCAAGTCTCAACTCTCTATCCGACCAAGAAAAGGTAATCGATCGATCCCTCCTTCGCCCGCTGGAACTTCTTACAGCAACTTTACTCTTTTTTTTTTTCTGTATTTTTTATACCCTGAAAGACGGCGAGGGGACGAGAAAAGCACTCGGCGACGAGGAGGAAGAGCGACGACAACATGGTAGACTTGGCAAGGGACATGGGCGGTTCTGCGGCGGAGATAGCCAAGACAGGGATGGTCGGAGCGATGGAGGCGGGCCTGATGGTGGGACAAATGGCCAAGCAGACGATGGATGGCATGTGGGATCTCACCAAGAAGACCGTCGAGACTGTCAGAGATTCCATATCTGATCCTCCTCCTCATCATCATCAACAACATCATCGTTCTTCTGATGATGTTAAGACATCATCAGCAGATGATTCCGGCAAGAGGAAGAACGTTGATAAGGTATTCGTGGATCATGGTGGTAAGAAGAACCTTGCAAAGGATGATGAGAGTAAAGTGGATAAGCATGTGGATTTCATCTGAGAATAAAAAAGAAGGGTTTGACTTTGATATCATATAACAACTTGTTTTTCTAAGTCTTGATGTTATGTTATTTGATAATATTAGTATTATCTTCTTCTTTTTTCATACACTAATCTAAAATCTTAGGGGATTTTATTTAATTACTATAGATGATTCTACCTCAATAAATTGCCAAATTAATTTTAATTAGCTCCATGGGAATTAGGGGTGTTCAAAATTCGGATAAAACCGAAAAAATCGGCCGAACCGAGATTTTCGGTTTTTTCGGTTCGGTTAATTCGGTTTTTCGGCCGGTTTTGGTTTTGTATTTAGAAAATTTCGGTTTTTTGGTTCGGTTTTCAGATTTCAGAAAAAATAACCGAAATAATCGAAAAATCGAAATATATTTAATTATATATAATTTATATTAGACAAGTTTAAAATATTGTAGTTTATGAAAGTGATTAATAGTTATAGTGATAATAAAGTCCAACAAAATAATTATATTTTTCATAAAAAATAATTAAAAGTACAATGTTTATTTAATAACGCACTATGTTATAATATTTAATTCATATATATATATATAGATGTTATAAAAGGTATACACGAATTACGCACATATGAGTAATACAATTATCATATCAATATTATTTAATTCATATATATATATATATATAATGCAATTATAATATATATATAAGAGTTATTTAATTCATATATATATATATGTAATGCAATTATAATATATATATATATATATTATAAGAGTTAATTCATATATATATGTATATATAATATATACACACATATGAATTAAAACCTTTAACGGTTAATCAAAAAATCGAACCGAAAAAAACCGAACCGAAGTGTATAAAATCGAACCGAACCAAATTAAAATGGTTCGGATATCGGATTAGGCATCTGTAAAATCGAAAACCGAAAAACCGAACCGAAATTTGAAAAAACCGGACCGAACCGTCCAATGAACACCCCTAATATTGGGAATCATCAATGTGAGAGAAGAGAGTCCTAATAATTCCACGTCACATGACGTCATAACAAAATAAATTGAGAAATGGAAGAAGGCCTTGAACGTAAATGGGTCGGTCCAGTTAGGCCCACATTGTAATGCAAGTTTAAGCCCAATAATAGGCCCATATGGTGAAAGTATCCAATGTTTTTTAATTGGTGAAAAGAAAGTAGTTTCCATCTGTACAATGTGCAGAGTGTGAAAAACAGAGGCAGTTGTCTTCTTCGATCCTTTTTCATCACTCTGCCAAATAACACAGAGGAAGGGAAAGGATTGCATGCATTTTTTGTTTGATTGCGAAGAGTATGCAATTCGAAGGATCTCTAGTATAAGGGCTTATGGTCACTAATTCTTGCATTTTTGCTGGAAGTTGTAAATTTTGAATTGGCTTTTATCTGAAGCGCACATTGGTAAAGGTTAGGTTCTTGCGTATTTGGATTTTATTGGAAGGGCAAGTATTATGCCTGTCATTGAAGTCGATTTTGGAGTGTTTGTTTAGCAATCTTGCTGTTCATAGATTAATTGCGTTAGAAGAATCCGATGAAATTTGTTGGTCTGTCAATTTACCATTGCCACTTTACCTACCTAAGCTCATGAGGTCGTATTATAAAATTAGATTTTTTTTCGATCAGTTTTGATCGTTTTTAAGCTTTGGAATATCTTTTGCAGGACATTGGGACTTTTACTGGATATGGGACTTGCAGGGAAATGTTTAAAGGGGAAATTCAGTTGGCCAATGTTTTGGGTTTTGCTGAATTGATCACATTTTAAGTGGCTATTGACTGTGAAAGTTTGTCTGGGACGTTTGTTTCGGCATTGGAAGTGTGAAAGGGCAGAACATTGCCAAAGCATATATGCATTATGGGGGATGTGTCAGCTCTTATGGAGGCCTCTGGGTCTAGATTTAGCAATTTAGAGCTCATTGGTAAAGGTTCTTTTGGTGATGTATATAAAGGGTACGTTTTTTTGCGTTAACTTTTTGCGCATTCTGTTTAATGACTCATAACGAGATGGGCACATTTCCCTTTCATTATGTTCACACGGAAGGTTGCCAGGTGTATATATTCGTGATATTTAATTTCGGATTTAAGGAATACCAACCAATGATTTTCAGTATTTTATATGATTGACATGTGAATTGAAGCAAATGTTTTGGATGTCACCAATATTGCACTTTGTAAGTCTAAGAATTCTTTTATTGACAGTTGTTTTCTGTAATCAGGTAGAATGATCCCATCTGCTTCCCCTATTATGAATTTAAATCATCTCATGTTTAGTTCGAATCTTGGTTAGATAAACTCCACTGTTCTTCCCGAAATGGAATCTTGCTCGGAGCTATATATATATATATATATCAATGTGCCACCCTCCCTAAAATGTCCCTCAACAATCATTAACCTTGTAATTTCAAGATCACAATGAAATTAGAAAAGAACTTAAGACTTCAACTACTTAAGTCGTGTGACTTGTCATTCCCTGATCGATATTCTGTTCAACTTGGTGGTGATGGTTCCAGTGAATTCTGGTTTCCTTTTATTCTTGATCTTCTCCTTATTATTATTTTTGTTTCTAGAAGGGGCGGGTTCTATATTTTTCACAATTCAATTTTGGTAATCGTTAATATTTGGCTACTTCGTGCTATCTATATTTAAATGATTATTTGCTGAAGTAAATCACATTTTCCTTTTCCTGAGCAGGTTTGATAAGGAATTAAACAAGGAGGTGGCAATTAAGGTCATCGACTTGGAAGAATCGTGAGTAATATATACTTTTTCTCTTTGCCGTCAGTGTCAAATAATACTTGGCGCCGCCAAATTCCTGAACTAAATAGGTTTAATTGCCACATATCTCTAGAGTATTTGTGGAAGTCAAGTCCTCTTCGTTTCTCTTGCACTTCTCCTTTTTCCATCATAAGGATATGCATTTCATGATTAGAGAGCCACACCTTAATAAATATATTTCTTCTCCATTTTTGCCATGTCTTACATGTCAGCTTTTCATTTTTACAGAGAGGATGAAATCGAGGACATACAAAAGGTATTTTGGCAACAAACTCTGTCTTGAAGTTATTAAATCTCCAGCAATATCTCATCTTTTTATCTACTTTTGTCGCCAGGAAATTGCAGTTCTTTCAGAATGCAGATCCCCATATATTACCGAGTATTATGGGTCTTATTTGAATCAAACTAAACTATGGATAATAATGGAATACATGGCTGGTGGTTCTGTGGCTGATTTGGTAGGTCATTCAGCCATTGTTGTTATAGTTTTCTTCCATTTTGAATCTCTCAGTGAGATTTGTGATGTCATAATGTATCAATTGTCAAAGTGAATGCAACATTTGTTTTCATATCTTCGAAGCTCAGGCAAGTCGGAATAGGAGAGCACTCATCTTGGATATAAAGCATGCTAGTTCTCAATACTAACATGCTAGAAATCTCATGGTTAACATGCAATCTTTGCAATTCCTAAACAGATTCAACCAAACCATCCACTGGACGAACTTTCTATAGCCTGGATTTTACGAGATTTGCTCCATGCAATTGATTATCTCCACAATGAGGGGAAAATTCATCGAGATATTAAAGGTATGGCATGTGACATCATACAGCTTCTACCTTAATGGTTCTATGTTCTGCTTCCCTAACATTAAATAATTTTTTCTCCCTCATTAATTTTCAGCGGCCAATATTTTGTTGTCGGAGAATGGTGATGTCAAGGTATGTTGTTTATGTTAAATGGGTTTGTGTCTTATAACTTCAGTTAATGTAAATCATGGTAACTGTTCTATTCATGTAGCACAGGTTGCAGATTTTGGTGTTTCGGCTCAATTAACAAGGACAATATCAAAAAGAAAGGTATTGCTCAATTATGCTCAATCTCAATGCGATCCGTTTTGCATTTTCTTCGGTTTGTATGAACATATAAATATTCGTCGTGTTGCCACTGCCTGGTCATGCCTGTATTTCTCGTGTAAGTTATGTTTATCATTTCCCGGGTTTATCTAAAGAGGCCACACTTATAGTGCATTTTCATGATCTTTACAGCACCACCAAGTTATATTGTGGCTGTTATTACCAACAACAACAACACAACCTCTAAGGCACTTCCTTATCTATTAACTAGCTATGAACGCGTGTTTTCAGGTTCAATCGCTTTAAGGATGGAATCCTCAAAATTAACGTCTAGAGCCAGAACATTAAACAAAGAAATTGATCATGTCTATATTTGAGGGATGTGTTGAATGATACATAATGACACTATTAAGCATATTACATTGTTGCTTGATTGCATCTATATATATTGGTTTGTATATGCAATTTCTTATTCTTGATCAATAGACTGCGTTGGAATAACTCAAGGAGCCATCAAATGCCTAACTAATGCGAGACATAGTACAGACTTTTGTAGGAACACCATTCTGGATGGCGCCAGAAGTAATTCAGAACTCTGAAGGATACAATGAGAAGGTTTTCCCATCAGTTTTCATTGTTTGACCAATATAATTTATTAGTATTATTTTGCGGGAAAATTACGAGCTAGTCTCTTAGTATTGTTACTGTTCGCTCTTATCATGTTGTTGAATGCTCGTGGTTGAAACAGGCAGATATTTGGTCTCTGGGGATAACTGCTATTGAGATGGCCAAAGGAGAACCTCCCCTCGCTGATCTCCATCCTATGAGAGTTCTCTTTATAATCCCCCGAGAAAATCCACCTCAGGTCAATTGTTTAAATTTCTGAAATTTTTGAATTCTTGCTGATTTAATGGTCTTTCCTTTAACCCTTAACACCCCTTATTTATCATTCAGCTAGATGAGCATTTCTCCCGTCCTCTAAAAGAATTTGTTGCCCTGTGTTTGAAGAAGAATCCGGCAGAGGTTAGATTTTATCAACTCAGTTCTTTCCCTTTTAAATGAACTGTTTCGTTTGTCATAAATTAACAGTGTATTCAATTTTTTTCTGCTTGCCTTCATTTGAGGCATATCTCGTTCAACTCAGTATAAGATATTACATTATTTAGATATGTTTAAATCAGACTTCTCCTTCTGGTATCATCTTAAGTTTAGGAGTTACTGAAATTTTAGGAGTTATGTTTCAACTGCACATGCTACCGAGGAAATAAACTCATGACTATTGTGTTCTATTACTGTTCATTTCTTGATGGGTTGTGCTTCCAACCTCCTCTACTTGCGTAACTTTTCATGTTTAACCTCAGAGGCCAAGCGCAAAGGAACTTCTCAAGCATCGCTTTATTAGGACTGCTAGAAAGAGCCCAAGGCTTTTGGAAAGAATCAGGTTTTTATATTCATATCTCTTCACCATATTCGATCCCATGTGTGGGACTTTAACTTATGCCTGTTGTGGTTAATGTATCGTAGAATCAATCTTGGGTGTTATTTAGGAGCCAATGAGGATTGCTTGATAAAATGAACTATAATTTCAAGCTGAAAGCTACTTTCTGGTGGAATGTGGATAATGCTGCATTGGCATGTAGACACCACTATATAATAATACATTTATCTGTTGTTTCAACTAATAATACGTACTTTCATGGATGTTATCCCGATGTTCTCAAAAAAGATGAACCTTGTGAAACTAATGAGTTTTCAACTTTTTGCTGTGGAAATTTCCCTTTCCGGACTTATGACATGTGATTGTTTCAATTCATAGAGATCGCCCGAAGTATCAAATAGATGTGGAAACTATCCAAAATGGTACAACCATATCAGGTGAAGCTTCTCGAACTGTAAAGGTGGCTGGAGGCAAAGGTGCTGAAGACACGGTTAGAGCTAGGTCTGTTCAAAGATTTTTATTGTCTGCAGTTTATCATCTCCTTCATTATATCCCTATATTCTTTTACATAGTTTATCAATCAACAGTGATCAAGCAACCAATCTCAGAAATACTGGATGGGACTTTAGTATTGGTGGTTCGGGCAGCTCGGGAACAGGAACTATTAGAACCAATCAAACTGCCACTCGGAAAATATCAATTGGTGGTAACCATTTTTCTTCTTCCGGAACTATGATCCAAACTTCGTCAGAGTTGGCCAGGAGTAAAGACACTGATCATCAAGCCGTGGGAGAAATCTTTCAGGAAGAAGTACGACAAGTCTTGTTTCTTGCTTTGCTAGTGTACTTTTGAGTTATTCTTTTTTGTTACGAATCTTAGAGGCATGCTCTTTACTAACAAATAAATTTTTAATGAGAATATGAAGTAATCTTCCAACTTTCTTCTCATTTCTGCAGGAAGATACTAATGGTACGGGAACTGTAATTGTGCGTTCTCCGAGAGTCCAACCATCATCGCCTTACCATAACCAGAGTCCCATGGTAAAAACCATTACTTAAGTGGTTTATATTCTTGTCACTATTTTTATTGTGATATATGGGAATTTTTTCCTTTTTACAGTCTAGCAGCTCGTCTACGTCAGCTGAAGATGCTTTGATTAGTGGCACTGTTGTTTATCGTGGCCAACATGATGATTCAGAATCTCCTAAAACATCAAAATCTAGGCTGGGGCTTCAAGATAGAACTTTTAGTGCAGCTACAGAAGACAGTGAATTAAACCTTGCTGAGGTTCTCATTCTCTCATTCGATTTTATTGTTCGTGACGACTCTTTGTATGGAAGAGATTGCTTTTAAGTATCTATTCTTTTTCCCCTGCGAAGCCTAAATAAATGTGGTATTTTATCTAGGCAAAGGCTGCAATTCAAGGAGGAAAAAGAGACAATTTCAGGGAAAGGCTAGAGTTGAGCAAGGCGAAAAGAGACGTGCCAGAGAGCATAAGAACAGATCAAACAAGCAGTTCTGAATCATCGAGGTATGTCTTAATTTTTAATCTTTTATAGCTCTATGTACCTACCTTTGTTGAAGCATGCTGAAACATTTCCCCTTATACATTTATGGATCTTATAGTGATTTTTTCCTTTTCCACGTATTTCCATTTCATGTAACATGGAATCTCCAACGCAGACATTCTCACGATTATTTCAACACACAAAAAGCATTTCCCATGTCTGAGGATGAGGATAGAGCGAGGATGTCTGCTGCTGCTTCATCTGCCCCATTATCACTTCTTTTAATCCCTTCAGTCAAAGAAGTAAGTGAAAAACCGAGCTTCTGGAAATTTCACCTCCCATCAAATTGCAATTTAAAGCTGAAAAGAATGTATGATTAATTACAAAAAAAGTACCAGAATATATCCCACCCCTTGAAAGTTTTTGTCTGATGCTGACCCTTTGGGTCATTTTATGCTATTTACGGCGCTAACACTGTCTTAAAAATGACGTCTATATATACAGGCAATTTCCGATGACACGGGAGGATCAATCTTTCATATCGTGGCTAATGCGTTAATGGATATGGAGCGGGCCAAGCCTGGATCATCCGAAGTACTTGTCATCAAATTGCTTCAGCACCTAGCAAGGTTTACTAACATGTTACCTCCCCATCTCGTTTTCTTTTAAAACATATATAAAAACTAATAAGTACCATTATCATGTTACATCATTTCTCAAAACCTCACAGTTCGAAAGAAGCTTCCCTCAAAGATCTTCAGGATTCGGCTGCCAAGATATATGCTAATGAGGGCAAGGCTGAGCCACCGCCGACTTCAAGTCCAGCTTCAGATAACAAAAGAAAGCAGCAGAATAAGGACCCACATTCGAGCACCAATATGAGCCCGCTCGCAAGGTTTTTGCTGTCTAGGTTAGCCATTGTTTTTTTATCACTGCTTCCCTTTTTTCTAGCCATGTATGAGCTTATAATATACTGATTGTTCACTGTTTTAATGTCTAAATGCAGATGGCACGGCCATGTTTCTCGGGATCTTGATAAATAAGGTCAGCATGTGTACAATTTTTTTTTTTTTTTTTTTGTGAACTTGGTTTAGTATTTTTTGGGTGTGCAGTATATTTAAAGCAATTGTAACTTATTGGCTCTTCTTGTTGATTTATATTTGTTTGCAAAAGAATGTGATGTAATAAATTTCTAGCTTGGTTTGGGTCAAAGTGTATTTTGTTGAGGTTACTGTCGTCTCTATGTTGCATAAGTTTTAAGGTTTATATCCATTGCATCATTTTGATTTTTTCCTACTTTGTTGTAAAGACTCGAAGAGTGTTCATATTTGAATATTTATATTATATTTCTTTTGTTATATCTACAAATATGAACATTTTGTGCAGATTTGATTGTATAGGTATTTATGTTCATCAAGCCATTCCATTTGGCACATTTCCTTTGTATAAATATATATAGTAAAAGAAATTAAAATATAAGAGAGCCTTTCTTTTATCTCCTTAACAAATGACGGATTATCATAAAATCTCACAGTTTGGAGTGTATGAGATTATAGTAGGAGCAATGTTTTAAAAAGCGTATTGTGTAATGTGTCGTATTTTAGTTTCGATGTTGCGTAGCGTATTGCGTGACTATTTCGGGCAAGCCACTTACAATACGAAAAGCATAATATACAACAAACACAAGCAAATAAACCAATTTAAAATGGTCTTCATTCATAAAACTAGATATTATGTTTAAAAAATCTAACAAACCAATTTAAAATGGTCTTCATTCATAAAACTAGATATTATGTTTAAAAAATCTAACGGATCTCAACATTATAAGAAATAAAAATCATTTATATAGATTTTAAATAAGAAATATTTATATCAATAAATTATGAATTAAAAAAAGTAGATTGTACTATTTAGTTTGAATTTTTTTTTAACATTAAGCTCAATGACATCATATAAAAACATATTTTTGTAGAAAGAAAAGTGATATTCGAAATTCATATATCAATTGCAATCAACAAAAGGATTGAACTTTATTGTACCCCAAAAAAAGTAATTATTATATACTTTTGTTTTATTTTATTCGTTCTTTTATCTATGTCTCTGAAAAAAAAACATAGGGAAAAAGACCTCGTAAATAAGATTTTTTCTTATGTATATTTAATTAAGATGCTACCATATAACAGATATATTTGACAGTAAATGTTTAAAATGTTAAAACATCTTTTAGTAAATTTTTTCAGGTTTGTGCACATATATAACTTAAAATACACAAATTGTGCTAAATTACGCTAAATTGCGCTGAATTGAACACTTTCGAGGAAAAAATGCTATTTCAATTCGTTTTAACGCGTTTTTGAGCAAATTTACGCTATTTCGCGCTACATAGCGCGACATATTACGCTATTTAAAACACTGAGTATGAGTAAAAGATGAGTCGTTAGTCGGCTCGACCTTCGTTGTACCTATTCGGAAGCTTAATTTATTTATTTATTTTTTAATATTTTCAAAATTTTCAAGCTTAACTAACTATTTATCATAGCTGGAGCTCAAGATGAAGACCATGATGAATGAAAAAAATAATTAGAGTTGCATTTAGTGAGACATTAATATAAAAAATCCCTCATGGAGATTATTACGTTTACCAATACACACGCAAATATAAAATTATAGTTCAACGAAATAAAATATTATCTGAAGAGTATAGCCGCCATATAGGTGGCTTTTATTATTTAAATTTGTGACAATCTCTTACGAATTATTAGCAGTCAACTTCATTTTTGCTTGCACACCTTTGAACCATTCGATGTTTTTTGTTTTGATTCCTGGCTGCTTTGAATTTTCTATAAGCTTATATACAACAATCCAATTTTGCATAATATACGAAAAAATAAAAATATATAAATTATGAATAAGAATGCTCTCGAACAATCAAGATCGAGACAGTGATAATAAGTTGTCTAAGGATAACATACGACCTCTTACCCAAATCAAAGTCTTCTAAGTTCGATAATGGGCTTAATGATTAGATAAGGTCTAAGTTTTGGCATCTTATGGAGTCTAATCATTTCATTTGCATAATGAAACATTGCTACCGTCAAATAAAATTGGAAGTTTTTATATTATATATTTTTAATTATGTATGGCCCGTAGCTGTCTGTCACATAGTGAGAACGAATCACATAATAATATAAATTATTTATATTTCTTGTGGTAATGAAAAAAATAAAATAAAATTATTAAACTAAAAACAAGCACATGGGCTTACGCTGGCACAACAAATCTACACGATGTTTGGTCCAATTAAATGATCATACGTTTCGTCTTTTAACATAATATAAATTTGTTTTACTTGCTTACATAAGTAACTTGTATTAAAAAAATACATTTTTTTCCATTAAAAATTCACACATACATAAATATATAGAAAGCCCACACGGGAATAATATATTTTTTTATCTCTATATATCTATGATATTAATTACAATGTTTTCTAATATTCATTTCCATATGAAATCAAGATTATCACAAAAAAAAAATTCGTTCCTTAATCCAATGATTATGACACGTCTCATAATATAATTCAATGTAAAAAAAACCTTCAATAATTAGAAGACACCTAATGTTGAGTTGAATTGTCCAACCTTTCATAATCATTATCACATTAATTAATAATTAATTAAGACAATTTACTTGCTGCACATGTCATACCAATCCCACATGGCTTCCCAATCAGACAATTTGACAGCTTTCCCAACAAAATTCACACACACACACAGACACACACACACACACACACACACACATATATATATATATATATATAATCGACACCTATCATGCATGATAATCATTACCTCATCTTTATTTCTCAGCCATTACAGCAATGGATCTCAACAACGTTAATGAAGTCAGCGAGAAGAACGAGCCCGAGCAGCTCTTTCAAGATTCTTGGTTCTTCGGCAACTTGCTCCAAAACGGTACTTCTTGCAGTAGTAGTAACAACAACAAGCAGCCAAAGTCCATGCTCAGAAGCTTCTCTGATCCTTGCACATCGTCGTCGAGCTATGGAAGTCAAGGGATTCTTACAGCTGATAAGTCGTACGAGGAAGCTTACAGATCAATCAAGAAACTGGAGGAGGAATTCGACCGCCCTGCCGGCCTGAAGAAGGCGCCTTCGATGCCCAGCAGAAGAAATAAGGGCAAGTCCAAGAAATCATCGTCCAGCAGCACCTTGCTTCGCGCGCCGTCTTTACCGGCGTGTCTCGTCGAAAGGGCCGAGGAGTTTCTTCAAGACGATGAAGAGATTGAGTTTTCAATGGGGAAGCTGATCAGACAAGCTTCGATGAAGTGTCGTGGGTCGGAGAACTTCCCTCCTCGAACTCATGGTGGTAGTAAGGTATAAACCTCTCAAAGCTTTGAAGTGAAGTTCTTAATTTTATGGTTGAGTGGGTTTGATTCTTCTGTTGTCTTGTCTCTAAGCTCATTGTTTATTGGTTATTATTATTATTATTGCAGGGTTTAACGCCGAGCTCTAGCATGTCAAGGCAGAGGTCGATCAAAGGGGAGGTAGACGTCGTTCAAATGGAGGGGTCAGAGGATGTAATACCTCAAGTTCCTATGAAGCAGCTACAGCCACAAAAGAGCTTAACCACTTCTCTCAAGTCTGAAGAGTTGCAGGGTTTTAAAGACTTGGGATTTCAGTTTGAAAAGATAGATTTAGATCCCAGCCCGAGCTTTCGAGAAAGGAGAAGAACCGAAGAAAAGGGCCTTCGGCGTTCGTATCCCGCGAGCGAGGCACCGTGGGGCGGGCACAGCTCGGCTCCGCCGGTTCCTAGACGGGGCGGAAAGAGAGCGACGAGCAGCAACGACGTGATGAAGGAACAGATCAAGTTTTGGGCTAGAGCAGTGGCATCCAACGTGAGACAAGAATGTTGATATGTTGTAATAATAAGATATATATCTTGATGGCTTGTAGAGTGACTACAATTGAAAACTTGAGAATCATCACAAACAGAAAAGAAAAGGCTTCTAGGATTATTCTAAGACGAAATCCTCAGACTTCAACAAGATTTAACGTAGGATTTGGTTGTTTTAGATGTAGTTGTGGTCCTTTTTTATTGTTCATGGCTGGCTAAGCAACCATCCATAGAAGAATCAAAGCAATTTTCTAGCACTAAATGACAAATAAATAACGTATTGTAGCATGTGAACTTCGCCATGATTAGAGGCATTTGTCTTCTACTCTTTTAAGACAAATATTACTCAGGCTTTGGATATTCTAAAGTATCTAAGACACAAAGGCAAGCATGTCTGTAGGTACAGATTGTCCAGTTACTACCTACTGCCCAAGTCAATACACTGTTATAAGGAAGCAACTGTAATTATCCATTCACAAAAGAGCTAGCAAGCACATAAAGTAAGGATCTTCAAATACATAATTCAAGAAAACATAAATCTAACTCAGTTCGATAAGCTTCATGCCTGCATGCTTGCATTTGTCGATCCATCATGGGCGGTGGTTGTATTCAAAACTGCAGCAGCTGAACTGTTGTCTGTGTTTCCCGCATCAGTCATTGTAGTCGGCACTAATTTATCAGATTCACCGGCTAAGGAAGGATCGGCAGGGGCGTTGGTCGCGGAAGGAACATACTGCTCCTCGAGTTTAATATTCCCAGCTGCAGCATTCTCTGCCTCATTAGTAGTAATAGTATTTTTATTACTGCTTACTACTTGTTTATGAGGATTTGTTGTGTTCATGGATTCGGCGTGAAGCTGATGCAACCTATAATCGGTCTCGGGTCGACGGCAGATTTTCCTTAGTGGAACTATTTCCTACAGATGAGAGAGAGAGAGGGAGAGATTGAGAGAGGGCAGATTGAGAATTAAGAGAATTTGTAATAGATGAGAAGAATTGTACCTCTGCAAGGTCATGATCATACCGTACAAGAAACCTACAACGACAACCTCTTGCATCGTGCCTTCGCCTCTGTGCGTCAAGAACATGTGCGTCAAAGTATAGAGCTTGCTCTTTCCCTTCCTAAAGAATTGAAATCTCTTTTTAATAAGACAAATTTGCAATGGGATGGAAAGTGCAACATGATATATTTTTTTTTTGTTTAATGATTAGTGATGATGTGTTGAGATGAACCTGAAAGCATAGAATTAAATCCCCGGAAAGAACAGAAATGCACTCGGAAGATTCACATGGGAGTGATCGTTGTCTCACGTGCTTGTGAATATTGACCCATTCGTCCTCTTCTGGACCGAAACCAGAAAATCGAACCAGAGCTTCCTAGGGTTGCTCATATAAGTTAAGTTTTGATTAATTAGTTGTTTCACAAATTCAATGAACTGTTAAAAGCGTATAATGTATACAAATCAGACTTTTCTATGCAATGAAATGAGCATAAAAACATCTATAGAATAAAGAATTACCGGATCTGGGGTATCCAATGATCTGTGTGATAGGAACAATGCCACATCATACCTGAAGATATGAATATATTCGTTATCATTACTTTTTCAACAACACAAACCAATATCAATGTCTTCTTGATAAATAATATTACGACGAATAACCAAACAAAAGTCCACGGTCCATACAAACTAACCATGCGCCGTCCCTGGCTGATTTTGCTTCAAACTCCATCTGTAAATTCTCTGTTCCATTCTTGCCTGCACTCTGTGCTGCTAATAAGAAAGTAAGCATAGCAGACTAATCCATCAGGAAACAGGACACTAGAAAACAGACATTTCAAAACTAAAATTTAAAGGATGATGCAAAAAAGATGAAGATGTGCATGAAAATATGGTTATGCACAAACACGGCACGGTTAGTATACAACAGTAAGAGACATGTAGCATTTGTTCATTGGTCAGGTTTAAAAACCAGCAGTTTCGAACCAATACCATAAGCATTCAATACAAGAATAGTGCAGCAAAAATGGGCTGCAAATTAACTTGGATATTTTCATAATTTAACATAGTCTGGCCATTCAAAAAGTGATGGAATTTGATCTAAACTGAGTTGATGGCAGATTATTTCTCTTGTACCAACTAAAGCAATGGGAGATGAACATATGAAAAAACATGTATGGCGGAAAAGAAAAAGGTCAAGAAACCATCATAAGAACAATTGATAGCTAACCTGTTGGAGCAGGAACAGTAAGTGGGACTTGCGACACAGTTCTCACAGTTGCTAGACAAAGAAAACAACACACAACGACACAAGCTATGAGGACTGGAAATAGCATAACTTCCATAAACTTTCAAAACATGATCTACTACCTTGTGGAACCTGCTGTGCATGAGGCACGGGCTGAGGCTGAGGAGGAACAGGCTGCATTTGAGGAACATGAGGTATGTTCCTTACCACGGCTTGATTGTCTGAAGGCACAGGAGGCATGTTCGCCTGCGTTGGAGAGCTAGTTTTAGCGGATCTAGCTCTAAGAGCATATCTCCTGTTCTGGAACCAGTTCCAAACCTGTTTTTCAAGGCATTGTATAAAGGCATTTTCTTATATAAGGACATAAAAGGAAATATCCGTAAAGGAAACATAACATTACTTGCTTCACCGAAACTTCGATTTTCCCAGATCTTTCAGCTGAGGAGCTACATCAAGCAAAATCAACCAAATAATGAGTACTCTTCGCCAAGGTTAAAACAGCGATTATTGACTAAAATTAAATGTAGCTTTGCAGCAACGTTGTAAAGGATACTACCTAAATCGATGAGCAAGAGCCTCAAGTATTTCACGCGCAGGCACATTGTAGGTGTGTGCTTGCAGAATAGCCTCCATTTCGCCGACCTTTTTTTAAGAAGCAAAAAACCACGCATACGTTAATAGGAACAAATTTCAGCTCCAAGCTACGCTCTTCGAACATTTTTCCACTGAATTTTCTATACCAAGAGCTATCAACTACGCCCTATAAAAAAACGCATGAATCAAAAAAGAAAAAGCTTCCAACAAAGCAACGAAAGTAACCGACCTCGACTGGGTTGAAACGGAAGGACGGGCCTCCGTTGCTCGGCGGTCGACCCATTGCAATTAATTCGGCGATTGTATTAGGCTTTGTGATTAACAGCTGATAAACTATTTCTCTCTTTGCCCCTCAACTCCTCCCTCCACAACGTAATCACCGCTGCCAATTTCCCCTCGGAAATATAAATTAGGGGGTGGGCCTGACTTAATGGGCCATCACCAGCCCATATTTGTCTGACTTAATGGGCCTGACTTATATGTCGAATAATAATTCATCTCTTTTTTTTTCTTATTATTATTGTAGGAAAATTATTTTTCGTGAATCTAACCATTTGGACAGCCGAAATAGATATTTTCCGAGCGACGACAATGATTCAAAGCCACATATATATTATCATAATATAGATAATTTCTAGAACATAATACATAACTTTTTAGGGGTGACAAAATGCACATTAGAAGCAGAAACAAAAAGGGCAAAAAAATCTCAAAATTGAATAAGCCTAGAAGATATATTATATTATATAAAATATCTATAGGAATCATGAAGAAGAATTTAAAAATAAAAAATGGTAATAATAATTCGTCCAGCCAGTCAGCCACAGTCCACACCACACCAGACCAGCGATTTAATATTAAAAAAAAAAAAAAGATAATCATGAAAGTATTATCCGTCTCCGATTTTTTTAATATTTTTCTTATATTTTACTATTTACGTGTGCGGAATAATTAATATAAATATATATATATATATATATATAATCGTCCCAACTTCCACCATCATCTTCTGCAATTTCACTCACACTTGTTGGAATCGTTGCCTTTGTAGCTTCTACCATGCTTAGGTTCACCAGCGCTACCATCATTATCCTTGTAGTTGCTCTCTTCGTGATCCTCTGCGGCGGATTCAGCTACGCTCGGCTGATCTCCGACCAGTCAGATCTCGTTTCCGATGGGGTCCACAGCGCATCGGAATTCCGCCGGCCGATCCTCAGGCTCCACGCGCCGGCTGAGGAGTCTTGTGAGCAGACGTACGGCTTCATGCCGTGCACCACCACCGTGCTCGGAAACCTGTTCCTGATACTGGTGTACGGCTATCTCATGTTCCTCGCCGCGACGTATCTTTCCACTGGAAGTGAGCTCTTGCTTGAGATCCTCGGGCCTGGAATCGTCGGAGGGCTTTTTCTGCCCATTCTCGGCGCCCTTCCCGATGCTATGCTCATCCTTGGTAATAATTGCATTTTTTTTTTTAGCTTTTTCCTTGGTTTCCATTTTTATTTGTGTTGACGGTGTTAATCGTTTCATTATGTTTTAGACAAGCTAATCCTTCGTATGAAATAGTCAATTGGCTTGGATGAAAGGGATAGGATGAAATTCTTTTCAACCTGAAAACTCTCGTTTCTTCTGCAAGTGTGGCTCCATTGTTATACTTTTGTGTTTTCCATGGTTGTTTGAACTCTAGACTTCGTTTGGTGTGGAGATATGGCTTAGTAGACAAACTTGGTTTAATCCACATTTATATCTCTCAATCTCATCTCATGTATGATGATACAGCTTACTTCTTACTAACCATCTACGGATAATGTTTTCATTACTGAGTTAGATCGACTCTTACAATCATTCGTATCGACCATTTGTTCGTTACTATCATTTCAGTATCGGGGCTATCTGGAAGTGTAGAAACTGCTCAAAGCCAGGTCTCAGTGGGAATGGGTCTGCTAGCTGGATCAACGGTTATGCTTCTTACAGTCATTTGGGGAACTTGTGTTATCGTCGGAAAGTGTGATATAGAAAATTCTGTTGCCATCGACTCGAGAGACACAAAGGGCTTCAGTTTCACGGGTTTGTCACTAGCGTTTCATCAAAGTTATAGTAGTATAAACATTCAACATTGAATGGACTTCCCCTAATATTTTATAGTATGCTCTGTGCTGGACTGCTATAAGTTTAAACTGCATCTCTCAGGTGTTTTATTCTATATTAATTTTTGACATCGTGCAGGTTCGGGCGTCACTACTGATATATGGACAAGCTATGCTGGCATTATCATGGCCATATCAGTTATTCCTTTCGTCATCGTCCAATTTCCACAGATCTTGCACTCCCATTCAGGTGGACGCTTGGCTGTGTTGATAGGTCTTATTGTGTCTGCTTCACTTCTCATCTCGTACTGCTTGTACCAGGTATATTCACTTCTTATATTGCTTATTCATTGAACTGTATTTCGCATTACACATTGCTTTAAGTAGCGTATATTGTAGTATCTGCTCAATTATGTGATAGAAACCATTATGAGATAAATCAATTAGTCTAAACGCAGCTGAAATTCATTTGTACTCACTTATTCACCATGCACTGTTAAAGTGGTTAGAACCTTTGAAGACTTATCCGAACCTCTCTCTTTGTAACCTTCAAAGTCCTTTTGTGCAGGTATTCCAGCCCTGGATCCAGAGGAGGAAGCTTGCTTATGCGAAGCATAAGCACATCATATCGGGAATCTTGAAACATTTGAAAATGCGCTCGTTGGGGAAGCTTTCAACGGAAGATGGGAAGCCCAATGAAGATGTCTTAAGAAAGTAATATCTTTTTACTATTATTATTCGTACCATTCTTTTTTCTTTTCCCCATTTTTGGTGTCTTCCGATCTCTAATTTCGTTTTGATATGGCAGGTTGTTCAATGCCATAGATGAGAACCAAGATGGACACCTCTCGCATTCAGAACTTAGAGCGCTAATTGTTGGAATCCAATTCAACGAATTTAATCTTGACGAGAACGACGCTGTCGAGAAAGTGATGAGAGATTTCGATGTAACTCTTGACTCTAGAGTTAGTTTTGATGAGTTCCTAGCTGGAATTGCCCGATGGCTTGAAGAGGCCATGGGAACAAGAGTTGCTGATACTGGCGGTTCAATGAAGTATATAGATGATTTTCACCTGGTAAATGACATCATACTTGCAATCATAAAACATTTTACCAATTATATCTTTGCTATAATCATTTCATGCATTTCTTCCTTTTTTTTTTCCTTTTCGGCAGAGAACAAAGAGAGAGCACGATCTCTTGGGAGATCAAAGCGATGAAATGGTTGAGGGTGTCGAGAATCCTCGAAAAACCACAATCAAGGCCGTCCTTTTACTACTTCTGGGAACTGCCATAGCTGCTGCTTTTGCTGATCCTTTGGTCGATGCTGTCGATAACTTCTCAAATGCCACGAGCATCCCTACTTTTTTCATCTCCTTCATAGCGCTTCCACTGGCTACAAACTCGAGCGAGGCCGTATCTGCCATCATATTCGCCTCTAGGAAGAAGATAAGATCCGCGTCTTTGACGTTTTCAGAGGTACGCTCCATCTCGATACTCTTCATTCATTCTTCGCACGATTCATTCATTACTTACGACCTTAATTTCGAATTTCAGCTGTATGGAGCTGTTACCATGAACAACGTCCTCTGCCTATCGGTGTTCTTGGCACTAGTTTACGTACGAGGTTTGGTTTGGGACTTCTCGTCGGAAGTGTTGGTTATACTGATCGTATGCATCGTGATGGGAGTTTTCGCGAGCGTTCGCACCAATTTCCCGCTTTGGACTTCCGTCTTGGCTTTCTTGCTATATCCGTTCTCTCTGGCGCTCGTCTATGTCCTCGACTACGTCTTCGGTTGGTCTTAAGCTTCTCAGAAAAGATGATTCATTTCATTCCATAGACTTGACAACCTTTGCCCAATCACGATGGGTTTGGTTATGAGGTGCGTGATGTTTTTATCATTTGTGGAGAACAACTTAATGTTAGTGTATGCTTGTAATAATGTGCTTCAGAATTTATGTAGTAATATGAGCAGTCCTTTTCTCTCTTTATTTCTCCGAACTAAGGTTGATTTGCAGTTATTACCATGCTTTTAAACTCAACCAAAGGTCGACCAGAAATATATGCCTAATGTTTTTTTCTGTCCGGTAATTTAGGGGGAGTGGCGTTATAGGGACAGCTAATTTTAGGGATTGACAAAATACGGACAATAACTTTCAAAAAAATGGCAATTTAGGGACATTATACGCTGCGATTCTGTATTTTAACCCAAACCTGCTGATGTAACGTCCGACCCGCTGACATGTGCACTTTAATGGCTCGACACGTTATTAAAAGTATCCGATGTGGCTCCACGTCATTGTCTGAAAGAGAATTGGCTATTAAAATCATATAGCTGTAAGAGAATAGAGGAATGGAAGATAACATCATCAAAAGAAAGCATCTTTCCCCATTCTCTGGTGAATGAATACATCCATTTTTAGCCAATTAACCATTTCTATATAATGGGAAAGTAAATACTCAAAAATCAATCATTCTCTAAAATGGAAAACATCATGCATTGCATTGCTGTCAAATGATGTTATGTAAGAAGAAAGAAACTCAATTAAACAAAACAAGCCTCACTTCAGTCCTTTATATGGCTCGAGAAAATGATCATAAGATAGTTATATAGCAAAAGCAAAAGCAATGCAGAAGTAGTAAAATAGCAGGAGGAGCTTTAACAGAGTTTTAACATCATCAAACATTGAGTTATTGAGCTCTACTTATTACACCAGCCATGGATAACTAAGAAAACATTAAGCAGATAGCGAGAGATAACATTCACCGGCGCCGCCGTAAAAATTCAAGCTTGAACCCGAATTTTTTCGAGCCTCGGTTTAACTTTTTGCAGTTCTTGATTTATTATTCCTGCCGAAAAAAATGAAAAGCATTGTAGTAACTTCGTCGTTAACCAACTGAGAAGACGAGAAGCTTTTCTTACAACTAATGGCAAGAAGGTTTTCGTTTGCCTCGACTCAATGGCGAGAATCAGAGGAAGCAGAGGATGGCTTGTCTGAGTATCCATCGTGCTCCTCTTCGTCGCCTTGAATCCGTGCGGGGATGTGAAATCCCGAGAATCCGCTCATCCCGGGCTGATGATATCCCGTCCCAGATAGAGACGTGGGATGGATGTAATGACTATGGCCTTGCTGCTGCTGCTGATCGTAGTCGGCCGACGGATAATCCATCCAAGCACGGATCGAAGGCATATTACTGGACTGAAGGGGTCCCCTCTGTGGAAACAACTGATTGTGATGAAGATGATGATATGGCGCTGCCGACTGCGTTGGACTGTACAGTCCAACCTCACTCGCATTGCCATCGCCATTCCAAGATTGGAGCTTTTGGAATCTGTTTAGCTCCGGGCTGTGGTGGTTGTGGTGGTGGTGGTCCGGCCAGAAGGCGGCGGCGGCGGCAGCGTCGAAGCTAGCGATCGGCGTGCCGCTGAGTAAGACCGGCGAGGCGGGGAGGTGGTGGTGGTGGTAGTTTTGATGAGCTTGCTGCTGTAGAAAGATTGGATCTTGAAACGATTGAAGTGAGAGCCTCAAGTCTTGGCTTTGAAACCTCTGAAACTGCGCCGACGAACTGCCCGGCTCGGCCGAGGCACCGCCCGTCGGAAAGAAAGACTTGATCGTGTCGGCGATTGGATCAGAATCCAACGGCGGAGGCAAAAAGCTCGAATCTTTCAGTCTTTGATGCTCCTCGTCTTCACCTCCAAGCATGGTCATGGCATGAGCTAGGTTCAATCCCTGCTGATGTTTCTCTTCATCGTTCAGATTATCTTCTTCTTCGACTTTCTTCCGAGCATCTTCGTCTTCTTTCATCGCGGTGTTGGCCGTTGGGTGCCACGGCGGGAGGTGATCGAGCTCATCGATGGCCGACTTAGCGTTCTTTATGAGCCAATCCACCGCCTTACTGGGCCGGTCGTACCCCAGCCGGTCCTGAACGTCGTAAAACTGAATAGCCGTGTGAGCCGCCAGGCGAACCCTCCTATCTCTAGGGCCCTTCGCCGTGCACACCTTGCTGTGCCTATCTTTTCTGCCTATGGACCTCATAATGTGACCACCCTCTACTTCAACTATCTCTCCACCACCACCACCACCGCCGCCGCCGCTACCCTTCAGATCTAACCCACTCGTCGCTTTGCCACGGCTACTCTCTCCCATTTTTTCTCTCCGTCTAGCATGTTCGTCCAGGTGTAACCGTTTCCTCGGCGAAGGCAAGGGTACTGCTAGGCTGCTCAACCTCCCATGAAGAAGATGAGATTCACCCAACTGCTGCTGCTGCTGCTGCTGCTCTTCCTCTGCTACATGGCCGGAGGTCGAATCCACGGCGTTTAATCTTTCTTGGTGGTAAAGATGGAGGAGATAATCCTTCTGAGGATCCAGAGGAAGACCCTTGTAGTAATAGCCGTTGGGCTCCTTGTCTTCTTCCAGCTTTTCTTCCCTGCTATGCTAATGCTACGCAGTTGATATCAGTCTTCTCTTTCTCATCGTAACGTTTCAATCCTGGGAATTCCATTACAGAAGGCTAAACTAAAACTGAGTTCACTGTGTCTCCATGGCCTAACCCATGTCTATTACAACCTCTTCAGCTTTCCCCTTTTTCAACCGTTATGATGGCTATGTTGTAGCTTCTGTAAGAATCAACGAAAATATGCAAGAAATGTAAACAAAGCATCTAACTATCTGAATTAATCAAGAACTTATTACCTATATGGTTTTCAATTCTTGAAACTGTTAGCAGATACCTTTTCTTTATCTGGGCACACTGGGAATCTGAGGGTGAGCTTGAGGTAAAGGAAAAGCACAGACAAGTAATGTAATAGAAAATGTTGCCGAGAGAGAGAGAGAGAGAGTTAAAGGTTTATCTTTTCATTCTCACAATCCTGTAAGAAGAGGCATGGATTGACAGTGATGAGGTGTGGCAGAAAAAAGAGGTTAAAGATCCACAAAATCGTTTATTTTGGTAGTCAATAATAAATCTCCATCTCTGATTATCATTCATCTACAGCTTTCTCAGAGATATATATGTATGTAAATTTTTTTTTTTATAATTTGATGATTATATAAAAGCCAAGATTGTGTTATATCATAGATATACAGACAGTTGTCTCTCTCTATGTGTGTGTGGTGGTGTGTGAATATATCCCTCTTTAATATGCCACCATGAGAGTGACCTTTCACAAGCTTTTGTGTAAGTCTTCTTCTTTTTTTCATTTTCTGGCACCTCTTTTCATAATCTTTTCTTCATTTACTCTTTTGCTTCACTTAAAAGCAGCAGCACAATGTGTGTGTGTTGTGTGTGATGTTTGCTGTAAGCCTGTACTTGTAAGAGAGCATTTATCCTCCTTACTTTTGTCTCTTTTGATTTAGGTATTTCATTGAATCATAGTCCTTTTTTTTCTTTTTTTCTTTTTTTCTTTTTTCCATGCTTTATGCATGAATATTTTCACTATTTTTTAAAGAAATTGATAAATTATAATTATTGTATGAAAATAAAAAAAATGTCCTTTAATTATTACAGTAACACCACTGAGATACTTTTTCAGTTTTTCAGCGAATCAGTAGTGTACTTGCTGAATTAAACTTTAACTTATATATGTATTTACATTTATTAAAAATGTTTAGTTCTTTATAATTAATTGATATGACATGTATAATTATAATTTTGTGCTTTATTTTTTAGTTTATTATACTTATAATATTAACCTTATAAATTAACTTTTTCATATACATACACATAATATAAATTAAAATAAATTGATGATTTCATTTAATAAATATTTTGAATCATAAATAACAAATATAAAATAATATTATATATCATAACACACCACAAATGTGCCTAAGAGTCTATACTATTGAAGAGCACTCTACATCAAATTAATTTGGTATGACAATTCTAATTACTATCTTACCCTTAATTTTTAAATTTATTCCAATTATATCTCAAAAATCAAAATTTTAATTTATAAAAAGTAATTCACTAGTAAAATGAATATTATAATTTTATATTATAAAAATAATTTAATATATTAATTAATATTATATACTTACATATTAGAACACAAAAATCGATTGTGCGTAAAATAATAATTCTCGATGAGGGCCAGCCAAAAAATTTCGTTAAATATTTGTCAAATCGAATTGATTGACCCAAAGTGACAACATCATATCATTGAAACATGATAATTTGTACGAAATAAATATTTATTTATTTATTTATATGAATTCATGGGTCGACAAATAAGAATGAACTTTGTAATATTTATTACAACAACATTTGCATTGAGGTTAGTGCTAATGTTGGCTGTTTTTTTCCTCATGCTTTACAAGAAGTTGAACCTCATACATTATATTATAGAATAAAATATTCTTTTACCCATAATAATATGCATGCAATTTTCCATAAATTAATAAAAAACTATTTAAGATGCAACATTAAATAGAAGGGATATAATTGAGAGCCAAGTGGTTGATATCGAGTCGTTTTCTTTGGATATCGCTTTGCTTGTTGGCTCGTATACGTCTATTAATATTTTGAAAGATATATATTTGAAATTTCTTTTTTTTTTTATTTCACACTTGCATTCGCATTTATAAAATAAAATTGCTGTCATTTAATATTTTTATTTATTTGTTTGCTCGTTTTTCAATATAATTGGTAGGCTTGGACAGTGATATGTGCTTCCTTGTCTTCCTTCAATTGGGACACTAGAGAATTAATGCTAATGGGGTCCTAACTTGAGGCTTTGAGTTACTGTCGTTGAAAAAATAATAATAATAATATATTATTAGGTAATAATTAAATAATATGGGCTAGTGTTACGACTTTTTGGGAATAAAACCGTATTTAAATAAGTGAAATTTGACTTACAAAAAAAACCTAAAAAAAAGGCATTATTTTCACGTCAAAAACGCAATCTTTGGTGGAAATATTCGACATTGACAGTTTCTCAAAGGCGGTCTTTATCCACAACTAATATGCAAATTCTGCTTCATCGTCAAGCTATTATTATCATCATTATCATCGTTGTATTATACATTAGTTTAATTCTTAAAATTCGTACGTTTTGATTATTAAAAACAATAAGTTTTATATGTTATATGATTTCATTATTTAATATATTTATACACTATAGTGGAACTTTATAAGTTGCATTCCACACACACAAAAAAAGTTTGGATTGAAAAGTGAAATTTTAAAGAAAAAATTGACAATAATAATCCCAACTATGGTTGATCCCCTCAAAATAATTACAACTATAAATTATTTCTGAATAACATAAACTATATAGAGTCTTTTCAAAATGCAACCAAGTAACTTGAAACTTGTTTAGGCGGTAAATTTTTTTTTAACTTTCAATTATATTGATATTTAAAAATGAAAAATTCATTTCAAATTAAAACCGAATTATATATAATTTTGTAATAAATAATTTCTTAACCGACCAAGATATTTTTTTGGTTCGATTAAGTTAACCGATGAAAAATCGATTTTTTAAAATAAACATAAAAAATTACAATCTTGACATTACTTATAAAGATATATAGATATATAAAATCATATATATGATTATTATATATAATTAAAATAAAAAATAAAAGTTTAGTTAACCGAACTGAACCAAAATTTTAAGGTTATTCAAAATGAAAAACGAATATCGAATCAAAATTTTTTATTCTGCTCCGTATGTTCGATTCGAGTGTATATCGAACTGCGAACAATCCTAAATGTGCACAAATTAAAGACAAAAATGAAATAAAAATTAAACATACGATACAGACAAATAAAAGAAGAAGAACACGCAATTCCACAAAAAAAGGATAGATAGTGCAAAATTTGAAAAACTGCAACAAAATCACCACTTGAACTTTTATTCCCGTCGTAACGAACTCTCGGCCGATCTTCAAATATAAAAAAATTAATATATAAATTAATAAGCCGAACCGGACCGGACTCACTTTTTTTTTGTTTGCTCCGAAAATAAAACCGAAATCAGCCCGATAATGACGGAACTGGAACATACATTTTTAGTTAGAACCGGAAGAACCGTCACGGAACCAGAATCAATTTTCATTTTTATTTTTAATTTGAAATAAATTTTTTGTTTTGAAAATATCTATATAATTAAAATTTAAGATATAAATTTACCTACTAAACAACTTTTAAGTCATTTCAGCTCATTTTGGAAAAACCATTATATAGTTGAGATTATTTAGAAATAACTCATAGTTGGGATTAATTTGAGCAGACTAGTGATAGTTGGAATCAGTATTTTAAATAGCGTAATATAGCGCGCTACGTAGCGCGGAATAACGTAAATTTGCTCAAAAACGCATTAAAGCGCATGGAAATCGCTTTTTTTTCCTCGAAAGCGTTCTATTTTGCGCAATTTAGGGCAATTTAGCACAATTTATTTATTTTAAGTTATATATGTGCACAAATCGGAAAAAATTTACTAAAAGATGTTTTAACATTTTAAATATTTACTGTCATATATATCTGCTATATGGTAGCATTTTAATTACATATACATAAGAAAAAAGTCTTATTTAATGGGTCTTTTTACCTGTCTTTTTCTTCAGATACATAGATGAAAGAACGAATAAAACAAAACAAAAGTATATCATCGGAAATACATGTCTTTAAATTGGCTTATTTGTTTGTGTGGTTGCATATTATATTTTTGGTATTGTAAGTGGCTTGCCCGAAATACCCACGCAATACGCTACGCTATTTACGTTACGCAACATCGGAACTAAAACGCGACACATTACGCAATACGCTTTTAAAATATTGGGTGGGATTATAGAAGTTCAGTAGTGTGATATACATGCCAAGATTTTTTTTTTTTTTTCCGAAACGTTAGCTTAAAATACTCAGAAAAAATCATGTACATGTGGCTAAATAGCCAAAGTTCCCCTATGCTAATTTGTAAAAACATAGCGGCCAGCTCAACGAGAGCACAAAAGAGGCAAAGAAGGCCAAAATTAAAAGGTCAATGTAGGTACTACAAGCGCTGTTTATGGCAGCAAATGGTAGCAAGTAAGTCACACCACTGCTTGTGAACTTGATTTGCACTGGTACATAATACCCTACACTTTCAGCTCACAGAACCACATCAGAATTAGCACTCAAGCCATTCATTCTGCCACGCCACATGGTCTTCTCTCCATTCACCATTGAACAACCAAAGATTCATGGTCTTCCACAGCATCCAAAGTATGTATATCTGGAAAACATTCATTCTTTGGACCTGAAGACAACAGTCCCCACCAATCTCCGAAATTTGGTGAATCAGAATTTAGATGATGCCATTATATTATTGGAGCCAATTTCCATACGTTAATTGCTTTGGGTTGGGACACATAAAGAGGATATGATCCAAAGAGATTCCTTTCTTATGAAGATTTACCTTAGTTGGAAGCACATTATGCAGTAGTTTCCTTTCCAAACAAAGTGTTTCAACTTACTTTTAATTTTCATCTTCCACAACTGCAAGCCAGAGTTTTTTCATACCCTCTCCACGGTCACTACACTCAGCATCTTTCTTCAGATTTACATAATCTTGCAAGAGCATAGAATATGCCGAATGAACTGTGAACTGACCACTTTTGGTACCATTCCATGACAGCTTATCTCGCCCATTGTGGTCAGCCACCAGTTTTGAGCCTTTAAGTAACACATACCTTGTTTTGGTCCAACATTTCCATAGCCAGGATGCATGCAGAAGCTGGAATCGGAGCATTGAAAAGATCACCAGATGGAAAGTATTTCGCCTTGAGAATCTTTGACATCAATAAATTAGGCTGTGTGATAATCCTCCACAGTTGTTTGGCAATAAGAGCATCATTGACGAGGTGGATTTGGTGAAAGGCAAGGCCTCCAGACTCTTTAGGATAGGTAAGAGTGTCCCATGCTCTCCAATGGATATTCTGTTTTCCTTCAGATTGGTACCCCCCCACCAGAAATCAGCAGCCGCCGCCGCCGCCGCCTTTGTAATTGTTTTGCATGATATACATGCCAAGATAATGGGCTGCAATTTGATATATTGGGCCAATCTCAAATTAGGCCCAACTTTTACCGCTCAAATGGCAGGTTGGCCTTTTTAAGTAAAGCAAATGCTACTTATTTGAGAATAAATGTCAGCCCAGACGCGCGTGGCGCGTGGATCCACGTCGAGGTGCGGCGCGTGAAATAAACGAGTCCCATGAGAGAGAACAAATTATAAATAAGTCGCAGAGAGAGAAAACGAAGGGAAAAAAAAAAATCTAGAGAGAGAAAGCGATTATTGTTCGGATCGAAAAACAGAGCACAACTCTCTCACGCACGCTCGCACGCACATCTTCATCCTTACAGCCTAGCCCTAATTTATTTCTTTTTTTTTTTTAATTATTTCTTTAATTTTCTTCCTTGATGATTCGTGTTTGTCGAATCTGATAATTATCTCAAGGTTCTTGAAACTGAGCCTTTCCTGAATTCCTTTGTGTTAGCTATTTTTTTTGCTCTGTAAAAATTAGATCTGTGTACATATGTATCGCTAGGCTTGTTTCTTAGCTATTCAAATTAGGGTTTTACATCTCCTTCGTCGATTTTGGTGTTTGGCACCGTTCTTTTGGGTGGTTGTTGAGTGATTCTAGGGTTTTGTAAACCCTAGATTTGATTGAGCTCGAATTTGTCGTAGGGGTCTCTGGCCTTGGTTTGGGGGAAAATTGCAGGTTCTCTTTTGTGGGTTTCAGTTTTCATTCATGGCTTCAGGTACTGTTGGGGATTCTATTGACGATGAGATGAATTGGAGAGGTAGATGTAAGTGGACCGAAAGTAGCAAAGTTTATACTCGAAGAACCTCCAGAAAAGCCCAAAGCATTGCCAATAGTAATAAAAGTGCTGCTGATGAGGAACCTACCACCTCGAAAATTACTGCAGCTTCCTCTGTTCACGAGCACGTCGAAAGCCTACCGAATGGGAAAGTCCACCCATCCGATGAAGGACTTCGAGAGCAATCTTCATGTCAAGACTATGTTAAATCAGCCGGAAGTGACGGCTCAGCTCCTGAGCAGCACCGGATTTTAGAGAAGGGGTCCGAGAATCAGTATTCGACGTTTGCGGAAACTATTCAAACCGAAGATCATGTACGAGATGCCAATAATGTCCAGACTACTCAGCTGGGAAGTAATGATAGCATGCCGCCGATTGAAATTAATGAAGGGGATGACGGAAGGAATTCGTCCCCTCCCATTACCAATGATACGCTGCATATCAGTGAAGATAGGCCATGTAGCGAGAGAGTGTCATCACTGTTGTCCGGTGAAGTGCAGCGGCCTGTCGGAAATGAGGAAAAAAATCATGAGGAGGTGGTATCGAATCCACCTGAAGTTCCGGCTAGTGATGTTCCCACCAATGGAAATGGAGTTCTGAAGCCACTGGTGGTATATAGGATTGAAGATAGGATTAGATTTAGTTTATCTAAAGCAACCTCGAGGAATGAGATTATGGAGCTTAGGAAGAGGTTAGAGCGCGAGCTTCATCAGGTTCAGGGGCTAGCGAAAGAAGTGGAAACGAGTGAGCTAGAGCTTGCTTCATCATTCAATTCTCCGGCCAACACTAACCTTAGCAAAAGTAGCTATATTGATGCTGAGGGTGGTTATGGACAGCCTACATCTCATGCCCGTGCAGATGTGGTAGATAAGAGACTGTTGGTGAGAATGAACTCAGAGTTGTCCGGTACAGGGCACCTTGATCACAGACCAAAGGAACTAGCCAGAGTGAGTTCAGATGTGGGTGCAGTTTGGAATATGCAACAAAGGCCATACAGTAGGCAGCTGTCTGTTGCTGCGATGGAAAACAATCGCATGGCCGGGGAATATACTGAGAAGGAAAAGCGAACACCCAAGGCAAATCAATACTATCGAAACACAGAGTTCCTTTTGGGCAAGGATAGGCTGCCTCCAGAAAGCAACAAGAGATTGAAGACCAATAATGGTAGAAAATATAGTGGGGATGCAAGACATGGTGGATTTGGTTATTCTTACGACAAGAGCATGAAGCAGGTGTTTAAGAGCTGTGGCAGCTTACTTCAGAAGTTAATGAAGCACAAGCATGGATGGGTATTCAATGAACCAGTGAACGCTAAGGCTCTAGGATTATTTGATTACCATGATATCATCAAGCACCCCATGGATTTGGGTACTATTAAGACTAGACTGTCGCAGAATTGGTACAAATCACCAAGGGAATTCGCTGAGGACGTCAGACTTGTTTTCCTCAATGCCATGACTTACAATCCAAAAGGACAGGATGTTCATGTCATGGCAGAACAACTGTCAGAGATTTTTGAGGAGAGGTGGGCGGTTATCGAGTCTGAGTATAATTCTTATTGGAGATACCCAATGTATCAGGAAGCAGCTTTACCCACTCCTACATCTAGAAAAGCTCCCTCTCAGTCTTATTTTTTACCTGTTTCAGTCGCAGCACCTGCTCTTGGGCCTACTTATGCCTCTGCTCCAGCTGTTACTCCGATTCCTTCATATGCTCAGCGTTCGCATGTTGGTAGGACTCCTGCTCCTAAGAAGCCTAAAGCAAAGGATCCTAATAAAAGGGACATGACTTTCGACGAGAAGCAAAGACTGAGCGCAAATCTTCAAGGCATGCCTAATGAGAAGCTTGATGCAATCATCCAAATTATTCGAAAGAGGAACGCCTCGGTGTCTCAAAATGATGATGAGATTGAGGTGGATATTGACAAGGTTGATACAGAAACGCTATGGGAACTTGATAGGTTTGTGACCAACTACAAAAAAAGTTTGAGCAAGTATAAGAGAAAAGCTGAACTTGCCTTGCAAGCGAGAATGATAGCTAATCAGAGCAATGCTACGACGGTAAGAATCCTTTGTGTTTACTACCGTATGATATTAGACGAGATGGCGTAGTAGCCATCTTTTTTTCCAGATATATCTGTTACTGTTAAGGAGTCCAGATTCTGGCCAGTCATAGTAGAAGAACTGGCACACACTCTTTCAATATTGTAACTCATTCTACTAACTTTGTACGTTGAACTTAAACTTTCGCTTTGAGACTAATTTTATTCTGTTGCAGCCGAGAACTCCAGCAGCAGTCACCGAGGTCCAGGTTGCTGGTGGAAATGGTATTTTATTACTTTAAACTAAGCACTGTGTGTTGTAATTGTGAATTTTGAACTCACATTCTGGTTTTAATCTTCTCTTAAGCTTTTCAAGCAAGGGCTGAACCTCGTGATGGAGACCAGAGACCTGAAGAAAATGGGAGTAGGTCCAGCAGTTCTAGCAGTTCAAGTAGTGATTCTGGAACATCGTCAAGCGGTAATAATGACTCTATTCTTGTAGTTCTTTATGCTTTCAGAGCATACCTATCTGTCCTCAAACTGTTGATGTTCTGTATATATTGGGAATGTTTTTGGCATGAATCGTGAAATTTTTGCTTATTTTGTTGTCTTTCCAACTCGGCAGATTCAGATAGCGATAGTTCATCTGCAGATGGATCAGATCCTGGACACTCGCCCAAAACTTAATATCATTGAGGTATAGGTTCTTACTCCTATTCATTTAGTATCATCTTTTATTGGGCGTGAGACCCGAAAATTTGACTATATGATCTTGCTACTTTTACAAAAAAATGAAAAAAAAAAAAAAGAATCCAAGTGCATCTTCGATAGTAAAATGATTCGACGTCTCCATGACATTTCAGGAACATATAACCGTGGTGGGACGAAACAGGTTTGATGATGATATCATGTGGACTGTTCTGTGCGAATGATGGTTGGAGTATTTCTGAAGGTGCCCGCAAAAGCTAAATTTAGGGCGGGCGTACCTTAGATCAATGTATCGAGAAAATAAGCTACTAACCATCATCCCTCCGATAAAATTAAGGCACTAATTCATAATAGAGTCTGCAGATGTGTTTATTGCTTCATTTTCATTACCATCTTGCTGTTACTACAGCATCTGAATGACGCAAAGAGTGGTTTGATGTCTCACTAAGCCTTGGATTTTAATGTTCTAAAGTCATGCATAGAGAGCTATAGGTTAGAAAGGGTGTGTGACTGTCTTCTTCTTTGTGTGTTTTGTAGGCCTTTTTAGGTAGTGTGACTTATAGCATGTACAAATATTTGATTTAGGAGTTAGTCTAGTTTCTACTATTATTATGCATTGTCCATTGTAATTTATTAATTTGACTTAAAGACAGTTTTATATATATAAATATATATAAATATATATATTATATATCCCGGGAATGCAAACCATGTTGATCAGAGATACAACGTTAGGACAGATTCATATGTGATAAACTCGAAGGCCGCCGACTTTGACCACTAAGCGAGTTAATTTCAATGTTTTTCTTAAAAAAACGGCGGTTGAATATTTATTACGTATTTATTTAATAATTGTACTACATATAGTGGTCACATAAATGGATTACCACAATAAAATTATGAAGTGAGGTTTCATAATTAATTGGGAGTGTAGTAGTAAATGAATGTCATTTGAAAATTGAAATAATTAATATTTGTTGATTTGATAGTAGTAAATGAACAACCTCATTTACAACCCAAAGTTAACGTTAATTAAGAACATAAGCAACTAATTAAGAAGTGTTTTTAACCGACATGTGTCATCGTCATCATGCAGAGAATTAGACAAGCCTCTCCATTTTAGTGCTAAAAATAGCAAAATCTTCGATAGAAATTCAGACTTTTTTTTTTTTTTCGGTGTAATAAGATTAATAAATAATGAAAGCGCAAGAAACAATGTAATGGAGGGAGTTGAGAAAATGGGATTTTTGAAATAAAAGAAAAAAAGAAAAAGAAAAGAAGAAAATTACAGTAATCTCATAAAGCAGAAGAGGACAAAAGAGGTTGGAGAGTGAGGTGAGGGCAGCTCAGGCTGGTTTGGCTGACAATTGTTGTGTGATTTCAGAGCTATTACGATTCTCGGCCATCTTTAAGAAGCCCTATTTCGCCCGCTTCACAGCTCGGTCGCATTTTTTTTCTTCGAATCGTTGCGCGTTTCGTTTTTGTGTGTGGGAAGAAAGGGAATTTGCGGTGTGGGAGAATTTCTGAGCTGGATCCTTTGATTTGAACGTCGAATTGAAAATCGAGGTAGAGAATTTTGTGATTCTGATGAATGATTTATTGTTAGTTCGCCCCCCATTTGTTGTTGTTGTTTTTTTTTTAATTCCAATTTTGTGCTAAATCTGGCTATCTCAGGTGTGGCTGACTGAATTTTTTTGATTTTATAGTGAATTCTTGGAAATGAGACTTGTGTAGACTAACTTGACTGATATGTGTTTTCTTCCTTTATTGATCTTGGCTTTTGTTTTCTTACGTCTTTTCAACTGAATGTACAATGTGCGCCTTGCATGTGAAGAATCTATGACTGGTAGTTAACTAGGAAATGATCATGAATTTGTTGTTTGTTTATTAAAGAATCGGGACTGCTTTGGTTGCTTAACGGTTCTTGTTATGGGGACAGGTGTTGAGCTTCCGTACGATTGACGGTTCAGGAAACAGAGAAAAGAGAAGATACTTCTCACTCAGTCTCCACGTGGCAACGCTAGATCGTAAGTGTTGCAAGTGCGTGCATTTAATTCCATTTGCCTCATGGATAGTTTGTGTTTACCTTCTATGTTGAGTGATACTGTTCTTATTTTTTACATTCGATAGCAGGGGTTTAATGAAGCAAATAGACCAAAAAAAAAAAAAAAAAAAAAAAAAAACGTTTCAGCTTTGTCTGAACAATTCTTTTGGTTCCCTGCATATTAATTGGCATTTCTGAAGAGCATAGACATGTGAGCAACTGCATTTTGTGTCTCTTGACTGTAATTTTTCTCTGTGGATGCATGATTCTCACCTTTGTGCCCTATTCAATGCTGCTGTTCAATGCAAGTTTGGTATTTACTTGGTTTATTAGAGAAATCACTTTTTATACACTTATATCCGTGTGACTATTCAGTATTCGCTTTTTGATTTCTTCATAAATGGTAGTAATGTTCTGGCAGCTGACAACTACTTGAGAAGTCATTTGATTTGAATATATGCTTGATGTCATGCAATAATGCTCGGCTATTATTTTTACTTTAGAAATAAGGTAGAGCCTTCTCTTGCAATAGATCCACGTGGTTATAAAGGCTGTAATCTGGATAACCGGTTTCCTGTTGCTTTATTAGTAATATTTTGAGATGGGAATTGTTATCAACTGATATTATCAAAGGTCATTAACTGGATGATGACTAATATAACTGAAAAAGGTACATGGGGACTAAAAGGGATGGGTTTGTTGTGTCAACGACAAAAGAAATGGTTAATCTCATACCTCTAGAGAGGAAATTGATTCACGTAATCGGGGAAAATGACAAAAAGGATGCTGGATTCGATAAATTTCAATACGGATATAGGGAACGTGTTCATCATGCAATCAATATAAAGCTACTGCTTTTATTTATTAACTTGCTATTTCCCCTCTTAAACCCGTAATGGGAGCCGGCAGCATTTCTGTCATTATAAATTCTTGTAATTTACTGTGAACTTACACGTGGCATTGCTAGTAGCTTGATTTTGATGTATTTGATTTGATTGTCATAAAATCAACAGCTCCCGAACTTGTGCTATTAACATTTTGTCTTTTAATGCTTGAATCCATTTTTCTTCCTTGTTTGTCATGGATTGATTAATTCTAGAAGACCTTGAGGTGTAGCGATGTGGTTGGCTACTTTGATGAAAAATGAAAATTCTTATGACTAATGCTCATTTTGTGTATCCATTTGGACCGCAATCTTATGATCAACATGAAGATTGCCAATTTATTTTGCAGTGACTTTTTATCGCTTAGTTCTGACTCGCGTAATATATTATGCAGTCACATGGTGGCAGTGTAAAGCGCATGCTGCTGCGAGACATTGTTGGGTTTTTCGAAACATATAGTTAACGAAGAAAAAATAGCAAGATAAGCTTGAATAACTCACAATGATGTTATTCTGCAAAGAGTTTGAGGATTTGCGCGGCGATGGTCTTGATGGATCTGTGGATGAGCAGACGATTTTCAGCGAGATCTTTTTTGGAAGTGATATTAGTGGGAATAAAGAAATGGTTGATGCTGAAGCTGCCAAATTAGACATCGACAACTCGAAGCAAACAGACGTTTTATTTCTCTCCAACAGTGGGAAGTCATCCTTAACAAGTCAAGATGATTGTGCTGGGGAGGATTTTGGAGGAGAAGCTCGGGTTCGATGTATTTCAGAGGACCTCACATCATCAAGAAAAAACGACGTTTTGCGAAAGTTATCAGCTGGAGATCTATCAGATGCAAAACCAGATCAAGGGGGTACCTTGATCATGTCAGGTACCGCAGGAGTTTTGCCAGGTTCATCTCAAGACCGTGTATATCGCATAGTTGAATCCTCCAGTTCGGGTGTTACGTTTAGTCAGTACCAGCCGGAGAAAGTGGTCTGTGTGCGCAAAGTATGTGAAGTTAGTGGTAACGGTAGTTTGAAGGATCGGTTAGGATTAGGTAACAATAACAATAAGGAATCAGCAAGTAGAGCCGTTAGTTCTCCTATTTCCCAAGAGAGCTCGGCTAATAAGCGCATAGTTAGCGATCCACATTTATCAATCAATAGTGAGTCAGCAATCCACCAACAACCTAAGCATAAATGGAAAGAATCATGCTTTTTAAAACTTGACGAAGAAGAATTTGTGAAGCCGAAGGAGATAAAAAATGATCCGCGGCCTCTTCTTCGTTATCACATCCATCGTTTGCTTAGAGCAGCTGGATGGAATGTTGGAAGGCGTAAGAGGAACAATGATTATAATGGGATTGGTGAATATGTCTACAAGAACCCTGTAGGAAGACCATTTCGCCAGTTTCACAGAGCTTGGTGTCTGTGTGGTGAGGGTTTGTTGGCCAACTCCAATTCGTTTGTACAGACAACTAAGGCCATGCAGTGGGCAGACATGGCTCAGATGTGGGAAGACTTGTCTGAAACTGTCAAGGAGATTGATGATAAACTACAGGTCCTAGAAACTACTTCTGCTATGGCTCATCTGTGGTGCCTTCTAGATCCTTTCGCGAATGCGGTTTTCATAGAGAAGACAATTCGCCTGCTGAAAGGAGGAGTTACAATCAAGCCAAAGAGAAGCTTGGCAATGGCAGATGCTAGTTCGGCTGGCAAACGTCGGAGAGGCCCCAAACCTGGAAAACGGTCCCTTGGTAAAAGGCCCATCAAAACCTTGGACCATGTTGAAACTCAGGAAGAAAGTGGTTTGGACAGCACTAAGAAACAGCGTAAAAGATCTCGAAAGCTGTCTGAAATGGAACCGGGAAATCATACTGATGAGATATGTGGTGATGGACCACGTAGAGCGAAGAAATCGAGGAGATGTGGCCTTGATGACGGTGATCTTTTGATTTCAGCAATTGTGAATAAGAAAACGTGCAGAACCAAGAAATCGCCCAAGAAGTCTAAACCCATGAGGAAGTTACAGAATCGGAAAGGAACTTGCAGGTTGCTCCCCAGGAACTTCAGAAAGGGGAAAAAACAAAGCAATGAAGTAAGGTGGACTCTTTTAGGACAGAGAACAGTGCTGTCTTGGTTGATTCATTCCGGCGTTCTTTCTCTAACCGAAACTGTCCAGTACAGGAATCTGAAAGACGATACCGTAATAAAAAGTGGTCAGATTACCATGGACGGTATACTATGCCAGTGCTGTGGTATAGTGTTAACAGCTTCAGAGTTTCAGAAACATGCTGGCTTTGAATTTAACCATCCTTGTACAAATCTTTTCTTGGAATCTGGTAAGCCTTTAACACTGTGCCAGCTTGAGGCATGGTCGGCTGAGTACAAGCAAAGGAAAAAACTACGGCAAATAAAAAATGCTGCTGATAATGATCACAACGATGACAGCTGTGGACGCTGTGGGGACGCTGGTGAACTGATTTGTTGTGACAACTGTCCATCAGCATTTCATAAAGCATGCTTATTTATGGCTCTGGAGGTTTGTATATGCTTTAAATACTTAATCTACGATCAATCTGTGACTGGCTTTCCTTTTATGTGGCTCATTTGTTATTTTTGATAAACTGCAATTCATGGAATACAGTGACAATATTTGTAGTTGTTTTGACCTTTTTGGAACATTTATGAGGTTGTTTCACGATTTAATTGCATGAATGGTTGAGGTAATCTGTTATTTCCTCTATCCAGGAGTTGCCTGAGGGAAACTGGTACTGTCCACAATGTCGTTGCCAGCATTGTGAGGATGTTGTCAACGATGAAGAAACGTCGCAACAGCTTGAGGCTTTGAAGTGCGCTCAGTGCGAGTGTAGATGTAATATTATCTCAGTGCGCTAAATGTTGTTTTTGT
Source organism: Lindernia subracemosa (assembly GCA_028392965.1). Classification (NCBI taxonomy): domain Eukaryota; kingdom Viridiplantae; phylum Streptophyta; class Magnoliopsida; order Lamiales; family Linderniaceae; genus Vandellia; species Vandellia subracemosa. Next base: position 751,152 of record JAQPCC010000032.1, read on the forward strand.
ATATATATTTGAATAAAATCCTTCTTTCTTTTCGCTATTATATCTAGAAAATCTAAACGGTGGTTTCTGTCAACAGACCATGGAACATGCATGGCAGGGGGTGTTCGTAGGAAAGGCGCATTTACCTCCGAGAGCTGGTTTTGCGGAGATAGCTGCCTCGAAGTAAGTACAAATATAGAATGTGATTTCGAGCATTGCCTCTGAGTATTTATAATGCACTTGGTAATTACTGCCACTTTACAAAATCAAAAATGAAAAAGCATCTTTCCTTTTTCTGCTAATGAAGTAAGTTGATGATCCATTTACCAAATAAGGGAACCATTCACGCATCTGCAAGGCATATCCGCTGTGGATTGAATCTTTTTTGTTTCATATACAGGTCCACACAGGTCTTCAGTCTCGCATAGGACAGAGAATTTTTCTCCGTGACGGCTTCTCTTGGAGTCTGCTGAGGTGCATTCCTGGTGATCACGAGAACCACACCGACCAGCAGTTTGTTGCTCTGAAGGCGGAATGCAACTCAAAGTTGGCAGTTGCAATCACCATTATGGAGGAGTGCTTTCTCCCGATGGTGGATATGAAAACGGGCATCGACATGATGCCCCAAGTAATATACAACTGGGGGTGAGGATCATTATGTGTTACGAACTCTTCCTACAATTCAGCACAACTTAATTTTTCCCCAACTATTGGATTCTCAGGCTGCATTTGGTATCGCTTGTAATGGGTTGTTGGCAAGATAGTAACAACTATGTTTGGTTGCCCAATTGTCGATTAATGATAGATTATTATTGGCATCGTTATGCTATTTAAAACTAAATTATCATTAAGGGACAGAGAGATATCTAGCCATTAGGTTTAGGCTAATTTTTGACTCACAAAATGATTTCTTACACCAATTGCACAGCTTCTTCTATTTTGCCTGTAGAACTGATGAGCCCTTTGCTTCTTTCAGATCCGAATATGCCCGCTTGAACTATAGTGGCTTTTACACGACAATCTTGGAGAAGAATGACGTCATCATGTCTGTAGCCACCATCAGGTACGGTAATCTCTTTGAATGCCTTGTCCCTGTCTCAATTGATCTGAAAGTGTTTCAAGAGTTCTACTGTATCATCCCTATCATCGAATGATTGCTGATGCTTCATGTTTTACCGACAAAACAGAGTGATTCATAAAATCCTATAGCTCATTATCGTGCCCTAATTCTCTCTGGGAAATAGTTTCTGTTACATTTTCCCTATTCCATTATGTTTACAGTCAGTTTCTTTCTCAAGGCAATAGATTCATTTCTCATAAAAGTCTGACCTTGATTGTAGAATCCACGGTGCCAAGGTAGCTGAGATGCCTCTGATTGCTACATGCAGCAAACACCGCCGTCAGGGAATGTGTCGTCGCCTTCTGAATTCCATCGAAGAGGTATCATTTAGCATATTTCAAAATTCCTTTAATTTCAAACTAGTGTTAAATCTTCCATTAGAGATACATCTTGTTTACCAGCTTCGTACGGGACATTTCATTACCTTTATATTCCACCATATATGCAGACACTAAAACTGTTGAAGGTTGAGAAGCTTGTAATATCTGCAATCCCGTCTCTGATTGACACGTGGTCAAACGGATTCGGCTTTCAACTTCTTAACGATGATGACAAACGAAACCTCAGCGCTGTGAACCTGATGGTGTTTCCAGGATCTGTGTGGATGAAGAAGCCACTATACGAAAGTGAAACCCCTACCACCGTAGATGGAGTAAATGGTAAGCAAATCTGAACCATAATTCGTAAAAACTGTAAGAAAAAGATCATAAACCGATCTGAATATATCAAGAAAGTGAGATTACTCCACTTGATATAAACTCGTCCTCAAATATAACATAAAATGTGTCATCTTGGCTTACATTTGCTTTATATGAATCAGGACAAACCGATGGCCCGTGAAAAGGATGCCCGAAGATCTTACATTGACGACCGTCAGACAGAATGTTTGTCCTTTGTAAGAAGCTAACATATCAAGAAAAGCACCACAGTTGTTGCATTTGTAGCAGATTTTGCAGGAGTTGAAGAGGACAAAGAGGGATCTAATTATATGCACAATCAACCGGCAAAGCATGAAGAAGTACACACTGTTGTTTACTTCTGAATCATCATCATATGTTGTTATTGTAGGAAAATCAGGGAAATAAATTTTTTTTTTATAATTATTTAAAAGCCAGTGAAAAAAATAAAATAAAATATTCTTGTATAGAGCTGAGTAGTATGATAACTTCAGGCAATTGAGACATATTTTCGATGTAGTCCTATTATTGCTAGTCTCTCTTTTACATATGGTAGCTCAGAAGATAACAAGATAATATGATCTCAGATGCATGTCAATAAAAATAAATGAATAAACTGAAAAATTGACAGCAATTTATAATGGTTTAACCATTTTTTTTTGTCATATATATTACGAATGGACGTTATAAGGAGGCTTGAATTCAAGGATTACAATTTTAGGACAATAAATTTAAAAATTAAAGCAATTTGAGGACGATAAATTTCAAAACTAAAGCAATTTGATGACAATTAATGTCAGAATCTCGAAACTTACCGTCTTCAAATTGCTTTACTATTGTAACTTAATGTCATTAAATTGCTTCAATTTTGAAACTTATTTTCCTAAAATCGCAACATTTTATTTATGTATCCTCAAATTGCTTTAATTTCGAAAAATATCGTCCTAAAATCACAATATTTTTTTTTTTCAAAAAAAAAAAAAAAAATGTTCTTAAATTGTCACTTTGCAATAAATGAATTTGATTCCTACCAAGAAATAACCTCGACGTCTTCAATATTGTTTGGTTGGAAGGAACGAACTACCTACTTACTACACAGTTGTTCACGGGCTTGCAAAAACCGGGAAAAAAGACTTCAACTTTGAGATCCCCAAAATGCCCTCATCGCCCAAATCATTTTACGCGCGTCCATCGTCGACAAGGATCAACAGATCAACGATCGCCGTCGTCTGTTCCTTCCTCTTCGGCCTCTCGGGCATCATCTTCGGGCTGGTCGCGATCTCGAAGCAGGGGTCTGATTGTGATTTGGCCAGTCGTAAGCCTTTGTCAGTTTCGGTGACATGGGACACTTCGTCTAGTGGAAGCAGTGGCGGTAATGGCGGTGGCGTTTCGGGCGGGGGGAAGAATCGTCGCAAAGTTATGGGGTTCGTGGGAATCCAAACTGGGTTTGGGTCGGCTGGTCGCCGGAGGGCCTTGCGGCAGACTTGGTTTCCCTCGGATCATGAGGGGCTTAAACGGTATTTCACTGCCTTCTCCCCCTGGCTTTTGATTTGTGTTTTCTGTAATGAGCCCATTCTACATTTGTGACTGGCGTGATTGCTTAAGCACGTCGTTTAATGTGTGTAATTATTGTTTGATGCTCTATTTGTGGATTTCATTGTGTCCTAATGTTATGATTTGGTCTTGTAATGCATGATTTGGTTTGTTTGATGTTGAGTAAATGATGATTTCCCGATGTGGATGTTTGTAATACTTAATAATGTATACTGTTTTTGTGAAATTTCTAGTATATTGATAGAAGTAAGATACATAGATAGAAGAAGAAGATCAAGATGCCGTGGAAGAAGAAGAGTAGAGTAAAGTAGGTTTTAATTTCTGCTTAATCGTTCTTACAACTCAAGACAGTATTACAATGGCTATCTAAACTTATTCTAAGCCCACTCTTGTAGGAGCCCACAAAGTCGGGTCATGACACCTAATTTTTAACTGTGTTCTGAAGATCAAAGGTTTGATTTTTAACAATATCCTGGTTTCTGGCGATTCCTGGTTGTATGCAGGTTGGAAGAAAGCACTGGTTTGGTTTTCAGATTTGTGATCGGTCGAACGAATGATCAAACGAAGATGTCTGAGCTTAAGAAGGAAGTTGTCAAATACGATGATTTCATGTTGTTAGATATTGAGGAGGAGTATAGTAAGCTCCCATACAAAACGTTAGTTCTCTCAAAATAAGTTAATTTTAGTCTCTTATCTTTTATGATTTATCCTCGACAATTTGTCTTTGACAGTTTGGCTTTCTTCAAAGCTGCTTATGCTCTTTACGACTCGGAATTTTATGTCAAGGCTGATGATGACATCTATTTAAGACCAGGTGGGAAGTTTTGCAATACAATGTCTTAGTTTCATTAACAAGTAAGGGTTAATATCTGGTATAGTGACGTTAACAGTTACATTTGTTCATGTTAAAAGATCGTCTTTCCTTGCTTCTGGCTAAAGAACGTCCACATTCACAAACATACCTTGGATGCTTGAAGAAAGGCCCTGTCTTCACCGATCCAAAGCTAAAGTGGTTAGTCACATCATCTTTGGTGTGTCTGCTTTTGCCTTTCGTTAACTTTCAATTATCTTATTTGATCTTTGACTATCACGTGGTTGGTCTTGTCATTCGACTTGGATATTTTTCGAAAGTAACAACATTTCATTCTTTCGATACTAATAATTATACTGTTCTCATTGCAATTGGAGGTCTTGGGATTCCTTGCTGCATTGCCTTAGTATTCATAGATACGAACAATGTTTTAGCTTTCAAATAACTGATGTTTTGGACACCTCTTAAATGTCCCCAGTAATGATGGCGATGACATTTAATTACTAGCCAAATGATTTGAAATATGATCGCTCTGAATTTTTCAGGTATGAACCTCTTGGACATTTGCTCGGGACGGAGTATTTTCTTCATGCTTATGGCCCGATATACGCTCTTTCTGCAGATGTAGTTTCAAGCATCGTTGCCCTAAAAAACAACAGGTTAGTTTTCCTACAAACTGTTGTCCATGAATTTGATTTCAATTGAGATTTTTAATTTTTTTTTCTCGAAACATAATAATCTACTCCTCTTAGAAGTTTCATTTATAATTTTCTATTCTTCTAAATCTCTGAAGCATATATTTACCGTTCAAACATGTACAGTTTCCGGATGTTCAGTAATGAGGACATTACCATTGGATCATGGATGCTTGCCATGAACGTCAATCACGAGGAGAGTAAGCTTCTTTGCCAAGCAGAGTGTTCCCCCAATTCTATAGCAGTTTGGGACATCCCTAAGTGCTCAGGTATGTACCTAAGCACACATTCTTGATAATATATATTCTTCAGGCCGTATATACTGTTCTTTATTGGCCCGTGTCCATTGCGTTACTTCAGTTTTCTTTATAATTTTGCAAATTTTTGGCGTAATAGGACTCTGCAATCCTCAGAAGAAAATGATTGAGCTTCATGCGAATGATTTATGCTCGAAAAGCCCAACCCTTCCATCTGATGATGAAGACGAATAACGTTGGAAGATGTTCCGTGCTTTCGATAAACATGTTGTACTATACAACAAGCAAAGGTCTGCATGAAGCAACATCCTTTCTTACCCATTGATTATATACACATCATAGGAGAGATTTTCGAAGGCTTCTGGGTTGTCCTTTGTCGGAAACTTTGCATTCTTTTCTGTAACATGCGGGACCATTTCGAAATTGAAGGCATTGTATTGATTAGAAACATCCATAAATTTTTCAAGGAATCGATTTTTTATGTCGATTATCAACACCGCGAATGGTATATGAACAAACATAAAGGTCAACATTGATATATTTTCATGCTTCCATGTGTAAAACCATGCTTCAAAAGTACAGATAGTCAAAGATAATGTGAGCACAGTGTAGTAAAATAACTGGTAAGATATTTAAGGTACGTTGATAATGCTGCTTCACCAACAGGACATATATATTTCACATCATTACTTATGGATCAAAGTAGAACCAAGTTAACACAAACAACCTTTAGTCTGCTAGTGAAGACAAACCATTGTATAACATCTTTTCCCACACTACTCACATGCGAGTTTCGTCCCAAAACTCGACAAGCAAATAGCAAATGCCTGAAAGGCCGAGAGAGGTTGTCTGTAATCCATCGTGAAAGTGTCGTCACTTACCTTGCCAAACTGAAGAAGCACTGTCTCGCCATCTCCTTTCCCATCCGGTTGGCTCTGATCCATCGTTGCAACCAACTGGAAGTTCTTAACCGAAGCAACGGTGACCCGCCCGTGAAAATTCAAGCACCAGCACTCCAGGTGTTCGTGCCATCTTGGAGCTTTGTTTTTCAAGATTGTGTGCGCTGGGAGAACTCGGATTCCTGGTTTCTTTAAGTTTGGATCGTGTTGGTGGTTGTCATGATGGGGTAATGATGCTTCTTCCAGGGATGGGGATGTAAGAGAACAAACCATCCTCCTAGGACCTCTTGATTTTAGGAGATTGAATTTGTAAGAGACGTGACCGACTTCGAAATTACCCGATGGGACTTGTGGACTTATCTGCCTGCTCGCCACACGACGAATAGATCTACTGCTCGATGGTTTCGCTCCACTGTGTGGAGGTTGGCTGTCGTAGATGGTGAAATTGGTGCCTAGGAAATCTGACCTGTCAGAACAAGAGTGTTTTGGTTGTTAAAGATGGTTATCAATGAAGCCTAAAAATGATGATAATACATACTTATAAGCAGATAAAATTGTTTTGGAAGGAATAGTTTTCATGTTGTCAGCCAAGATAGCGATAATTCAGGGAGAATTTTAAATCATGAATTCTAGAGCGTCATACACATGCATCATAAGTTATTAAGGGGCCACTAAATGCATCATACACATCTTTGCTTATCTGAGGAATACTAATAATAAGAAAATGATTATCTTGAGGTCTTATCAGCTGTATTAAGGAATAAAGGTTAGCAAAAAGGAAATGTTACCTCAATTTCCCGACATAAGTTTGGCTTCCTTGTGATATATCATCGGCGTCTAGAGATATGATATATTCAGTCCGAGCACCATTTCTGTATCTTCTAGCAGCAAGGAGAAACTTTCCTTTATCCGCAAATGCTGCAAGAAAAGTTTTTAAATACCATCCTAGAACTGGATATGCAACAATGCGATCATAGATGCCAAGTTTAAGATCTTCAAGAATTGAATACACTTACAAGGTGAGAGAGCAAGATAGAGATAAAAAGTTGCGGTCTTCTTGTCACGTCTTATAAGACATTGATGTGGAGCGTCCAGTGGGCCAGCCTGCTCAATATGTAAGAACATTACTTAGCTACTCAAAGTCTCACCAATAGACATATAAACAACACTAATACAAAGAACTAAAAAAACTGCGAAAGGATAGGATAAAGAAAAAGGCGAAACACCAGATTAATACTAGTATCTTTCCATTATCTCATTCGCCACAGGATGTTCTACAACACAAAGAATAATTTGTCTAGCGCATCATTGCATAAGAACTCATCCTCTCATTCAAAAGAATACAATCATAAAAGAATTTATATTATGCCATATTAGGCAATCCTATCAAAATTATTCTTCGGCTATGGTTTTTGGTTTTTGGGTTCCCTCTTTCCAATGAAGCCATTATCTTCAATTCATGTCCTCTTCACACGACTCCAACATATGCCTGTACGGAGCATAAATTGCCCAATTGAAATTGAAAACCATTTAGCTGAGAATGCACATTTTTGGATCATTCTCGCTCCAGCACCAATCAAAATGTTATCTATACAGATAACAGTAGATAACACCAAAAAAAAAAAACTATTCCAAATTTCTATCAACAGCCCACAAATTCCCATTTCTCCGAAACAAAAAGCACCCTTAAAAACAAATCGAGCAAAAAAAAAGGGGGGGAAATTCGACCTTTTTGAGAGAAGAAGGAAAGGTGATCAGCCCAGGCTGACGCGCCGTCGCCTTCTGCACCACGTCTCTTGTCGCGTCCCGCCACCGCTTGCACACGCACCCACATGCCACGACGTCTTGACGCTGCGGCCATTTATCCTCGCTCGCCTCCACTCTCTGCATTATCTCCCCCAACAGCTCCGGCAACATGGCCGACCACGTATCAGGCTCCGATTCCCCGCTCGAAACGGCATCACCGTCGCCTTGATTCTCCTCTTCCCCTCTGCCAATCTCATCCTTCTCGCCCCGATGCTCCTTTCCCCCTAAATTGCCCGCATCATCGACGTGATTGTCGTCGAATTCCTGGTACGATTTCGAGCTCGTGAAGGATCGGTGGATAATTCTTCGAGATAGGTACGATCGTCTCAGAGACAACATAATCGCGGTATTCCGTATAGAGAGAGAAAAAAAATTCAAAGATCTGATGTTAGAAAGAGAAAAAGGAGGATAGAAATGCTATGGCGTCGTAAGAGAGAGAGAGAGAGAGATTGCGCGACAGCGGCTGTGATATTCCACGATGTAACAGACCAATGGTGTGATTGAGTTGAACTATGCAAACGACACGTGGCGCTTTGTAAATGGTCAGTTTTCTTGGGTGTTACGTGGTCCGTAGTACAGATGATAAATAGTTCGTCTTTGACCAATTGACTCGATCCCTTATGTTGGCCCACGATTTCACACGCGGTTTAATATTAAATTTATAATTAATAATAATTATTACATTAAAGTATTTTGTCTATATTTTCAAAGAATGGTGTCATCTACAAACCACCCTAAGCACATTGCTGCTTTGTACACAAGATAACATTACATGAGCGAATTGCAAAGCTTCTTGCAGTTCGATTTAAGTAAATAGCTGGTTTCTAACGGCGTCGACGTTCGACTCGACGCCGAGGAGAGCTTCGTCTTCGAGGGCCAACGTCAGCATTTCTGTACAGAATTGATCGTCGGGTTTGAGCCATAATGCCTTATGATAGTATGTTATTGCTGCCGTGAATTTATCCTGGAATAGGAAAAAATCTAATAAATATTTGAACTATAATTTAGATAGTATGAAAAAAAAAAAACAGAAATCTTCACCTGCAAATGGTACGTATACGCCAACCCCGCATACGAACTCAAACTTCGGGTAGATAATGCAAGAGCTTTCTCATAGTACGTAATCGCCTCGTTATACTTCCTGATGGTGAATGCAGTAAATTTATACCAGCGGTAAGTGTAGTGCACCGTATAAATAGACGGTGGCACGCAAGGGGAGTATATATGCACTATGATTTTCACTTTAAAGAATAGCCATCATCATCAAGCATTGATTAAATGAGTAACTATGACAGCTCGCCATGGCGTGAAATCATCAATTTTCTGAGTGCATGAGCAAGGCTGACTAAAGTTGGCTCCCAAGTCCCACTCGAAGAGGATGATGATGATACAAGAGCCAATGCCTTCTCAAACCACCACACAGCCTTCTTATACCTGCAAGACGTCGGGGCAAGAACGAGTCGACCAACAGAATCAAAATCGGTTGTAAATTAACGAGGTAAATGATGTAAGCTGACGGTATATGCATGAGATTCTGGTCTCATGAAGAACCTTGTTACAATACGCTAACATAATGGCATCGCAGTCATATGTAACCCAACATGCTCTACCTCGTACTATTCATCCACCATGTAGATCACAATACATAAAAACGATTATGCAAATCTTATTGTAATATTTAATCAAATTAACAACTAAATGTTAGGCATGAAATGATAATTTTGTTCAGATGGAATGTCTTACTCCTTCATATGATAAGCGACAACCCCAAGCTCATTATAGAGAAGTGGATCTGAATCACATATAGCCTTGGCCTGCATAAAAAACTGAACAGAACGGTTCTTAGAAAAGATGAGCCAAGTGGATAACAGTCAAAAAGATGCCAGGGAATATATAATAAGTTTATGCCAATAGAAGTGACAGTTAAAGACCAGGGAACGGATGGGGACATCTGAGACCCAAGGGAGGTTCAATACCTGCTCTGCAAGTTTGAAGTTTTGAGTTCGCATATACTCCATTCCAATATATAAAGTGGGCAAATGGCATCTGAAATAAAGGGGAAAGAAATCAGCCTTTTCAAAAGACTTAATACTACTATCTAACAAACACCCAAAAAATGTGTACTGTATTCGAGTCTCTTAAGAAGTTAAGCAGAGCAGAAATATTTTACCCAGGAAATAAGCGAACAGCAGTACGATAAGCCGACATAGCTTTATCTCCTTCTTCAAGAGCTGCATATGCATTACCATAGCCAATCCAACCTGGAGCAAATGTTCCATCCATAGTCGTGCCTTGCTGGAAAATTAGCTCAATTAAAAGTAATTTATTCAATAGGGAAATTTAGATCGTAATAATACTCATAGAATGAGCGCTCCACCCCTTTAATTCCCACGCCACAAGATATAACGGAAAACCGACATATGATAAACTTCATTTTATACAAAAATATGATTCACATATAGTACTCCAAATGATTTTTCAGCATACATACCAGAAATAGCGATGTGATTGATCATACTTCTTGATGCAATAGTAGTAGCAACCCACAGCAAACCAGGATAGAGCTCTGGACAGAACATCCAATTAAAATAAGGGGAGACAAAATTTTCGGAAATCACAAGTTTGAAGTATCTTCGATTGGTGACAGTAACTATTCTTGAGATTAGAATGAATTGAGAAGCTTCAGTTTATACAATCATATCATGTATCACTGTCTTCTTAAGTGTTACATGAAGCCTTTTTTCAAACAAATACTATAGGTAGCATGATTTCCCATGTGGGAGCTACAAATTCAAACACTCAATTTAAGCACAGCAGCACTACAAAAAGAACCTTGGAAGTAAGGAACAGATAAGTCAATCTATCTCACTTTTGAGGATAGTCCTTGACTAAATTGCACGCCATTAAATAAAGCTCGTTGGAATGCCCAAGCTCCATGGCTGCTGCTAAATGAAGCAGAGTACACTTTAAGTGGAAGGGATCCTTCTCAAGCAACCTGAGTTGACCGTGTCTCAGTAAAATACAGGAATCCAATAACCAGTTCAGTAAGAGAAATAACAAACCCACACTGATGTAAGTTCAAAGCATTTCTGATATTCACCACACTGATGATAGTACTCAGCCTTGCATGCTAACAGATCAGTGTTATTCTTCAGGGCAGATAACGAATTCCCAGATATTTTTGTGACAGAAACCTCCTGCTCAAGTTCTTCAAACTTCTTCGCAACAACATTTCCTTTATCATACTAAACAAAAAGATATCATGAAATTAATACTACATAATTAAATAAAAGATGTATTGAGACAGAAAATCATCTTTAAGTAAAATTACAGATAAACCTGGAAAATCTGCAATTTACCTTTTTTATCAAGCATGAATAAAATGATGAGAGCCATCCATCTTGGGGACCAAATTGCAATATTGATAGCAGATCGGACTCTAGGGATAACATTAATAATAAAATAACCATTTACGGTGGTTAGAGACTGATCAAGATTATTTGATCCAGTTTTGAATCCATGGAATACCATAAATTTCCATTAAAAATCAAAATAATAAGTAGCAAGTAAAAGGCAACAAACTATGCCATGCATTGCACTTATATATCCATATCTGGGAGGTTGAAAAAACTTCTTTTTATTTTCTATGTGAGTGATAGACCCATACCTTCTTCACAAGTAAGCATGTGACTCTCAATAAGAAATTCTAACGCCTGAGAGAAGAAGAACATGAAGAATATTATGATACTCTCCGCGCAAAAAGTGAGTTTAGTGGAAGAAAATCTGGCATTCTGTTCCTAAATGCTAATTAAATCTGAAAAATGAGTGTTTCAATGACTACTTAACGTTATGCATGATATTTTAAGCATGTTGCAGGCGCCATCTGTGCAGTAATAAAGCAATGCGCATACCTCGTAGCAAAGAGGATCAGCCTTGATGGCAGCTTTGAACCTTCAATTATGGAAAAGTTAGAATGAATTCTTTGAGCCAACCCAAGTTTACTCCATGATAGATTTAGCAACAAACAATAAACAATTCACAGACATAAATATTCAGGTTAAAAAGATAATTGATGATGGTCATAAATCATAACACAAGCATTAAAAAAAAAGATGACATATTCAGAAACTGGAAGCTTCGGCTAAGTGCAGAATTACTACTGATAATAAAAGACATTAACTTCCACACCATAATCTGGCCTGTGACCGGTTCTCCAACGCCACATATGCCTTGCCTTTTAAAAAACATATTGCCGATATGATCTATCAAAGAGAAAAAAACACAGTCATTATCCTTCCACCCAAACCACTATCCAAAGGAAGGCATATACATGAAGTTAATTTCCCTTATTAATTCAGCGCATTCGTTAACGAGCTACCGTTAAATCTAGATTCTTTGTCAACTGAAAGATAACTAACTTACACTTATTTCACGATCTTCAACATCTTTATCCACGTGCATGCTACTGTAATCCTTTCGGTCGGTAATCGTAATATTACCATATTCATCTACTTTCGCATCACCATGCATCAAAAGGCACTGATCCCACTCCTTCAGTTCTTCCTAATGGATTGCAAGTATTTTGTCAAGCCCACAAAAATAATTAACTAGAAAATACAGATTCCTCACACAGATCAATCAAATGGAACCAAACTGTTACAGATGTTCCAGTAATTGATAGAGGAAATACAAAAGACTAACAATGTATTTGCAGTTTGCACAAACAAATGGCGAGATAGATCAATTGCCATGTGATATAAAACTCTTCATAAATCAACATAAAGCTTCTCCATAATCGATCAATTCCACCTTAAAACCAGCTGCAAATCACAGCTCTCCGCAACTGATACGAGCAAAGGATCAAATGCAAAAAAAAAAAAAAATTACCAGGCATTTAGCAGCAAGGTACCGGAACCTCAGGTCACGAAGAACAATCTGAGATGCGTTGAGGAGGTGGAATGCGCGTCGGTAGTTGCCGACCTAAATATAACGCCTGCGCCTGCATGTAAACATCGGCGGGGTCCGACGTCACCGCCGCAACCTTGTCCGCGAAGAAGATCGCTGACGAGTACAGATGTTTGCTCACGCAGTCCCGTACGATTCCTCGCAGCCTCTCTATTTGCTCATCCATGGGACAGAGAATTCACCTGAGTGTGGATAATCAGCCCTTTTTTTTTCCTCCTGGGAATTTCTTGGGTTTAGGGCTTTAGAAAGGAGAAACTCACAAAATTTAAATTTGTAATTGGAATGAAAGAGCGGGACGAAATTGTAAATATTGAATCTTCAGAAGAGATTGGATCACATCTGAGCTTTGGGCCGTTGGCCCTCAGTATACTTTTTACTTTGGACGTAGAATTGGGCTTTGAAAAATTATTATAACTAGATTTAAATATTCATAATTAGTATAAAAAATAAGTCAATTATTCTCTATTAATATGTAATACACGCTCGATGCGTGTCATATATTAAACTAGTACCTTACGCACATACGGTGTGTGTGCTATGATATATATATATAATATTACTTTATATTTTAGTTATATAAACGAAATCATAAATTTAATTTTAATTACATATTCTTTTGTATGTATGTAAAAGTAATTATTGTAAATTAATATCATAATAAAATTAAGAAGTAAATGGCACAATAGTAATTATACTTGTCATACCAATTAATTAAAAAATTACTATATTTATCCTTAATAAAATAGATAGATTAATATAGATAATAAACTTTAAGGAGTAAGGGCAAAATATTAACTATACTTGTCATACCAATTAATTGGAAGGTAGTTACTCTAAGTCTCTCACCCTTAATATATAACTAGTAATTTACGCACACTCGATGCGCGTGCTATGATATATATATAATATTACTTTATTTAGTATTCATAATATTTAATAAATGAAATCATAAATTTAATTTTAATTAAATATTTATATGTATATAAAAGTAATTACTGTAAATTAATATTATAAAAAACTTAAGAAGTAAATGACAAAATAGTAATTATACCTGTCATACCAATTAACTGAAAACTTACTATATAGATAGATTAATATAATAATAAATGTGAGAAGTAAAGGGCAAAATAGTAACTACACCTGTCATACCAATTAATTGGAAGGTAGTTACTCTAAGCCCATCACCCTTAATATATAGTATAGATATAGGTAAATATATATAATATTTTTCATATTTTGTGTTATTTGTAATTTAAAATATTTAGAAGATAAAAGTTTAATATAAAATTTAATTATATATTATTTTTAAATATATAAAAAGAAAAAAATTGATTCTTTATGATATAATTATAATAAATTAAAAATAGGTAATTCCTTAAATTGAACTAAATAATAAACTAAAAAAAGGTAAAATTGTAATTTTAAGTGATAGACTAAACAGTAATTTTTTAGTCACATCTCACCCTTAATAAATAGTATACATATTCAGAATCATAATTTTTATATGAAATAGTTTTAGGAAAAGGTTGTCATTGGTCACAAAAAGGTCCACGTTTAATATGAAATTAAATAAAAGGACACGTAGGCTCCACATATAATTAATATAAAATACATAAAAAAAAAAAAAGAATCAAAATAGATGATAGTTTTTCCAATGGGGAAAGCGATAGTTATCGCCCTAAGTTTATCATTGCATGGGAAAGAGTGGCCTACTTTAAATGAGCATTTACTTCATCACAACTAAACTCTGCCCATCTCCATTAATACCCTTGTTGCTTGCCCTCACTCACTGGGCTGTACGATCAAGTCAAAAGCAACTAGATATGTATGAGCTAAGCTAATTACCAAATACTACTCCCAAAAGAAAGCCATTATTACCTTTTAAGAGAAAAGACAATGAGTAGTGGATTGGAAGCTGAAGAGTACAACCAAAGCAGCTGCAGCAGCTCGGCCATGCGCGCGGCTGAGACGTTTCTGCGCATTGTGCCGATGGCTCTGTGCGTGGCGGCGCTTGTCGTTATGCTCAAGGATTCCGAGACTACTACAGACTTTGGATCCATCTCTTATTCTGACCTTGGAGCTTTCAGGTCTGTTTATATGTCCAATTATCCATGCCATTTATTACATTGAGTATATATATGTGAAAGAACTGCAAATCTATACTTGGTTATTACAAGCGTAGATATTTGGTGCATGCAAGTGGAGTATGTGCCGGCTACTCTCTCCTGTCGGCGGTGGTCGCAGCACTTCCGCGGCCGTCCACCGCATTTCGGGCCTGGGTTTTCTTCGTCCTCGATCAGGTTAGTAAGCATAGCACTTATATTATAACATACTAAAAGATGGGTCGTCGTCATTGTGTAAGAAGAGATTGTTGTTATTGATTATTTGCAGCTATTGACTTACATAATCCTAGCGGCGGGGGCTGTCTCGACGGAGGTGGTGTACCTGGCGTACAAAGGCGACACCTCCATAACGTGGAGCAAAACCTGCGGGTCCTTTGGCGGTTTCTGCAAGAAGGCGACGGCTGCCATCGCCTTGACGTTCGTGGTGACTCTCTGTTATGCGGGCCTTTCGCTTATATCTTCGTATCGTCTCTTCAGCAGGTACGATGTTCCGTGCGGTGACGACGGCAAAGGGGTTGATGAGGTTGCAGCCTACAAGCCCTGATGAATGAGCTTACAAAGATCATCATCCTTTCTAAAAGAAAATGTTTGTTTCCACTTGTAATAATAAAATGTAGAATGTAATGTTGTTTGCTCTAGAATCTTGACAATGTACTTATGTATGTAATCTATCTATATGATGAAGCAGCTTTAGAATTTCACACTGAAAAGGAAGAGCAACATATATTACAAATATGTTTTGATATTAGAGTTTACAGCAGCTCAATTTTCACAAGTCGATTACTTAATACAAACACAGCAATAGGGTACTAACGTATGGGTGATCCAAGAGCCTTTCCTTTGGAAACAAGCAGCAAAGTTGGAAAAATCGAATCTTAAAACATTAAGAACAAACTTAGGGTTCAATCATCTTCTTCGTCGCTTCCATATTGTTCAAACAGTGACTGTAAGCCAGTGGCTGGAGTAGCTGTGGGGGTTTGATCTTGCTTCTCTGCATCTTTCTTGTTTGCGTTGGAATCTACGGATCTTTTCTTGATGATAGCAACTCTGATAGATGGAGCTTTGGGATTTGGTTTCGAAGCCTTCTTAGTACTCGAATCATCTGGGCAAGGATTTGGGAATAAAACTAGATTCAGTATAAACATCATTAAACTAGAACTCAAAAAACTGCCAGAACTATGAAAGAGAGGTTGAATCACAGAACTATATAATTTCCAAACCTGTATTGTTTGAGAAGTCGGCTGCACTGTTCGAAGTCAATGAATCCGTAGGGTTGGAAGACTTTTGCTGCTCATTAATTTTCATCCTCTGCACGAGCAAAAACATGTTTAGTGGATTCAATCTCACAAACATAGATTGAAAATATATATACTAATTTATTGTTTTTCACCTTTGATGATTCTCCAGGGAAAGGATTCAGATCATCATCCTCATCAATGTCTGCATCGTCTATTCTCAGCACCAGAGGCTCTTTCCGTCCCTGAATCAACAATTGACACAAAGGAATATTCACAATTAAAACAACAGAAATATAGGGTGTGAAAATAGCTCTGAAAGCCGGGAATTGCATCTTTACCTGAAACAATGATTTTATAAGGGCTTCATCCTCTTCCTCTAATTTCCTTTCCTATGAAACAAAAGAAGTCCACATCAAGTCAATCAAACTGATACTATAACAGACCATATAGAATCACAATTTGGATCCAAATAGACCAAATATATCTTTTTTTTTCTCTGCACAAACAAAGATGCAAATGGATTCAATGTCTATGAAGTATGGAAACCAAAGTAAACAAGCGTTCAAGAGAGAGAATTTGTAACAGAGCACAGAGACACATTTAAGATATTGGGAGAGCAAAACCTAATGCATGCAGAACTACAAACATAAATTAGCTCAGACACAGTACCTTGGCCTCATTGCGCCGCTGCAGAGTTTCAAGCATTGCATCTACACTGACGGTGGCATGCCTAGACTGCAGGATAAGATAAGGTAGAGGAAATGAGAAAAAAGATAAGAGTGTTAATATCAGGAAGAAAAAAAGATAAAAAAAAAACTAAATGAGTGACAGAACTAAACCAACACTGCAAACAAATCACCTTCATTGATTTCATTTCATCCAGCGCTGCAAGGATATCCATTTCTCTCTTCGAATCCAAAGTTCTGTTTTCCAATGATTTCATAGCATCTCCCATCTCTTCAGCGGTCCTTTTCTTTTTCTCTTCCTCCGTTTCCTGGTCAAGTAGGTGAATATAAGCATACGCAAGCCCAGAAAAAGTGCGCAAATATGAAAGAACTATACACACCATGTTACCATTTTAAAAAAAAGATTAGAAAAATAGCCAACCTCATCTTCTTTGCGCCAAGGTTCAAAATTTCTTGATGCTCCAGACTCGACTATGTAATCTGAGTTCTGTGGATCAGTTTTGAATGAAATTTCCGCAGAACATTTCGTACATTTCATATAAAATCTGAATATCTGGATCCCCAGGTACGTCTGCAGATGAAAGCAACATACTCAAGTTAGACAACATCAATCGGCAAACAGTGTTGAGCTTTTCCAAGGGATATAATCCACACTAAAACCTAGTTTACATATTAGCAAAAATGCGGGAAATTTCAATACATCTTCGTATCATAAAATAGGATTATAGGGCAATTTTAAGCGAAAGCACCAAATTTTTAGCAGCATCAAGATCGAGGTCTCAAATATAAAACAATCCACAAGCTCATAGAACAGCAATCATCACGCCAAAATAAAATTCCACGCAATTCTTTGCGCGACTACAACGCTTAAAATCAAAAGAAGAACTTGAAAAAAAAAACCCCACCTCCCCCTCCACGTCTTCCTTTCTGGAATTAAACTTGGTGCCTTTATAAATATAGTTTCCACACGTAGCGCAGCGAATGCTCATCGGAAGCATCATTCGAACTTTCATCTGCTGATTCTTTAGCTGCCTCCGACGAGGAATCTTCGCCGGATCAAAATCCGGCGGATAATACTTATTAAGAACCTTTCTTTCTCCCATCTTTCAAAATCAAACCTGAAATTCACCAAATTAAAATCGTCAGAACAACGGCAATCATTCTACGGGAATCGATGGACCAGTAAAATCAGGGAAGGAAACTCGGAATTTAGGAACAGGAAAGAAAATTACGACGGTGCAAATTTGCAGCAGACGGATCGAAGAAGAATCGTCGAAGAAGAGCTCTAAAGCACTGACAAACAAACCCTAATTGCGAAGATAGTTTTCCCAATCCAAAGTCGTTACTCTATAAATAGCCTAATAGAAGAAGATTAGTAATCTAATCTCTATTTATAGTAATCAAATCTTTATCTTACTAATTCTAAGTAAATTTTCGCTCCTGCCGACGATTTTTAAATGGCCCGTATCATATCAAGAAAAAGGCCCAATTCCAAAAGTTAAAGCCCGATTAGGTGGAAATATAATAACATTGCCAAAAGAATTTATTTATTTTTGGGTAAATTATGCTATACTCCCTAGTGGATAGACTGAAATGCATGTTACTACCCTATACTTTTTTTATTGCGTGAAATACCTTTGTGCTGTCTAAAACTTAGCACATTAGCCCCGATGGTGTCGAAAATATAGCATTGTACCCCCCAATTAGGGGGTGTAAATGACAAGGAGTGCAAAATTAACCAAACCACGAGGGTGTTTTATGCTATTTACAAATCATAGGGATTTTTGTGTTTATTTTTTAAACCACGGGTAGGTTATATGCAATTTAGCCTTTATTTTTTACTAATAGAGGTTTTACATATTAATTTATGAAATGAAATAAAATAAATAATGAAATATCCAATATTATATTAATTAAATATATATAATAAAAAGGGCATGCATAACAATAATAATATATGAATAAGTGAGGTGTGTGGGGGGCTAAGTGGCTGCAACCCTCTCGAAGAGGCCCAGCCTATCATCAGCGAGCCTTGAGCTATAAGCAGAGGTCTTAAACTCGAACCATGTGAACTCTTTGTACAAACTATCGTCTCCGCCGTTGATCAACGACGGCAAAGGAGCTATCTTTTCACTCAACGGTGGTCCACCGAAGTATATCATCGACAGCCGAGCCTTTGGGCTATTGGCCACCACTCTATGCCGCACGCTCTTGAATCTCCCATTAGTCATCACCTATACATATATACATATATAACGTTTTTGCTAATTATGTAATAAATTAAAATAATTTTATTGTTTTTTACTTTCTTTCTAGAGGTGACTAGTTCTTAATAAGTGTCATGAAGATATTGATGTCCGAGGAATCTTATAAGCCATGCAATCATTTAACGGTATTAATG
This sequence comes from Lindernia subracemosa, assembly GCA_028392965.1. Classification (NCBI taxonomy): domain Eukaryota; kingdom Viridiplantae; phylum Streptophyta; class Magnoliopsida; order Lamiales; family Linderniaceae; genus Vandellia; species Vandellia subracemosa. The sequence continues at coordinate 770,363 of JAQPCC010000032.1, forward strand.
ACGACCAAATGACTTACACGAGATATTGTCCCATTGAATTATAAGCCATACAATTTAGTCAAACATATTAAAAGTCAAATCACGTCATTATATAAAAATCATATCATATGGTGATTTTCTTACAAGTTATGTCAACACCTAGAAACTGATTCTTTCTTTTTTTCAAATGAAAAATATTCTAATTTTTCTTTTTTGTCCCTAAATATCCCCACTTGATCTGGCTTTGGGCTAGCCACTAAATACCGACGTGGGCTTGCGCCACACACTCCAGTGATGGGAGTACTCATGGGATCAGATGAATATGTTACAACCCCACCTAACAATGATAATCATGCGAAATAAATTCCATGAGGACTACTCAAGGAATTGCGAAAGGGAGGATTCGATCCCACGATCTAATTCACAAATCCTTAAAGCATCCTCCTTAATCACTATCAAGTCTCATTGGCAAAAATATTATAATTTTTCGATGTCCCATAATAGTCATTTTATTATTTCTGAATTACATAATATTTATAATATTATATACTAGCTAGTAGTATCCCATCCCACGTGAGAAACTAAGTATAACACTATATGAAAAAAAAAAAAAAAGGAATGTTTGATGTTATTTTACCATACCTTCAACAATTCCACAAAAGCAAAAGATGATGAAATAATATAACAGTCAACTAATAAGCACACTTAATTAAGATTAAAATATAACTGTCGTAGGTTTTATTACCTGCAAAGAGTCGCCAACGTTAACGAAGAAAGAACTCTCATCGGGCGGAATCGAAATCCACTTCCCATCCCTCAACGATATCTCAAGCCCCGGCGCATCGTTCGACCTCAAAACAGATATGATCTGCGGGTCGGTGTGCTCCCCGAATCCAATCGGGCCGGCCCGACCCGACCCTCGGAACGGCGGGTAGTGGTTCATCCTGAAAACCGAGTCGCTCTCCTCGTCCATCAACAGCCTGCTGAACGCATCCCTCGGCTGCACCTTCAGCCCGTCGGCAACCATCTCGAGAATATCGCAGGCCATCTTCCTCACGGACGTTAAGTATTCATTCAGGAACCGCCGGAAGTTCGCCTCCGCAGCATCTTCCTGGCCGAAGGCCGAGGAGAACCGCCGGCGATCTTGGACGGAGTTGGTGGTCAGGAGTAGGTACTCGACGGAGCCCACGTCGCCGTTGGAGCCAATCTTCTTATTACCGTAGTGAAATGTACTTCTGAGCTTATCGTCCATAGGCAAAGAGAAGAAACGAAGGGCTTCGGCTTCTAACGTCGTCATGACGTCGGCTGGGACGCTGTGATTGATAACCTTAAAGAATCCGAAGTCTTCGCAGGCCTTAACTAGGTTGGGTTTCGGGTCGGGTTCGGACAGGTCGATGAAGGGACATGTAAAGAACTGTTGGGTTTCCATTCGAGGAGGAAATGAACTGATTTGATTAATTCAAATATCAAACGTGTGGATGATGACGGGGAAAAATATATAGAGAAAACTTTGTTACTATTATTATTTTATTTGAATTAAATTGAAATACATATATGTAAATGGTATGTGTATATATATAGATTATGAGCTGGAGGTGTGTGTAGAAGCTGGCTTGGGTGGGTATATACGTACGTTATGGGCTGGAAAGCTTGCTTCGCCATTTATAGAGGTATCAGTTTCACAGAGCTAGAAAGATAAGAGATTCTCTGAACAATAAGTGACTTTAATAATTAAAAAAAATCAATTTTTTGAAATGAAAATGAGAAAAAAAAAATATTTATTGGTAGATGGAAGTTTGACTTCTCAATGCTCCAATGGAATGTAATGAATCTCTTTCTCATTTAATGTTTTTCTTGCTAATGTGTGAAACCCTAAGCATGCCTACGTATTACAAATCTAAAGATGCGACGTGGCGCGACGTAGGCCTTCCTTCACCACATTGTAATAAATAATATATATATATACTTTTAATATCTTGTGTAGCTTCAATATTAATGTCAGAGAATATGTATGGTGTATTATTCATAAATATATATAGTCACCATCGATCAGCTTTTTCTGTGTTATTACAATCATTCACAGCTACCTCAAAGCCCACCATATTATTATTTTATTTTGTTTTTTTTTCATAGGGTTGCGTGACATCGAATATTTAATTTCAAAGGGGATCGCTTTCTTTCTAATGATGTTATGTGATGTGTGCTTTTGGGATTAAGACGTATCTCAGTATTTACCACATTTATTCAATTTTTTTTTCATCTTAGTTGCATGAATATGATTATCGAGTATAGAATTTCAAGAACATAACTCACATGCGATCCTATTAAAAATGATGAGATTGTCTAGCATATAAGTTAATGAACCATTCCACATATCACTAATTTGGTTCTAGGATGGAAGCCTACAACTTATGCGATCAACTCTCATCCTATGCGGGTCCGTGTGCATAGGCTCTATAACGAAATTTCACAGGCCCGCATTCTTAAATAATTATAAATATGTAATGACTAAGTCCACATTTGTTAAGTCATTATTTAATTATTATTCATTATTCTAAGCACGATCAATTTAGAGCTTCCTAGGACACTCATTTCTTCATAATAATGTCAAGAATGATCTATATAGAGATGTCCCTAGATATTCCACAAATGAGAATAATGGGTAAATGATATGGAAAGAATGTCAAACCTACGTATTCTATAGCAACAACACATGTGATTATGTTGATACACTTGTTTTAAGTTTATTTATCATTAAGCCAATATAGCTTTAATCATCATATTTAATTGCGTAGTAGTAGTTTAAGACAATAAAAAAAAGAGAAATCAAACTGGCAATAACATGAGCATCATAGTGGAGAACTTTCTCAAAGTCAACCCATTTAATTGACGTAATAAAAAGAAGTCAACGCAGGCTTGGAAAATATACACATTGCATACATTCACTAATACATATAATACATCTAGAGAAGAAGAAGAAGAAGATATAATGAGCAAAGGTTTCCTCTTATTCTACATATTCCTCGGCTTGTTCGCCGCTCTTCTCCTTCTCAACGTGTTGATATGCTCGTGCGTATGCTACGTCGGCAGACGAACGCCGCCCTCGCAGGCTCGCGCCGCCGACGAGGAAGGATTCGAAGGCGGCGGCGGGATTTATACGGAGAGTTATAACAGAGATAATCCAATATGGTCTGCGCCGTGTGGTGGCTGATCATCGACTGATCCGATCGTCTTTTTTTTCACAATGTATTATTATTGCTTCCATTCTCTCGGGCAAGATCTATATCTTCACCATCATCATCATCATCATCATATCTACTTCGTATTTTCTATAAAAGTTTATATGTTCAATATACGCTACAAATGTGTTAACTACTGATTAATTCAACCTCTTTTCCCCCTAACTAAGATAATATACAACACCATATTTCATAAATATTTCATTCCTCCAATCTTAACATTGAATAGAATAAAAGCCACAATAGCTACAGCAAATTAAATAAACACACAAATTTTCTTGAGTATTATTTATTTAAAAGAAAAATGATCAGCTACAGCAACCTCCAGCTTGAGAAGCAGTTCCTTCTCTTCCAGCTGATTGCCCTGGAATTCCTCCATAACCAACCTTAATTCCATATGACTGCAAAACACCAACATATATATATATATATATATATATATATATATGTTGTTTGTTTCGGGCATTTTTTATTTTTGTTGAGAATTGTGGGATAAGAAGTACCTCATTAGAAACGTCGAATGCTCCATCCTGAATCTTCTTGTATATCGTGGAAGCAGTCTTTATAAAAGCCTGAGAAATAATCAAAGAGAAAACGCTTTGGCAGATCGATATGAACAGATTCCGAAAGCATCAAAAGCTCTGGGGATGATAACAATGTCTTGCTACCTCCTCGACGTTTTGGGCAGTTTTAGCAGATGCCTCCATGAATATCAAGCCATGTTCCTTGGCAAACTGCTCCCCTTCCTCGGCGCTCACAGCCCTTCGGTGAGCCAAATCGCTCTTATTTCCTATCAGCATTATGGTCATGTTAGCATTGGCGTGCTGCCTAGCATCTTCCAGCCAGCTAGCCAGGTGGTTGAACGTCTCCCTCCTGTAGAAATATTGCAGAAATCATCCCGATGAATACGAAAGATAGAATACTTTTAGAAGAAAAAAAAAAGTGCATAGGTGGATTCGGACAGAAATAGCACCTTGTAATGTCGTATACGAGCAAGGCTCCAGCAGCGCCTCTGTAATAAGACCTCGTGATCGACCTGAATGACTCTTGACCAGCCTAAAGATCAGAGGCATCAGTTACATCCAAGTGTAAGGATACTTTTAAACATATCAGAATAAGAGAAAAGTGCTGTTTTTGTCAAAAACTTATGTCTCACTAGCAGGGCGGGCTTGCTTGAGAATTACAGCGCAGAAAACATAGGAAAAAAGATTAGAGAAAGATAATGAAAGTGTAAGAATATCAGTACTGTATCCCAGATTTGTAGCTTTATCGGCCTGTGGTCGATCGTGATCATCCTAGCCCCAAATTCAACGCCGATGGTCAAGTCTTGGACGGGCTGAAATCGTTTATCCGTGAACTGCAGAAGCAGACACGATTTTCCAACGCCTGCAAGACAAGGAAAGAAAGAACAATATGTATCTTTGTATAGATGACATATACGCAGCATCAACACAGAATCCTAAAGTATTATAACATCCTTATGATCAATCTGCCCATTCTTCTCTTCAAGACTTAACACTTTCACAATATATGATACTGTCACTAGACAATCGATCCGCTGAAATTACAAGACAATATTTGAGAACATCAAAATATGGTATGAACGAAGCCAAAACAGATTCTACAGAACAATAACATACCTGAAAATTCCATTCCACTCAACTACAGAACATCAAGTTAATCCAAAAGAATGATATATAATCTCATAGGAGGCGTTTTTATCATCTTACAAGCAGTATATTAAACAAATATCACTTCTTTAGATCTCAATATCAAAACTGAGATATCTGAGAAACGAAACAAAAACAATTTACAAATGGGTAATAAAACAAAAAAAAAAGGGGGGGGAGAATCTAATATGTCTCCGATGATTATGTACTTGAAGAGGTAAGCGTAAGACATGTCCGAAATTTTTCTGGGATCAAAACATCAATACAAATTGATGTCAAAAACACTTGGAAGATCCCAGATTAAGGATATGAACAGATCGATTTGCCTGGGATTGCAGCTGAATTCACAGGCGAAATATAGCGAAGAGATAGGGCCTTTTATTTCCCTTTTTCCTTCTTACCACTTTTTCTCTTTCTATTCACCGACGCGATGCAAAATTCTAAATTTGGATTTTGGATTGGAGGAATTCGTCACTTCTCATGCAAAGATTCCATTTTTTTTATTTTTTTTTTGGAATTAATTTTGGGATCAAGTATAACCTCATTGACAACTAAGAATTGCACTTCGATAAAAAGTGAATAAGACCATACAATAAACAAGACAATGTTCGTTTATTTCTCCACCATTGTGCCTTCACCACATGTAATAATGGACTAGCAAAGCAAACTGCCTTAAATAAAGTTAAAGGGGTCCAAGATTTTAAGCCAATCAAGCTCGAAAAAGGCCAAGAATGTAAGACCCAACCATTCATCATCATCGCAAAAGACTGAAAGAGACCTAACTTGCAGCATACTGATTGGAAATATTGCGAGGGACCAATTTTCAACTTAAAGATTGCATGAGCTTTATGTTCAGACATGTTTTAATGCATCTTGGCATTCGTTGATACATACATAGTGTTACCCATTGTCTTGTTGAGCTTGAGCACTGTCATTTCGAATCATAGTTTTTCGAAGATGCTATTATCTTCAGACAAGCTTGCACCTCTGTCTTGCTCCATGGTACTCACCAGCTTCAACCTTGTCTCAACAGTTACCTCATCTCATGAAGATGCAAGAACACATAGTGTTGCCCCCAGAAACAAGTACAATTCGCACGAGGTAGTAGTTCTTCTTTCGTATCTTCTTTCGTTAATGGTTTTACGGAACCTTAATGTTTGAAACTATTTTACATCCAGATCAGTCCTCGGCTTTTGTTCGATATTAAGCTCCACGGAGTTCTCCTATGGGCATCGGCTGGTCTCTTAATTCCACTTTCTATACTTGTGAAGAGGATGTCTGTTAACACAGATTCTGTAAGAAGGCTGAGGATTGTATTCTATGTTCATGCCATCACAGAGGCAAGTTCTTGTTAATCAGTTTATCTTTGCTTGGCAAACAATACACATCTGTAGGTTTAAGAGGTTAATGATTACTCTAGGATAGGAACCTTTGTTAGTTAGATTTCCTTTTTCTGAAATATTTTTAGCAGTTAAGTATTAATGATACTTCTCTATATATTATTCATCACAATGAATCATGATGAAGTAAATTGAAAATGTATCCAAAGATGGCATGATCGTACGAAATAAAATAATATCTTCATCAGCAGATCTGTGCGGTAATTCTCGCGACAGCCGCAGCAGTTATGTCGGTGAAATGCTTCGACAACGCCTTCAACAACGATCATCGACGGATAGGACTGGCCTTCTACGTCGTCATGTGGTTGCAAGCATTAACTGGCATCTTCAGGCCGCAAAGGTTCTTGCAAATGCTTAACTATCTATCTCGCTCCTTACATCATCAGATCATAGTATTTCTGTCTTATGTTTGGAGACATGTCGTGCTTAGGGGAGGCAGAGGCAGAAGTGTTTGGTTTCTTCTCCACTGGCTGATGGGCATAGCAGTTTCATTGCTTGGAATCATTAACATCTACACAGGCTTAAGAGCATATCAGAAGAGGACAACCTCGTCGTCGAATGATGTAAGAATCTGGGAAATCGTCTTCACCGTCGAAGTATCTATCATATTCCTCATCTATCTCCTCCAAGAAAAATGGCAATACGTTGTACGCAGACAAGGCTCGGGCTTAGGAGACAAAACTGTTCAGCCCGCCGGTCAAGAGATGTCTCCGAGATCCCAGCAGAAAGACTCATCAGCAGAACAGTGTTAGAAATTAGGATCTCATGTAATACTTGTCAAGATTTTCACCCCCAATGAATACAAACATTGAAATGAATTCACTATAGATTCAGTTTTGCCAAGAAAAGATACATGATTAAGGACTATACAGCTATACAAACATATATACATGGTAATAAATATGATGATATATGATATCATGAACAAGAAAACCCCCTTTTTTTACAGAATATACATATATGTTGATTAATATTATTCACATCAAAGCAGATCAAAATCATTAAAAACCTCGCCCTCAATACTCATCCCATAGCATAGATCATAGCAGCCATGATCAAACGGCTCGGTAAGACCCATAAACAAAGAATCCAAATCGCCGAACGGGTCAGATTCGAAATCCATATTCTTCGACGGGTCTTCGAGCCCATAATTCAAAATAGGTTGTGGGACATACAAACCAGGCGATCCTTCCATCGATGAGGGCACACTAAAGCAAGGCGAACCATCCGATGAGATGTCGATATCGCTTTGAAAGACTACATCATCATCATTGCCGATGAGTTCTTCCCATGTCTGTGTAGCTGCTACATGCGTAGAAGAATGAGTTTGTGGTGATGAAACTGCTGGGGAAGAACGGTAAGAACTATGGCCGGTGAGTTCTTGGACGAGCTTCTTGAAGTTTGAAGAGTCTGTGATGTAAACTTTAGGCCTCAGATCTTTGATCAAGCTGTGGAGGGCTGATGATTCTTGTTTCTTCTCCTTCTTACATGTCTTAGTTTTCATGGATTTTTTCGCCATTTATGAGAAGATTTTTATTGAATGGGGAAGTACGTAGCTTTCAATGCAATATTGCAAGTTGTGAACACCCTTTAGCTTAGCTTGTGACGAAAGGACGATGATATTAGGGGGGGTTAAATATGAGGTTGGAAGGACAAAAAATGTTAATTAAATATTAAGGAAAAAAAAAGAAATATTTTATTGGAAGAGTTTTAGGTTTCAAGAGAAGGGACATTAGATGGCGATAATGATGTTTTATTTTAATTATTAAGATGGTTATCAAGATGTTTGATACGTGTAATAATATATAGTTCCGACGTAATTATTTTTTATAAAATTAAATTAAATAATTTTGGACAGGCGTTATCTCTATAAGGGTCGAAGTGAATATTTTAAAAAATCTGTTATATATGTTGTAGTCATAATTATTTAATAATTCCAACAATATGGTTCTTGATGTGTAAGGTGATATTAGTGTTGGAATTTAAGAATATTTTACAGTGTGGTCACTAATTGATGAATCAAATAAGACTCAAAAGTATTTTGATATGATCGGAGTTTTTTTTTTTTTAAGCTAACATAATTTTATATTTAAATAATTTTGTTAACATAATCTCATTAACAAGTTGTGGAGTTACTTAATTCAGATATCATAAGTATTTCGAATTTATTTTTCTACATATATAATATTTGAATTGAGTAAACGCAATAATGCTAGAATTTGTATCATGTGTGAAAGTGGAATAATATGGTATATTCGAATGAAGTACTCATGGTCAATGGTCAACGAATTGATGAGGAAAAGACATTATAAAGGTGTAAATTAAATTATTCAAATAACATGTTATGATAAACCAGAAGTAAAGGCATTGCTGAAGAGATTATTCAGTTGATTGTCTTAATCTCATATAGTCCTAAGTCCTAATGAATTATATATTAAAACTCCTATTTACAGAGGGAATAATGTATAACCTAAAATCCAAAAGTAACTACGTTCATAATCACTGGATGAAATATGTCACAAACCCTGAGATTAACTCACAGCATTAGAGTTTAAAATTTTATTAATTTACCTAAGTAAAAATAATAAAGAGACGACAAAATATGGCATTTAGTCAGTCAACTATCTATTTCACAAGTAAAAACTAAATAAATAATCGAATTGAGACTTTCACCATCACAGTCTTCCACTTCATCAGGCGTTTCAATTATTTTATTTGTTGATTTAAGCAATTAAATATCCAAATTATAATAAAATAAAAAACAGTATGATATAAGTTTCTCTGGCATTGATTGATTTTGATATAATGTCCGTATGTTGACAATTAAAATAATTGCCAATGCGAATAATTATCTCATAGTGTAGCCTCGCATTATATGCATTGATGCATTTATCCAGGAATTCAATTGAGGGCCTATATTTTTATACAATTACTAATACACCTTCCATAATTTAAGCTTATTCCAATGGTAATTAATTAAGGTCCCCATGCGAATAGTTTGATCATGACCATTGATCAAATACAATCAATATTTTAAAACGCGTATTGCGCAATGCGTCACCTTTTAGTTCTGATGTTGCGTAGCGTAAATAGCGTGACATATTGCGTGAGTTTTTCGAGCAAGTCTGACAAAAAAACTTAATATATATAACAACACAAATCATTTTTATAAGCAAATAAACCATTGTAAAAAGAAAATAATAGTATATTTGAATTTAGTTATATATTCAAGCAGACTTGTGAGATATATATATTTATATATATATATATATATATTAATTATTTTTCAAAATTAAAGTATTTCTTAATTTTTCTATCCTACAAATGTATTTTATGTTTTTCATATAATTAATTTAGCTTTTGAAAAAATAAAATATAATAAAAAATAAAAAATAAAAAAAATACCATATTATTTGCGCTTCAGCACGCTTTTAAATTTTTTTGCACTATAGCGCGCTATATTACGTTTTTTTAGAACACCGAATACAATTGAGTCATGAGCTGACTTGACTGAAGCTAAATTCGATCTCAAAACTTCATTTTTCCTTCATTGTGACTGTTCGAAAGCTCACAATCAGCCGACTCGTGAACTTTTTATAATTTATTTTTATTTTTAATCTAAATATGAAAAAAAAAAATGAGCTTAAACCCGAAGCTTATTCATATGTAATTTTCGAACTCGAGCCTATAAAATGATCAGATGTGCGCTGAAACCTAAGTCGTTTATTTACACACTTTTATTCATCTCAAGTACAAGTGACTAGTCCTCTCTCTTTTTTTTTTTTTTTTTGTTTTTTGAGAAAAAATTCAAAGAATTGTTTTGTAATCTCAATCTAATTTACATTTTATTATGTTCAAATAAATATAGAAACCCTATCTTTCCTATGTAACTCACGAAGAATTATTACCAACTATATTATTGTCACATAGTATAATTAGTTTAAATTAAACCTTGCACATATATATTATATTACATAAAAACAAGCGTACACAAATACGCCTGCTTGGACCATACTTCATTCCATTTTCTGCAACTTTATGTGATGCCCACAAACCATATACAATAATACAAAAGACAGAAACTCTCACAAGAAGCAAAAAGATCTCTAAGTTAAATCACTTCTCTCTCACTGTTTTCTCTCTGATCCACAGTTTCTTTTTACCAGGTTAGAGATAACTAACTACATACTCTCTCAAAACCATTTTCTTGGCTTAGTTCAGAATCATATGCTTCTTACAGCTGATTAAACCCTAATAAGTAGCTCAAGCTTTGTGTAATTTTCTATGATAAGCTTTTTAGGGTTTTCGATGGCTTGTCCCAGCAACGAAGGATCATCAGAGCTATCGATGAAGACTAATGGGAGAGGCAAGATAGAGATAAAGAGGATTGAGAACACAACTAACAGACAAGTCACTTTTTGCAAAAGAAGAAATGGTTTGCTTAAGAAGGCTTATGAGCTGTCTGTGCTGTGCGATGCTGAAGTTGCACTTGTTGTCTTCTCAACCCGCGGAAGGCTCTATGAGTATTCTAACAACAGGTTAATATACAGTTTATCTTTGTTTATCTTTTCGTAATAAACAGTTCTAAGATCTGCTAAGATTTGATATGAAACTTTGAGATGCAAGATTAATTAGGTAATTAAAGAGTTAAGACAACCTCGTAATAAATGTAAACTTGCTTATTAGGGCTTTGAAAACATAGAGTGCCCCCATGACTTAGGAGCTACAGAGCCCTGCAAAACTAAGTCTAGTGACGTAATATTTTTAGGGTTTTCCGAAAATGAGTGTTTGTCCTTAAAGCTGTGGAATCTTTAGTCATGTCAGACATAGCGTAGCTCTGCATTAACGACAAATCAAATAGGGTTGCTATATATATGTTAGTTCCTTAGTGAAGATACAAGATTAAATGAGCCAAACAGATACCTTCTTGGAAAAAATATATACAAATATGTGTATATATATATATGTAATGAAGGGTGTATATAAAATGTCTTGTTACGGACAAAACGATACATGGATTCATGCATAGGTAAGTTTTTCTCTGAGTTTTAAAACCACAAAAAGTCCTATCAAGAATGAAGAAAGTATTGGGAAAAAAACAAGTCAAGTGGGCGATCAATATTGGGATTTTGAATCGATCGAGGTGGTTAATAGTTGTAAAGGGTTTTGACGAACCATTGTGCAATGGCGTGGAGAGACACGTGGCATGATCCCAAGACAATGATAGGAGCTGCCAATCATTTTGGAGGGATCTTGCGCCATGGAATATGTCAATCAGTGGCTTCGAAAGAATTAAGGTTGCAGGCCTTATTAACTCATCCTATTCCTGACAGTGAAGTTAACTGTGAAATATTTATTAAAGAACTAAAAATCGTATTAATCTGCTGAAGAGTATGGTTTAATATTTCAGTTGTACTCGCAAGAACAAATTTCAGTATACTTTATAATTGCTTCACTTTGCACAATCACTATTATTCACTGTATTTGAAGTTTTATTGTTGCAGTGTTGGGGCTACCATTGAGAAATATAAGCAGGCCACCTCGGATTCTCCGAATCCTATATCTATCTCTGAATCTAACGCCCAAGTAAGCTTAAACTTCTAGTTTCGAATGTGCATTTGCTTATAAATAAAATAGATTGGTTGTATGTATATATACATATATATACATTTTAAATTCAAAGAATGGTAAACTAGTAGTTCATACTGTCCAGTTTTACCAGCAAGAAGCTGCCAAGCTACGCAGACAGATAAGAGACATACAAAAGTCTAACAGGTTTAACCGTTTTAGTTCATAACATATGATGATCAGAATCAAGAATGCAATAGCACATATTAGCAGCTTCTTGTTTTTTGTTAAATCTAATTAATTATTACCATAAAACCATATGACCGTTAGACAAATTCTTGGAGAGGGTGTCACTAATATGGCCCTGAAGGACCTCAAGAATATGGAAGGCAAACTCGAGAAAGCCATCAGCAGAATCCATTCCAAGAAGGTATAATACCAAGCAAGCAAAACCGTTTTCCATTCTTTAATACAAGAAAAAAAAAAAAAACAGTTTGATTCTGCAATCTCAATCGATTTTCTTCTCGTCGAAAGCACATTTCTCCGTCAATTTAATTCGAGTATTTAATACCATTATTTTCTTTTTGTTGTTCCGTATATTTCAGAACGAGCTGTTGTTTGCTGAGGTTGAGATGATGCGCAGGCGCGTAAGTATAGATTTCGCGGTGTATTTATTTCAGTGAATATAAATGACGATTGTTATCATCACAATACGATAATACAATTTCCAACTGACCATATATGTGATGTGATGCAAATAGGAATTAGAGCTCCACGAAGCCAATGCTTATCTTCGAGCCAAGGTTTTTCTCTCTCGCTCTTTCCTTTTTCTAGTTATAGCCAAGAACATGCAAACGATAATTCTGATAGGAGTCATCGAAGTGCGCATATACATATATATATATATATATATAATTGAAATCTTGGTTGTGTTGTATATGTAGATTGCTGAGAGCGAAAGGGTTCGCCAGAATCAGCAGCAGCAGCAGCATCAGGTTTCTAACATTGATCCTCATCGTTACGATGCTCATCGTAATGATTTAATGGCGGGGAATCTGTTATTGCAGCCTGGTGAGAATTACTCTTGCCTGGATCAAACACCTCTCCAACTTGTGTAAGACTTCTCTCTTTCTCAACTAGCTTTGCTATTTTTTATTTTTTGATAAATATTTTCATGATCGTCTGTCTACGTTATACTATAATTTTGTCTTCTCCAGGTGAACAATGTGAGGTGAAAGTGTCTTTAGGCCATGGAGATCTATCTATCTATCTATCTATCTATCTATCTATCTATCTATCCATGGCTTCCATCTTGTGTGTTTTCCATCATGAAACTCATTCTGTTTGTGGTCCCAATAAGATTGGGCTAACATTATTATAAACAAATTCATATTCGACCTATTATTTATGCAACATTATGATTTTATTCAATGATCATTAATTATTAATACTATGATTAAAGTCGAACCAATGCAAAGCATGAATGTGGCAAATTGGTGAAATCATACAACTTGTTACAGCTCTTTAGGATATTTGGACGGTGCAGACAATCCTTATTGAGGCATCTCAGTGTTATTTATGCACTCTCAGTCTCAACTCTCAAGTGGTCTGATTTTTTTTTTCTTTGGTAGTTTCAAATGGAATAATAATAATTATTATAGAAATAAATCTAACAATTGATAGTTTAGATGTAACGTAGCTATGAACCTTTTGTTGTTCCCATTAAAAAATGCGCATGCAGATCCCACAATATATGTGATTCTTGGACTTTCTACGTAGGTCGAAATTATTCTTTGAGTAGTGCTTCACCAACAGTCGGTCTATTATTTAATATATAATGCATATTATATATACGTAATAAATATCCTTGTAACCTCAAAGAACCAAATAGTGCAAATTCAAACCCTTGGATCTATTGTATTTGTTTTTTTAAATATGTCTTCCATATATTCTTCCCTGGTCGATTTCTTGATTGTTTGAGACTATTCTGACCATATAGTATATTAATTAGGCAGTGCAGTGATAATAAATAGATGAGGATAATGTTAAAGCTATATATATTTATTTTATTTCAACTCTACATTAAAATTACAGACCAAAGCAGATACGTAGGGATTCTATGTTATATTTAATAAGACGATTGGATCGGTTTGACTATTATCGTGGCCGTCCACGAATGTTTACTTAAAACTCAACTCAAATTAAGTCATATTATTAATTAATCAATTAATTAATTAATATATGATTAGTTAAGCGTTGTTAAACACTCACCCATATGATTGATAATCTGTTAACAAACCGACCTTTCAATTAAATCTCTTTCAAATTACTCTCATTCAAATCCCTTAAATTATTTTTCATTTCGACGCAATTTTTCTAACCCGCATTTTCTTTCTTTTTTTCTTTCCTTTTCCTTTCTGATTTCTTCTTTTACTTCGCCATCATATGCTATTAGTGGTTTTAACATAACATGATATAATTATAACCATTATATTACACACACACACACACACACACACATATATATATATATATATATATTATAATAGTTTGCATGCATGATCGCCGACCATTTTGGAGAAGATCAAACAAGTTGACTTTGATTATTACTCAATCATTAATAAAGTGCTGCCTCATGCTAACCACACACACACGCACTCATAATATATATATATATATGGAAGATATTTGTGCCCAAATTATCAAACAGATAAAAGCATATCATTCATTCTAGACCATTATACACACTTCACATTATTACCCAAATGGCTCTATACACAAGCTTACTTCTTCTTCCTTTCACCATTATTCCTTTATTTCTAGCAATAATCTCAACAACCCTTCTGTTTCTCCGACGACCACTCTGCAAGAAAACCGCCAAGAACAACGCCAAACCCCGATTATTACCGCCGGGAAAGATGGGCCTGCCTTGGATCGGCGAAACGTACGATTTCTACAAAGCCCAGAAGAAAAACGCTCTATACGAAGATTTCATCCAAGCCCGCGTAAAGAAATACGGTAAGACCTTCAAGACGAGGATCATGGGCAGCCCGACGGTCGTAGTGAACGGAGCCGAGGCCAACAAGTTCTTCCTATCCAACGAGTTCAAGCTCGTCGTGAGCTCTTGGCCTTCCTCCTCGGTCCAGCTGATGGGCGTGAATTCGATCATGGAGAAGCAAGGCGAGGCCCACCGGCTCGTCCGCGGGATCGTGGCGTCGAGCCTCGGTTCCTCGGGGCTCGAGGTTTTGGTGCCGATGATATGCAAGATAGTCGAAGATCACTTGAGGAAGTATTGGGATGATAGCAATGGTGGTGAAAAGATCGTTAGTCTTTATCGAATGAGCAAAGTTCTTACATTTACGGTCGTTCTCGAATGCTTGCTCGGGATAGAAGTGGAGCCCGGGATGTTAGAGATGTTCGAGAGGGTCCTCGAGGGCGTTTTTGCGGCGCCCGTGAACTTCCCGGGCTCGAAGTTCTCGAGGGCGAAGCGGGCGAGGAAAGAGGTCGAGGAGATGCTGGTCGGCATCATAAGAAAGAAAAGAGACGAAATGGAAAGGGGTCTGCTCGACGAAGAAGAGGATGGAATGTTGATCAACCGATTAGTCGAAGCCCTCGTCCGCGGGGAGATGGACGAGCAAGAGGTGGTGGACAACGTCGTACTTCTCGTGTTTGCAGCCCACGACACGACCTCTTTCGCGATCGCCGTCACGTTTCGAATGCTAGCCCGCCATCCGAGTTGCTATTCGGTGCTTCTAAAAGGTATAAAAATTTAAAAAAAAAAACGATGCCCTAACGAAAAATGACCAGTTCTCCTAAAAGCTTAAATCTTGAATGGAGTGTATCGTATTTTAGTTTTATATGTTTAATATACAACACGCCCTCTAACTACATATAGGCTGATTTCATTCTTATCTAACCTTCAACGTTGAATTTTATTTCAATGTTAAATGGCTGATTGATCTAAGCTCTGAGCCATGTTAAATTGCTACTTCACCTAAAAGCTGAAGCTCGAAGAGCATATCATAATTTAATTTTCTATTGTTTAACTTCCAAAGCCTATTTTAATCGTTCAAAAATCTATTACAAAAATGTAGAGCACTACGAGATAACGAGAAGCAAAAATAGCTCGGGAGAAACCCTAACATTCGAAGACACAAAGAAGATGGCGTACACATGGCGGGTGGCTCGGGAGAGCATGAGGATCTTCCCGCCGATCTTCGGCTCTTTCAGAAAGGCGATCGAAGACATCGAGTTCGACGGTCATACGATCCCAAAGGGGTGGAAGGTTTTGTGGACGGCGTATGGGACGCATTACGATCCCGAGTATTTCGAAGATCCTATGAGCTTCAAGCCGAGTAGGTTCGAGGAGCCGATTCAGCCGTACGCATGCGTGCCGTTCGGCGGAGGCCCGAGGATGTGCGCGGGGTATCAGTTGGCTAAGATGAACATACTCATATTCGTGCACTATGTCGCGACGAGGTATGAGTGGTCGTTGGTTTTTCCCGACGAGCCGATTTGTTCCGATCCTTTGCCGGCGCCGTCTCGAGGCATGCCGGTTAGGGTTTGTCGCAAGTCGAAGTTGTAAATTTTTTTTTTTTATTTATTTGTTCGATATATCCTATTTCAATTAAGTTGTATGTATTCATATAATTAATTGTTTGAAATTATGGATTGTATTCTTTAAAAAAAGTTCACTTCGTAATTGATATTTTAGACCGTACTCCGACAATTAGACATATGAAATTAGGTGACAATAAGATACTCGCAATGATATAATTGTTTAAAATTGTGGATAAAATTCTTTCAAAAAAAAATGTTATTTTTATAAAAATCAATAACATATCAAATCGGATGATTTGCTTTATATAATATCAATTGATTCTATAATGAAATAATGAATTCAAATACCAACCATTCATGTTGTACACAATCATAGACTGTTCTAAAGATAATATAAAAGCGCCCAATTATGTTGGAGAGATGAGTATTATTATTTTCTTGGAACGAAATAGTGGGAAGGCAGTGTAATGGAAAACAGAGTCACGCAAACACTAGAAAAAAGCAATAACAACTGTACCATAAAACACATATATAATGCTTTAGATAATCAACAGTTTGTTAGTGCATTCATGAATAGTACATTCTCGTAAATTAATATAAATGTTAATTACTATTTTACCCTTAATTTCAAATTTATTCTATTTATATCCCAAAATTAATTTTTTTAATTAAAAATAATATAAAATTAAAATTACTATTATAACTTCATCTATTGCTTAATATTATCTATACTATTTATTAAAGGAGAATTAGGGTTAAAAACTGTCAATTCAATTTAGTCTGTCAGATATAATTATAATTTTACACTCTTTTCTTTTAATCTAATTAATTTTTGTAATTACTCTTTTACCCTTCAACTTTATTATTTAATTATAATTATATCATGATAAATAACTTTTTTTTTATTTTTATATACTTAAAATAATACGTAATTAAAATTTAAATCATAATTTCATATATTAATACGGTAAATTATAAATAACTGAAAATATAAAATAATATTATATATTAGTGCACATGCATCGAGTGTGCGTAAGATACTAGTAGATATTAATCTGTCAAAGCATATGCATTAAATGTGCGTAAAATACTAGTATATATAACCGACGATAATTGACCATTATTAACCGCATCGGTTCTGTTTGTCGAACCAACCGTTGACCGCGGTTGATCGAACAAGCGGAAGGAACTTGGGCTCGAACTTTCTTCCAAAACATGGCCTAAATCAAATTGGGTCAATAGATGGAGATATATAATATACATATATATAATTAGAAGATATATAGTCGTTTTGGATAAGTTTAGGCCCAATAAGGCCCAAGCCCATTGAATCTAGATGGGCTTCAATGGGTGGTTAGTTTTCATGCACGTGCCGCGCACCATCTCAACGTGAGACCTTTTTGCTGCTTCGTTATTGGATATCCAATGGAGAGCAGCTTCCTTATTTGCTGTCAGGATTGGAATTTCGAAACCCTAATTATCAACGCATTAGCTTAGCAGCAACAGAATTCTCTTCCGCACCGAAAGGTATGTCGTGATCGAATTTTTTTTTCCTTTCTTCGTTCAATCTGTGTAAAGCTGAGCGTTTCTAGGTTTGCGATTGCTTATGTGTGCTTTTTCTAGCGAGAAGATAGTGCGTATTCCTTTTGATCGATTCTTTCGCTATGTTTTGGTCTTATTTGTTGTAGATAGTTGGATATGGATGATGAAAAGGTAAATCATGGGGATCTAACGAACGATCAGACTCTGGAAATTTCGGGGGACGATGATTCTTCCTCCGAAATATCTCTGCTCAAACAAAGGATCAGTGATCTTGAAAAGCAGACCAGTGAAATCTCTCGAGAGAACAAGGAACGCGAGGACATGATTGAAGAGTTGACGTCCTCTGTTAGAGAACTGACTGATGAGAACACAGAGATGACATCTGAAAACAAGATGTTAGGAACTAAAGCTGCTCGTGCGGAAGATCTCGAAGCACAAGTGTCGGAATTGAAGAGCACCTTGGAGGGATTGAGAGGTAAGGAAAAACTAAAGGATGTTGAATTGGATGCTTTGGTGAAGGAAAAGGACTATTTGTTGAAGAAAATCGATGAGCTGGAGGGATCGGAGAAAGCTTTAAGGGGTGAATTGGGTCTGAAAGAAAAGGAAATACAGACATTGAAGAAGAGTGTGCAGGAATTAGAGGCAGAGGCGAGTGGTGCTAAGAGTTCGGAGCACTTGAGGAGTGAGTTGGAGGCCACTATTAACGAGATGAAACAGAATATCAGCATTCTAAAGAGGAGATTGGAGGAGAAAGAAAAAGCTATCTCCGCTCTTGAGGCCAAGGACAGTGCAATTCTCGATGGAGTTAATGGAGATACCTCCAACAAGATGGAAAATGGTAAGAAGGGATTTGTCAATGGTTTGAAGCAGAAGGATTTTGTGGTCGTTGGCGGTGGACTTTTTGCAGCCTTTGTTGTTATGGGCGCTGCTTGTTTCGTTCATGCCTCGAGGAAACATTGAATCAAAGGGCTTGTTCTATTGACGGTGTTTCAAGAGGTTAGGAATACTACTACTTATAATCCTTATTCATAAGGAAAATGCCAATTTTAGTAACTTGGCATTTTAGAGGTTTCGTCTCGCTTATACATAGTGGTCACCGTTTTTCCAATGGGCTCGACAGTTGATAGTATACTTAATATCAAACACTATCTCCGTTGTCGGGTTCTTTTTCGTTCTTCGTTTGCTGCACTCTTGGTTGATTATGTCATCACTAGTTGTTGAATAATAACTACGAAGTGTTATTCTCTGTTTGTATTTATTTACGTTTGATGATGTTCTGAAAGTTTTAGATATGGTTTTTTTGTCATATGAATGATAGTAATGTTCCTTATCTTAGTCCCTCTGTATCATTTTGTGTTTTGGTAGAACACTTGAGATCATTCAATTTTATTATTATTTTGTTTATTTTCTCCGAAGATATGAAGCTCGACTTCGAGAGTACACTCTATGAAGTTCAAGAGAGGGAATTGTTGAGGGTTTTCGGGTTTGGCAGTTCGTATTCTATGGTTCAATTCACAGAATCCAAGCCACAACTTTTTAAGCAAGTTATAGTTTAAGGCGTTCCATATCGACAATGAATATATAAAAAAAAAAAACAAGAAGCAATGGAAGTGTAAAATGTACTATGTTTACCTATTAATTGGATTTTTGTCATCATGGGTTTGAAGGTCATTCATGCATTTATATTAGGCCCAAATCTGAATACAAGATTCTAAGAAATAGGATGGAAGTATCTTTTCAAATTTAGGAAGAAAATCTAAAATGGTCCAAATGTTTATCACGTGGACCAATTTAATCGTTAATGTTTTGTCTGAATCAATTTAGTCCCTAGTGTTATCGATTTTGGACCAATGGTCCTTCCGTCATGATTAACGTCAATTTTAGCATGAATCTCGCACGTGCCCCACACTAAATCATGTATGGATCGAATTTTAGAATATTTGCAGGATTTCGGGGTTCATACTATTTTCATCTACTGTCAATGAAGCTAGACGAAGCAGACGATCTTAAACTCATGTTCGAATTTTGGAGGAGAAATTTTTAGTTTCCTGCCATAATTTCAGTAACCATTTCAATTTTATCGAACAAATCATGATTCATTGTGTGCCACGTGTGAGATTTCTATTAAAATTGACGTTTATCGTGACAGAAGGACCAAATTTGTCCAAAATCGACAATATCGGGAACTAATTTGATTCAGGCAAAATATCGAAAACTAAATTGATCCACACGATAAACATTGATGATCATTTTGAGTTTTAATCCTAAAATTTACTAAGTTAAAAAAAAAAAACAGAAAAGAAAAAAATGTTGCCCTTACACCGTTGTCGACGTGGCGAGTCTATCCTTTGTCTCCCCCAACATGTCAACTCAATGCTGAGTCCTAAGACACGTAAATGTAGGGTTATATTATACAACGTAAACGCTGTAATAAATCAGTCCATTCTTTGTTTTTACCGCGTGCGACTAATAAACCCTCGCCCCGCACTGCTGCTTGCTGCTGTGGTTTGTGTTATGTACATCGTTTGCTTACATAAATATTATTGTCTTTTTCTTCTTTTTTTTTTTTTTGTTTTTAAAAAAAAATTTGTCAATTGCTTTTAATCTCCTGAGAAATAGATAAAATTAGTCGTACGACTTTTAGGCTCCTCGAGGAGGTGGGCGTTTGGCGAATCGATCGGGCGGATCGGTGGGCTCTTGGCTGGCCGTAGCTCAAATCGCTTGTGATATACTTGTGCTGTTCATAGGGCGAAATAATCGTTCATGTGATGGAAAGAATCGTCGGCGGAAAGTTCAAGCTCGGACGGAAAATTGGCAGCGGATCCTTTGGTGAAATTTTTCTGGGTCAGCTGCTTCGAATTCGTTCGATGTTCTTCTTTTTTTTATTCCAACAATTGTCTGCTGGGGCTTTGATTTTGCTTGATTTTTAAGCTGATTGGTGCTTTTTCGTTCTGATGATGGTTCTGCAGCTACCCATATCGATTCCTTCGAGATCGTCGCCGTGAAGATAGTGAGTTCCGATTTCTTGGTCTGGATGGGTTTTAATTGATGGGATTTTTTTACTCTGAATGATTGTTAGTATTCGAGGATGAGATTGGGCCGTCTTCGTGATGGAAATGAGGAGGATTTTTAATCTGAATGCTGCTCTTAGGATGTTTGCTAGTTCTAATGAAGTCCCTTTTTCGTGTTTGTTCTTGGCAGGAAAATAATAAGACCAAGCATCCACAACTTCTGTATGAGGCCAAAATATACAGCATTCTTCAGGGAGGAAGTATGTGTTTTTACCTTCGATGTTATTACATTTCTGTCTGTCATAGATCCTCCCTATGCATGAGAGATGCGGGATGTTATGGACCACTAGTATCATTTTGGAAATGTACATAGTAGATTCTCCAAGAACTTGCTTTTCTTGCACGACACAGTAATATCGGTATCCCTTGCATGCTTACATGTCCTAGAGAAGTGTCTGCTTTAGCAGCTAATGTCTAGGTCACATTATATACATTTGGGTTTCCCTCCCTCTTACGAGTCTCTGGGAACTCGCTTCTCAGGTGGTATACCTAGTATAAAGTGGTCTGGAGTTGATGGTGAGGACAATGTTCTTGTCCTGGACTTGTTGGGACCTAGCCTTGAGGATCTTTTCGTTTACTGTAGCAGAAAGTTCTCGTTGAAGACTGTCTTAATGCTGGCCGATCAAATGGTAAGAAAATCTGATTTTAAAAGGTTGGACTTGTGTAATCCTTGCTGCCTTTTTTCCAAATGCTGACGTATTTTGAGTATCTTTGTTATCTGCTATGCAATTTAGATAACGAGGATAGAATTTGCGCATTCGAAAGGATTTCTACATCGAGATATCAAACCTGACAATTTCCTCATGGGTCTTGGTCGAAAAGCAAATCAGGTAATTTCTTCTGATGTTTTTTTTTTCAATTTCCTTCGTCGCTCTTGTTTTCTGTTAGTCTTAACTTGTACTTTTATGCCTTTCAGGTTTATATAATTGATTTTGGTCTTGCTAAAAGATATCGAGATTCAACAACGAATAGGCATATTCCTTACAGGTAATTTCTGCTAATGTTTTGACAGCTTGATTTCTTTGCATTTACAGAAAAAAGAACAACCTGCTGTTTCTGTTACATTTGCGGGAGAATAACTGTCAAGTGTAACTGTATAGTGGATAACGGAAGATTTGTTTTTACCTACCAATATAAGAAATCAACCCATTTTCGTTGGGTTTTTCGACACGTCGTAACTAATTTTAATTTTTTATGACGTGTCAACAATTCAACGGAGTTGGATTACAATTCATTATATGGAAACTGAACTGTTTTTTGTCTCTTTCTTTTTGTGACATCTTCGAAATGTTTGTTGATCGGTTATGACAGGGAGAATAAGAATTTGACTGGGACAGCACGCTATGCTAGTTGCAACACTCATCTCGGGATTGGTAAGAGAATTCTTTATTTCTAGAAAGTACTCATGTTGTTCATGATAGCCACTGAAGTGTGCTCTTCACGCTTTACATATTAAAATGATCCATTCTTTCAATTTCCTCGTGCCTTACAGAGCAAAGCCGGAGAGACGATTTAGAATCATTGGGATATGTTCTTCTCTATTTTCTGAGGGGAAGGTCGGCCAGCATCTCGAATTCCACCTTAATTACATTACATCACTTCCTCATTGCTTTCGAAAAATCTATTCCCCCCTTTCCTTTTTTATTAATTTTGTTCTTCGTATAGCCTTCCGTGGCAGGGACTGAAAGCAGCCACCAAAAAGCAAAAGTACGATAAGATTTGTGAGAAAAAACTGTCTACTCCTATCGAGGTGCTGTGCAAGTCCCATCCTGTGGAATTCGCTTCCTACTTCCATTACTGTCACTCATTGACGTTCGACCAGCGTCCCGATTATGGATTTCTGAAACGCTTATTCCGCGAGCTTTTTTCTCGTGAAGGTGATTATATCGAAAGCCTATTAACCAAGTTCCACTCTCTTAAAAAATGCTTTATGAGCTGTTTGACACCTTGATGATGTTGCTGCATTGCAGGCTTCGAGTTTGATTACATTTTCGACTGGACAATTCTCAAGTACCAGCAGGCACAGATAAACAAAACTCAACAACGGGTATGTAATGATTTGCAACATAACTCCATTATTTCCTTCTGTTTTAATACTAGAATTTGCAGAAGATAATTATCTGTAAGGAATGAACACAAACTGCTTTTTCAAGTCCTTTTCTTTCCAATACTTGTTTTTTGTATACTCAATAGTTCACTTGCTTTATGTTTATGTCCAGCCAGTTGCTGGAGAGAGCAGTGGAGCGGCTCCAATGGAGGAAAGGCAGCAGCATCAAGGTTTGAATCCTTATGCTCATTGCCATTTGATAGAAATGTGGTTTGTTACATATCGTAAATTTATTCAAAATGGTAGTAGAGCACTCATATCATGCTTAGATTGTCTACTTTTATATGTTTTTAGGTGGTTCAAATCTTTTGCTGACCCGTTATCCATGCAGGGAACAATGCTCCTTTTGCATCTGATATGGCAGAGCGAATGAGGCTGGGCAATGCTGCTCCGAGCCCTGCCGTACGCCTGCAATTCAAAACCCCAGCAAATCGGAATTTCAGCCAGGGGAATCCTCTAGACAGAAACGTAAGCAAATCGCAAGCATGTTGTAATTTCAGGCAATAAGGGAGTAACTTGCCAGAGTTGTAATAAAAGAGTAGACTAGTTTGTGCTTGAAAATTGATGTCTGTCTCTGTCATCTAATGTTCCAATTTGTTCATGCTCGTAGGTTTTGGCCACTGACCATTTGCCATCTACGTCATACTCGCCGGCTGTGGTGGGAAAAGGAAACACTTCAAAACCTGGATTTTCAATGGAAGCCAACGCCGGCCAAGGCATTGGCGAGAGCTCTGCCCCTTCTAGTAGCTGGATTTCATCTCTACGACGCATCTCCTCCTCTAAGTGATTTCTCGGGTAATTCATGGAGCTTTATAGTTTCATGCCCTGACGTCTCTTTTTGCTAAGTTCGTGCATTTTGGGAGATGAAACGGTTTCGCCTGGGGTTCGTTTTTCAGGTGAACAAGTTGATTTGACTGAGTAAGGAAATGAAATGGTTTGAGATTCATCTGCTGCAGTGCACCGCTGCTCATCGTCGTAGTCGATATAATTTATGTGATAGTGATCAAGAAACACATTCTCTGCTTCAACTTGTTTGATCCTTTCCCATCACATTACTACAACATATTTTCTTCTACTGCTTAGTTTGCTGTCTTGAGATTTTCTTCTTTTTTTTTTCCTTTTCTTCGGTTTGTCTCAAGGAGGGAATGCATGTTGTACTTTGTATAGCTCCCTTTTGTTAAAGTCATCAAATCCTTTGTTTGTGCTCTCTCTTTCTCTCTCAAACATTTAGAATGTTGCATATAATATGTGGTCCAAGTTATTACCGTCTGCACATTCATGCTACTTGGTTTCATAGGCCTTTTTATTTATTAGATATATGTTTGTATATTGAATGTGACAGAATAATATGATTAAATAATTACGACGACCCACTTTTGATAACCAAAACATCATGAAAATGAGTGGTGAACAGAGCAGAACAACGGCTCCTTGTTTTTAGGCTCCAACGATGAGTTCCCTAATTCCCTCCTACCATGTGACTTTTTTTGACTTTTTTTTTTGGGTTATTATTTTAAAAGTATATATTGTTTGTAATTCTGAAATTGCAGAGGGAGGAGACAAATAATCCAAATATTGTCTAGGGCTTAAATAATAATCTAGCAATTTGTTAATCTTTTTCTTTAAATGGATTATTACAACAACTGTAGACGTCATTAAAATATAGTAATGGGTACCCAATCAAGAAATTGAAGATGCCAAACGAAACCCTCCAACTCCCTCATTATTATAATCATCTTAGGAAACATTGAATTCAAAATTCTATTAAAACCTACCTAAGCACCAAATCATTATTGGCAAATCGATTATTACACAAAACAATTTAAAGTCCCAAAGGAAATCAATAATACAGACCAACTCACCTACACTACAAAAGACACACACATAATACATATATATTCATACATCTATATATATCCTTGCAGTGTGCCGCATAAAAAGAATTATGTTGAATGAACAAATGTCAACAAATAACCCCTTAAAACAATAATTCTTTTGGATCCTTCTGCATTATATATGCTCTTTTGCCCTCTTCATCTCTATAATACAAATCCTTACATAACCAATATACTCGGACCATGTATTGTCCTAAAGCTTCATGTCTCCTATTCTTTCTAATCATCATCTTCTTCTTCCTCCTCAGCTTCACCTCCGCGGGGTCACAGAATCTATCAGAAGAATCAAACGAGCCTACATCAGTTCAAAACCAACCGGCCGGAGCAAATTTCCAGCCGAGCCTAGCCGTTGTAATAGGCATGCTCTCCATCATGTTCGCCATA
The DNA here is from genome assembly GCA_028392965.1 of Lindernia subracemosa. Taxonomy (NCBI): domain Eukaryota; kingdom Viridiplantae; phylum Streptophyta; class Magnoliopsida; order Lamiales; family Linderniaceae; genus Vandellia; species Vandellia subracemosa. Next base: position 795,778 of record JAQPCC010000032.1, read on the forward strand.
ACCTTCATCCTCCTCCTCTACGCCAAGTTCTGCCACCGCGACTCTTCCGTTTACAGCGAGAACAACCATATCATAGACGGGCTCAGAAGATCGAGGTCTTCTCTCGCCTCGGGCCTTGAAAAGGCTGTCATAGAATCACTGCCCGTCTTTAGGTTTTCTTACCTCAAAGGGTCCAAGGAAGGCTTGGAGTGTGCTGTTTGTCTGGCTAAGTTTGAGGACGTCGAGGTTTTAAGGCTGCTGCCTAAGTGCAAGCACGCTTTCCACGTCGACTGCATCGATCGGTGGTTCGAAAAGCACTCCACGTGCCCTCTCTGTAGGAAGAAGGTCAGCAAAGACGATGCCTCGGAGCTTCCTTATTCGAACAGTCTGAGGTTCGTATGGAGTCATAACGGTGCAAACCCTAATGACCTGTCGAGGGAGGAGTCGAATATCGAGCTCTACGTTCGAAGGGAGGAGAATTCGAATGCGAACGTTGGGTCTTTTTCGTCGAGGTTTAGCATTGGAAGCAGTTTTAGGAAGATGGGTGGAAGCAAGAAAGAAGAAGAGCTGCCGATTGTACAGCTAGACAACATGGAAGACCGTAATAATAACATCTCTGATCATCATCATCATCTCCATAGGTTTAACCATAGGATTGTAGCGTCAGATGTTGTCTTGAAGAACCGTTGGAGCAATGTGAGCTCCTCGGACCTCATGTTCTTGAACTCGGAGATGATCAACGATCTATCGAGCAAGAGGTTTTCTTCGTCGTCTTTCGACTTGAGAAACATCGACGCCAAATTCTCACGCGGCGATGATGAGGGTGTTACGACGGTGATGAACATCAGGGAGGAGATGGAAAGGAAGAGGCTTTTCGAGAGCAAAGTTAGAGATATCCAACCATTCGATCCAAGGTTTCGAGGGGTTCAGGCGGCCTCGGATTCGATGCGAGAGAATCGCGGGTTCGAATCGAGGGTGGTTATTGGTTCGAACGACAAGAGGTGCATGTCTGAGATTGTTGTCCATCCAAGATTCGCCGAGGTCAAAAGTGCCGCCATTAATGATGAAAGGAGGAGAAGACTTTGGCTTCCAATTGCAAGAAAAACGGTCGAGTGGTTTGCAAATAGAGAGAAAAGAAGAACTCTCACAAATTCAAAGTCTTCAAACCAAAGAATTGATGTATAGTTTTAGTCAATATTATTACAAATAGCTTAATAAGAAATTTACACAACCCTTTTATTTATTCATTTATTTTTATGGATATTATAAACCTTCGTTTCTTTTATCTTTTGGGAACTATTTCTCTTGCGATTTGATGATGAAAAACACACCGTAACAAGTCCAGAGATGCTGAAAAACATGAATTTGTTATAATTTGTCTCTTTGTGTAGTGTACATATATGTGTATATATATATATATATTTAATATTCTATTAACATTGATTAGTGTATATATTTATATATTATTAAGAACTAGCTTAATTAAATGCGTGTAATTAGGGGATGTTAATTGTTAGGCGTTAATTGGACATGTTTTCTGACTAGCTGTGTAGTACTGATTAATATTATGTGAGTTGAACTATATTATTATTAAAATATTACTTAATTAATTAGCAATAATGCCGATAGGCTATACTGAGTATCTAACTATTTTAGCTTTGCAAGTTGGTTATCCCAGAAATTAATATTAAGTTCCGTGGAATCTACAGCTATTACACAGTTAAGCGATCAAGATTATATATTTACATTAAATATATAAATATATATATATAAATATTTTTTCCTCAAACATCATAATAATGTATAATAGATATAAAACCGTTGAACGAAACAAATAAAATATAGGAACTCAAGTCCATGAAGCAAGCACAATATTTCATTTAAATATAGGTCAGCAAGATTGTAGTCAACTTAGCATAACACGTATAGTAAGATTTAAATAATATATATATATATATATATATATATATATATATATATATATGAGGAATTTTATGGTGCTCACCTTACGTGACACCTTGCGTGGACACTTGTATTCGTATCATATGAACGTATCACATCAACATCAGAGATGACGCGGCAATAGTTGACACATTCTATGTGCCATTAATCGATACATCTGATGCTGATGTGTCATGTTGACGTAACACAGATCACGATGCCACATCAGTATCAGATTTGTCGATCAATGTCACCTAAATCCCACATCAACATCAGATGTATTGATTAATGGCAAATAGAAGATGCCAATTATTGACACATCATCTCTGACGTTGATGTGGCACGTTGTTATGCCACGAATCAGTGGCACATCAACAGGTGCCAACGTAATGTACTCACATAAGGTGAGCAGTATAAAATTTCTCTATATATAGCTTAAACATAAATCATATTAAAAAAAACAAATAGGAAATGCAATGCAAGGCAAGGCAATGACGCAGGACATGATGATGACTTCCATATCTGTCGCCGTGGTTACGCATGAATCCTTTGCATGTCATGGGCACGTAAAACTTACGTATTATATTATATATCATTATTTATTATATTTTGTTGTATGGTTAGTTTGAAAGTTCTATTTTTTTTTTTCTTTCCGTTACAATTGTCGCATGATATCATATGCAATTTAAATATTACTACAGCTGTTTCGTCATTGCTTTTCTAATAATGTAGGGCTGTTCACCTTCCTCGCATTAGATTTAGATTATTATTATTATTAATATAAGCCAACGTGAAGGTCGGCTCGACAAGAAAAGTTGAGAGGAATTAATAATAGTAATAATATACAAATGGCCAAGCTAAATTATAAGCTTACGACGTCATAATAATTAATAAAGCTATTTCAGTAGCTGTTATAATTGCATCATTTGATAATATAATTTATTTTACAACAACTTGCAGCTTGACATATGGGAGTATATATAGAGACCGTTTGGAGTCAAGACAAAGAATTTGAATGAAATTGATCGAGACGTGACGTCACGTAACGCCGTGGCCATGCATTTTATTCAAATAGTGAAAATAAGGAAAATATTATATATGATATGATAATATAGTTTTGCCACCTCTCATTTTAATTTGTTTTTCATCGTGGCCTATTTGCCATCTTATCCTAAATATTTTAGCAGCGACCATCGCCATATATGTTTGGCTTGTTGCGCACTGTTAGAATCTCGAGAAAATCAAGGGCCACTCTCTTAACACATTTATTAATAAAAATAATAAAATAAATAAATGAAAAGAACCATTTTCAAAAGTTTTTGATATCGTTAGTTGTCATTTTAAATCCTCAAATTTAAAAATTATTCTTATTGTGATGAGATTATCTTGCAAAACCCATTTGCTCGAAATAGAATTGAAAATAATTTTACTATTATTCTGTTTATATGACAAAGTAGATTATTTTATGCGTATTATATAATACTTATATATTAATTATATATTAATATTATGTATTCGATTTCCATTTGTTCAGGGACTTCTGAACTTTTTCGAGAACAATTGGGCCGATACAGATTAATGGGCCAAACATGGCCTATAAATTTAATAACAGCCCATAGGCCCAATCAATCATTTGGGCTATGGCGGCGGTTTATATCAATAATGAAAATTATAATATATCAAGATAGGCCCCACCCATGCGGTTGGAGAAACTCGGGCCGACGATTCGGCCCGGTTTACCGAAATTGGTAAAACCTAAAAACCCACCAAAACCCGGCCCGAAATTTGAACATAAACAACATAAAAATGGTTGCTTGAAGGTATAATCAGCTGTTCAGAAAAAAAAAAAAAAAGGTATAATCAGCTGCAGCGCCAGCCAGCGGTCTTTGTAGGAGGCACAACGTTAGTGTACAGCTGAAGGTGCATCTCAGCTTCACCCGGCGGACCTCGAGGCCGTGGATTTTTTTCCAGATTGCTACGCCACCCAATTAGGCGAAATTCTGTAGGGAATTGCTGTTGTCCCTTTTTAATTTCTTTCAGGATATGTTATTTTGCTTGTAATTTATCCGAGACCCGCCAGTGGGGAAGAGGAATTGGTTTTCTACGGAGGATTGTTTTCAAGCTTCGGTGTAAATAGGAGTAGGAGCTTGAATTTGATTCCACCCGAGAGGTAATTAACTATGTTTGGAAAATGATTTTCCCTTTTTCTTTTATTTTTCATGGACGAGAATTGTTAGTTTAATTCATTTTGGTGCTGTGTTGTTTTGGCGTTTGTGTGTAGGTTTTTGTGGGATAGGTTGTCCGATTTAAGCATTGTGCGTTTCTTTTCCTTTTTTGTTAGGTCTTTCGCATGTAAATTTGATTTTGTCTGGCTACGAGGGTAACGGTGTTGCAATCGAGCTGAATTTACTTTTTTAGTAGTGTTCTTTCTTTTTCAATTTGTTAATCTTATGTTGATGTTGAGTAACTGAAATTTTATGGATCATCATAAGTATAGATTCAACTTGCATGAAGAATATTTTATGGGTCTATATTATCTGCGTATTTCTCCCGATGGAAAGAATCCTTTGGAAATATTCTTGTTTGATCATTTCCCTGTCCTTTGGCTTTTGTCGGATAAGTTCCAAAATTATTCTTTTGTCAAGTTCCAGCCTATGTTCTAGATCACGATAATTGTCGTTATCGTTGAGAAGTTAACATGGAATTTGCTTCAAACATCAATTGTGGATGCTGTAAAGTTTCTGTTTCTGATAGGTGTTTACTACACAACTAGTGTTATCGTTATCACAATGATAATTGACTATTCTTATAACGCAAACCGTTATGTGTCTATTGTGTATGTAGCAGCTACAATGGTTGTTGAGGCATCCGATGATCCGAAAACGGTGGATGATATGGATGAAGATGAACAACCATTAGTTTTTAAGAGAAGTAGTTATTCTACGAAGCCACAGCTATCGAAGTCAGAAACTAAGACAGGTAGCCCCATGCCTCAAGAGAGGTCCCAGAATGGTCAAAATGCCTCGGTACCGAAGAGTAAATCTGTCCCTCCTGTCAAAACCCCTCCATGTAGATCTCCTTTGGCTAGCCCAAATGTGTCTAACTCATCTACCAAGGTGTCAGCTGTTATGCATTCAAAGACGGACTTACAACCTTGTGGCTCAAGAGGTGATCATGCAAAATCGAAAATACAACAGATGAAAGATGGGAATCAATCGACTCAACCCAAGAATAAAAGCATTGTACAGTCGGAAGATTCGGGAGATGAGAAACCACTCAGTGCTAGGATTTGCCCATTAAAGATCCAATCTAATAATCCAAACAAAAGGCCGGATGCTGCAGCTTCCAGTCAAAAGCCTAAGGTCCCAAAGCCTGAAAATTCTGATGCTGAAATTCCTTCGTCTAAGTTTCAAGCCAAGTCTGCTGCTGTGACATCCGCCGAAAATTCTTCAAGGTCAGTTGAAAAGAAACCTTTGTTATCCAAACATGGCCAAAATGGTTCAGCCTCAAAGGAAACGAAGCCTCCATCTAATCTGAAGAAGAGAGCAGCAGAAAATGTTGAGTCTACTGCTGATCCGAAAAGGCCTAAGCTTTCTAATGCATCTACATCTAATAAAAACAAGGAAACATCTGTTAAATCTGAAATGAAGGAAGATGATGAAGACCTTGTTCCCGTATCACAGAGAGCAAAGAAGCCTACTTCTTCGGACAAGAAGCCGCCACTAGAGAAAAAGGTTTCGAAAGCGACACCTAGTTCGTCAAAGATGACAAACATGAAACCAAACAAGTCAACGAAAAACTCGGAGTATTCTAAGTCATTGACGGTTCCTCCTGGCTCAGGTGAGGGCCAGAAGTGGACTACTTTGGTCCACAATGGTGTGATTTTCCCACCACCTTACAAACCCCATGGGGTTAAGATGCTATACAAGGGAAAACCTGTTCAATTAACTCCAGAACAGGAAGAGGTACCCTCTATAATCTCTCCTTTCCACGACCAGATATGCGCTTATGCATAGATTCAGTCACATGTTGCTGCAAACTTCTTATATTACATCACCACCTTACTGGAGTTTCTTTTTGTTTTTAACCCCTGATAATAATGTAATTTTTAGCAGTTTATTTTCTGTTTGGCAGGTTGCAACTATGTTTGCAGTGATGCTGGATACTGATTACATGAGCAAGCCTAAGTTCAGAGAGAACTTTATGGCCGACTGGCAGAAGATACTTGGTAAAAAGCATGTGATTCAGGACTTAGAACACTGTGATTTTAAACCAATTTATGAATGGCATCAGAAAGAAAAGGAGAAAAAGAAACAGATGAGTGCTGAGGTAGGAAAAATCCTCTATCTGTGTGTATTGAACATCACTAAAGTCAACTATGGAGTTTGTGCTCTAAAAATTGTTAATCCTACAATTTTTTATAATGAGTTTATCAGCTCCAAGGTTAAAGGCTTCGTAATCTGGTCTTCTACAATTATATTTATGTCATGGATGTCCTCTTAATATTTTGGCGTTAGTTAACTTACCACGCACATCTGGAAAAGCCCCAGCATTATCATAAGGAAGTAATTGTTTTGGTGATTTTGGGTCTGACATTTTTAATGCATTTTTTTGGAGTTCAATCAAGTCTCCACATGTTCTCATTGTTGGAGAACTGACCCCACTTCTCCCAGGTCCTTTGATTAATCTTTGGGAAATTATGTGTTCGTTCCCGGACAAACCCCTGTGATGATTTACTGTAGATGTAATGTTCTTGCTTGATATGAATTGTGAAATAACTCATATGGGGTGCTCTTTTAGCTGAACGTAAATATCATTAGATAACTAGGCAACTTAAGAAGCCGATGGTGGTAATAATCTATAGGAGAATGCTTTATCTAGCAAGCATGTATTTCAGGCTGAATGTTCTACAACCTTAGCCAGACATAACAAGAACCTTTTATCGGTTCTTATGTTGCATTTGCCAGATATCTTTTCTGTATGGTTTAAATATGGTGTTTGGCTTTTGGCTGTATTCACTTTTCAGCTTATTGTCTTCGGTGCTATCTGGCATAAGATGACAATGGTTAGGGAGGCATTGTTTTATGTTCATTTTTTTAATGCATTTCCTTTCATCCTCTTTCTCCAGGAGAAGAAAGCTATAAAGGAAGAGAAAATGAAGCAAGAGGAGAAGTATATGTGGGCAATTGTTGATGGTGTGAAGGAGAAGGTTTTATTTTCCCATTTTCCTTGATGAATTACACCATCATTTATTTTTTGCTTTATACTTATTTGCGATGTTTTATAATTTATAGCGAATTAGCAATGGTTTAAAGTCTCTTGAGATTACAACATAATCCAACCGTTTTGGATGGATAGTGAAACCATCTTCATGCCTACTCCATCTTTCTCAATTCAGGTCAATCATGTTTGGATATATGTAACGAGCTGTCATTTTTAATTGTCTATTGACTCTGAATTTTCTGAAATAATGTGATTATTGAAATCCCCTATCAAAGTAAATGGAGGGTCGTTGCTTCTTTTGGTATTTTGCCATTGGATTATACCATCCATACGTTTGGGAGGTTCGACAGTTGTTTAATGCGTAGCACTCTGGCTTTAGATTCTAGTAACTATACTAGGATTCTCTTCGCTTGACTTTTTCGAAAGAAGCTGAAAGTTGTGCTGTGCAGGTTGGAAACTTCAGAGTTGAACCACCTGGGCTGTTCCGAGGCCGCGGGGAGCACCCGAAGGTGTATTAATTTCCTATTTGAAAAAAACTGTTTCGCCAAGGTTCATTCATTGTTTAATCAAGGGGTGTAACACGCATTTAATTTTTAGTAACAATTCTTTGGATTGTCACCAGATGGGAAAGCTGAAAAAACGTATACGTCCAAATGACATCATAATAAATATCGGAAAGGATGCTCTGATTCCTGAGTGCCCCATCCCTGGTGAAAGGTTTTATTTCATACTGAGTTTGTTTCACTAGAGCACTTTACTTTCTCAAACACAAAAAAAAAGACATTTAATGATTGTGATTTGTTAGTTACCTAAACTTAAAAGGTTCAACAATCTGAAATTTTGATATGGGACAGCTGGAAAGAAATAAGACACGATAATACAGTGACGTGGCTGGCATATTGGAGTGACCCCATCAATCCAAAGATGTTCAAATATGTATTCCTGGCGCCTAGCAGTACCTTGAAAGGTCAAAGTGACAAAGAAAAGTATGAGAAAGCTAGGCTCTTAAAGGTAATAAATGGAATTAACAATGAAGCATCATGATTTTTTTTTTTCATTGCTCTGAGGTTGAATGTTGATGGGCTGGATCTTCACACAATTTGCTCTTATAATTGAAGGAAAAAATCTCGAGTATTAGGGCAGCTTACACCAAGGACTTCACTAGTAAAGATGCAGCAAAAAAGCAAATAGCAGTTGCTACCTATCTTATTGACAAATTGGCTCTTAGAGCAGGAAATGAAAAGGTATGGATTTCAAGTACTGAACGTTATCAAACATTTGATGTCAAGCCTTCTACGTTATCCATTATAATCTTGTGTCAACATGTATTTATGTCATTTGATGTCAAGTGACATATGAAGACGGCAACAAATGAATCTGTCATTTGCATTTACAACGAGTATTTCTGTTACTATTTTGGGACCATGGGCGGCATATGCTGTTTCAGAGATATATTAAAATGTTTCTCACATTGCAGGATGACGATGAAGCCGACACGGTTGGTTGTTGTACATTAAAAGTTGAAAATGTGGAACCAGTTCCCCCTAATAAGTTGAAGGTGACAACAGATTTCATGAAGCATTTTGATTTCCAAAACTGATACTTTAGGCATACTAGTGGCATTTAGGAGGCAGTAACAGTGTAATATATTTAATCGTTCATGCAGTTTGATTTCCTCGGTAAAGATTCTATAAGGTATCAAAATGAAGTAGAGGTTGAACCTGCCGTGTACAAGGCTATCCAACAGTTTCGGAGTGGTCAGTTGATGGTCTATCATGTAATTTACTGATTTCTCTAGATTTTCATCATGTAACTTTTTATAGCTAACAATTATCTGCAGGAAAAAAGGGCGGCGATGATCTCTTTGACAAGCTTGATACCGTCAAATTGAATAATCATTTAAAAGAATTGATGCCTGGTTTAACTGCTAAAGTCTTCCGTACATACAATGCGTCTATTACATTGGACGACATGGTAAGATACCACTTGATGTAAAATGCTAACTTGCATGAAGATGATAAATGTATTCATGCATCTGTTAAACCACTCAAGTTTTCCAATAAACGATTTTATGCTTTTTCAGCTACTTATGGTAAAATTGTTGCCTCAAATTTAATGTCCTAGTTAACCGAGAAAGTTTACTTGAGTTTTAGTGATGGCCAACCGTAGTCAACGCTGCATCTCATTTTGATGTCTCTGATTGCTGTAACATTGTTCCTTCTTTACCAATATCTCAATTTGTGTTCCTTTCTCCACAGCTGAGCAGAGACACCAAAGGAGGAGACATTGCTGAGAAAGTGGTAATTTACAACGGGGCAAACAAGCAGGTAACGAATACCACTGTATAACGATATAGACTATTTGGAGGCTCACAATCTTTGTTTTGTCATTAGGTTGCTATCATTTGCAATCATCAACGTACTGTTTCCAAGTCTCACAGTGCCCAGATGTTGCGAATAGATGAGAAGATAGAGGAAGTGCAGGTAATTTGATCGTACTTACAATTGATATGTCATGCGTATAATAATGTTTCTATTTTGAAGTGGTAAGCCCAAATATAGTATAGTGCAAAGGGAAAGAAGGGATGGTGCATGCATTTGCCATAATTTGCTTCCTGCTTACAGATTTCTGTGTATAAGCATTGTTTCTGTCCACCTTATCCTTTTCTTAATGAGTTTAATTAAATTTTATGTATAGTTTTTATCTCATTTCATTCCTAATAACTCCTTTCAGGCCACTTTGGAAGAACTGAAGACAGATTTAGCTAGAGCTAGAAAAGGAAAGCCCCCACTGAAGAGCCCCGATGGAAAAACAAAGAGGAACCTGAATCCCGATGCGTAAGTATATCTCATTTTCTATAAATTATAGCCCTTTAATGTTAGAAACTAAAGGGTGGTGGTAACACTGTACAGATTGGAGAGAAAGATCTCACAATCCACAAAAAGGTTAGAAAAGTTGGAACTTGACAAGAAGACGAAAGACGATTTAAAAACAGTGGCTTTGGGCACATCCAAGATCAATTATCTCGACCCGAGGATTACAGTTGCATGGTGTAAACGCCAGGAAGTTCCTATCGAAAAGGTGAGTGAAGGCTTTCTTCTCCTCCTCCTCCTCTTCTTCTTATTATTATTATTATTATTTCTTTTGGCCTTATATTCAGTTATCTATTTCTGACATAAAATGCAGATGTTTAACAAGTCTCTTCTGGCGAAGTTTGCGTGGGCAATGGATATTGATCCGAGTTTCAGATTCTAAAAGTGGAAACCAAACCATTTTCTTTGTTAATTTCGCGGGACTTCATAGATTTGACGGACATTGTTGGTCTTGGACAAGCTGAAGGATAGTTCGTGCATTCCAATTCAATCATCTGATGTCTGCAAAAACTTTAAACTACTCGAGTATCGTTTCCTATAGCTACAATTAAACAAACGTTAACCTCAACAACAACAAAAAAAAAAAAATCATTTCTCAAGAAATAAGACAAGTAAATGTTTGGGAATTAATATACCTTCTGCAATAACAAAGACATCGTGGAACTGTAATAAAGCTAGTTTTCGTATGCTTTGCTTCTTGTTTTCGAATTGGAATCTATTAGTGTGTTGCTTTTAATCAAACTAGGTTCATATTCGACTTAGGCTGAATCTATTTGAAGTGTGAGAACTACGACTGTATTATAAAATAATTAACATTTGTGAATGGTTTAAATAATAATATTAGTTGAATGATGAATGTATTATTATATTAAATGTTGATTAGATATATTGGGTGATTGATTATATTATTGATAAAATATGTTAGAAAATTGATTAGATTGCATAGTAGTGAATTTCTTCTAGTATAAAATAAATAGATACTGTATTGACCTTGAAATAATTTATGTGCCTCTTTTAATATTTATTATAAACTTATTATTATAATAATATTCTAAATATAATTATAATACTTAATCTAAGATTAATATTTTTATAACAAATAACTAATAATAATGATTTATTATTTATATATTAAAGTGTATCTGCTGGTCGCAAGCAATATCCCCTCTTTCGTCGTCTATTTTTACAAATTACGCTCTCTCTCCTTTGCCCTAACTATCTATCTATCCGAGCGCTGCTCTTCTCTCGGCGATGGACGCGAATAAGCGAAGCTATCCGCTGTCAATGCATCTTGAGCAGACACGTAAGATGCCGCGGCTTTACAGAAGAATCCACCGATCCCCGTCGGAGCAGTCGACGGAGAAGCAGACTGGTTTGGGTAGAGTATGTTTGATCTGTGATTGCTCTCCTGCTGGGTTCATGACAGGTGATTTTTCTTACGGTGAAAATGGGAGCAATATGGATTATTGTTTGTTTCTATTGGATCTAGATGATGAGGGTGGCGACTATGTTCCGCGAAACCCTTATGCGAATTTCAATAAGTACGAAGACGGCTATGTTCCGCGGAACCCTAATTTGTGTTTCGATAGCGTTAGTCTGTGCGTCTCTGGGTTTTGTGTGCTTGGGTCATCCCTTTTCTTGTTTGGGAAGGAAACAGAGGATGTCTTCTCTTATGAGTTATTGACTCTTCCTCTTCCACGAGGTGTAATTACATTGACTAAGGATATGCTAGAACCCCGTCCTTCGATGAAGTTTCCCAAGATTTCTGCCGGAGGATGTCAAACACCCGACGGAAAAATGCTAGTCTTGAGTACTAAGATTTGTTTTGGCAAGGAGGGCAGTGGAACATTTGAATTGTTTGATCCTCAAACAAATCGGTGGGAACAGCTCCCTGATTTACTTCCGCTGCTAAGCCATCCCTATGATGATGATGATGATGATGATGATTATGCGACGGGCATCTACGTTCACTCGTATTCCTTCATCGACAACGAGCCCGATCTTCTCATTACTACTTCGGCAGGAAATTTCACTATGGATATGCGGCGGTCCGATAAGGTCTGGTCGCTGCGCGACGAATTCAAGTACCCTCCAAACATGCGTCCGAGATTCATGTTAGTTAAGGATGATGAACTGTGCTTTTCGGACTGGTATGCATTTTTGCTAGACGGACGTAAAGGCATATGGACATACCCGACTCTTGAACCAAGAAAAGAACCTGGAGTAGACGACAGATCAGTTGTAATGACTTATGACTATCGCAGCTGTGGAAGAGGACTTGCGTGGCTGCCCCCGTCATCCAATCATTTCTGCATCGCGCACAGCCACGTTCATCACAGAACCAAGCATCCTTACCTGATTATAGACGCTTGCAGCTTTGATTCGGATCTTTTCCAAAGGAAGAAGATGGAAATATTTGGGTCGAAATGGAAGATGGATGTGCCGGGCCTGACAGTGCTGAAGAGGTTCAAATTTATTATAGGCCCCCAGAAACGGTACGAAGTCGTCAATTTCAATCCCTGTGGTCTCTTCTCCATTCCATGGTATATATTTTGATCTCTCTTTATCTTGACTTGGTAGTAATATATTTTGTGCACACTCTTGTTTGGCTGAAGAAACTTGTTTGTTATTGTTGTTTCTTAACATGGAAAAACTTTTAAATGCAGAGGCTGCTTGCTGCATACGGTGCTCGTGACATGCCTCGGCTTTTACGACAACAAACTATATTTACTATTGCTTGCTTTGTTTTATGTAATCGACTCTTTGTTTGCTTCGTCTGGGAGGCTGTTTTGTTTTTTATTTTAATCCCTTTGCATACTTGAGTGATCCTGGATGTTTACAAACATTATTGTGCTTTTATTCTTATTATTCCGACAATCCTTGTGATGGCCCTAAACCCCTGGCATTGATGTGATGGCTAAACTCCTCAGGAAGTTCAGGAATTAGATGAAAGAGTATAGTATGAAGGTGATTCTAAGAGATCAAAGAGGTTGTATCCTCACTAATGAAAACCGTTGTAATTGCTTTTCAGAAGAATTCAGCACATCAGCTTATCATAAGTAGTCTATCATTCTCATCTTTTGAAAATAAAACATCACAAAAGAGAGTGAGATAAGTGCGTGAAACAAGCGACTGTGGAGTTGTAAACACAGCAGCAAGATAGATAGATATTCTATGAGCTCTGTAAATTGTTCTTCATCAATAAAAACATTTCTTTATCATTCAATAATGTGCATGATACACAGGTTATCCAGATGACCATACAAGAGGAGATCCGCAATCAAATCATTCAAGAGCTTAAAAAAGTATAAAGCAGCACAATGCCCGCCTTTCTATCGGAACGGTGCGTGCTATCTCTCTTGTTTTATAGTAGTGAGTTCTCAGTCTTCATCATTGCGTGTCGCTTTAAATATCGATTCCGTCTATTCTGTGAGATCCAATTTTTTTTTAGTAACTTTGTACTTTTGTTTTAATGGGGACATTCATTATTATGTTTTTTTCTCACATAGCCTGAACTGAACTGAACGAATCAGTGGAGGAAGGTATGTCTATAAAAGTGACATTTGGAGTCTGGGCATGGTGATTCTCGAATTGTGCTATAGGATGTTTTCCTTACCCCAAAAGCATAAGATGAACCAACCGGACCGACCGACCTTTTATTAGCTTTTACATGCAGTAGTTTGGAACAAACCACCATCTGCTATCAATTCTCTCCAGAATTCTGTTCCTTTATTTCAGCCTCTGGTATATATATGTATGTATGTTAGCACCACGATGGTCTGCGAAGTCTGTGACATACGAATCTTTTATATTCAGATTTTGATGCATTATCATTTTGAATCGTCAGCAATTGCTTGCATTCTTCTAATATTTTGCTTTGACCTGGTCATCAGAAGAAAAACAAGATTTTTTCTTCGCCATGATCGATTTCTGCTCGCTTCTTGTTTCGAATTGTACTCTAATTCGTTGCTTCAACAAATGGTCCGCAGCATACAAAAGGATCCGAAAGAAAGATCTTGAACTGTTGGTTAGTTCCCTTGACTCAGAACAGAACAGAACATAACATAACTCCTCAGTGACTGAATAATCAGGCTCATACATTGTCTACTTCACAGGGGGGGGGTCGCCCTTTTTCAACTGAACTAGAAGAATTTTCAACTGAATAATGGTCTAATCCTAGCACTGAGTGGTTTCTTCCCATCTTCAGAATCTTAATGAGTTTGCGATGCTTTTTTTTATGATGGATTATTCCCATCTTTCATCTGTTGCATTTTTCGATTTTGTATGATGATCACCCCACAACGGCTGACACCTTTGGGCAGATGAGTTGTATACATTATCAACATAGTTTTACTCTTTGAGGCATTTTGACAATTTTGGGGACCTTTCTTTGTCTTAAGTTTCTGACTTGGATAGCTAGTTGTTCGTACGGGGACGGACTACTATTGTCCAGACAACCTCCAAAGTTTGCAAAATCTCGAATTTATAAAATATTAATTGTGATTAATATTATATTAAGATTATTTTATTATAATTATACTTATATTAAGATTATTATGATAATATAGCTTATAATATAAAGATAGGGAGATTAGAAAGAGGTTAAATATTTCAATACTTGTGATTTATAATACATCTCTAATCACCTATTTTTATAGGGTAATTCTATTGGCACCCCCCTTTTTTTCTATATACACCCCCTAATTAATATCTAAAGTAAGCCATTAATTACTTATCAATTTTTGTTAGTTATTTTCTCCATTTGCCATATAACATTCCTTTTGAAGATTTTCAAACTTTCTATACGCAGACTTAGAGACATAAATATTAATTACTTTATTGAAAGCGATCTTTCAACTCACTAAAACCCAAAATGAATAGACCTTGCATGTAAAATATTAATTTAACTTTATTTTTTAATTTTAATATAAAATCGCAGCGATTAATATAAAGAGTAATATAATGAAAAATAAATTAATTATTGTATCGATGTGTTATTGAGTAAAAATAACTTGATTAATATTGTTAAATAACTCATGCAATTAATAATGTTGAATTTTATGAAAAAAATTAATAAAATAATTATTGTTGATTTAATGTAGTTAGGCAAAATAAATTTATAAATTTCGGGGTGTAAAAGGGGGGTGTGAGGTGTGAATAGTAGGACCCATTTTTTTATATTACTAAAAATGCACCATTACAACTAATTACATTAAATACAATTATACACCTTACACTAAAATACAATATTTCTAATTATACACCTAATCTTATCATCATTTAATTCAATACTTCCAAATCATTAATAATTTAACTATTTTTAATAATTTCATAATAATTAGGTTTTTATTATGAAATATTAAATAAATATGTGGATGTATATTGTTTGGAATGGTGGTTAAGTAAAAGGAGTGGTTTAGAATGGAGGTTGTGATTATTTTATTGATTAGAATGGTAGATGAGATTTTTGTGTGGTTGATGTAATATTTTATTTTGTGGATGTAATTGGAGGAATTTGTGTATAAATAGGTGATTTGGGATGTGTAAAAATAAGAGAAAGTATTGAATAAAAGAAATTATTATCTCTCTAATTATATAATCGTTATTAGTAAAATACTTAATAGTTATAATATTTTATAACACGTTATCAGCACGAGCGCTCTCCGTCATCAGTTTCAACCTCCGTCGAAGATATTGTACGAGTTTAGGTATGGAAATTTTATTTTGTATTTACATTAATCATTCTCTAATAATGTTATATATATAATAAATATTTAATTTTAAAATTTATAACTAAAACGTCGATAGCCGAGTGGTTTCGCGGAATATCGTCATTACAAGTGACGAGAGGTCCAGATTTCGATCCCCAGTGTTGGCATGTGGAATTTTTTTTAAAAAAAAATGATTTGGGTTGGATTACCGTCTAATTACAAATTTGCTTTAGAGCGGAGTACCGCCTAATTTCGAATTTGACTTGGATCGGTCATTCTCCCAGATTTACTTAACATTTTATTTACAATATTATCGTTATTAAAAAATTTGGGTTGGATTACCGTCTAATTACAAATTTGCTTTAGAGCGGAGTACCGCCTAATTACGAATTTGACTTGGATCGGTCATTCTCCCAGATTTACTTAACATTTTATTTACAATATTATCGTTATTAAAGATACTAATAATAATTTATCTATGTTATCTAATTATTATGTTATTTTTCAATGATAGAATCATGTCGTTTTATACAAAGATGGATCTTCTTCTTCTTACTTTATTTACGGTGATCCTTACCGCTATGTGGATAATATTTTTAAGGCTTTTTAAATATTATGATTAATTGTACTTTTTCCTTTGATGTTATAATCACGAAACTTATTTTACATTATTGTAATTGAAGGATGTCGCTCTATCTGATGTTTAATCTATTTGTCATGATTATTTTTACGGCGACACTTATATGGATGTGGATATCGTTTTTCATCAGAACTTTTACAAAAGAAGATTTAAAAGAAGATTTAAAAGAAGATTAATTATATATATTTTTTGTATAATGTTTTAATTATTATAGCATGTTTTGTATTTTAATTATTATAACATGTTTTGTATTTTATTATAGTAAATGTCGAATTTGACGAGTCTTGAGTTTGTTGCACTCGACATCACTGGCAAAAATTATTTACCTTGGGTTCAAGATGCCGAAACCCATTTGACAGCAAAAGGTTTAGGTGACACTATTGATCCCACGAAAACAACAACTATACAAGACAAGGCGAAAGCCATGATTTTTCTTCGCCACCATATTCACGAAAATCTGAAAGTTGAATACTTGACAGAAACGAATCCAGTTGAGTTGTGGAAAATCTGAAAGAGCGATATAGCCATCTGACCACCGTTATTCTTCCCAATGCAAAGTACGAATGGCTGAATTTACGATTGCAGGATTTTTCATCGGTAAGCGAATATAATTCTGCTGTTTATAGAATTACTTCCACACTGAAATTATGTGGAGAGATAATTACCGATAATGATATGCTGGAGAAAATATTTACCACGTTCCATCCGCAGAATATGATATTACAACAGCAATATCGGGAGAGAAAATTTAAAAAGTATTCCGATTTAATTTCTTGCTTACTTTTGACTGAGCAAAATAATGAATTGCTGGTAAAAAATTACGAATCCCGAGCGACTGGTTCTACTGCACTCCCTGAAGCGAATGCAGTCAAAACTAATAATGATAATAGTCGGGGTAATGATCGTGGACGTGATTGTGGTGGATTTCGCGGCCGTGGACGTGGTCGTGGTCAAGGTCGTGGTCAAAGCCGAGGTCGTGGCCGAGGATATTATGGTGGTGGTTATCAGTATCATCGTGGTGGTTATCATAATTATCGTGGCAGTCATCAAAATCTTCCCCAGAAGAGGAAAATTTATGATAATAAAGATGAGAAGAGGCAAACTGAACAAAAGAATAATGATGAAAAGTGTTATCGTTGCGGTGGTTCTGGCCATTGGTCGCGCAATTGTCGTACGCCCAAACATCTTCTTGAGTTATATCAAGAATCTCAGAAGGGCAAAGGAAAGAAAATTGAAATGAATTTTGTTCAGGGAGAATTCCCCTCTACCTCTGATGCCAATGATGAAAATGCTCATTTAGAGGCTTCGGATTTTCTGATCGAAGAAAATTAATCTGCTTTGATTTTATTTATGTATTATGTTTTACTATTGTGTGTTTTATTTGTTTTAAGTTATCTATATGTTTGTAATGCAATATTTCTTTTTCATTAATAAATATTATGTGTTTGTTTATAAAGGATATTTATTTGATGGATGCGAGCATGTGCAATGGAGAATTATGTCTTGCAGACTGTGCAACGACTAATACGATTCTGAAAAATAAGAAATATTTCGATCATCTTGATATAAAAGGGCCAGTGTTATTACTATATCAGGCAGCACAAATATAATTGAAGGCTCCGGAAGAGCTAATGTTTTACTGCCTAGAGGGACAAGGCTGATGATTGAAAATGCCTTGTATTCTCCTAAGTCTCAAAGAAATTTATTAAGCTTTAAAGCTATTCGACATAATGGATATCACGTTGAGACTGCAGAAAATGGAGATATTGAATATTTGCACATTACAAAAGTAACTTCGAATGGTAAACAAATTATGGAAATATTACCATCTTTTGATTCTGGCCTATATTATACATATTTTAGAACGATTGAATCATATGCTATCATAAACCAGAAGTTTATTAATGACAGTAAATTTGTTGTTTGGCATGACCGGTTGGGCCATCCCGGTTCAGTTATGATGCGAAAAATAATTCAAAATTCACGTGGACACTCATTGAAGAACCAGAAGATTCTTCAATCTAATGAATTATCATGTGCTGCTTGCTCTAAAGGAAAGTTGATTATTCGACCATCACCAGTAAAAATAAAGAATGAATCCATAAGATTTTTGGAACGTATACAAGGTGATATTTGTGGACCGATACATCCATCGTGTGGACCATTTAGATACTTCATGGTATTGATCGATGCATCAACTAGATGGTCTCATGTATGTTTGTTATCAACACGCAATGTAGCCTTTGCGAGATTGCTTGCTCAGTTGATTCGATTAAGAGCACATTTTCCAGATTACCCTATAAAGAAAATACGACTTGATAATGCTGGTGAATTCACTTCCAAGGCATTTAATGATTATTGCATGTCTATTGGAATTGATGTTGAGCACCCCGTGCCACATGTTCATACGCAAAACGGTCTTGCAGAATCATTAATTAAAAGGTTGCAATTAATTGCAAGACCATTATTAATGAAGTCGAAACTTCCTTCATCTTGTTGGGGACATGCTATATTACATGCAGCTGCACTAATACGCATCAGGCCAACAAGTTATAATGATATCTCCCCGATACAAATGGTTTATGGTCAGGAACCAGATATTTCCCATCTGAGAATTTTTGGATGTGCGGTTTATGTTCCAATTGCTCCACCACAACGCACTAAGATGGGACCTCAAAGGAGGTTGGGAATATATGTCGGTTTGAATCTCCATCAATAATAAAATATTTAGAACCTTTAACTGGAGATTTATTTACGACTAGATTTGCCGACTGTCATTTTGATGAATCGAATTTTCCGACATTAGGGGGAGAAATGAAACAGCTGGAAAAGAATATTAGTTGGAATGAATTATCGCTAAATCATTATGATCCTCAAACGAAAGAATGTGAACTAGAAGTTCAAAAGATAATTCATTTACAAGGATTAGCTAATCAACTGCCAGATAGCTTTACTGACCTTAAAAGAGTGACTAAGTCACATATACCAGCTGTTAATGCTCCTGCAAAAATCGATGTTCCTGCAGAACATACAAAGAGTATTATCGAGCCTAGACCACAATTGAAACGTGGCAGGCCCTCGGGTTCCAAAGATAAAAATCCTCGAAAAAGAAAAGGAGCAAATAATAAGAATGGTCCAGTCGAGGATTTATCGACTCTAGAAGAGTCAATGGGCATTAATGATTATGAGAATGAAAATCAGGTACCTGAAAATTCTGAGAATAATGATAATGAAGAGATCTCGATAAACTATGCCCAAAATGGAATTAGATGGAACCGAGTAAAAGTCAACGTTGACGATAAATTCTCATTTAACGTAGCGCTACATGAAATGAATGAGATGAATGAGAATGAGGATCATGAACCAAGGTCTGTACAAGAATGCAGACAAAGAAATGATTGGCCAAAATGGAAAGATGCAATCGAGGCAGAATTGAAATCACTTGAGAAACGAAAAGTTTTCGGACCTGTAGTCCGCATACCAGAAAATGTAAAGCCGGTTGTATATAAATGGGTTTTCATCAGAAAGAGGAATGAAAACGCCGAAATTGTGAGATACAAAGCACGACTTGTTGCACAAGGCTTCTCACAACGACCTGGTATTGATTATGAGGGGACATATTCTCCTGTGGTGGATGCAACTACTTTTCGTTATATAATTAGTCTGGCAGTACGTGAAGGACTCGATATGCGTCTTATGGATGTTGTCACCGCTTATGGATCACTTGACAGTGACATATATATGAGACTTCCCGAGGGATTTAAGTTGCCTGAAAATTCAGGGCCCCGACACGAGTACTCGATTAAGCTGAATAAATCGCTTTATGGATTAAAGCAATCTGGGCGTATGTGGTATAATCGCCTGAGTGAATATTTATTGAAAGAGGGGTACAAAAATGATCAAACTTGCCCCTGTATATTTATGAGAAGGCGTAAAAGTGAATTTGTTATCATCGCAGTTTATGTTGATGATATTAACATAATTGGAACTCCCGAAGAGTTATCAAATGCTGTTATTTGTTTAAAAAAGGAGTTTGAAATGAAAGATCTCGGAAAGACGAAATTTTGTCTTGAACTGCAAATTGAATATTTGAAGAATGGGACATTTGTACATCAAGAGACATATGCGAAAAAGGTATTGAAAAGATTTTACATGGATCAAGCTCATCCATTGGATACTCCGATGATTGTCCGATCATTAAACGTGAATAAATATCCATTTAGACCTCGTGAAAATGATGAAGAATTACTTGGTCCCGAAGTACCATATCTCAGTGCTATTGGAGCACTAATGTACCTTACGAGTCATACGCGACCTGATATTGCGTTCGCTGTAAATTTATTGGCCAGATATAGTTCGTCACCGACTCGTAGACATTGGAACGGGGTTAAACGGATATTTCGATACCTTCAAGGAACAACTGATATGGGATTGTTCTATTCAAATGAATCGAAAGCAGATTTAATTGGGTATGCAGATGCTGGTTTTCTATCTGACCCACATAATGCTCGATCGCAAACTGGTTATTTATTTACATATAGTGGAACCGCTATTTCATGTCGATCAGTTAAACAAAGTTTAACTGCCACTTCATCTAATCATGCAGAAATTCTAGCAATTCATGAAGCTAGTCGAGAATGTGTCTGGTTGCGATCGGTAATTCAACATATACAGCAAACTTGTGGGATATTATCTGAGAAATTACTTCCAACGATTTTATATGAAGATAATGCGGCATGTATTGCCCAATTAAAGGAAGGATATATTAAAGGGGATAGAACAAAACATATTTCACCGAAATTTTTCTTTACACATGATTTGGAGAAAAATGATGATATTGATGTACAACAAGTGCGATCAAGCAAAAATCTTGCAGATTTATTTACAAAAGCACTTCCTCCCATTATTTTTAGAAAATTAGTATATTCAATTGGAGTTCGAAAACTTCGAGATCTGAAGTGATATTGTCATCAGGGGGAGCAAGTGCGCGTTGTACTCTTTTTCCCTTAACTGTGGTTTTTTCCCTATGAGGTTTTCCCAGTAAGGTTTTTAATGAGACAACAAGTGAAAGCGTACAAAAGGAAGTATGTACTCTTTTTCCTTCACTAGGTTTTTATCCCGCTGGGTTTTTCCTAGTAAGGTTTTAACGAGGCATATTCCTTAATATACATCCAAGGGGGAGTATTATGAAATATTAAATAAATATGTGGATGTATATTGTTTGGAATGGTGGTTAAGTAAAAGGAGTGGTTTAGAATGGAGGTTGTGATTATTTTATTGATTAGAATGGTAGATGAGATTTTTGTGTGGTTGATGTAATATTTTATTTTGTGGATGTAATTGGAGGAATTTGTGTATAAATAGGTGATTTGGGATGTGTAAAAATAAGAGAAAGTATTGAATAAAAGAAATTATTATCTCTCTAATTATATAATCGTTATTAGTAAAATACTTAATAGTTATAATATTTTATAACAGTATTTTTTTTTTTTTTTTTTTTGTTAATGCAAAATCCCGACCATATACTTTATTTATTAGATTTAAAGAAAAAATAAAACAAATTACTACACTACACTACACTACACACATGGACAATGCCACCTGAAAACCCATCTCCAAGTCCAAACATGTTAGGCCGAAATCAAAATGGGTCCCAGCCAGCCAGAGTCAGGTGATTTGACGAAAACCTAAACCCTAACATAACAACAAAGTCATCGACCGAGACCAACAATGAAAATCATCTGACTGAGACAGAAGAGGAGTTGGAGAAAGAGGTACTTACTATGTTTGTGTGGGGATAGATAGATTGATTGTCCCATTTTTTAGGCCTTTGTGCGTTTCTTTGCCCTTTTTTTTTTTTTTTGTTAATTTGATTTTGTCTTGGTAACCTGCCGGTAATTTTCTTCGACCCAGACCAATGTGCCTCTTTTTTTTTAACATCTGAAAAACCTTGTGGGTAGTTGCTGTCATCTTGCATGTCAAATGCACAAAGACACTTCTTATCTATGAATTCTGTCAGTCAGTGTAATGGCACTGCTAGCTAGTATGATCTTTAAGTGTTGTTGCATAATTCAACTTGAGTAGATTTGTGTTTTTTAGTTCCTATCCTACACATGATCTTAATGACATTTGTATCGCGCCTTGAATTCTCAAGCTATAGGACTGGGCTGGGAATGAGAGTTGAGGGAAACGCTGGTTGGTGCTTCATAGTGCTCTGCTAGTATTGTGCTTCTAGTTTTTATGTATGCTGGTGATGTGGTTTTTTTTGTTTTTTTGTTTTTTTTTTTTTTTTTTTTTTTTTTTTTGTTTTTCCTTGTGGAATATAGTTGGTTGGTATAATGGGGTGAATGATATCCTTTCTCAACTTCCCTATGACTGCTATCAAAGAGAAACATTTTCCTTGGTCAGGTCTTACTCTATTGTTGTGTATAAGCAATCTTGCTTTTGTTTTCCTCCTCTCCTCTTTCACGTTTCGCTTTCCCTTGTTTCAGATGGAAGAGTTGCAATTAGTAGCCAATTACACCTATCAAGAAGCAGATGACCGTGGAACTATATCCGAAGGCAATTGCCAAGCTTCCATGCACCGCGTCGTAGATCCAAAAGCATACAAGTTCTCCATGAGCATAAAGCACCAGAATTATCTGCCATGCCACATGATCGACTACGAAAATAAGATCCTCATCCATCAAAGTGCAGAAATGACGCTACAGACATATATGGAAAATCTACAAAGTAGAAACATACTAGCGGTTATGGAGTTCAAACCGGCTGATTATCTTCAAGCTGAGGGGCAGGTATTAAGTTACCGTTATGTTCCGTCGGAGTTTCGGACAATCGTCAAAGGGCTGCTATCCTTCCTCGTCTACCTGCACTCGGAAGATTACGCCATCGGATCCGGGATCAATAATCGCAATTTGGATGAGCACATAGTGGTCGACGGCTCGGTTCTCAAATTCTGGCGTTTGCCGTTTCGCAAGGTCAGCTCCGACGACGCGTCAAAGGCCGCAGATTATCGACTGATCTATAGTTTCCTTTGGAAGGTGATTTTTAGTGGTTTTAGTCCTATCCCTGGCGACATGTTCGATCTTATACAGACGATAAAAAAACTCCGCGAGAGGTATAACACCTTTTTTCCACTCTATGATTTTTAATTTTTTTGCGTTAAGTTTAAATACTTTTATATTTAAATTTTTTTCCCCCTTTTTATTTGATGCAGCGTGCCTCCGAAGAAGGAGGAGATGGCGATATTAGACCACATATCCCTACTATCATATTTGGAGAGGCTTGCTCGCATCCGAGGATATCATGAGGTCAAGGAAAGAATGAAATTCGACATCCATCAGTGGTATAACCAAATTATTAGTGGATTGAACGGGGCCGCTGCGGGATGGACGAGTCATACGTTCTACTTTCCGATGAAAAGTTGCATGTGTTATCACATTGATCAGGATATTGAGATGGTTACGGGTGCGCAAATAGCAAATCATTATGGAGATACGGCAAATGATGGTGAAAATGCTTCCGGGTTGATATCCTTTTGCAGGAATTGTTCGGTGCATCTTGCTGAACATTTTCGTCGGGTATGATACTCTAACTTTGATCATTTCACCGTAGCTACTTATATATCATTTCTAAATAAATTTTTGACTTGGCTCTCTATCTCTCTCTCTTCCAGTGTGGCGTGAATGTGATTGCCACTGATAGAGAACTTGACTGCATGATCATGAGTGTGTGCGGCGACTTTTTAGTGAATCTGGATAAGGCATTGCCGGACCGTATCAAGAAGATGATTGTTGTTAAATCTTTTGCTTAGACATTTTTTTAGCTACGATTTCACTTTCCTTTCCTTTTCTTGAGATGTTTTCTTGTTCGTCATTTTACTATTAACGTTCTTAGAATTGCTAACATGCATGCATTGTCCTATCCTAACCTAATGAATCTGGTGAATTATGTTTTAAGGGCTGCTATGGCATCCATATCTTTTAATGGTTTATTATATATGGCTGTAATTGTGTTTTGAGGGCTGCTATGAGGATCTAGTGAATGGTGGTTATATATATGGCTTTAATTATTTGACGGATCATGATCTTGATAGTATTTTATTGGAAGGTTAAACTAATTTAATACCATACTATTACTGTAAATAATATACATGTTGCGGTTCGTAGTAGTGATTAAACAAACACATTCAGATTGGAATGTTTCAACAAACATATATTTTGAGATCGATCATATCCAAATCTTGAGTAACATAATGATGGTAATATATATGCATCCATTCCATTTCTGATTCTCGTTGCTGCCTTGATGAGTTATCATATATATATATATATATTCAGACAAGATATCGGCGGGAAGCTCCTGTATATATGAATATAACATGGTAGTTGCAGCAACTTTGAGATTTTGTTGACAATTTTTCCCTTTCTTTCACCTTGTGTAGAATTAATTTTATTAGTCTGTTTCTCCCTACTGCCTTCGTTGTGTTTTTTGTTGTCAGATTACATCATATTTTGGATATATGCAACGAGCTGTCATTTTAGTTGTCTTTTGCCACTGAATTTTCTGAAATAATGTGATTATTGATGTCCTCTATCAACCTAAACAGTAGCCAAATACAAAATAATAAATACCAAGGCAAAGAAAGAGAGCAGAAGAGACAATGTCCCTCCCATCCCAGACGAAGGAAACAAAGAGTCGATTACATAAAACAAAGCACGCAATAGTAAATATAGTTTGTTGTCGTAAAAGCCACGGCATGTCACGAGCACCGTAGGCAGCAAGCAGCGTCTGCATTTAAACGTTTTTCCATGTTAAGAAACAACAATAACAAACAAGTTCCTTCAGCCAAACAAGAGTGTGCACAAAATATATTACTACCAAGTCGAGATAAAGAGAGATCAAAATATATACCATGGAATGGAGAAGAGACCACTGGGATGATGTCTTCGTACCCTTTCTGGGGGCTTAGAACAAATTTGAACCTCTTCAACACTGTCAGCCCCGACACGTCCATCTCCCATTTCGACTCAAATATTTCCATCTTCTTCCTTTGGAAAAGATCCGAATCAAAGCTGCAAGCGTCTATAATCAGGTAAGGATGCTTGGTTCTGTGATGAACGTGGCTGTGCGCGATGCAGAAATGATTGGATGACGGGGGCAGCCACGCAAGTCCTCTTCCACAGCTGCGATAGTCATAAGTTATTACAACTGATCTGTCGTCTACTCCAGGCTCTTTTCTTGGTTCCAGAGTCGGGTATGTCCATATGCCTTTACTTCCGTCTAGCAAAAATGCATACCAGTCCGACAAACACAGTTCATCATCCTTAACTAACATGAATCTCGGACGCATGTTTGGAGGGTACTTGAATTCTTCGCGCAGTGACCAGACCTTATCGGACCGCCGCATATCCATAGTGAAATTTCCTGCCGAGGTAGTAATGAGAAGACCGGGCTCGTTGTCGATGAAGGAATACGAGTGAACGTAGATGCCCGTAGCATAATCATCATCATCATCATAATCATCATCATAGGGATGGCTTAGCAGCGGAAGTAAATCAGGGAGCTGTTCCCACCGATTTGTTTGAGGATCAAACAATTCAAATGTTCCACTGCCCTCCTTGCCAAAACAAATCTTAGTACTCAAGACTAGCATTTTTCCGTCGGGTGTTTGACATCCTGCGGCAGAAATCTTGGGAAACTTCATCGAAGGACGGGGTTCTAGCATATCCTTAGTCAATGTAATTACACCTCGTGGAAGAGGAAGAGTCAATAACTCATAAGAGAAGACATCCTCTGTTTCCTTCCCAAACAAGAAAAGGGATGACCCAAGCACACAAAACCCAGAGACGCACAGACTAACGCTATCGAAACACAAATTAGGGTTCCGCGGAACATAGCCGTCTTCGTACTTATTGAAATTCGCATAAGGGTTTCGCGGAACATAGTCGCCACCCTCATCATCTAGATCCAATAGAAACAAACAATAATCCATATTGCTCCCATTTTCACCGTAAGAAAAATCACCTGTCATGAACCCAGCAGGAGAGCAATCACGGATCAAACATACTCTACCCAAACCAGTCTGCTTCTCCGTCGATTGCTCCGACGGGGATCGGTGGATTCTTCTTTAAAGCCGCGGCATCTTACGTGTCTGCTCAAGATGCATTGGCAGCGGATAGCTTCGCTTATTCGCGTCCATCGCCGAGAGAAGAGCAGCGCTCGGATAGATAGATAATTAGGGCAAAGGAGCGTAATTTGTAAAAATAGAGGACCAAATTTGAACCTAGAACACTGGGATGGAGAAGAGACCACTGGGATGATGTCTTCGTACCCTTTCTGGGGGCCTAGAACAAATTTGAACCTCTTCAACACTGTCAGCCCCGACACGTCCATCTCCCATTTCGACTCAAATATTTCCATCTTCTTCCTTTGGAAAAGATCCGAATCAAAGCTGCAAGCGTCTATAATCAGGTAAGGATGCTTGGTTCTGTGATGAACGTGGCTGTGCGCGATGCAGAAATGATTGGATGACGGGGGCAGCCACGCAAGTCCTCTTCCACAGCTGCGATAGTCATAAGTTATTACAACTGATCTGTCGTCTACTCCAGGCTCTTTTCTTGGTTCCAGAGTCGGGTATGTCCATATGCCTTTACTTCCGTCTAGCAAAAATGCATACCAGTCCGACAAACACAGTTCATCATCCTTAACTAACATGAATCTCGGACGTATGTTTGGAGGGTACTTGAATTCTTCGCGCAGTGACCAGACCTTATCGGACCGCCGCATATCCATAGTGAAATTTCCTGCCGAGGTAGTAATGAGAAGATCGGGCTCGTTGTCGATGAAGGAATACGAGTGAACGTAGATGCCCGTAGCATAATCATCATCATCATCATAATCACCATCATAGGGATGGCTTAGCAGCGGAAGTAAATCAGGGAGCTGTTCCCACCGATTTGTTTGAGGATCAAACAATTCAAATGTTCCACTGCCCTCCTTGCCAAAACAAATCTTAGTACTCAAGACTAGCATTTTTCCGTCGGGTGTTTGACATCCTGCGGCAGAAATCTTGGGAAACTTCATCGAAGGACGGGGTTCTAGCATATCCTTAGTCAATGTAATTACACCTCGTGGAAGAGGAAGAGTCAATAACTCATAAGAGAAGACATCCTCTGTTTCCTTCCCAAACAAGAAAAGGGATGACCCAAGCACACAAAACCCAGAGACGCACAGACTAACGCTATCGAAACACAAATTAGGGTTCCGCGGAACATAGCCGTCTTCGTACTTATTGAAATTCGCATAAGGGTTTCGCGGAACATAGTCGCCACCCTCATCATCTAGATCCAATAGAAACAAACAATAATCCATATTGCTCCCATTTTCACCGTAAGAAAAATCACCTGTCATGAACCCAGCAGGAGAGCAATCACGGATCAAACATACTCTACCCAAACCAGTCTGCTTCTCCGTCGATTGCTCCGACGGGGATCGGTGGATTCTTCTTTAAAGCCGCGGCATCTTACGTGTCTGCTCAAGATGCATTGGCAGCGGATAGCTTCGCTTATTCGCGTCCATCGCCGAGAGAAGAGCAGCGCTCGGATAGATAGATAATTAGGGCAAAGGAGCGTAATTTGTAAAAATAGAGGACCAAATTTGAACCTAGAACACTGGGATGGAGAAGAGACCACTGGGATGATGTCTTCGTACCCTTTCTGGGGGCCTAGAACAAATTTGAACCTCTTCAACACTGTCAGCCCCGACACGTCCATCTCCCATTTCGACTCAAATATTTCCATCTTCTTCCTTTGGAAAAGATCCGAATCAAAGCTGCAAGCGTCTATAATCAGGTAAGGATGCTTGGTTCTGTGATGAACGTGGCTGTGCGCGATGCAGAAATGATTGGATGACGGGGGCAGCCACGCAAGTCCTCTTCCACAGCTGCGATAGTCATAAGTTATTACAACTGATCTGTCGTCTACTCCAGGCTCTTTTCTTGGTTCCAGAGTCGGGTATGTCCATATGCCTTTACTTCCGTCTAGCAAAAATGCATACCAGTCCGACAAACACAGTTCATCATCCTTAACTAACATGAATCTCGGACGCATGTTTGGAGGGTACTTGAATTCTTCGCGCAGTGACCAGACCTTATCGGACCGCCGCATATCCATAGTGAAATTTCCTGCCGAGGTAGTAATGAGAAGATCGGGCTCGTTGTCGATGAAGGAATACGAGTGAACGTAGATGCCCGTAGCATAATCATCATCATCATCATAATCACCATCATAGGGATGGCTTAGCAGCGGAAGTAAATCAGGGAGCTGTTCCCACCGATTTGTTTGAGGATCAAACAATTCAAATGTTCCACTGCCCTCCTTGCCAAAACAAATCTTAGTACTCAAGACTAGCATTTTTCCGTCGGGTGTTTGACATCCTCCGGCAGAAATCTTGGGAAACTTCATCGAAGGACGGGGTTCTAGCATATCCTTAGTCAATGTAATTACACCTCGTGGAAGAGGAAGAGTCAATAACTCATAAGAGAAGACATCCTCTGTTTCCTTCCCAAACAAGAAAAGGGATGACCCAAGCACACAAAACCCAGAGACGCACAGACTAACGCTATCGAAACACAAATTAGGGTTCCGCGGAACATAGCCGTCTTCGTACTTATTGAAATTCGCATAAGGGTTTCGCGGAACATAGTCGCCACCCTCATCATCTAGATCCAATAGAAACAAACAATAATCCATATTGCTCCCATTTTCACCGTAAGAAAAATCACCTGTCATGAACCCAGCAGGAGAGCAATCACGGATCAAACATACTCTACCCAAACCAGTCTGCTTCTCCGTCGACTGCTCCGACGGGGATCGGTGGATTCTTCTTTAAAGCCGCGGCATCTTACGTGTCTGCTCAAGATGCATTGACAGCGGATAGCTTCGCTTATTCGCGTCCATCGCCGAGAGAAGAGCAGCGCTCGGATAGATAGATAATTAGGGCAAAGGAGCGTAATTTGTAAAAATAGAGGACCAAATTTGAACCTAGAACACTGGGATGGAGAAGAGACCACTGGGATGATGTCTTCGTACCCTTTCTGGGGGCCTAGAACAAATTTGAACCTCTTCAACACTGTCAGCCCCGACATGTCCATCTCCCATTTCGACTCAAATATTTCCATCTTCTTCCTTTGGAAAAGATCCGAATCAAAGCTGCAAGCGTCTATAATCAGGTAAGGATGCTTGGTTCTGTGATGAACGTGGATGTGCGCGATGCAGAAATGATTGGATGACGGGGGCAGCCACGCAAGTCCTCTTCCACAGCTGCGATAGTCATAAGTTATTACAACTGATCTGTCGTCTACTCCAGGCTCTTTTCTTGGTTCCAGAGTCGGGTATGTCCATATGCCTTTACTTCCGTCTAGCAAAAATGCATACCAGTCCGACAAACACAGTTCATCATCCTTAACTAACATGAATCTCGGACGCATATTTGGAGGGTACTTGAATTCTTCGCGCAGTGACCAGACCTTATCGGACCGCCGCATATCCATAGTGAAATTTCCTGCCGAGGTAGTAATGAGAAGATCGGGCTCGTTGTCGATGAAGGAATACGAGTGAACGTAGATGCCCGTAGCATAATCATCATCATCATCATAATCACCATCATAGGGATGGCTTAGCAGCGGAAGTAAATCAGGGAGCTGTTCCCACCGATTTGTTTGAGGATCAAACAATTCAAATGTTCCACTGCCCTCCTTGCCAAAACAAATCTTAGTACTCAAGACTAGCATTTTTCCGTCGGGTGTTTGACATCCTCCGGCAGAAATCTTGGGAAACTTCATCGAAGGACGGGGTTCTAGCATATCCTTAGTCAATGTAATTACACCTCGTGGAAGAGGAAGAGTCAATAACTCATAAGAGAAGACATCCTCTGTTTCCTTCCCAAACAAGAAAAGGGATGACCCAAGCACACAAAACCCAGAGACGCACAGACTAACGCTATCGAAACACAAATTAGGGTTCCGCGGAACATAGCCGTCTTCGTACTTATTGAAATTCGCATAAGGGTTTCGCGGAACATAGTCGCCACCCTCATCATCTAGATCCAATAGAAACAAACAATAATCCATATTGCTCCCATTTTCACCGTAAGAAAAATCACCTGTCATGAACCCAGCAGGAGAGCAATCACGGATCAAACATACTCTACCCAAACCAGTCTGCTTCTCCGTCGACTGCTCCGACGGGGATCGGTGGATTCTTCTTTAAAGCCGCGGCATCTTACGTGTCTGCTCAAGATGCATTGACAGCGGATAGCTTCGCTTATTCGCGTCCATCGCCGAGAGAAGAGCAGCGCTCGGATAGATAGATAATTAGGGCAAAGGAGCGTAATTTGTAAAAATAGAGGACCAAATTTGAACCTAGAACACTGGGATGGAGAAGAGACCACTGGGATGATGTCTTCGTACCCTTTCTGGGGGCCTAGAACAAATTTGAACCTCTTCAACACTGTCAGCCCCGACATGTCCATCTCCCATTTCGACTCAAATATTTCCATCTTCTTCCTTTGGAAAAGATCCGAATCAAAGCTGCAAGCGTCTATAATCAGGTAAGGATGCTTGGTTCTGTGATGAACGTGGATGTGCGCGATGCAGAAATGATTGGATGACGGGGGCAGCCACGCAAGTCCTCTTCCACAGCTGCGATAGTCATAAGTTATTACAACTGATCTGTCGTCTACTCCAGGCTCTTTTCTTGGTTCCAGAGTCGGGTATGTCCATATGCCTTTACTTCCGTCTAGCAAAAATGCATACCAGTCCGACAAACACAGTTCATCATCCTTAACTAACATGAATCTCGGACGCATGTTTGGAGGGTACTTGAATTCTTCGCGCAGTGACCAGACCTTATCGGACCGCCGCATATCCATAGTGAAATTTCCTGCCGAGGTAGTAATGAGAAGATCGGGCTCGTTGTCGATGAAGGAATACGAGTGAACGTAGATGCCCGTAGCATAATCATCATCATCATCATAATCACCATCATAGGGATGGCTTAGCAGCGGAAGTAAATCAGGGAGCTGTTCCCACCGATTTGTTTGAGGATCAAACAATTCAAATGTTCCACTGCCCTCCTTGCCAAAACAAATCTTAGTACTCAAGACTAGCATTTTTCCGTCGGGTGTTTGACATCCTCCGGCAGAAATCTTGGGAAACTTCATCGAAGGACGGGGTTCTAGCATATCCTTAGTCAATGTAATTACACCTCGTGGAAGAGGAAGAGTCAATAACTCATAAGAGAAGACATCCTCTGTTTCCTTCCCAAACAAGAAAAGGGATGACCCAAGCACACAAAACCCAGAGACGCACAGACTAACGCTATCGAAACACAAATTAGGGTTCCGCGGAACATAGCCGTCTTCGTACTTATTGAAATTCGCATAAGGGTTTCGCGGAACATAGTCGCCACCCTCATCATCTAGATCCAATAGAAACAAACAATAATCCATATTGCTCCCATTTTCACCGTAAGAAAAATCACCTGTCATGAACCCAGCAGGAGAGCAATCACGGATCAAACATACTCTACCCAAACCAGTCTGCTTCTCCGTCGACTGCTCCGACGGGGATCGGTGGATTCTTCTTTAAAGCCGCGGCATCTTACGTGTCTGCTCAAGATGCATTGACAGCGGATAGCTTCGCTTATTCGCGTCCATCGCCGAGAGAAGAGCAGCGCTCGGATAGATAGATAATTAGGGCAAAGGAGCGTAATTTGTAAAAATAGAGGACCAAATTTGAACCTAGAACACTGGGATGGAGAAGAGACCACTGGGATGATGTCTTCGTACCCTTTCTGGGGGCCTAGAACAAATTTGAACCTCTTCAACACTGTCAGCCCCGACATGTCCATCTCCCATTTCGACTCAAATATTTCCATCTTCTTCCTTTGGAAAAGATCCGAATCAAAGCTGCAAGCGTCTATAATCAGGTAAGGATGCTTGGTTCTGTGATGAACGTGGATGTGCGCGATGCAGAAATGATTGGATGACGGGGGCAGCCACGCAAGTCCTCTTCCACAGCTGCGATAGTCATAAGTTATTACAACTGATCTGTCGTCTACTCCAGGCTCTTTTCTTGGTTCCAGAGTCGGGTATGTCCATATGCCTTTACTTCCGTCTAGCAAAAATGCATACCAGTCCGACAAACACAGTTCATCATCCTTAACTAACATGAATCTCGGACGCATGTTTGGAGGGTACTTGAATTCTTCGCGCAGTGACCAGACCTTATCGGACCGCCGCATATCCATAGTGAAATTTCCTGCCGAGGTAGTAATGAGAAGATCGGGCTCGTTGTCGATGAAGGAATACGAGTGAACGTAGATGCCCGTAGCATAATCATCATCATCATCATAATCACCATCATAGGGATGGCTTAGCAGCGGAAGTAAATCAGGGAGCTGTTCCCACCGATTTGTTTGAGGATCAAACAATTCAAATGTTCCATTGCCCTCCTTGCCAAAACAAATCTTAGTACTCAAGACTAGCATTTTTCCGTCGGGTGTTTGACATCCTCCGGCAGAAATCTTGGGAAACTTCATCGAAGGACGGGGTTCTAGCATATCCTTAGTCAATGTAATTACACCTCGTGGAAGAGGAAGAGTCAATAACTCATAAGAGAAGACATCCTCTGTTTCCTTCCCAAACAAGAAAAGGGATGACCCAAGCACACAAAACCCAGAGACGCACAGACTAACGCTATCGAAACACAAATTAGGGTTCCGCGGAACATAGCCGTCTTCGTACTTATTGAAATTCGCATAAGGGTTTCGCGGAACATAGTCGCCACCCTCATCATCTAGATCCAATAGAAACAAACAATAATCCATATTGCTCCCATTTTCACCGTAAGAAAAATCACCTGTCATGAACCCAGCAGGAGAGCAATCACGGATCAAACATACTCTACCCAAACCAGTCTGCTTCTCCGTCGACTGCTCCGACGGGGATCGGTGGATTCTTCTGTAAAGCCGCGGCATCTTACGTGTCTGCTCAAGATGCATTGGCAGCGGCTAGCTTCGCTTATTCGCGTCCATCGCCGAGAGAAGAGCAGCGCTCGGATAGATAGATAATTAGGGCAAAGAAGCGTAATTTGTAAAAATAGAGGACCAAATTTGAACCTAGAACACTGGGATGGAGAAGAGACCACTGGGATGATGTCTTCGTACCCTTTCTGGGGGCCTAGAACAAATTTTAACATCTTCAACACTGTCAGCCCCGACACGTCCATCTCCCAGTTCGACTCAAATATTTCCATCTTCTTCCTTTGGAAAAGATCCGAATCAAAGCTGCAAGCGTCTATAATCAGGTAAGGATGCTTGGTTCTGTGATGAACGTGGCTGTGCGCGATGCAGAAATGATTGGATGACGGGGGCAGCCACGCAAGTCCTCTTCCACAGCTGCGATAGTCATAAGTTATTACAACTGATCTGTCGTCTACTCCAGGTTCTTTTTTTGGTTCCAGAGTCGGGTATGTCCATATGCCTTTACTTCCGTCTAGCAAAAATGCATACCAGTCCGACAAACACAGTTCATCATCCTTAACTAACATGAATCTCGGACGTATGTTTGGAGGGTACTTGAATTCTTCGCGCAGTGACCAGACCTTATCGGACCGCCGCATATCCATAGTGAAATTTCCTGCCGAGGTAGTAATGAGAAGATCGGGCTCGTTGTCGATGAAGGAATACGAGTGAACGTAGATGCCCGTAGCATAATGTAATACCCGTAAAAATTTAATACGGGGATTTCGCAAAACTTCGAAATTGGTGAAGATAAGTTTGGGCATGCTTGAAATTGAGCCCAAATAATAATTGGGCCCAAGCCCGATAAAGAAGGAAAACTTTAGGGACTGGAAAATAATTAGGCCAAAAGGACTGGATGGATTCGTATTTTTCATAGAGAAATCTTGGTTTGCGATGAAGAAAGATACAAAAGAAGGAAAATTACAAAAAAGACCATTTCCTAGCTTAAGAGGAAAAACACGTCCATGCTTCATCACCTGCTGAACAAAAGCAGTAAAAACCATCATTAGAGATAAATAAGAGGAGCAAGAGAGAAAGGAGAAGAAAAGAGGGCGAGAGAAAAAGAAGAAGGAGACAAGGAAATTTGGCAAAAGCTCCTTCCGATCTTCATCAACCAAAGAAAATCTAAAACACTGCTTAGGACGTGAGGTAGGTGAAATTTACAAACCCAAAACTGATGTTTTAAGCTGTTATATTTATGGTGAAAGGATCACCATCGTTTTTGGTGTGATTAAATGCTATGTGTGATGATTGATGTTTAACAACCCAAAATATGGGTTTTAATTATGTTATGAGTTTCTGGAATTTGTTGAAGATATGAAGATTTGAAGAACTTGGTGTTTTTTTCGTATACTGTTCTTTATTTTTCGTATGATTCTTGTTTTCGGGCCGAAAACCATTTTCGCGGGCCATTTTAAGTTTTTCGCGGGCCCGTTATTTTGCGAACTGTGAGAGGAAAAAGTTTTCGCGGGCCGAAAAATCAGTTTTCGCGGGCCTAAGAGTTTCGGTATGTGAGAGGAAAAAGTTTTCGCGGGCCGCAAACTAGTTTTCGCGGGCTGAGGTATTTCGCGAACTGTGAGACATCACGGGCCGAAAACCAGTTTTCGCGGGCCGCAAACCAGTTTTCGCGGGCTGAGGTATTTCGCGAACTGTGAGACATCACGGGCCGAAAACCAGTTT
This sequence comes from Lindernia subracemosa, assembly GCA_028392965.1. Lineage (NCBI taxonomy): Eukaryota > Viridiplantae > Streptophyta > Magnoliopsida > Lamiales > Linderniaceae > Vandellia > Vandellia subracemosa. The sequence goes on from JAQPCC010000032.1 coordinate 830,909, forward strand.
TCGCGGGCCGAAAGCCAGTTTTCGCGAACAAAACTTTTCGCCACTTAAGGTTCGCGAATCAAAGCTTTTCGCCACTGTTTTCGAACCAAAGCTTTTCGCCACTGTTTTCGAACCAAAGCTTTTCGCCACTTAAGGTTTTCGAACCAAAGCTTTTTCGCCACTGTTCAAAACGAAAAAGCTTTTCGCCACTTCCACAGTTTTCGCCAGGTCAACTTTTATAAAATATGTTCGAACTTGGACCCCATTTTCGGGTCAACTGATAGAGGAGTATTGGGTCTTAAATAATTCACTATTCTTGGGATTTTAAGTATTTGAACCAAAAGTACGTTTTAAATATTCTAATGATTTTTGAGGGTTTTTCGGATATACTGGATATGTTCTGCGATTAATTGTTCATGCATCCACGGCATGTCATGACGAGAGTATTGATCGCATTTGTGCGATGGGAGAGTGTATGCCTTTCTTTGGCAGAGATTTGTGAGGTTAAGACTCGTAGGCGCACCTGACGGGAGACAGACGTGATCGCTCTGTCTACTCAGGCTTGAGCAACCTGAGGTGCCCACCGTCGTAGGATTGCTCGACTTGACGGGAGATAGACGTGATCGTTCTATCTACCCGGGTACAGCGTGGGAACGCGACTCGGGGTGCCCACCGTCATGAGATGAGATTAGGCGGGAGATAGACGTGATCGCTCTATCTACCCGGGTACAGCGTGAAAACGCGTCTCGGGGTGCCCACCGCCATGGGATGTGATTTTCGAGTCTGTGTGACCGGATGATTGATGTGATGTTGCGCGCGAGGTGCCGAGTCTAACCTAGGGCCCTGAGTATTGAGATATGAGAAAAATGAGCGTGCATTTGTCATGTGAGATATGGGGATTTGGGAACATGTGCACGCATGCATCGCATTATTTTGGTGTTCACCTACTGGGCAATTTTGCTCAGGGTACATGTTTTATAGGTACGGGTGAGTAGCGGCTGGTGGCGGTGACTCCACGGGCTTTTGGGGGCGGATGCAGTACATGGGACGCGACCTGTGGAGGCGTAGGATTAGTTTGATATTTTGGGGCTTCGACCCGTTGTAAAGACTTTTGTAAAACGACTCTTTTATATTTTATATAATGTATATTATTTTGTTCAAAAATATGTTTTTTGAAAAATGGGCTTTCCGCGGCTTTCGTTGCGAAAACCCGCCAACTATTTATGTTTTTAAAAGTGGGGTCGCCACACATAATCATCATCATCATCATAATCATCATCATCATAATCATCATCATAGGGATGGCTTAGCAGCGGAAGTAAATCAGGAAGCTGTTCCCACCGATTTGTTTGAGGATCAAACAATTCAAATGTTCCACTGCCCTCCTTGCCAAAACAAATCTTAGTACTCAAGACTAGCATTTTTCCGTCGGGTGTTTGACATCCTCCGGCAGAAATCTTGGGAAACTTCATCGAAGGACGGGATTCTAGCATATCCTTAGTCAATGTAATTACACCTCGTGGAAGAGGAAGAGTCAATAACTCATAAGAGAAGACATCCTCTGTTTCCTTCCCAAACAAGAAAAGGGATGACCCAAGCACACAAAACCCAGAGACGCACAGACTAACGCTATCGAAACACAAATTAGGGTTCCGCGGAACATAGCCGTCTTCGTACTTATTGAAATTCGCATAAGGGTTTCGCGGAACATAGTCGCCACCCTCATCATCTAGATCCAATAGAAACAAACAATAATCCATATTGCTCCCATTTTCACCGGAAGAAAAATCACCTGTCATGAACCCAGCAGAAGAGCAATCACGGATCAAACATACTCTACCCAAACCAGTCTGCTTCTCCGTCGACTGCTCCGACGGGGATCGGTGGATTCTTCTGTAAAGACGCGGCATCTTACGTGTCTGCTCAAGATGCATTGGCAGCGGATAGCTTCGCTTATTCGCGTCCATCGCCGAGAGAAGAGCAGCGCTCGGATAGATAGATAATTAGGGCAAAGGAGCGTAATTTGTAAAAATAGAGGACCAAAGAATGACATTACAAAAGTAATATATATATATATATATATATATATATATATATTTATCATAATTACAAAACTAATTAATACCTATTATTATTTTTAATTTTCACCCTAAAACTTTTTAAATTATTATAGTTTTATACAAGTTTAGTATCAAGTTTGTAAAATAATTACTAATAATTATGTATTTGACCATAATTCATTTTTAACATTGAAATAACCCCTTGAAATATCAATTTCTCTCATCTTAACACATTATATTGTCCTATGATAATATGAAACTACTATATAAGACTACTTTTAATTTATTCATCGTTATAACATATCATTCGATCAATGGGCAATGCTGTGGTGTGCATTGCCTTGAAATCATCATGATTTATTATTATTCGATCAATGGGCAATTCTCTATTACCTTTTTTGACTGTGTTTGCATCCACTGTCCTTTTGTTGAGAGATAATTTGTATGTGCATATGTCGTGCGTGCGTAGTGTGGATTGAAAAACCCTTCTGTAGAATTTGTCTGTCCTAAATGAGCCATATGTCTGTGGAGTCTCCGCGGCATATCGAGGCCGGCGGAGCCGCCGCAGATGATCAGCCAAGTTTATGCGATACATGTGGATTGTGCCAATTTCATATTCGCCGCCGTTTCGCTCTGCGTTATTGTCATTCGTTATTGGCTTTTCGGTTAAGATGCTCTTTTGTCTTTTTTTTTTTCCATAGTTTATAACATCATTTTTCCTTGCCTCGTCTCATGTTTGATTCATGCATATATGTTCTCTATGATTTCCTGGAATAATAAATGATGCCAGACGACTTATCTTTACTCCCATAAAACGAGATAGAAAACAAAATGATTTATAATATCCTTCACATTTGATTTGAATAATAATAATAATAATAATAATAATAATAATAATAATAATAATGTCATAAGCAGATAGTGAATGGAGATTTCGCTCGTCGGACTACATCGAGAAAGATACCCTCGTCGCAAGGTATACGAAGCCTCGAATTTGCTGTATCGAAACCGTAGATATCTCGAGCTTCATCCAACAATGCTCGAAACGTAGGATTCTTCAAAAGGGTAATCTTGATCACAAACCTCTTATCATATTCTCCTACGTAAACAGCCAAGTGACCTCTTGGGACATCTCTCGGGACAATGTACTTCTCTTCTTCGTCGTGTAGAGAAGGCCACGATAGGCACCAACATTTTTCGAAGCTTTCGTTAGCGCGAATCATCGCTCTCGATGGTCTCCATTTTCTCATGCATGCTTTCATGGGATTAGCTTTTCTAACACTCATTTTTTCTTTTTTCTTTTTTTTTTTCTGTATTTGATGAGTGATGTAGTGAAAGGTGTGTGTAAGTAAGAAGCAAGTGAAGTGAGTGTGTGGTTTTATAAGTGCAGGTTGTTCTGTGCTGTACTTACTTTGGTTTTTTCTTTTCTCTTTTTTTTTTTTTTAAAAAAGTATAATATTTATCTTGACATACGAAAATTGTACGAACATGCCTTGCAAGAACTGAGGATGTTATCTTATAAAGGTAATAAATATTTTTATTTGTGAAGATAATTAGTAAAACTCACATATATAGGGTTTTTTTTTTTTTTTTTTTTTTTTGGAATTAATAATTAGACCCCACACCGTATCATAAAAATGGGAATAAGATAAGGTATTGAAAGAGGGATGGGAATGGGGGAAGATAAGCTTCTTGGGCAAAGTGAAAAATATATTTTTCGTAATAAAGCTTGTATATTTCTCTTTAGATAATATAAAACGTTATCTTTAACAAATATATAAATATACCTTGATTAGTTGATTTAAGGAAAGACGTACTTTTTCCGTACAGTTGTAATGTACCTAATTTCAATTCTTTTTTATCCTACATGACCATGATTTAGTTGCAGGGTAAGGATTTTCAGTGCAGGAGTGAGAGATAGAGTAAAAGTCATTAAAATTTGACTTAAATTCGAATTTTCCAAACTCTATTTCAGATAATTTTCTTGTTGGCGAATATATATTTCTCTATTTAACATCTATTTATATTCTTGGCGAATATATATATATATATATATATGGTGTTTGACTTTCCATAGGTTGATCGAGATTGGTTCAGAAATCAGTCTAAAACATCTGAGCTGTGAACATGAAAATGTTTCTGAATTGCCAGTTTTGGCTTTGGCCACCACGCAAGTTCATCTGATGTGATATATCATATAAACCCTAAACCTTGAATATGAGAGAGAGAGAGAGAGAGAGAGAGAGAGAGAGAGAGAGAGAGAGATGTAATGATGATATGATGATGAGGAATGGTTCATCGGACATAGTCGTAAACCTCAACACATTGTGGGGATCGTTCATGCAAATGATTTTATGATAAGTTGCTCTCATGGTTTCTAGAACCCTAATATATAGTTATCACAATCACAAAATAATAGTCAAATTTCTAGAACCCTAATATATATATAAGCAATGATTTCGATCGATGAAAATCAAATTTTTTTGTCATAATGTCATACATAATTTTAAGAACAAACCCTCTTGTATTATTATCTATTGGGATGACGATTTCAAGTAACTATTTAAAATACTTTCAAATTTTGTATTTCATTAGAAAATTAGAAGAAAAATAATATAAGAGAAAATCCCCCCACAATATAATTAAGGAGGAAAACTGTAACGCACATGATTTCGGACCCATATTGCTTCTATCCGAGGGTAAGGAGACATGCATGTTGGTTACACCTCAATGCAATAATGTGATGATTCTCTCATTACACCTTTATATATATATATATCAATTAATATCCCATATATTGTTTAACATATTTTGCAAATAAATATACTAATGAAGGATGAGTATATACACACACGCTTACAAATATATACAGATTATAGACACGCATAATATTGGAAGTATGGCAATTGCAAGGAGACAATGATATGATATATAATTCGACTACGAAATTAATTAAATTTCACGTGTATTTCTGGCCATTTTGTTTGTATTTATTTTATCAGCTGACACCTGAGCCTATTTATTACACACAATATTATTAAATGTTTATTTAAAAGCAAAGATTGAAAACTGATAATCGACCATTACGTTCGTTTGATTGATTGTGCCTGAAAAGGTCCCATTTCCATAATAATCTCCCACCATGATTAATTACATATATTTTTATATCACAAAAGCACCAAAAATGTCCACAATGATCACAAAGTTGACTTTTTTCCAAGTCTTTAATCACAAAGAAAGTGAAAATTCCCTATTTAGGCAAGTGAAACATAATGGTAATTAATGCATTACCCCACTCACTATTGTCTTGAGTTAATTATTGGTGATACCACATTATATATAATTAATTCCCTTTCGTCTATATATTAGAGTAAACATTAATTTTTGTTAAAAATTAATTTAATAGTTAATATTTCCGACATTAATTACACATTATTACGTGCATGTGTTGACCTACGACAAATGTAATTGCAGGATCGTGTCGAAGAAGATGAAGCTTGTTGCTTCAATTCTCTTAGTTGCTTTGGCTGCTTCCTTATATATGCTTGGCATCTCCTCGAAGAGCTCTTCTTATTAGCAACGACATAGACAACCCATTGTAAGAAATACTCATAATATTAATAATAACTACGGCGGCGGAGGTGATAGTACACAAGGGAGTACGGACAACAACCATCACGTGATACCGAGGGAGAACTATATTCGCCGGGGAAGCACACCAAGTGAAGGCGGCGATGGAGGTGAAAACAATGATAAGGGAAATTAATTAAAATTTAATATTCGAAATTTATATATCTTCGATATATATAAAATTATTGCGAAGGTTCTTGCTAGGTTGGTTCGGTGTGTTGATGATACGCTTAGGTTTTCTGTTTTTTTTTTTTTTTTTTTTTTTTTTTTTCAGTATGCAGCAATAACGTCCTAACTTGCTATAATATGATAATCCAATCACTACGTAAAAATATAGAGATAGATAAATTGCAGTTGTTTAAAGATTGCAAACATTTCTTACATAGGACATATGGGCTCCAAAAACGCAATAAAATGTGACCCATAAAACACAATGTAATAATGAATGAAGGAATACTTACTAAGAACTTATTATTCATCAAATCAACGAATAGTCATAGTAATATATACCAAATATGTTGCATAAGTGTGTTGTATACATAGATGACATCATTTATATATAAACCCACATATCATATACATCAATGTTGCACCGTGTTAATTTAAACGAAAGTCCTATTAATACTATATAAATATATATATATATATATATATATCTTTTTCTCCAAAATAAGTTATATCATATTCAAGAATCGTGACTTTTAAATTGAAACACACCCTTTCTTCCTAGAAAGATGTCGTGCCAACTGCCTGTTTTAGAAATGTATCGACAAATAATAATACGTTCTACCATAATAGCACATGAAAAATTAATTATCTAAATCTCCAAGTCTAAGATGTCTTTCTTGGAATTTTAAAAATATTACATATATGACAATTGACGAATATATAAAAACTATTTAATTTCCATTCTCTTTCGAAGTTGCCGACCAATATACTATTTAGACAGAGTTCACAAGACAAGCAGCAAAGCACACATATCTATCTAAATTCTTATCTTTAACGACCGACTTGTGTGGCTCGGCTGGTAATACACGTCAATGCCTTGTTTGTTTCCTTCATAAAATACCATCCACAAACTATATATGTCTGGAGGAAACATAAAATAGTACCTAATATTTACCATGTGAGTCAATTTAATCTCCGAAATTTCGTCTGAACTAAATTAGTCTCTGATGTTGTCGATTTTGGATCAATTTGGTTCTTTTGCCACGATAAACGTTAATTTTAACGAAAATCTTACACGCGTTCCACTCCAAATCATGCATGGATCGAATTTTGGAATATATGCAGGATTTGGGGGTTTCGTACTGTTTTCTTCTACTGTCATTCAATGAAGCTCGACGAATCATACGATCTAGTGCTCATATTCGAATTTTAGAGGAGAAATTTTTAGTTTCGTGCCCTAATTTCAGTAACTATTTCAATTTTTCGATCCAAACATGATTTATTGTGAGACACGTGTGAGATTTCCGTTAAAATTGACGTTTACTGTTAAACCTGGTAATTCACATGTATCCCGCGTTGATTAATTCGAGAGAGATTGACTAGCATATAAGTTGGTGGGTCACTCCACCTATCACCAATTGGTTTTAGGATGGAAGCCCACAACTTATGCGGTCAACTTTCTTCCTATGCGGGCCCGTATGCTTAGGCCCGATGCCGAATTTCACATTTACCTTGACAGAATAATCAAATTGGCCCAAAATTGACAACATCGAGAACTAAATTGATTCAGGCGAAACATCGGGAATTAAATTGGTCCACATGGTAAACATTAGGAACTATTTTCAATTTAATCCCATGTATATATGTCGTCATATAATTATTACCGGCCGGCTAAGCTTCGTCCCCATCATATAGAAAAAGAATGGCTGATAAAAAGCAATGGAAGCCACATGCTATAATGTTCCCCGTGCCATTCCAAGGCCACATCAACCCTTCCATCAACTTAGTTCTCAAGCTCGCTTCAAAGGGCTGCGCAGTGACGTTCATTCACTTCAAACATGTCCACCACAGGCTGTCCAAGGCTCACCACGACGGCCAGACGGAGGTCGATTTCTTCGACCAAGCTAGAGGCTCGGGCTTGGACGTACGCTACCTCACTATCGACGACGGATTCCCCATAGACTTCGATCGAAATCTTCACTTCGAGGAGTATTGGGAGGCCATGGCCCGCGATTTTCCGTCTCGGGCCGAGGAGTTCTTGGATGAGATCTTAGTTAAATCTTCCGCCGACGATGATCATCGATTCCTAGTGCCTTTCATCGTGGCTGATACATCGTATTCATGGCCTGCAGAAATAGCCAAGAAGCACAACCTAGTCTGCGTTTCCTTCTGGACCGAGCCGGCCTTAGTTCTTTCTTTGATGTACCAAGCGCACGGTTTAATCGAACAAGGCCACTTTCCTTGTAAAGGTATATGCAATTATCGAATGCGTTTGTATTATATTATGGTGGCCTACATAATTAATTAGTGGCTTGAGATCCTCTATTCCAGTTTTTGTATTGCAATTCGTATTTCAACCTATGAAAACCGTAACATCTTCCTCCGCTCAGTGTTAAAACATCCCGTAAACATCATTACACTCATGAATATCATTACACCATGTGTTTAAATAACAAAAAGATCAATATATATTTTAATATCATTATATTTTAAATAACAAAAAAAGTCAATATATATATTTTTCTACTTTCTTGTATAAAAAATCAATATTATATATTAAATATATATTGATCTTTTTTGTTATTTAAACACCTGGTGTAATGATATTCATGGGTGTTATGATGTTTACGGGTGTTTTAACACTGGGCGGGGAGGTATAACGATTTTCGTATGTTGGAATACGAAGTGGAATACAAAAACTGGAATAGAGGATCCCTTAATTAGTTGGGCATATCATTATTTTATTATTAATAATTTTTTGTTTAAAAGATATATCTTAAGGGACTAATGATTATTATTTTTTATTTGGTTGGTTGACTCTCTTGCTCAACAAAGTTAATATCTAGGGTTTTAATAGTCCATTATAAATAGACGCTTACACTCATTCTAATCAACATGTTCATCTATACAATCACTTAAAAACCCTAACACTCAATTTGGTATGCGGAATTAATACGTGGAAAAGACGACGAAAAACGATTGCAGTGCATCAAACAATGATACATTACGTTTTTATTGTCGTACATGTATGCATTTTCTCCTTTTTTTTTTATTTTTTCCACGCTGAAATCTTTATACCAAACAGAGCCTAAAAGGAGTAGATGAGATTTCTCTCCTATGCTTGATTTCACTTAATTCAATTCACTTAATTCGTCGTTCATATGCTTGATAAGATGTAATAACGACTCAGTATGGGATCGAAATTATGTAATGTCTACCGTGTTTAATTAATTATTTCTCCCATATTATCGAACTAAGAACTTTCTTCATTATCATCTCATTTAGGTGACATTGAAGAAGTAATGAGGCATGTCCCAGCTGGGATTGAGCCAAGAGGTAAAAGCTACTTACTGCAGATCCTCACCTTGCTACAATCTCAACCTTCACTGCAGAAGTTTCTTACCGTAGCAGTGCAAGGAGCAAAGACGGCGGACTTCATCCTATACAACACCGTGCAAGAATTAGAGCCCGAAACCCTATCCTCACTCAACGAAGCCCAATCACACTACGCAGTAGGCCCCACCAACTTCTACGAAAACCTCCCCACGAATTCCATCGTCAAGAGCCTATGGTCCGAGTCGGACTGCACCGAGTGGCTCGGCTCGAAGCCACCCGGCTCGGTCCTGTACGTTTCATTCGGCAGCCTGGTCAAGACGAACAAGGAAGCAATGGAAGAGATAGCTCATGGGCTTCTCTTGAGCGGAGTCGACTTCATTTGGGTCGCCCGGGAAGGCATTCTGGGCTCCACCGAAAGCGATATCTGGCCCGGCGGGAGAGGGCTGGTCGTTCCTTGGTGCGATCAGGTTAGGGTTCTCTCCGACCGAGCGGTAGGAGGGTTCTTGACCCACTGCGGGTGGAACTCGATCGTCGAGAGCTTGTGGTTCGGCGTTCCGATGATTTGCTACCCTATCACTTTCGACCAGCCTACGAATAGGAAGCTCGCGGTCGAGGATTGGAGGGTTGGGCTCGACCTCTGCGACGGTAATGGAGAGTTATCGGTTTGTAAGGACGGAGTTTCGGACAAGATTAAGTACTTAATGAGTGGAGAGACTTCGAAGGGTTTGAGGCAGCGAGCTGAGGCTTTGAAGGGTATGCTGCGTAGTGCAGTTGAAAGTGATGGATCTTCTGAGAAGAACTTTGGTCGCTTCATGGATGATTTGAAGGACAAAATTCAAGAAACCACTTTAGTCGTTAAATAGTAGGTAGAATTATTGTGTAACAACTCTTATGTTGTGTACTCTTTGATTCAAATTATGGGAAAAGAAATAAATATGCTTTTCCCTCGGACACTCTTCTCTTACAAATATAAACTAAATTGCTCTTTATAGTATGGTAAGTAAGGTTGCGATCTAAATAACTAAATTACACTAAGGGGTGTTTGTTTCAAGTGATCCGACATTACGGTGATATGCACATCACCGTGATGTGGATCAATGTGATATGTTATCACTGTGTTTGTTTTGGGGTGATATTTCATTTTGCATATCATGGTGATATTATAATATTGTGTTTGTTTAATCACGGTGATATGTAGGGTGATGTTGTGTAAATGTCGTATTTAACCCTCTGAATATCACCATGGTGTTGTGGATTAACGTGTTTGTTTCAGGGTGATTTTTGAGAAGTGATAAAGATTAATATTTAAATATCAACTTTTATTTTAATAAGTCTCTAATATCAACTTTATTTGGGATATTATTTGGGTTATCGAAGAATTTAATTGTTCAATATTATTGATTTGATTTAGGGGTAATGAAAGGAAATAAAGTTAATTATAAGGGATAATTTTGTCCAGAAAAAAATCAGAGATATCACCCCATCACGGTGATGAAGGATCACTGAGGTTTTTCGGGGTGATCCGTCATGCGAAATATCACCCCATTTTCATCACCTATGTGATCTTTCATTATGGTGTTTACTCATTACTTAGATCAAATAAACGCAGTGATAGAGAGCAGTAGCGAGGATTACGGTGATATTTTGGAGGATCGCCCCAAAACAAACACCCCATAAATATTATATATATAATATAAAAGGTAATTATAGTCTAAATCTCAAGTTGTCGGGTTATGACATTTTTAAGTGAAGGAGGTTAAGTGGACTCTTTGCTATTGAACTCTATGGACTTGAAATAAATTAAAGATTTGCTTCAAATTGAACTTAGATGAAGTGTGGACATCATGGTGAATACGCGACGAGGTATTATAAGCGGTAGAGTGGCCTTACTGCCACGATCCACTGAGATTCAGCCATTTATCGCTCCGATTCGTCCATTTTGTCGACTTCCTTTGCCTACATTGTTTCATCGGCCAGAGGTTGTTCACCTTGGAGACCTGATGCGTTTATGAGTACGACCGGGCGCGTACGACACTCGATCCTCTGAATTTTCAAGGGCTAGTTGAGTCGGCAGGTGAGTTGTTACACACCCCTTAGCGGATTTCGACTTTCATGACCACCGTCCTGCTGTCGTAATCGACTGACACCCTTTGCGGAATATCTTAGAATAAATAAATATAAAGGGTAATTTAGGCATTTGATAGAGGAATCAGCCCAGACTGAAAAAAGCCCAGTAAAGTAGGCCCAAAGCCCGTTTACATTATAGAGTGGATTACTTAACCTCGTATGGTGTTGCTCGTTTTGTATTAATTCTACTCCCAAGTTGCTAGTGACAATTCGAGCGATTCGCTAAATTGGTTCTGAAGAGCAAAATCATGGGCGTGGGTTTTCTCGTCGGCATTTTTGGAGTTGCGATCCTCTCACACGCTACTTACTCCACAATCCAATGTATCTTTCTCACTTTTGTTGAATATTTTCTGCAAATTGCTCAAATTATATTTGTGCTGTATTTTTGTTTTTGTTTTTGTTTTTTTTGTTAATTTCAGATAGATCTCTGCTCAAGATCACGGAGGAGGAGTTTTCTGGACCTCCGGTCAATGTATTTTCTCAAATCCCAGCTTTAATTTCATGGAAGACGTTTTTTTTTTTTTCTTGATTGAGTAATTGCTTGAGGTTTATGAATCCTTTTTTCTTTTTAGGTCGTGGTGGAGTTAATTGCGGGGTTAGTTTTGTGTATGTGGGCAGCTTTGACCGTTCCTGGAAAGTTCTTGTCAATACTCCCCGATTCTGATGAAAATAGGTATTGTTTTTCAATTTGTTATGTTTTTGCTGCTGAACTGAATAGTCTCTTGATAATTGAATTCAGACGCTATAACCTTTCAAAATGTGAATGTGTGGATTACAACATCTTCCTTTGTTGGGTATAAAAGATGATTCTTTTTTCTTCAACCATTATTGCTTCAATTCAAGAAATGTGAGAGCACCTTAATGTACTAGCCTGTGAATAATGGGGATCATATTTACTTGAGAGACCACCCAAACCACATCACCTTTTACAATTCAATGCTTGTTTTATGACTGACAGTCTGCAGTGTTCTTGTTTTAGCTTGCCGTTGTGGAGTTCCCTATAGATATTATGACGTTTTGGCAATACGTAGGAGGAGAATGGGTAAATCATCTTGTTGAGAAAGGTTGTAGTGAATTGAAGAAGTTGAATAAGGTTACTTATTTATTATATAAATACTTTTGGTTCGTAAAAGAAGCAATCGTAGGGAAGTATATAAAATGATGCCCAGAGCCAGAAATCAACATATGTATATCTACGCCTTGTCTCCCAAAAGTATGTTTCTACCTTTGAATCAAAGAATGTGTAAAAGTAGCTCTGTATGTATGTCAATTAATCCCACTTTTTGTGTTCCGACGAGCAAATAAGATGATGAAGATGATCAACTCATGCCTTTCTAGTTCATGATTTTTAAAACTATTGAAACTGTGTGAAGCTCATGTTGCATATCCAGCACTATTTCTTGTCTATTTGATCATAGTTCTAAATATTTTCTCATTCTCTTGTTTTTCACTTATCTCATTTGTTGAAATCAGGGTGGTACAGCTGCCTGCAAATCTCGATTTTATGATCTTTAATCACCGGGGAAAAGCGTTCCCGTTGGACACGAACTCGAAGCTCAATTGATAGTCCAATGTCGTAACGCTATCATTTAGCCAGCGATTTCAGGGATATTCGAAGAAATTGGGCTTTTGTGGTGTTAGTTCATTCTAATTGTCATAAGTTTTAAAATTTATTACGAGTGGTAGCTTATGGTTATAATAATCTTATGAATCTGCAAGGAGATGTTCTCAAGACTTGTTTATACTTTTGAATTTGATCAGTTTGATTAAAGTTTGAATTTGGTACATTATTGTTGTACGATGAAAAACAACATAAAAAGAAAAAACGACACAATAACAATCAGAGAATGAGTAAACCTATATATGGTGTTTTTGTGTGTGCTTTTAATTCATCTCTTATGCCATTACAAACTCTTCCAATCCAAGAACATTATTTCTTGCATGATCCTCCTTACATCCTCGGGCCGACACGGTATCGTTAAAGGCCCTTTTTGCCGAAAGCCATATTCCTCTTCGGCCCTCTTCAGCAACTTCAAGAAAGCCGGATTCTTAAGAACACACAACCCCACGACAAACCTCACGGGCACATTGTTCTTCGCCTCATCGTCGGCAGCTAATAAGATTGCGAACTGCCCTTCTCCTACGTCATGGGGCACACATTCTTTTTCTTCGGATGATTCATCGGCTCTTCGAAGATCATCATCCTCAGATGTTTTTGGGATTTGAAGATGATCTTTCAGCCTTTGAACGAAGAGCTTCAGCGAAAGAAAACCCTTGTTGTTCTCTAATGCAGACATGACGAAGCAACTGAGCAATGTTTGAATGGTTATGGAGGGAATGGTACTGTATGACGATGACGATGAGATATATATATATATATATATATATATATATATATATACATTGATAGATAGATAGATATAGATATAGATATAAAGCAGTTTGATTTGAGGGAGGAAGTTTCGTGGGAGGTAAGAAGCTTATGGCTCAGCTCAATGTATTGTAACAGATGGTTTGTTGCATATTTAATACGAATGAATGTGCTTTGCTTTGGTCTGTCGGTCTACTTTGAAACGCGCCTACTTCAGTTAATGCTATCTCTTCCTTTTACTCGTATCAAAAATATTTCTTACAAGTCAAAACGAAAGGAAATGCAAACGTTTAAGTAAAAATAAAAAATGGGTTTTCGTTAATTATTATTATTATTTTACAAAATTTGCTTGTTCTCGACTGCTTTTTTCTTTTTTGGGATTTTTTTAATTATTTTTGTTAATATTAAGGAAAATAAAAAATTGACAATCTCGTATTAGAGGATACGTTCTATATTATGGTATTTGTGAGCATGCATGTATATGTTAATACAAGACTCTATTTCATCGTCAAGCTATAAAGTATAAGAAAGAAAGGAGAAAATTAAATAACGATTACAAAATATTCATTCATAGCTTAACTTACAAGTCGACAGACAACTTAGGAGGTATGAAGTACAATAATATTCTAACAAAACAAAACATGCGATATCCTTAAATTTATACAATAATATAATATATATATATATATATATAGAGAGAGAGAGAGAGAGAGAGAGAGGACCGATATTCATTCAATCTTGACGAGGAGCAGTTTCCATGGAAACTTTCGACATCTTATTATATTACAGTCACTGCAAATAATATTCTGAAGGAGGAGATAATAAGAGTGACGTCATAAGGTAAACAAGGTCTGAGCACAGCATAAAGACAAACAAAAGGAAGAAGAGAACAACGAGGAATCGAACTGCAAAGAAGAGGAAGACGAAGAATATGATGCAATAGCATAACATCATAAATAGACTCGACGAATAATAATCGTCGCGCCATTCTACAGCCAACACTAACATTTTTTTCTCTTTTTCTTTTGATTTCTTGCTTGGAAGATGGAGACTTTGGTGAACTCTTTGGTGGAGATTTATGTTTGGGTCTTTTTAAGTCATTTTCTTGATAGAAAGATAGATAGTGGAGATTGATGAATCATAATCATTGGAACATTGTAGAAAAAACTGAAAAAATGATATTATGTCCACAAGTTTTGCTTAATATTATTTTATTGCATTTCATTTACTTGGGCTAGTTTAGTTTCTTGAAGTTCAAGATTTTATTACATATAATTTTTTTCTTTTTTTAATTCACCCGCCATGAATCATGATTTATTCGGGTTGATAATATAATGTTCAAATCGATAGTCGTGCATCATAACATTTACAATATAAAAAGTTAAAATGTGTCTATTTTTAGAATAATGCTAAAAATAAATAATTTCTTTATGAATATCTGATTGATAGGATCCAAAATTTGGTGATACAATCAAGAGATTGTTTGTATAATAATATATCAATAAGAGAATATTGATACTATGGCTCAATGGGTATTCTTTCTTGTCTTGGCCAATTGATTGATGTACCTTTTAATTAACTTTGGAGAAAATATTGATATTGTTTTTGTTACATTCTTGCGATTAGATTATATGTGAATTATATTTCGTTAAATATTTTGACAAAAGTCGTCCCAATTTTTGACATGGGATGGGAGTATATACGACGATCCAATAAAGATTTAATCTATAAATAAAAATCATGGATTTTCTCAACAAATTCCAAAATATATAACTAAAAAACAGAAAATGGAAGTAAAAGAGTCTAGAGATATTGTAAATTTTGCAGTAAAAATTCAATCTTTTAAAAGATTTCAAATCAACCCCGCAAAGTTTGCAATTCAATCAACTAACCCCACAAGAATCTAAAAACTCAAAAAAAAAAAAAAAAAAAAAAAAACAAAATCAGAAAAAGCAATATGATGCAAAGCCCAGCTGAAAAGGAGCTTCCGATCAAGAAACTCCGTCTGACAAATCAACTCCACAGCAAGAATAATCATCACCACCCCATAATGAGGAAAAGGGGGAGGGAAAGTCGTTGCGGTATATGCGGGCACTTCCACAAGTACGAGGAAGGGGAGGTCTGCGACGTCTGCGGCCACCGAATGGCCGGAGCGTCGGAGAAACCACCTGGGCCGGCGCTGCACGTCAGTGCTTTCCCATCGGTGATCCTGCCGGAATTCCTCTACCTGGGGAGCTACGACAACGCCGCAAGGGCGGCGCTTCTCAAGGCTCAGAGCATCACGCATGTCCTCAATGTAAATTACTCTTTCTACTCTATCAATCTCTCTCTCTGAAAGGAATCTTTTTTACGATTTTAACAGAGAAAGATTTCCATTGCAGGCTGTGCCTGAATGTCCAAACCTTTACAAGCACACATTTACTTATCACTGTCTTCAATACGATCAGAAACTGCCATTTGATGACGCCGTCCAATTTCTGGGTGAGAGCTTCCTTCACTTTGACCTAATCATAAGAATCTTGTAGTTTCTTTGACGATGGATAAGGCTGCTATGCTATCTCATCAAGTTTGTATTTGAGTGTGTTCTAACATGGAATTTCTGGGCTATATTGTGGCCTTGATGATATTAGGACATACATATACTCATTTCCCATATTCTAAGCAAACATATGCTGAATTGGTCTGTGCAGAGCAGTGCGAAAGAGATCGTTCTCGGGTTCTTGTGCATTGCATGTCTGGCAAAAACAGGTGAATTTTACTGTGTGTGTGTGTGTGTGTGCGACTCATTTAGCAAACTCCTTTCTTCTTTATTGAGTGATTTCAGCTACATTGTTTTTAGTTATCCATCGCTTGCGATGTTCTCGCAATGTCTGTCCCTACATTGCTAATGTCCAGAAAATTAAGACTTCTTTTGCTGCTCATAAGAAATATTTACGTCGTTATATGGATTCCTTCGCTTCCCCTAACCGTGTTAATGTTCTTTGATAAGGTCTCCGGCCATAGTAATGTCGTTCTTGATGAAAAGCAAAGGTTGGAGACTCTCGCAGAGTTATCAATGGGTTAAAGTACGACACCCTTCAGTCGATTTAAGCGAAGGTATGTTTACGTCACTCTTTGATTCTCTCTGAAGATTTTGATTATAGAAGGAAAAAGCATTATCATGCAACAGTTTCTGCCAATACTTATAATGTCATTCTGTCTTAGATATACATCGGCAACTGCAAGAATTCGAGGACAAGCTATTCGGTGCAATAGAGGATACAAACAACGCCTTCCCATGTACGTCATCGACGTCTGGTCTCAGCTTTGGTTTTTCGACGCCGAACAACACAACAATAACTCCAATCCCGACGTTCAACTCTGGAAGCACGCCGACACTTTCCCCGTCCCTTATCGAAACGCCACCGCAGGGATTCACCTTTGGGGCTGGTCAGGCCGAGGATAGGACTAATCCAACCGTCAGTGATGTTCTTGATGAAACTGAACTCGGCGTGTGAAAGCTGGAGAACAAGTCAAACTCGAAAGGGTTTATAGTCGGAGGTGAGTTTTTACGTTAGAGATGGAAAAGAATGCCCATTTGTGCTTAGTGGCGGTAGATCAATTTGATTTTTCTTACACAGCAGCAGCCCTTCATTTTTTAGCTACTTAGAATCTTGATCATTGAGTTTTGTTGAAGGACTCTCTCAACATGTGTAAATCTCTTTTTGTCTTTTCATCCTCGCCAAAACCTTTACAGCAATGCAAATCGACCTTAATCTTCGGACGTTTAACCGATGATATCGCAAAAATGGTATAAACGACACACTGAGTATAGTTTTGACAGAAGCAAAGTGTCAAGAAATAACAAAAAAGACTAATGCATCAGTTTATTCCATGTGCTGTCGCAATATATTCACCAGGCGAATGAATCCTCGGCGCTTTTCGTGCTAGTTAGTTGTTGCTTGCATTTGGTTTCCTATGAAGGAACCTGATGTGAAGACTGATATGGAGGAAGTGAAGGAGAAGAGTATTATTGTGTTGGCATCTGAGTAAATGCATAGGGATATCCACCAAAGGACAACAAGGGTTCTCCCTGCATTTTGACAAATTAAAAAAAATAATAAAAAATATATAAATAAATATATGATCAAGAGTGCGATTTAGGTGGTATTAGATCATCTGTTTCATTTTTGTGTTCCAGTCACATGTTCCACCAATCAGGTATTGACATGTGTCTAGTCCATAATATTATCCACCCCATGATTAAATGTACATGATGGTGCCCTTCTACAATGTCAGAAACTCAAGGAGTTCAGCTTCCTATAATTTTGGCAATTGATTATGACCTATAAGCACCATAGTTGCAGTGTGTTTATTAAGTCTCTTCTTCTGTAATGCTAGTTGAAGTTTCATTTGATTTCTTGGATGTAATTCAGCTACTTGTTACAATTCCTAGCAGATTACTTTTAACGGCAAGTGACAGATAATCTCTATGAAATAAAAGTTATCCAAATGTAATTTTTTTTTTGTTATGACACAAAATCTCACACTGTGCATTAACATATCAAGGGAAGGGAGCAAAACCGACTTGTGTTTTGTGTATTGAAACTTTCCAAACAAACTTAACCCGTATTAGTCACGGTCCATTTAAGTGTAGGGCAGCTAAATTTTGGTTGAATATGCATGTAAGAATACGAAAGGGAAGGGGCAGAAGCAACTAACCTGTCTCAATGGGAGCCCAAGAGGTCCGAGCGAACTCGATGACAATTGCAAGGTTCTCTCTCTGGGGTGATGATATTTACAGTCAGAACCGTATTTACAACTCCCGTGATTCTTGAAATATCGGCATTCAGGTTGATCGGGCCTTTCAGGAAGATGTGGAACTGACAATTGCCCATTCGATACCAACAAAGGACCGATATTTCCCTAGTGATCAGAAATGGGCATCATTGTATCAGAGTTGCAGTGAGCATAAATTGCAAATCCACAGTTTACAACATAAGTACATCGGCCAAAGTATATATCATCTGAGCTGCTTCCGTGGTTAATTCCTCTCACGTTAGAATATTACCCCAAAAAGATTGTAAGAAAAAGCAGCCGAAGTAAATTAACATACCATGTAACTATTCCAACCTTGCGAGGGAGGCACAACGAATGGCATGCCGCTTTGCTGAAGCAGAAAAAGAGGGATAGGTAGGTAAGCTGCCGCCGGTACTAGTGATGGTGCTGAAAATTCACCGGTGGATTGTACACCAGATTTAGGCGCAATGACAGATTCACCAGAACCGTAGAATTGTCCTGGTACGGGTAAGAGGTTAGCAGCTGATACAGGTTCTGGATGATGGAACTTGCAAGCATATCCGTATTTGCATGATCCCATCCTCATGTAATAAGGACATGGCTTTGCATCCTACACTTGACAAGTCAATGGTCAGGTATTATTATATTTACTTGATCACATATCTTAAAGCGCACTTTTATCATGAAAACACTATTTCGAATATGGCTGCAATACGAGGGAGAAGGAAAGGAAGCATATGATCACCTGACGCAATGGTAGACCCATAACATTCAGTGAGACAGTTGAGTCAAACTCCCTATCCTTGGGGTGATTATATTTGCACGTTGACCCATATTTGCATGTGCCAGTCTTAAGATAATGCTGAAGAGTTCATAAAATCATTAACGAGAACTAGAAGACTCACAAAGAGAGAACAAAGGCCTAATACTCTGAAAGACTTATGACAAATTGAGGCGTGCAATTAGATTACTAGTATTCATGAATCCCAAAAGTTATTCAGAAGACAAAACATTTCTTAACCAAGATAAACAATGAACCTTAAGTTCCACAAAGAACCACAAACATTCAAAGATGGAAATGAAACAGACATAAAAAGAAAAGGATTACCCCACAATTCTGCCGTCCAACTCTCTCAGGCAGTTCACCGTTTTTACTACCACTTCCCTGATCATATAACATAAATCCGCTATAAATAACGAAGCCAATGAAGTAAAACCATACACGCAAAAATTCCACGAGGAAACTTACGTATCGCCCATTCGATGGATGATTAAAACGGCAATTGGTGCCATAACCACAAGAACCCGTTCTCATATAGTATGTACAATCCGGTTCACCGGGTCGATCCGGAAATGCACCTGCTTCATCGCCCGTTTTTGTGGTGTCATCACCATTACTTGCTATCTCTAATCGTTTCATAGCCTCTACAAAAAGTTAGCAAATAAATAATTGCAAGAAAAAAGAACATAAAATCAAAAAGAAAAAATAACTTCTCTGCCCCTCCAAAATACATAGTCTAGCAGGAAAAACAGGAAATAAGACATTTAAAATACAATATTCTCACCAGCAGATTCTTAGAACAGAAACAATAAATAAGTATGCAAATACATCGACCGGCGACCATAATAGAACGTACATAAATCAATGTTTCGAAAACCAAATGCCAACAGAAAGCAGCAACAAACCTCAAAAGCAAACATTCTCAAAGAAGTCCAAACACATACCTTCAACTTCATCGTCGCCAGAAGCTGAGTCGTTCCTCAGCGATTTTGCATTCTCAGACATCGGATTCCTTAACCAGATACTTCTCAGGCAAAAAGTTTTACTTAATAAGTTACTGCTGATACAGTTTTACGTACTGCTGATGGATTTAATGCGCCTGTCGATAGATTGGACACGCTGATCAGTATAATCAATGACGAAAAAAACTGCGAGAAACCACGCGAGCTATAATGGTAATATATATAAATCGCCACAACCAACGACAGCATAAAGTGAAATAGGAAGTAGAAAAAGCATCATCAGCTGATTACGATTCGAAGATCGAAATCCTTTCCTTTCAAGATCTCAGCAGAAATTCCCGAATATCGATCGAAGATTTGTTATTCCGATCAGTGCTGAAGATTTTATTCATTCATCAGACCTCACAATTACTGAACGGTGAAATACATATTTTTTCAAAACAAATAATAAATATCACGCAATATGAAAGAAAAACAAAAAGCAAGGTTTATTGTGAGAAGTCGAAAGACCAAATTACCCTTCGGGGAAGGTCCAAAATAAAACCTTATGGGGGGTGTTTTTGGTATTTTCACCTTACAAGAAAATCAGGCGAAATACGGCGACTTTTTGTCCTTTTTTCTTTATTATTATTTTTTATTTTTCGGAATGCGGAAAATCATCACCGTCGAACGGGCTAAAAGGCGTAGCGTGGTCCGAAAGCAGGACGATCTCAGCCGTTGATTGAGTTGATCTTATGCAATTTGATACGTGGGCCCACTTTAGGAGATTTGCAGTCAAAATCCTATTTAAAGGGCAATAAAAAATCGTAACAGCATTAAGTATTTTGTCGGTTTTCGTAGTTTGAAGTTGAATCAAACTTAGTTCTATTTGGGGTCAAAAATAAAGCTTGTGGAATAAATACAACGATAAAAGACGTGGATGAGACTCCTCAATAATTATCTACATTTTATAAAGGTAATCAACAATATATTATTAAATCCTACCGTTAATATAGAAATTTTTTTGGGATGAAACTCAAAATGTCATCAATGTTTATTTATGAACCAATTTAGTCCCCAATATTATCGTTTTGGACCAATTTCTCACGATAAACGTCAATTTTAATAAAAATCTCACATGTCGGCTCATACTAAATCATGTATGCATTGAATTTTGGAATATTTGCAGAATTTGAGGGGTTCGTACTACTGTTTTCTTCAACCGTCCATGAAGCTCGACGAAGCAGATGATCTAGAGTTCCTATTTCTTATTTTAGATGAGAAATTTTTAGTTCTGTACTCTAATTTAAATAACCATTTCAATTTTATCGATCCATACATGATTTATTATGATCCACGTGTGAGACTTTCGTTAAAATTAACGTTTATCGTGATGAAAGGACCAAATTGATCCAAAACAGACATCATTTGAGATTAAACTGGTTTAGGCGAAACATCGGAGACTAAATTGATCAATAGAGTAAACATTGAGGATCATTCTGGGTTTTATCCCATTTCTTTTCGATTAAATCTGAAGTTGTTAATGAACTATATATGAGGGCTTTCGGCCCAACTGAGGCCCGACACATTATTATTAGGCCCACAAGACTGTTATGTATATAGATAGGATATCAAATAAAAGATAAAAAAAAAAAAAAATTAAAAACAGTCAACATCCTCAGTATATATATATAGGTCTTGAACACAAACCTTTACAACAAGAAGCTCTTGACTTAAAACTCTCATGGGATCATCTGTGAAGAAGAACGTCAATGTTTCAGAAGATGAAGAGGAAAGTGGTTGGACAGCTTACTTCGAAGATCTTTCATGTCCTAATAAGGATAACAACAGCTTTATTACAGTACTTAGCCCTTCTTTGGTTTCTGATGCTGCTTGGAATGGTACAAATCGTGTCCATGTTGACCGTTCGAAGACGCTAATAAGCTTCAAGAATCTGAAGAATAAGAAGAAGAATATCAAACCATGGCCGCATAATGAGGACGACGACGATGATTTGGAAGATACAGCTAGTTCTCCTGTTAATAGCCCTAAGGTTAGCTTACCTATAATCCTTTTTCATCAATTTAATATGATATTATATATGATATGATATGATCAATCAATTCTTATACTGATATAATATATATATATATATATATATATATATATATATGGTATGTATAGGTTAGCAGTTTGAAGAACATGGAGGTCAACGATAGAAGAGCTCAACAAGATGTTTATGTTGGTAATTCTCTGGTGAGACTTTTGATATATCAATAGGTAGAATAAAATGATGTAGCCTTCTTCTCATGGTATATTAATATTCTAAATTTGATTTAGGAAAATGCATTTGAATTCCTTTTGGATATTTTGTATTTTTTTTCTTAAAGGGAAAACAAAGGCGTGTTAAATGATAACATCTCAAGACATGGCGATTTTGAGAAGGGTTGATGATGCAATGAAAATTGGTTTAAATGAATATATCGTTTGACATAGAGAAGAAGGGATTGTGTGTGGTGCCCACGTCTGCATTCATAGACTATTCTCAATGAACGAAATGTATATAGTCTATATTTTTGTTACATTATAATAGTCTTTCTTTGTTTACATCACTAGCATTAATATTGCACATAATAATATTAATAACTATAAAACCTAAAAAGATACTAATCTTGCCTTTTTCTTGCTTGGTCATCATACAATCGGATATAAAAAATCAATTATTCAAATCGAAGATACTAATCTTGCCTTAATGATTTGTGGGTTAGGTCGTGGGATCGAATTCCCCTCCCACAATTCTTTGTGTAGTCCCCATGTGATTTATTTCCCATGACTATCATTGTCAGGTGATTTTGGGACGTATTCATCTGACCCCGAGGATTAGTCCCACCACCGGAGTGTGTGACGCAATTAAGCCTCCGCCAGGTCTGTGTGGCGCAAAGCTCACGCCGGTATCTAGGGGCTAGCTCATAGCCAGATCGAGTGGGGATACCTCGGGACCGCAAAAAAAAATAAAAATCGAAGATATATAAAATATATAGTTATTCTTGCCAACGGGCAGCATATATCTCAAAGTATTATCTTTGACAATTACACATAAACTCGTGAGTTAATATTGAATTAGATAAGATTAGGAAATGCCACGTATTAATTATCAAATCAAAGATGTATAATTTGATTAGACGCCATAAACAAATCAATAGCCCATTAAAAAATTTATATAATAAGGCTGAAAGCAATTCATGCATGCACTTGACATCAATACAAAGAACAAAAAAAAAAAAAAAGATTTTGGCTTTGGTTGATGTAGCTTACTTATGACGAGACAATGTAGTTGACAAGCCTTTGATAATGTAAAAGTAGAACATGGTTTGCTTGTTTAGCTAACATGAAATTTCTTTAAATAAAGATTTTGTTCTTTCATGCTTGGATACATACTATTACACAAACTGAGATTAGCTAAGTTATTTAATGAGTGAACATAATCATAGAATTAAGGCGTCTATGTTGATTTCTTCTTATTCATCATTAAACAGGAATTTCTTTCTTATCTAGGATTAAGGTAGACGTTTCATCGTATCTAAGGTAGACCTTCTGATTTGAACTGTGATACCATGAATATGACCGCTTCATCTAAATGTTTAAGCTCTAAGGGAATTTCATAATTGTTTAATTTATATATTTTAATTTCAACAATATGTATCTACTTAATTAATTTTTATTAAGAAAGGAGTTAGAGGAGTGTCCCTTGTTTAATGGACAGGCTTAAAATGATGTTAGTGTGGAACATGGGTTGCTTAGTGTTTCTTACATTGATTAATGTTATTAATCATGTATGGACAATTACGATTATGTGGACTAATCTCTCTATAATCCACAATCACTCAAAAGCTCAATAACACCTATAGTCTTTGACAAGGACAAGTTTAGATGATAGTGTTTAATGTGGTCCTTTTCAAAGGTAGTATTCGAGTGTGTGGTGTAATATATTTGAAGCAACTTCATGGTTTTTTTTTTTTTTTTTTTCTTCTCAATTTATATTAATTTCTAATACCTACAAATCATTTGGTTTGGTTAGTAGTAGAAACATTTTATTCGCAAATATGAAATTTGTTATAGACATTTTTCAATAAATAATTATTTTTAAAGGAGAACTCACTAATGTTTGAAAATCAACATATGGCACACGTATCTAAACAATGGGCATCGGATATTATTTACTCATTTTCAATATGTTTTTAGCTTTCCCTACAATGAAGAAATTGAGTCCATTCAAGAAAAATATGGAATTTTAAGTTGTGATGAAATGAAAGAAAAGATCAAATTGGGTAAGCTCCCAAAAAAGGACTTAAAATGAGAGGTAATTAATAATACAGAATTATACTTCGCGCTTTGATCGTTGTACTTTTATATTTTTTTTACCAAATTATGCATACCAAACAGCAGCATTAAGGTTTGTGAATCTACCGAGAATCCTAGAAAATTCATGCACCGACAAAACATATTGAAAATCTTATTCTATTAACTTTCGAATATATCATTACAATATATGAGCTTTTACAAAGACATTATATTATTTTGACCAATCGGGCAATGTATTGATAAATAAGAGTTAGTTTCGATGAGATTTACCATTCTCTAACTAAGAAGTTAAAAAATTGAAATCGAACTGACGGTCAACGGTTCGAGTTCATACAAGAATCGAAACGTTAGGTCTTAAGGTTTAATTTTGGTTCAGAAAATAAATAATCTGCTACGATCTTTAGGTAGTTGGAATCGAAATCGGATTTAAAACCGACAATTATTCTAATTGTTCTTAAAACAAAGTAATTAAATAATATAAAAATGGCTTCGAGCCGAAATTGAAATCGACGTATCCAAACCGTAACCGAAATCATAAGAGAACCTAATAGAGAGACATTTAATCCCCAGAAAATTAGATTCCAAAATTTAAAGATATTATTATTACAATTTATGAATTAGGAAATATATATTTCTACCACAAATCATCTTCAAATTCAATTACAATTTAATTTCGGCCTCAAGCTCGAGCATATCGTTTTTCCATCACCACAGCGACGGCGCGTCAACTGCCTCCCATCGTTAGGTCCGCCACCGCTAACTTCTTTATCCGAAGAGCAATGGGCTCAGTCTCCGACATCGTTTCCGAAACGCAGCGCAACCTCAATTCAGTCGGTGACGCTGAAGTCGTGCTCGACAACAACGACGGCGATCGAGATGCCGGTGACGGAATTGGGTCCGGTGACAGCGGACGTTACGAGAGGAAAATTTTGCCTCCAGAGATTTCGAAGAGTGTGATGACGTTGACATGTGGGTCTTCGGCTGAAGGAGGTGTGTGCGATGTGTATTTGGTTGGTACGGCTCATGTCTCGAAGGTACTGTAGTTTGATTCGGGTGGTGTTGATATGGATTTAGGGTTTAGTTCATTTTGGTTGATTGCGTTGGAATTTTAGTTTTGTCTTCCGTGGGGAATGGAATTTCGACCTATTTGAAGTGGATTGAGATTGATCCACGTGTTTTCTCCTACATTCATTTTGTGTCAAATTGTTGATTTCACGCGTTTTCATTGATTGGATTGCCTGTAGGAATTTGGGGGGTTTCTATTTCTCCAAATTGGGTTAGTTCAAGAAAATGCGTATACTGTCCGTGTTTGGGTAACAGATCCAAATTTGAGGCTTTTCCGAGGTTTGAAAAGGATGAATGTATTGAGTTGGCTTGGAATTTATTTTATTTTCTAATCCCCATGATTTATGTTGAGGTAATATGTGGATGAACAATTTATTGACCCTGGGAACTTGCCATATGGCTGCCTTATTTGTGACTTCTGATTATCAGTGTGCCAACGGTTGGGGGTTCATATAGACATTTATAATGCCTGTTTTAGCCACCTGGATTGAAGGCATTGGTTGGAAGCGTTGTTTGCTTATGATGTTAAAATTAGCTACCTTCGGATCATTATGAGGAATTTTGAGTTGGTTTAGTGCGAAGTTAGCTAGATACTTCTCTAATATGCCTTTATAAATAGGTATTTAGAATTTTATAGGGGTTTTGTGGAATTCTTATCTATCACTATTGTAAATTTTTCCTATGCTCTCGATTTTATATTTGTACTTTGTGTCTATATTGGAACTATTGTTAGAGTTTATATTACAACGTTCTTGCATTTGCAGGAGTCTTGTGATGAAGTTCAGGCTGTGATTGATTTTCTGAAACCACAGGTTGGTACCTTTCTCTTGGAAATTGGAACTCTTAATTGATTATATGTTTAGGGGGTTTGTGGTGACATTTCATCTCATTAAACATTCTCACTTCCTAAACTGAGGAAATTGTTGACGTTTTTTTTTTAATGTTTGGCAGGTTGTCTTCTTGGAGTTATGCTCAAGCCGGGTGGCTATTCTCAGCCGCCGTGATTTAGAGGTTTTCGTTGTTACATTCTTTGCGTAGATTCTCATGCCTGCCTCTTTTTCCTTTTTATGCGAATTGACTGACCATAATGTTAAATTGTTAATTCATCATGATAGTTTTTATTCTCCTATCTTTTACTTGTCAAAACTTCTAAGGGAACCTATAAGTTTATTGCATGTCTCCATATTATGTGTTTCTTGTCACCATCAGGTGCCGACTTTTGCTGAAATGGTGGAGATGTGGAAAAAAAACCACAATCTTTTTGGAATACTTTACAGCTGGTTTCTTGCAAAGGTAGGCTTACTTCATATACTTATCTGCCTTCTCTTTCAGTAAAACGAATGAAATCATTCTCCTTGACTCGTGGTACTAACAAAATGCAAAGGAGTGTAGATCCCGGTTGTCTTACATGTAATATTTTTTTTTCCTAGGTTGCTAGTGAGCTTGAAGTTATGCCCGGGGAAGAATTTCGTGTAGCGTATGAAGAGGCGATAAAATATGGTGGCAGAGTGATACTTGGTGATCGGCCTGTCCAAGTAAGAAAATATGTTTATAGGCTCAAGCATTGTATGAAGGAACCCCACGTTCATTTGTCACTATCTATTGCAAATATATATTGCTACCCATACACTGGATACATCGATTTATGATGACCAATATCAATATGCCTGCAAAATGTACATGTATTTTCCTATTAGATTTATTTCTCAAGCTTATCAATTGTTTAGTTATCGGCATTCAAAATGACTGCTCAGTCGTTATTAATAACCTCATAGTTACTCCATGGTGACATGCCCGTAATTTCTAATTTCATCAATGTTTAGGACACACTTCAATTTTATTTTTTTTACAATACATATTCGATGTCAATGTTATAATTTATTTTACCTCTAGTGTTTTCTTGAACCTCAGTATCTTAAAGCTAAACTGATGTGATTCTTTGTCAGATCACATTGAGGAGAACATGGGCCAAAATGCCTCTTTGGCACAAAATAAAACTAGTTTATGGACTGCTATTTCAAGCATTTTTCCTACCTAGTTCAGAGGAACTCTCGAAGGCGGTATGCTTTTTTTTTTTTTCGTTTCAGTAGAGATTCTATGTTAAAATGTAAATCCTTTTGCCACCGAGGCATTCATGGGAGGCTTGTGTTTTTTTCGCAGCTGAAGGAAATGAACGATGCTGACGTGTTAACTCTTCTGATTCAAGAGATGAGCAAACAATTCCCGACCCTTATGGAAACCCTCGTGCACGAGCGTGACCAGTTAGTATCACTTTCTTCTGACCATGAATAGGCCCTTTCATCCTTGGAATATAAACATAATTTAGATCTAGTTTCTTATTTCCACTTCCACAAGATTGAGTTCTCATCATATCTTTGTAGCCATTGTCATCGATTATCATTGGCTTTCTGTGGAAATATATCCATCGTTTTTTTTCTGTAAACTGAGAAATTTCTTCAATTCAGATACATGTCAGCTTCAATATTGAGATTTGCTTGTGAGCATAACTCCGTGGTAGCAGTCGTCGGAAAGGGGCACTTACCAGGAATCAAGAAGAACTGGGAGCAACCCATTGAGGTTACGCCTTGTTTTTCTTTTTTTTCATTTTAAGTGCTTCAAACTCATGAGGATTAGTGTCGTGCAAATGCCTCTGCTCTAATTTTTTCTAGGATTATGAAATAATATAAAACAAGAAATACGAAATGCAGGTGAACCAACTTCTTACCCTTCCGACTCAAAAGAGTAGCATTCGAATAGGCAAGACGATTGCTACCGTAGGCGTTGCAGCCACGGGGATCGCTATAATAGCGGGCGTTTACTGTTCGATCAAGAAATAAATTATCGGTACGATCCATTTTATTATAATTATTATTTGTTTTTATATAGTCGTGATCGTCTTAGACATATGGCATATACAGCCTCTGGAGAATATATATGGTTTGCAGAATAGTTTGATGATCATTGGGGTTTTTCCTTCAGATTAAAAGCTTTTATGTAATGAGGTGGAAAATAACAGAAATTGAAATTGATTTTATGAAATGAGGTGGAAGATATAAGAATTGCTATCTCGGAGGGTCAAAATCGTCTTTTGCCTTATGAACTTGGTCACCCGACGGGAACGACGCCGTTTCTTTCACTTCACTCACCGTCGTTGGTTGACAAAAATGGAGAAGCACGTCCAAACATTCGTCAATCGCCTCTCCTATCCCACGCAGCAAACCACTCCGACTAAGTTTTTTTAGGGTTAAATATTTTTTTAGTTCCTGTAATTTAGGGGGTATGACATTATACGGATAATAAATTAAGCGATTTTGTATTTATACGCCGGAATCCGAGATTATGCCCCAAATTCTAGGATTCCGACATATAATCTAGGTTTTCGGCGAATTTAGAGATGACATTTTACGGACAATAACTTTCAAAATTAAGAAATTTTGGGACAAAATTTAGGGTTCCATCATATAAAGTCCCAAAATTGCTTAATTTTGAAAGTTATTGTCTGTATAATGCCATTCCCTAAATTTTGTGTCCCTATAATGCTATTTCCCCTCAATTACAGGACGAAAACAGTAATTAACCCGTTTTTTAATGTGAAGAGAATCTGAAAATCTCAGCATCGGCTACAAAACGAATCCAACTGAAAAGTTGGATTAGTGTCAATATTTTTTATGCTCTGGTTGATTTGATTCTTGGTATTCTTTACATCATGGGATGGTTGACTATATCTTGAAAAATGGACATGTGTAAGGACCAAAAAAGAAAAAAAGTCAATTGTTTCATGATGGACCCTTCTTTTGTATAATGAGAAAACATGTCTCTTTTGATTGATTGAATTAAGCCAATAATAGTCTTTCTTTGTTTACATCACTAGCATTAATATTGCACATAATAATATTAATAACTATAAAACCTAAAAAGATACTAATCTTGCCTTTTTCTTGGTCATCATACAATCGGATATAAAAAATCAATTATTCAAATCGAAGATACTAATCTTACCTTAATGATTTGTGGGTTAGGTCGTGGGATCGAATCCCCACTCCCACAATTCTTTGAATAGTTCCCATGAGATTTATTTCACATGACTATCATTGTCAGGTGTGTTTGGGACGTATTCATCTGACCTCGGGGATTAGCCCCACCACCGAAGTGTGTGGCGTAATTAAGCCTCCGTCAGGGAGTTAATTGCAAATATAGGCACTTGACCACTTATAAATTGCATAAATAGGCACTGTGTGAATTACATAACAAAAATAGGCATCCTTTTTATTTCATTTCTTTTTCTAAATTAATTTTATTACTATTATAAAAATAGGCATCATTTTCTTTTATTTTCTTTTTATGAATTAACTTATAATATGCATAAATTAATAATTAAAATAAAATAGAAATTAAAAATATATGGTTCATACATATTAAAAAGCATTTGAACACGCTGATTCACGCAAATATATATATATATATATATATATATATATATATATATATATAAATAGCAGACAATTTAAAAAAATTGAAAACGGAGTTCACTACTTGAATTTTATTCCCTGAAGAAATTTTTTTACGGGATTTTTTTATCGGCGTGACTGTATAGATGGTCCTGGTACATCAGTATTTAGGGGTGGATGCGGGTCGGGTTATTCAGGTCGGGTACCTGACTAGGGCAGGTAGTGATTTTCCTACCCGATCCCGATCCGATGTATATCGGGTACCCACCAATCGGGTATCCGATTTTATCGTGTACACGTCGGGTCGGGTATCGAGTATCCTATTTAAAATTTATTATTTTTTAATTAATATTTTAGTAAGATTTATAATATTTATGATATTTTTATATGTTATTTCTCTTTTAAATTTTTTAATATGAGGAGTAATAATTAATTTTTGATCATTCTTAATTATTTTATGAATATTAGAAATTGATTATACTATTTTTTCATAAATGTTTTAATTTTTAATTTATGGTCGGGTACCGAATCGGGTAATTCGGGTAGCAAAATACTATCCGATACCCGATCCTATTTTTAATGACAGATATCGAGCAGTACCCGATATTCAATATTTTTTCGGGTACCCTCATTTTCTTTCTACTTGTATAGTAAATTTGAATAAAAGAAAACTAAAACATATTACCAATAAAAAAACAAAAATATAAAAAAATTGTGCCTATTTTTGTAATAGTTTACACATAATGCCTACTTTTGCAAACCATATTTACAAGGATGCCTATATTTGCAAATCACCCTCCGTCTGGTCTGTGTAGCGCAAAGCCCACGCCGGTATTTAGGAGCTAGTCCATAGCCAGATCGAGTGGAGATACCTCGGGACCGAAAAAAAAATAAAAAAAAATCGAAGATATATAAAATATATAGTTATTCTTGCCAACGGGCAACATATATCTCAAAGTATTATCTTTGGCAATTACACATAAACTCGTGAGTTAATATTGAATTAGATAAGATTAGGAAATGCCACGTATTAATTATCCAATCAAAGATGTATAATTTGATTAGACGCCATAAACAAATCAATAGCCCATTAAAAAATTTATATAATAAGGCTGAAAGCAATTCATGCATGCACTTGACATCAATACAAAAGAACCAAAAAAAAAAAGATGTTGTCTTTGGTTGATGTAGCTTACTTATGACGAGACAATGTAGTTGAAAAGCCTTTGATAGTGTAAAAGTAGAACATGGTTTGCTTGTTTAGCTAACATGAAATTTCTTTAAATAAAGATTTTGTTCTTTCATGCTTGGATACATACTATTACACAAACTGAGATTAGCTTAAGTTATTTAATGAGTGAACATAATCATAAAATTTAAGGCATTCTCTCGTGTCTATACGTTTGATTTCTTTCTTATTTAACATTAAACGTTGATTTCTTTCTTATCTAGGATTAAAGTAGACGTATCATCGTATCTAAGGTAAACCTTCTGATCTGTGATACTATGAATGACAGATTCATCCAAAAAGTTTTAAGCTTTAAAAGAATTGTATAATAGTTTAATTTGTATATTTTAATTCCAAACAATATGCATTACGATGCTACTAATCGTCTACTTAATTAATGTTGATTAAGAAAGGAGTTAGAGGAGTGTCCCTTGTTTAACGGACAAGCTTATGTGGAACATGGGTTGCTTAGTGTTTCTTACATTGATTAATGTTATTAATCATGTATGGACAATTACGATTATGTGGACTAATCACTCTATAATCCACAATCACTCAAAAGCTCAATAACACCTATAGTCTTTGACAAGGACAAGTTTAGATGATAGTGTTTAATGTGGTCCTTTTCAAAGGTAGTATTAGACTGTGTGGTGTAATATATTTGAAGCAACTTCATGGTTTTTATTTTTTTCTTCTTCTCAATTTATATTAATTTCTAATACTTACAAATCATTTGGTTTGGTTAGTAGTAGAAACATTTTATTCGCAAATATGAAATTTGTTATAGACATTTTTCAATAAATAATTATTTTTAAAGGAGAACTCACTAGTGTTTGAAAATCAACATATGGCACACGTATCTAAACAATGGGCATCGGATATTATTTACTCATTTTCAATATGTTTTTAGCTTTCCCTACAATGAAGAAATTGAGTCCATTCAAAAAAAATATGGAATTTTAAGTTGTGATGAAATGAAAGAAAAGATCAAATTGGGTAAGCTCCCAAAAAAGGACTTAAGATGAGAGGTAATTAATAATACAGAATTATACTTCGCGCTTTGATCGTTGTACTTTTATATTTTTTTTTACCAAATTATGCATACCAAATGCAGCATTAAGGTTTGTGAATCTACCGAGAATCCTAGAAAATTCATGCACCGACAAAACATATTGGAAATCTTATTCTATTAACTTTCGAATATATCATTACAATATATGAGCTTTTACAAAGACATTATATTATTTTGACCAATCGGGCAATGTATTGATAAATAAGAGTTAGTTTCGATGAGATTTACCATTCTCTAACTAAGAAGTTAAAAAATCGAAATCGAACTGACGATCAACGGTTCGAGTTCATACAAGAATCGAAACGTTAGGTCTTAAGGTTTAATTTTGGTTCAGAAAATAAATAATCTGCTACGATCTTTAGGTAGTTGGAATCGAAATCAGATTTAAAACCGACAATTATTCTAATTGTTCTTAAAAAAATAAAATTAAATAATATAAAATTTGCTTCGAACCTAAATTGAAACCGGGATATCCAAACGGTAACCGAAATCATAAGGGGGCCTAATAAAGAGTCATTTAATGAAAATTAGATTCCAAAATTCATCTTCAAATCATCTTCGAATTAATCCCCAGAAGATATTATTATTACAATTTATGATTTAGGACATATATATTTCTACCACAAATCATCTTCAAATTCAATTACAATTTAATTTCAAGGCCTCAAGCTCGAGCATATCGTTTTCCCAGGGTCTTTTAAAAAAATAGCGCTTGACCAAGTCAATTTTAAAAAAATAGCACTCTTGACTTTTTTTTTTGTCAATAGCACTCTTTTTAATTAACACTTAATCATCATCTTCTAATCCGTTAATATTATAAAAAAAAAGAAAAATAAAAATACAACGCATGAATTAAAGCTGCACGACCATTTTCCAGCAGAAAGCATTCGTTCCACCAAGCAAGCTCACCTAATTTTCTTCTTCTTCTTCTTCTTCATCGTCCTTAAGAAAAAGCACCTACATTTTCTTCTTCTGCTGCAAGTCAGTCGACCCGACCTCATATCAGCTTCTTCACAGTCGAAAGAACACTTGAAAGTCCTCATTGAAAGATTTTCGAACCTCAAACTCTTCACTGTAAGTATTTTCCTGGTTGGATTTTGAATATAACCCTCGAAATTTGTAATTTTCTGTCCTAAGCCCTGTTCCAAACTAAATGGGGTCTCAAAGCTTCGAAATTCCGGTTGGAAGGACGAACATGTTCAATGTTAGTTTTTTAAAACGTCCAGTTGATCAGGGAACCCCTGCTTGAAAACAGGCGCCCCGCGCGTTAGATCATGGGACCCGCACATAAAAGCAGGGTACCCGCGCGTTATATCAGGCGTCCCGCGCGTCTGATCATGGGATAAGCACATAAAAGCAGGGTCCCCGCACGTAAATTCACTGGACCCGCGCATTAGTGCAGGGGTCCCGACGGTTCCCGCTCATTAGATCATGGGACCCGCACATATATGCAAGGGTCCTGCGCGTAAAAACAGGGGACCCGCGCAGAATCGCTTTTTATTGATAGGTCCCATGCCCATACGCGCGCTGGTCCTAAACCCTAATTTTATTTTTTCAAATGTTATATTGAACTTTACTTCTTTTATAGGTCATAATCATGACGATCACGAGCATTTTTTTTCAAGTCGATGGTCAGTGTATAATTTGCGAGGACAATACGTCGAAGTGGGTTCCCGATCCAAGTTGCCGGTGGCAATCAATCTTGGTCGACGACGGTTCATGCACATTGGAGGATCTCACTGACGAGATTTTGAAGGCATTGTCGTTACGCAACGACAATACCAAACTTACGATAAGCTACATGCCTTGCATAGACTACAATTTTGTGCGACCCATCTACATTGAGAACGATTACGGCGTACGTGCGTACCTTGGTTTTGGTTGTCCACGGTCAAGACCACCTCTTCACGTGCAACTTGAGTTATCCGTCAGTGATGCACCGCCACATCAACCTCATGATAATGATTTATCGAGTTTCGACGTCAGCCTTATAGCGCAGTGCGACGCAAACGCAGAAATCCAACCATTTGAGGGTTTTTGCAGCACGCAGATATCCAGCATTCCTTACCAACGTAATGAAACCACTGGCTTTGAAGGCGATTACTCCGGAATGGGCGGCGACGAAGATGATAATGAAAACGAGCAAGTCGGTGGAGAAGACGATAATGAAGACGAGCAAGTCAGACAACCCGAGGAGCAAGGTGCTTCAGATGATGATGATGACGATGTTGATGTCGAGGAGCATGACGCTGTAGATGTGGCCGAAGATGGTACCTATTCGTTTACGGATGGTTCAAGCCTATATGTTGGACAAGAATTTCGTAGCAAGAAAGAATTCAATGACGAAATCACTAAAATCGCAATCGCTGCGTGTTTCGAATTCCAACTGGATAGGTCAAACAAAACCCTGTACGTAGTGAAATGTGCCAACGAGAAATGCGAATCGCGAGTACGAGCTGCTCAGGATAAGAACTCCCCCCTTTTCTCAATCCGAAAGTACTGCAACACGCACACATGCGGTGTGTCTCATCGACGCCGTAGACATCGGCAGGGAAGTTCATCGCTCGTATCGAGCGCGTTGTTGGAAAATTTCAGGGCTCCTAAAGACTTTCCTGCACCCAGTTCAATACAGTCGATGATGCAGAACAGGGGAGTAGAAGTTTCATACTACAAGGCTTGGAAAGGGAAGCAAATTGCGACTGATGAACTAGTCGGTAACAGGGACGATTGCTACGGTTTACTGCCGGCGTACTTAGATGCGGTGAGGCAAGCCAACGAGGGCAGTATCACCGATTGGGAGATGGACGAAGACAATCGGTTCAAGTACATGTTCTTGGCATACGGCGCATGCGTAAGAGGCTTTGCGTACATGAGGAAAGTCGTTTCTATCGACGCAACTTTTTTGAAGGGGAAGTATAAAGGGGTCATGATGATTGCCACGGCACAAGACGGCGATTACCATCAATATCCTGTTGCATGGGGTCTTGCCGACACGGAGGGAACCGAGTCATGGACGTGGTTCCTCAGAGATTGCGACGTTTTGTTGCGGACAGTGATGATCTCGTAATAATTTCTGATCGAAACAATGGTATAAAGAATGCCGTTCCGGCCGTTTTCCCGCACGCATTTCACGGTTTCTGTGCGTGACACATTCAACAAAACGTGAAGACGAAAATGAAGAAGAAAGGTGCTTGCCCGATTTTTTGGCGTGTAGCGACTGCCTACACAAAGAGCGAGTCCGACCGTTATTTTCAGCAGCTTGAAGACAAATACAAGGAAGTGGGAGCCTATCTTAACGAAGTTCCAAAGGCTGCGTGGACAAAGGCATATTGCCCTAGATCAAGATACAACATAATGACGACAAATGGATCCGAGTCTATAAATGCGGCTCTACGTAAAGATAGAGAACTTCCAATTATTGGATTGTTGGACTCGGTTCATCGACTAACATCATCATGGTTCAGTAAACATCGGCGAACTGCGGAAGCTTCAATCGCTGCGAATGTGACTAGGTTTACACCGAAGGTGGAGTCGATCATACGAGAGAATTTCGGCGAGTCGCAAAAATTTCATGTGTCAGAAGTCGGGCATCTAAGATATAACGTGTACGGGCAGCATGTGAACCACGGGGTCGATCTAGAAACGCGCAGATGCACTTGCATGATGTTTGACATCGATCGTATCCCATGTCCACACGCGATTGCAGCTTGTAGTTACGCCCAAGTCCCGGTGTATTCATTAGTGCACGATTATTACACCTTGGAGGTCTGGAAGTTAGCTTACGAAGGGACCATATGGCCGGTAACGGATCGCATTGAAAGTAGTATTCACATGTTGCCACCTCTTGTTCTTTCACAACGTGGAAGAGCACGGAAAAACAGGTTGCCTTCGGTGGGGGAATTTGGTAGGAGGTAACGTCCTTGTATTTGCGCATATAACACGAGACCCGCACGTTTAGTAACACGGGACCCGCACGTTTAGTAACACGGGACCCGCACGTGAAAACAGGGTTCCCGCACGTGAAAACAGGGTTCCCGCATGTGAAAACAGGGGACCCGCACATTTGATCACGGTACCGCGCTGATAACATGTGCGCTTATGGACGGGTCCTCTGCCAACTTAGGGTTGGTCACGTTCGCTTATTGAGTCGTACCAATAATTGAACAATATAATTGAACAATTATTGGTCAAAAGTGTTTTCTCATTCACATGTCAGAGCAGCGTGCCTATATACAGTCTGTACAGCACAGATGACTTGACAGTTGATGAATTTCGTTAATAAAAGGATGGGAAAATGATAATATTATTAAAATTCTTAAAAAGTTAATAATTAATAAAATAATAATTACTCGATTAAAAATTGTTAAAAATTATCTGTAACATTAACAATACCTAAGGCTTCGACGTAAAAAAAATAAAAAATAATCCAACATGTATTTCGAGTTGACCAATCTCATAGGTGAAGATAGAAAAAGAGCACTCCCAAAAACATACCTTGTGTTGGTGAATTTTGTAGGATTTAACAATTTTATAAATTGATTGTTATTATTTTGATTTGATCCAATTTTTTGATTTTGTGCTATTTTATGATGACTTAATATTGTAGTAGAGGATAAACAATGTATACAAACGAACAATTATGGCTTAATTCCATGAATTAACAAATCCAAAATCGCACATGAACACAGGGGACCCGCACGTTATGGGCAGGGTTCCCGCACGTAAAAACAGGGAACCCGCGTATATTTGCTTGGTCCCCGCGCTGAGATGTTCGGGTCCCGATTGGGACCGTGGAACTTATGCGCGGGTCCCCAGCTATATCAGGCATGGTCCCGCGCATATACACATGGGACCCGCGCGTTCTGAGCAGGGTTCCCGCACTTAAATTCAGGGGACCCGACCGTTAACGTGCGTGGCACATTCAGGGGACAAAGGATGCGCCGCACTAACATTCAGCCCAGACTCAATTATGGTCCAATTATTGTTGTTTTAATTTTTCTGTGGATATGATAAGTGTCAGACTGTCATGTCAAATCACACATCACGTTTCATACTGAAAATCCATATCCAAACACAGAAAATTCATATTCAACACGGAAAATTCAACACAGAAAATTAATATTCAACACAGAAAATTCAACACAGAAAATTAATATTCAAAAAATTTATATTCAACACTAAAAATACAAACAACACTAAAAACTGTCCCAATCGTTCTTGAAAATAGAAATGGCGAGGTATTTTCGAAAATCCGCCATCTGATTTTGTGTCAGGCGGGAGACGTCGTCCTTCGGCACCATAAGCGATATCGCCGCCCGCAACATTGCGACGCCGTGGTCTCCACTGAAAATCGGATCCAACATTATACGCATTTTTTATCACGAAAATACGACCGACAAATAAAACGCAACATTCATGAAAACTTACGGGTGCCCTTATCTTCTGAAGTCGCGACACCACCCAGCTGACCAGCTCTTGCCCTTGTACACACGATTTGTTAGCTTCAGCTGCTTGAAAATCGCTGGCACCACGATCGACAGACTATTGAACTCACGCTCGATGTAGCGCATGTCCCCGTCATAAGCTGGATCGGAGTCGTAAATCGTGAACGTCCGCTTTGCGGTCTCAATAACCAACAGCACCCAATGGCTTCGCGTACGGACCGGGATGGCGATGTGGGACGCTATGTCCCACGGCGTGTTCATCCAAAACTCATCTTCTCCCTTAGCGTACTTGAGCCATTTCTTGAGCCCTTTCGGGTGCGCCGTCCTTTTGATACTTACCCCTTCCTCGTCGACTCGGGTCTTAAAGCTGTGGGGCATGTACGCCACTGTCCTCGTGCACGCCTTGCTATTTCTCTGCATTGCGAGGATCCCAAAGATGGATTCATCGACGTGCTGCAATAAAATATAGACCATTATTGAAACTATTCAAGTAAGCGCAAACGCATTTGGTAAATTCATACGTACCATGTCATCGAGCGGCATACCCTCAGTCGCAAGGTTTAGGAGCCACCGAGGGTCGTGTGTTTGTAGTCGGCCCTCGATTTGCGTACCGTGCACCGAAATCAGTGCTAACAACTGCGCTTCGACAGTGGGCCAAAATTTGGCTATCTTCACTTGGATATGCCGCTCGAACAACGAAAGCTTTGGAGGGCGGACTGCACTCGTCGGTGGGAAATCTGTGAACGGAGACTCCAAGTACTTCGATGGCTTCTTCGGCCGCTCAGGGGTATTCTCCTTCATGACGCCTTTTCCTTTGTCGGCCGCTCGGTCAGAAATTGAAGCCTCGGCGTGCGCCTCGACCTGAGCCTCGACCTCCTGAGCCTCAACATCGTACCTGCCCCTCCACGACGATGTGTCCACCTCTTCCGTTCTCCCTGCCTCTTCGCCGGTCCATTCCGGTTGGACAAAATCGGCCCAACGGGGATGCTCCCATTCGGACGGACTGTGACCGTCCCATGCGTCCTGACTCGGACCCTCGTACGATCCCATGGCGTTGGTCCATCTCTCATCGTAATCTATACAAGTAATTTCGAAAATAAGTATATAATATTTTTTCCACACTAAGTATAAAAATTTACCATGAGGCGATTCGGCCTGTGTAGTGTGCCATCCACCACCAAACCCGCTCGGATCGTCATCTACATCGTAAATAGTAAACTGATAAGTAATCTACACAACTAATTAAAAAAATAATTATAAAAAACTTACAATGAGGCGGCTCAGCAGGAGGAGTGCGCGATCCACCAAAAAATCTACTCGTCAGGTCGTTCCGTAGATCCTGAAACGAGTTCCCCAACCCTCTGATGCTCTCGCCCCACGATTGCATGAGGCTCCAACGACTGTCGTTCGTCTCCCACCGTCGAGCCTCTTCGTTTCGGAACTGCGAGAGGGCGGTACCAAGTTCGTCGAATCGCCCAAACACGTCCGTGAAGTTTTGGTCCACACGACTCGAAAATTCCTCGAAGCGTGCCTCCGAAGCGAAACCATAACCACGTGATGGTTCCGTCGGTGGAGGTTCGGGGATCTGGGGGATGGCCTGTGCATCGAAATTCTGTTGGATCGCAACGCGCTCGTTGCGATCTCCTTCCGCCCCACGACGGGAACAACTAACATCCACTCCCTGCTGGAGTAGGCCCGTCACACGGTCGAATAGGTCGTGCGCCGCCCCAACGTCAAAGACGCTGTCCCGAAAGTACTCCGCCTCCAACTCGTCCGCTGACGGCACTAACAACCCTCGTACAGGGGACCCGTGGGCGGCAGCTACGACCGCCTCCAGCTTCGGACATCCCTTGCGACTCCAATCGTTCGTCACCCACCTCAACATGCGTGGCGTAAAATCTTCTTCTCTGCGCCCCGAAAACTCATGCGCAACGCCCGATATGCACTCGTATGCTAGTATCTGAAGACAAATAACGAAAATAATATTAGCAATTATTTATAAATTAAATCAAGATATGTCAAAGCTTAATTAGAAATCACCTGAAGTGGCTGTACGAACCCACTGATCAGCCAACTGCTTTTTGCGTTCGCCCCGTCCCTCCTCTCTCGTAGATTTTGTTTTACGGCCCGTATGACCTCCTTGAAAGCCACGCTGCCCCAAGGAAATTGGGAGAAAGCCACCTCGTCTTCGACAAGCTGAAGGACCCAAGAACTGACGATGGTATCCTTCTTTGAGAGTCGAGGCAGCAAGGCCGCGGTGGCGAAGTAGACGTCTGACAACTTCAACTTGTCAATGTCCACGCGTTCCTCGTCGCCAGCCAACTCCTCCAATCGACGCTTCACGTGCGACATGCGGACTATGGAAGTGCCGGCAAAATGTCTTTCGGCGAAAGCTGCATTGGGGTACACTTGCGGTAGCTCGGCTGCGAACTTGAGCCCGGTGATTAGGCAATACTCCGATTTTGAAAATCGGAGTGGTTTGTTGCCAACAATCATCCAAAGCTCGTCGCGGTTGTGCAACGTCGTCTGCCTCTGGATGAGGTACCACAGCAACTGGGCCGAGAGATTAAAATCCGCCGTGGCACTAACGAGTCGGCCGAACGCACTCCCGGCCCTATATGTCTCCCACTCATGGTGGTTCAGACACCTTCTTATCAACTCGCTGGCCTCGGGGTATAGCGAGGTCAGCGTAATACGGCAATCATAAACTTCGTCGCCTCTTAATTGCTTCTTCATCACAACCTAATTTATACGTAATTATAACATATTTTAGCAAATTACATGGTATGAATATTGAAAATATAAAACCCTTATGCACAGCTGCGCAGGGGACCGTATCGCATATGCTGAGATTCCCGCACAGATGCGCATCAGACCCCTGCGCATCTGCGCGGTTCCCGCACGGGTCCCATGCGTATAAGCATGGGTCCCCTGTCGGGTCTCCTGCTCTTGCTCGTAGGGAACCCTGCCTTATGCACGGTTCCCTGCGTGCAAGAGCAGGAGACCCGCGCTATTATACAGCGGACCCGCGCTTATACGCATGGGACCCGCACAAGAACCTCATCATCTTATGCGTGGGTCCCATGATAATATGCACGGGTCACGTGCTCACAAGCGGGGGCCCTATGCTTGCAAGCACGGGTCTCATTCGTTTACAAGCTACCTACGCTTGCAAGCACAGGTCCTATGCTTACAAGCACGGGTCCGATGCTTGCAAGCGTGGGTCATATGCTTGCAAGCACGGGTCCGATGCGTTTACAAGCTACCTACGCTTGCAAGCACATGTCCTACTCTTGCAAGCACGGGTCATATGCTTGCAAGCGTGGGTCCTATGCTTGCAAGCACGGGTCCTATGCTTGCAACCACGCGTCCGCATCAAATTAGGGTTCGATACGTCATTGTCAGGTCCCCTGCTCGCGTTAAATTGAAGAAGACGACGAGTAGAACAAATACCTTCACTTTTTGGGGTCTCGCGTTGATTGCCATTGTCGATTGAGTTGCAGAGAAAACGATTTGGGAGAGAGAACGATTTGTGTGCAGAGGAAAACAATTGAATTGAAAGTGATTGCTTTTTACTTTTACTTTTATTTGTACGGGTCTGCTGCTTCAGATTCGTTACGGTAAACCTTTAAACCCTTGTAATTTTTTCGTTAATGTGTTGTTGAGGTTGTTGATTCTCATTAAATAAGGGTAAAATAGTCTTTTACACAGAATTAGTAAGGATACAAAGGTAAAATCGGATATTGAGTGCTATTTATTTAAACATGACCAGGTCAAAGGCTATTTACTTAAAAAAATCCGTTTTCCCATCACCACAGAGATGGCGCGTCAACTGCCTCCCATCGTTAGGTCCGCCACCGCTAACTTCTTTATCCGAAGAGCAATGGGCTCAGTCTCCGACATCGCTTGCGAAACGCAGCGCAACCTCAATTCAGTCGGTGAAGCTGAAGTCGTTCTCGACAACAACGACGGCGATCGAGATGCCGGTGACGGAATTGGGTCCGGTGACAGCGGACGTTACGAGAGGAAAATTTTGCCTCCAGAGATTTCGAAGAGTGTGATGACGTTGACATGTGGGTCTTCGGCTGAAGGAGGTGTGTGCGATGTGTATTTGGTTGGTACGGCTCATGTCTCGAAGGTACTGTAGTTTGATTCGGGTGGTGTTGATATGGATTTAGGGTTTAGTTCATTTTGGTTGATTGCGTTGGAATTTTAGTTTTGTCTTCCGTGGGGAATGGAATTTCGACCTATTTGAAGTGGATTGAGATTGATCCACGTGTTTTCTCCTACATTCATTTTGTGTCAAATTGTTGATTTCACGCGTTTTCATTGATTGGATTGCCTGTAGGAATTTGGGGGGTTTCTATTTCTCCAAATTGGGTTAGTTCAAGAAAATGCGTATACTGTCCGTGTTTGGGTAACAGATCCAAATTTGAGGCTTTTCCGAGGTTTGAAAAGGATGAATGTATTGAGTTGGCTTGGAATTTATTTTATTTTCTAATCCCCATGATTTATGTTGAGGTAATATGTGGATGAACAATTTATTGACCCTGGGAACTTGCCATATGGCTGCCTTATTTGTGACTTCTGATTATCAGTGTGCCAACGGTTGGGGGTTCATATAGACATTTATAATGCCTGTTTTAGCCACCTGGATTGAAGGCATTGGTTGGAAGCGTTGTTTGCTTATGATGTTAAAATTAGCTACCTTCGGATCATTATGAGGAATTTTGAGTTGGTTTAGTGCGAAGTTAGCTAGATACTTCTCTAATATGCCTTTATAAATAGGTATTTAGAATTTTATAGGGGTTTTGTGGAATTCTTATCTATCACTATTGTAAATTTTTCCTATGCTCTCGATTTTATATTTGTACTTTGTGTCTATATTGGAACTATTGTTAGAGTTTATATTACAACGTTCTTGCATTTGCAGGAGTCTTGTGATGAAGTTCAGGCTGTGATTGATTTCTGAAACCACAGGTTGGTACCTTTCTCTTGGAAATTGGAACTCTTAATTGATTATATGTTTAGGGGGTTTGTGGTGACATTTCATCTCATTAAACATTCTCACTTCCTAAACTGAGGAAATTGTTGACGTTTTTTTTTAATGTTTGGCAGGTTGTCTTCTTGGAGTTATGCTCAAGCCGGGTGGCTATTCTCAGCCGCCGTGATTTAGAGGTTTTCGTTGTTACATTCTTTGCGTAGATTCTCATGCCTGCCTCTTTTTCCTTTTTATGCGAATTGACTGACCATAATGTTAAATTGTTAATTCATCATGATAGTTTTTATTCTCCTATCTTTTACTTGTCAAAACTTCTAAGGGAACCTATAAGTTTATTGCATGTCTCCATATTATGTGTTTCTTGTCACCATCAGGTGCCGACTTTTGCTGAAATGGTGGAGATGTGGAAAAAAAACCACAATCTTTTTGGAATACTTTACAGCTGGTTTCTTGCAAAGGTAGGCTTACTTCATATACTTATCTGCCTTCTCTTTCAGTAAAACGAATGAAATCATTCTCCTTGACTCGTGGTACTAACAAAATGCAAAGGAGTGTAGATCCCGGTTGTCTTACATGTAATATTTTTTTTTCCTAGGTTGCTAGTGAGCTTGAAGTTATGCCCGGGGAAGAATTTCGTGTAGCGTATGAAGAGGCGATAAAATATGGTGGCAGAGTGATACTTGGTGATCGGCCTGTCCAAGTAAGAAAATATGTTTATAGGCTCAAGCATTGTATGAAGGAACCCCACGTTCATTTGTCACTATCTATTGCAAATATATATTGCTACCCATACACTGGATACATCGATTTATGATGACCAATATCAATATGCCTGCAAAATGTACATGTATTTTCCTATTAGATTTATTTCTCAAGCTTATCAATTGTTTAGTTATCGGCATTCAAAATGACTGCTCAGTCGTTATTAATAACCTCATAGTTACTCCATGGTGACATGCCCGTAATTTCTAATTTCATCAATGTTTAGGACACACTTCAATTTTATTTTTTTTACAATACATATTCGATGTCAATGTTATAATTTATTTTACCTCTAGTGTTTTCTTGAACCTCAGTATCTTAAAGCTAAACTGATGTGATTCTTTGTCAGATCACATTGAGGAGAACATGGGCCAAAATGCCTCTTTGGCACAAAATAAAACTAGTTTATGGACTGCTATTTCAAGCATTTTTCCTACCTAGTTCAGAGGAACTCTCGAAGGCGGTATGCTTTTTTTTTTTTCGTTTCAGTAGAGATTCTATGTTAAAATGTAAATCCTTTTGCCACCGAGGCATTCATGGGAGGCTTGTGTTTTTTTCGCAGCTGAAGGAAATGAACGATGCTGACGTGTTAACTCTTCTGATTCAAGAGATGAGCAAACAATTCCCGACCCTTATGGAAACCCTCGTGCACGAGCGTGACCAGTTAGTATCACTTTCTTCTGACCATGAATAGGCCCTTTCATCCTTGGAATATAAACATAATTTAGATCTAGTTTCTTATTTCCACTTCCACAAGATTGAGTTCTCATCATA
Source organism: Lindernia subracemosa (assembly GCA_028392965.1). Lineage (NCBI taxonomy): Eukaryota > Viridiplantae > Streptophyta > Magnoliopsida > Lamiales > Linderniaceae > Vandellia > Vandellia subracemosa. Next base: position 875,238 of record JAQPCC010000032.1, read on the forward strand.
TCTTTGTAGCCATTGTCATCGATTATCATTGGCTTTCTGTGGAAATATATCCATCGTTTTTTTTCTGTAAACTGAGAAATTTCTTCAATTCAGATACATGTCAGCTTCAATATTGAGATTTGCTTGTGAGCATAACTCCGTGGTAGCAGTCGTCGGAAAGGGGCACTTACCAGGAATCAAGAAGAACTGGGAGCAACCCATTGAGGTTACGCCTTGTTTTTCTTTTTTTTCATTTTAAGTGCTTCAAACTCATGAGGATTAGTGTCGTGCAAATGCCTCTGCTCTAATTTTTTCTAGGATTATGAAATAATATAAAACAAGAAATACGAAATGCAGGTGAACCAACTTCTTACCCTTCCGACTCAAAAGAGTAGCATTCGAATAGGCAAGACGATTGCTACCGTAGGCGTTGCAGCCACGGGGATCGCTATAATAGCGGGCGTTTACTGTTCGATCAAGAAATAAATTATCGGTACGATCCATTTTATTATAATTATTATTTGTTTTTATATAGTCGTGATCGTCTTAGACATATGGCATATACAGCCTCTGGAGAATATATATGGTTTGCAGAATAGTTTGATGATCATTGGGGTTTTTCCTTCAGATTAAAAGCTTTTATGTAATGAGGTGGAAAATAACAGAAATTGAAATTGATTTTATGAAATGAGGTGGAAGATATAAGAATTGCTATCTCGGAGGGTCAAAATCGTCTTTTGCCTTATGAACTTGGTCACCCGACGGGAACGACGCCGTTTCTTTCACTTCACTCACCGTCGTTGGTTGACAAAAATGGAGAAGCACGTCCAAACATTCGTCAATCGCCTCTCCTATCCCACGCAGCAAACCACTCCGACTAAGTTTTTTTAGGGTTAAATATTTTTTTAGTTCCTGTAATTTAGGGGGTATGACATTATACGGATAATAAATTAAGCAATTTTGTATTTATACGCCGGAATCCGAGATTATGCCCCAAATTTTAGGATTCCGACATATAATCTAGGTTTTCGGCGAATTTAGAGATGACATTTTACGGACAATAACTTTCAAAATTAAGAAATTTTGGGACAAAATTTAGGGTTCCATCATATAAAGTCCCAAAATTGCTTAATTTTGAAAGTTATTGTCTGTATAATGCCATTCCCTAAATTTTGTGTCCCTATAATGCTATTTCCCCTAAATTACAGGACGAAAACAGTAATTAACCCGTTTTTTAATGTGAAGAGAATCTGAAAATCTCGGCATCGGCTACAAAACGAATCCAACTAGTTGGATTCAGTGTCAATATTTTTTATGCTCTGGTTGATTTGATTCTTGGTATTCTTTACATCATGGGATGGTTGACTATATCTTGAAAAATGGACATGTGTAAGGACCAAAAAAGAAAAAAAGTCAATTGTTTCATGATGGACCCTTCTTTTGTATAATGAGAAAACATGTCTCTTTTGATTGATTGAATTAAGCCAATCATGGAATGAATATGAAGATGCTCACGCCTTCAATGGCGTGTGAATAAAAATAATTTGATAGTCTTTGGCTATACTATATCTAAATTTCACAAAATAATAATTATTAATCAATGAAGAATTGTTGCTCATATGAATAGTTAACTTTCTTGGCTTAAAAGCCAGACAGCCTTTTTATTTCAAGATTCATACAATAAAAATAATTTTCACTTCTAAAAGACTTTGTCGAACACTTTTGGAATTTATAAGTTGTCAAATAGTCTAAAAGAATTCATTAATTAATAAATAAGGTGGAGCTTTCATTTTCAACTAGAATTGATAAACATACATTAACTAACTACCGGCCAAAATCATTGTAAGCCTACCTACAAAATATAATGTCTTCTTTCTCGAGATGGGCTTCACGTGGTGCACTCAATGTTCTTCATTTCTTCATTAAAAGTATTTGTAATATATAAATTACATTTAAAAATAGCTTCTACGGTAAAACCTCTATAAATTAATACTCGATAAATTAATAAACTCTCGAAAATAATAAAATCTTCCAGTCCCGACTTGAGCCTTTGTAAAAAACCATCAAATTCGATAAGATAATAAAATACTATTTTTTTTGGAAAATCTCTTTATAAATATTAGGTCCCATTAAAATTGTAAATTAATAATTCATAAATATTACAATTATAAAAAATTATGGTAATTTGCTAAAATATGAATATATTGTTACTTGAGTTTTATTAAAATTTAAATTTAATTGGATTTCATCCCTAACTTTTTTAATTGCAGCCAAAAGTTCCGGTATCGAGTTCTCTGGCTGCAACATATTCAAACCAGTGAACATATTCACAAAAAAATACGCTAGACATTCATGAATATAATCAATAAAACATATATGAATTTATTTATTTTCAATACATACTGAATTTGCTGAATTTAAAAAATCTCTCTTATAATTAATAAAATATTAACTTATCGACAGATTAATATATCATGATCGCGAGTTATTAATTTATACAGATTTTACTGTAAAATGGAATTGCAGATAAAAAAATAAAGGTTGTAATAATAAAGACAAAACCCAACAAACATAGAATGCCAAGCCAATTCCTACACAGAAATACAAAAAGATCCCAACTCACTCACTCACACACATAAAATGTCTTCCCCAACTCACAAAAGCTGCTAAGAAGACTGATCCATCTGCCATAGACAAAAGCAAGAGAATCTTAAAAGAAACAAAAAAAGAAAAAAGAAAAAAGAAAATGCTGTGCTACGTTGGAAAAGCAACGAAGATCTTCATCTTCATCGTCACGGCTATGGTGGTCACCGGCCTTGTCTTAGGATTCGGAATTCTAAGGCACCACAGCTCAAAATCACACAAATGCACGGCAGATTCGTCGTGCTCGGCGGAGACAAACTCGCCGGAGGTTTTTCCCAACAATCCCAATTCGAATCCATCTTCGACCTATTCTCCTAATCCAATCCCAGTACAACCTCAGCCACCTCGCGACGGTAACGACAACTATGGTAATAATCCGCCGAGCCCAGGTGAGAGTAACCCACAGCCGGCTCCTCCGACGTCGTTTCCGCCGCCGAGTGGTAATAGCCCAAGTCAGAGTGTTCCGATTAATTCACCCCCGCCGCCAGCGACATCGATGTCCGTTCCGCCGCCTCCACCGTCAATGGTGATGAACCCTCCGCCTGAAACGATGAATCCTCGGCCGCCGCCGTTGGTGGTGGCTCCGCCTCCGGGATTTAGTCCGCCGAGTCCAGTGCCAGTGACGCCAGGTCCAGTGAACAGCTCGTAGCTTTTTGGTTTATTTTTTTTTAATATTTTGTTTCCTTTTTTTGTTTTTTGCTGATCATTTTTAACTATATTTTATTTAGCAATAAATCAATGTGTTATCTGTTAATTTCGTACAGATAAGTATGTAAGTTTTATTCCTTTTTTTTTTCTGGACTGTTTGTTTTGGTAAATTTGATTTAATTTTAGCTTCTTTTTTTTTTTTTTTTAAGTTGGACTTTATTTTATTAATTTGAGTATATTGTTGCTATTAAGTCACATTTTTTTAGATGGATATAGATGTACGATACTCAATATTACAAAATTATTTCGTTCATTTCAAGGATAACATAGGACTACTACAGAAAATAAACATTTATGTAATATTATGCAAGAAAGAAAACAAACTTTTAAAGTAAAAAAATAGAAAGAAAAAAAAATGAAGAATATTATAAATATTAGCTTAATCGCTGTTTCATATTAAGTTTTTGGATGATTTGTTGCTCTTTCCTTTAAATTTTTAATCTTATTTTCCTTATGTCTTCTTTTAGTTTGAATTGTTTCTCTCGATGCTGAAAAAATTCTCGACTATTATAAAAAAAAATATTTCGTACTATTTTTTAGCTCACTCTATTTTCATTAACATGGTTTCATTTAAAAAAAAAAGAAAAGAGACTTTGACCCAAAAAAAGTCCAACTTCTCAAAGTATGGATGGTGAGCTCATCCCTACACTATTTTTTTTCTAGCTCTTCAAAATTTGATTGGGGTTGATCTTTAAGTACATGACATAACAAATTGTATTTTGATTTTAGAACTTGCTAAGAACTCGAATATTTTAAATATTGTATATATAAATAAACAAGAGAAGAAAAATATCACTTTTCTATGTTTATTCTAAATTAATAATCCGACAATAATATTTTTATATTCACGGATTAAAGCCATCATCCCCACCACTCTACGACCACACAAAACCACAAAATGGTGTTGAAGATAAGATCATGCACAAACACACATTACTTACCCTTCATTACACACAACAACAAAAGAAAGAACCCAAAAACATGGTAATAAAACCAAAAGGCAAAACCAAAAAAAAACAAAAAAACAAAAAAAATTAAAAATCGACCTCATCTTTACCACACACACGAAGATTAAAACAATGAACACAAACCAAAAGACACTATGCCTCCACACACCTTCGCAAGTCCTCAAGAACCACCATCTTCCACACCAAGGGTCCTAACCATCCTCTCCTACGTGCTCGAGAAGCTCGTGGCCCGCAACGACCGGCTCGTGACCCACGGGTCCACGGCCCGGATCGGCTCGTTCAACGGGGTTCGACCGCCGGCCATCACCTTGGCCAACTACGTGGAGAGGATATTCAAGTACACGAGCTGCAGCCCTTCGTGCTTCGTGGTCGGGTTCGTCTACATAGACCGGCTCGTCCATAGGTTCCCCGACGCGCTCGTCGTCTCGCCCCTCAACGTCCACCGGCTGGTCGTCACGAGCGTTATGGTGGCTTCCAAGATTCTCGACGACGTGTAAGTCATAGGAGATATTAGGGTTTGTTTCTAACATTGCGTGGATTCAAAAGCACTTGTTTGGTCATGCGTTTAGAAGTTTTAAACCTTAGTTTATAGCACGTTGCTGGTGTGTTTGGTACGTGGATTTATATAAAATATTAATTTATACATAACAGTTCTAAATTCATGTATACGAATTTAGATAAACATACCTCTCATGTGAGTTATTATAAACCCACTAACCAAACATACATTTTATTTTATACCCACTGATTAGTTTTATATAAACCTTACTAACTTAAATCCTCCTAAATATAAACCAACGTACCAAACAGTCACTTAATGGTTTGATTTTAGTGTTTTGATAGTAATGGTTAAATGATCAGTCCACCCAAAAGCTTAAGTATATATCGTATTTTAAATTTATATATTTTATTTTCCAGAAGTAAATGATCGATATTTTCAATGATAATCATAAAGGCATCACGACAATGCATTCTACGCTCGGGTCGGAGGCGTGACCAACGCGGAGCTCAACAAGCTTGAGTTAGAACTGCTCTTCCTATTGGACTTTGATCTCCACGTGAGCTCTCGGGTCTTCGAGAGCTATTGCCAGCACCTCGAGAAACAAATGCTTTGCAACGGAGCGTTGATGCCTTTAGAAAAGCCGCCGATAATGACGATTAATGATGTCGCCGAGTTGTCGAATGGCGTCGAAGGCGAAGAAGGAGAGAAGACGCCATCTTCATCATCGACTCAGTTTGTTGAATGCTCCTAATTGACTGGCAGATAACATTTATACAATGTGCATTGTGCTTAGAACTATATTTAGTTGTATGAACTAAATATTGCAGTTTGTTGAGAGTTTTGAATTTTGGAATTGGATCCGTCAATAAAAGTGAAATGGTAACTTACTAATGTTTTATATTTTAATTTTATATATACTAATTTTTTTCTAATGACATGGAATTTAGTACGATGCTAAAGAAATCTAAAAATATATTTTATTTTTAGATTATATTTTCAACGATCATTACAATCACAATACAATTTTATCATCTTAAAGATTCGAAATAATTAAATCGTCCCATAATATATATTTTGAGTGAAAATGAATTAGACGATACATAATAAAGAGGACATACTAAATAACGGAAAATGTATGTATGTATTAAATAAACAAACAGGCAAAGAGGAAGGGTTTAGCAAAGGGTTTAGATTTATTCGATTGCGAAGTTGTAGAGTTGAATTGAAGTACTCTTTTTTTGAGTAGAATTTGTTTCTGCTTCATTATTCGAAGAATTTTAGTAATATGGAAGCTTCAAGTTCCTCGATCGATGCTCGATTCTCCCCCGAAATCTTGGCTCTCTTGAACCCTCCACCACTTCCTCAAGTCCAGGCACGAAACAGTAATCTGCGTATGCGATTCTTATTACATGGTTTTGTGGGTTGTTGTGTGGTAATTGTTTTGCTTGAAACCAATTTTACAGAAATATTTCGAGGAGCTTTTGGTACAAAGGCAGTGCCATGGTCTCAAAATTAAACTAGATGGCGAGCACGGAAAAGGTTCGTCGGTTCTTTTACATTGGTGTAATGTGTGTGTGTGTGTGTATAAATTGAATCAGCTGATAAGTTTCTGGGTGGGTAGTTGAAATTTCATGTTTTGCTCCAAAAATGCTCAAAGATCTCATTTTTAAGGTTAATCAATGTCCCGTAACTTGTTTGGATGAAATTGGCTGCTTATTTCGTTGTATCAGATGGTGGTGGCCATTGGGATAGACCAATTTCTTTGTAACATTTGACTCCTATCAATATGGAGTCATTACTACGATATACAAATGCCCACTTATGTGAGCTGACTAGCTAGTTCAGTTAAGCTTAAGGACTTCGATTCGGCTACTACGTTGTAGTTGTGCACAGTGGTGATAAATTCTTAGTATTTACTGTATTATAGGAGTTTATAGTGAGGTGGATCTCGAAGAAGACGATCTAATTTTGAGGGATCAGATGCTTGTTGGTGCCCAACATTCTTCAAATAAGGTTTGACTGATCTTTTTGTGCTCCAAGTTATTATCTACTTACTTTTCGTTTTCACTTTCTTTTGGCTGTTCAGTATCTTGATACTGCCTTAAATATGGCAGATCGATTGTTTCGTGTGTAGCTTTTGCTTCCGATTCATTGGCTCAGTTGAGCTTCAGATCGGGAGGAGATTACATTTGCAAGAATTAGGTGTCTCTGCAGTCGATGAATGTAAGAAAGATGACGACTTAAGGTGTACGTCCAGTACTTCTCACGAGAAAACTCATTTGCCTTCGGGTTTTGTTCAGTCACTGTTGAGTGGTGACTTGAAGTTACCTTATTCGGAAAAATTTCCCCTGCCTTCAGTTGCTCCATGTGTTGGAGGATGCAAAGAAGTTTTTTATTGCAGGTAAGTTGAGTATCTGTTTCTTATGATTTTGGAAAAGAATGAGTAGCTTGAGATTTGTCGATTGGATTTCAATTTTATGACTAAGGGGTGACATTTGATCAATTTTTGTAGCGAAGCATGTGCAAAGGATGATTGGGAGTCATTTCATTCTTTGCTTTGTACTGGAAATGGATCACTGGCACTAAACAAAGAAGCTGTTTCAAAGTTCATACAACATGCTAATGGTGAAGTTTTAAGTTACTACGTCAATGTAACATGTTTGTCGTAATTAGTTTCTTTTTTTTTTAACATATTTATAACATTTATATTTTGATGATTGTCTCCTCTTTGCAGAAACGAATGATATATTCATTCCTGCTGCAAAGGCAAGTTCATTCTACATTATCTCTTTCTCTTTTCCGTTTTTCCCTTTCCAGTCATCTGTTTTGCTTTTCTTACATTTTTTGTGCTGAATCTGTTGCTGATAGTTATGAAATCAAAATTAATTTGTCATTATGATTTTTACATAAAACACCTTTTGGAAAGCTTAGGTCATCATGCTGAGAACAAATTGTCACATGGCATTTCTTGTACATGAATTGATTTGATTATTCGTAATAGAATGTAGACATAGTTTATGGTTTACTATTAGCTACTCTATGGAGTGAAACGACAAAATACCTATTGAACAACGATTGGCCAAGAAATTTTCAAAGAGATTTTTGTTGTTAATTACGTTTTTAATCAGTTCTCGCTTACCAACCATACAAATTATTTCAGTCTCAGGGGATGATTTCCACCAAATTAATTCCTAATTGGAAATTGTCTCTGATATTTATGATACGATGAAGTTGGCGCTGGAGAATTCTTTAATTGTTTCAAGCACCCAACAAATCCTCAAAGTATTTGCAGCTTCGGCTGGGCATCGAAATATACAAATTTGTCCCATTTCACTTTCCATTTATTTGTATTTTAGTCTGTTCAAAGCAATGTATCTCACGGGCAGGGCAGTCATAACTTTAACTGCTTGTGTGCAGGTAATTTCCTCTACAATTTTAAGATATCGAAAGCTTAAAGCGGCTCATGCCAAAGGTCCAGGGAAGAACACTCCAAATCAAGGGGACAATTCCGATTTATCTTTATTACTAGAGGCATGGAAGCCCGTGTCCGTTGGATATAAGAGAAGGTACTCTTTATCATATAATTAGTATTTTTTTTTATTATAAACTTGCAATTTCTTTTTTATCATATTCACTTTTTCCGGGCACATTGGCTTTGCACTTGCTCCATCGATGCTAGACTGGTGCTAATAAATTGAATGCGCTGATTAAAAGTTTGAATCTCCAAATTTTCTTTCTTGAGTTAAATTTTATCATCAACGGAGATAACTATGAATGTAACTCATAAGGACCCAAAGTTTACCTAAAGCACGTGGCATCTCGAGTTGTTATATTTGTCTGTTCCATTTCCATTTCTGCTATTTTTCATGTATCGATATTCACAATTGTAACATGGTCGTTTAATTTATCTCTGCAAAGTTCCTTGTTATTTTTCGGAATACATATGATACGGTTTGTCACATAGGATGATGCTTCATTCCATACATTATTTTTCTTAAGTCCATTTTCATTGGTCTCTAGGTGGTGGGACTGCATTGCTCTTCCGGAAGATGTTGATTCTTGTGATGAATCAGCCTTTAGAATGCAAATCAAGGACTTGGCATATGAGGTAATCTTTGTAATGACTCTCTAATGCAGATTACTTGAAGAAAAAGACATTACAACCTAAGTGACACTCCTTAGCATCCTTAAATTACACAAAGATATGTAATGAAATGTGTCATTTTTTCTATTGTCCAGTCATTAAAACTCCTGAAAGAAGCATTCTATGACGATGAATGTGCGCCATGTATCCTACTTACTGCTAAATCTGTACAAAACTTTATTTGTCTCTAGTTATATATCATTATCCTTAGATTTCTTTGACCTTTTTTTAAGTATTCTCCCTCGAAATCTATGGCCATATCATTGGCATGTTTGAGCTGAATAACCTGTAAGTCTGTTTTGATTCTAGCTTTCCTCTGCTACCACATGCTGTTTATTTGTGTTTATGTTCTTGCAAATACACAATGCGTCGTGCATGTTTGCAAACATTTAACCTCCCTACACAGTGATTTAGTTGTTGCATCTCCCGTGGAGGATTACTTGTTGTACATAGATGATCTTCCACCCCTCGAAAAGGTTAGGCTTCAGTACTTTTTTATACCGTCAAGACTGCGAAATTCAACACGGCAAGGGCAAGCTCAATCTCTTGCAATTAATGCATGGCAGGAAAAAGCTGAAAACATAACTAAACATCTCCTCGATGCTCTTGGAGACGACTACTCTATTCCTTGCCAAGGTATTTAGTTTCATTGAAAAGGCCATGCTGATATTTATCTAGGACGATTATATGCATAACCATTACTTCGGTAAAATAACATTCGTTCTTACGAAACTTGCATTTAGGTACTGCATTTTTTCCAATCCAGAGCTGTATGAACCATTCCTGCATTCCCAATGCTAAAGCATTCAAGCGAGATGAGGTACGCCTAAAAAAAATGTTCTTTTTTCCGTTTAAGACATTAGAACTTAGTTATTGTGAAACATTTATTGTATCTTCAGGACCGTGATGGACAAGCCACGATTATTGCCCTACGACCTATCGTCAAAGGAGAAGAGGTAACTATATCGCATATGCAATAAGTATACGAAATCCAGCCTGCGTTCCAAACAGTTCTGACGAATATCCCATTCATTTTATTAAATTCTTAATTACCAGATAACAATATCATACATCGACGAGGATCTTCCCTACAAGGAGAGGCAGGATTTACTCGCTGACTACGGTTTTAGATGCAAATGTCCCAGATGTTTAGAAGAAGGGGCATAGTAAGTTTGATACTATTCCTTCCTTACAGAAGAAATCATAGGTGATTATAACCGACCTGTGTTCTTGTTTTGACCCGTTTTTGTCGGGTCAAGTTTCTTACTTGGTAGTTGGTGTGCTATTAAGATATCCCTAGCTAACTATTACATCTGAGATATTATAACTAAGGATTATTTGTTATTTCACAATCCCATGTTGCTGTCCGAAGAGCGCCACAATTCACGGGCGACACAATGATCAAAAGGGATGATCTTGGAAAAAACAAGGAGGAGTAGAAAAGAAGCCAAAAGTATATAAATATATATAAGTAGACTAGATATATATTGTATATATATTTAATGTAATAATAATTATATGGTAGCTTTGGATGTAACATAGCAAGCGACGGCAAAGAGAGCATGAAGCATGCAGAGAATCCCTCCAATGGAGAAGAAATGGTGATGTGCAAGACCACACGAAGCCCTTGATTTCTGGTTAGATAATGTCCCAATGACCACCATTGACACCCCACCAATGAAGACAACCCTAATAAAAAATAACATAAATAAAATAAATATGAAACATATTCATGACGTCAAATCTTTACATATATATGTCCGTACCATGTGAATAGAAAGCAAGCCATAGACAACTGCTTGCTTGGAGACCCTTTTCGATCGTCGTCCTCGTTAGAGCACATTAGGCTGCAACCACCGAGCAGATTTGCAAGAATGTGGGCCAAGATAACAAGCGATGCGGCGGCTAGGCCGAGAAGGTAAGCGTCGTGGCTCGGCTCTTTGCATTCGAATAGTAACAGTCTCAAATGCTTTTCCTATATAATATTATTCAAACAATAATAATTAAATAACCATAGTTATAATATATGATTTGAATCAAGAATTTGATGTTCGAATCTACCTGGTTTTGAGCTGCTTCGGCTCGGATTCCAAGTAGTCCAGCTATTACATCCAAGGCAACTATGAAGATGCAAGCTATGGTGCCCATTATTTTCCCCATTTTTTTTTTCTTCTGATGAAAATTATGTGTTTGTTATGAAGTTCTTCAAGATTTATAATGTGTATAGTGAGTGCATCTATATATATATGGAACCTAATATAAACTGAACTACTAACGAAGCTACTTTTTACTTTATATATACATGTATATATATATATATATATATGTTATCTATGATGGGTTGATGGGTTTTAGTCAAAAAAGCTTCTTTCGTGGATGCGCATGGTCATTGATGTTTTTGACTTTGAGTCCTGCGATGTTTTGATTTATATGATGCTTCCCAGTTCATGCGGGACCAGATTTTGACCCGTGTATCATGGTCTATCGCACGGGGCCACGTGACTTTTAGGAAATTTTTAAGGCGTGAGGGCCTCATTGTTATTGTCGACATTTATGTTTGAGGGCTTCACTTAGTCACAAGAATGGGGCAACAAAAATTAAAAAAACGGCCAGTTGCGCCTATTCTTCTTACACATTTTTTCTTAGTCTTTTTTCAATTTCATTTTTTATTTTTTTTAAATAAATGTAACTCGATTTGTGGAGTTAAATATTTTTTCAGTCATGTAATTTATGAGATGTGGCATTATAAGGACATATAATTGAATGAGTGACATACGACAGTAACTTTCAAAATTAAGCAATTTTGAGACAAAATCTAGGGTTTCAGCGAATAATGTCCCAAAATTGCTTAATTTTGAAAATTATTGTCCGTAAAATGTCACTCCATAAATTCGCCGAAACCCTAGATTTTGTTACCCCTAAATTCTTCGAAACACTAGATTTTGGGCAAAATCTAGGGTTTCGCCGTATAATGTTTCAAACTTGCTTAATATTGAAGTTATTATCCGTATAATGTCATACCCTAGAGTGTGTTTGGTTGGGGGTATTAGGGGGGATTAGGGGGGTTATGATTAATTAATGTGATGTTTGGTTGGAAGATTTATTTAAATGTGAGGTTTAGTTAATGCCCCCTATATGGTATTAACTAAACGAGCCTCCATCCCTCCCTTTATTTAATCCCACATAATTTTGACATATTTACCATTTATTATAAAATATGTTTCCTATATTGCCCTTGATTTCCCGTACTTCGCCTTCCAGCATTTTCTCTATCTACACGACGGAACTACTTCGGACGAACATACCACACACCCCACGAAAGGTAAACGGCAACAACATCCGACCACCATCGACGAGAAAAACCCTCCAAACACGACACATAAACCGTGATTAAGCTTGAAAAGTACGATTATATCTTTAACAAAATTTTCTCTTTCTTGCATATATGTTTTTCTAAAAATATTTGTTTCCTTCCACCGAGAATTTTCCAATATTTATAAAAATTTTAATTTCAAAATAAGGGTAAAATCGTAATTGAGTTTAACTAAACGTAATACCATCTAAATCCATCTACCAAACATATCATACATCATTACTTAATCCCATCAACCAAACACCATAAAGAACTCATACCCCCATTATATAATCCCGACTAAAACTAATACCATCTAAACACATTCCTCCAATCAAACGGGCTCTAAATTCATTATCCCTAGAATGCTATCTCCCCGAAATTACATAACTAAAAATATAATCAACCTTTTATTTAAAATCATCGCGACATATTTTTTTTCTTCAGATACAAACAAAAAAACACGAAAAGGAGAAGGAAAACACACTCGCTCTCTCTCGTCTAATTATACATAAAACTATACTTAAATTTTTCTTGATATATATCATCCCAACTAATTAGGGTTTCTCGATGGATAACTCCAAGTTAATTATCACACATATGATTTTCTTGATTCTCTTTAGAACACAAACGACATTGGGGCTATGTCTTGCATAGACGATGACGTGTCCGAGAATTTCCTGTCATAATAAATAACCGTAATGAAATCGTTAGCCTAACAGTAAAGATCTATACATACATATATATATATATATATTATGATGCTTACACATAATCCTTGAAACTTTGACGGCGATGAAGCCGGCGACTTGAGCTTAAACTTAGCCGGCGGGGCCTTGTCCTTCGACCGTCGATTGCTGTTGGCTCTGACGGCTGCCACGTCCATCATCGGACGGTCCTCATTGATCGCAAGGAGCTTAGGGCGCCAATGATCATTAGGCGCATTAGTCCTCGTACTTCTTTTAGACTTTACAACTTGGTTGATTGGCCTCTTACTATTGCTAGCTCTAACGATTAATGGGCTGCGGCCGTAGTCTCCATGTTCCTCCTCCGTCGGCCTCCTGCTGCAGGCGGCGGAAGCCGCCGGAGCGACCATATCTCTGCCCCAACACGACTTAATTTTGGAGATAACGTTCATTAGTTGCTTGTGTTTATTTTTTTATTTGTAAATGGTGATCAATGATCATATATCCATGTGGGCTACAATATATATATATAGAGAAATGCCATGAGTAACGCAAATATAAGCCATAAATAAATAAAAAAGAGAATTAGGAAAAAAAAAAAAAAGACAAGCATGGTCTTCGTGCATTGATGAACGTATAAATGCCGTGTACTATCATAAATGGCCACACTCCCGACCATAAGAGAAAAATCTAGACAAAATAGTTGATGAACATATATATATAATTATATATATATATATATATATATCCACTTTTACCTTTGGCCACATATAATAATATTGTAATCAATACGAATTGCGATCATACAGAAATCAATCGTGGCCACAAAATGCGATACGACATTTTAGAATTCAAATTAAATTCGATGCATTTATTATATTTATTGTAGTAGTTTTGGTCTCTAGAGAATTCACTTATTTTAAGTACAATATTTTATATTCTCTGTCGCACACATGCCAATAACCAAAACCGCATTTGAGGGGAAATGGCCATTCACTATTTTTTTTTTTCATTTTTTTTGGTATTTGATTTATTTTTCAAATTTCGTTCTAAGATTTTGTCTGTATACGGTAATATATATATATATATATATATATATATATATAAAATGTATTATATAATGAGATAAATATAATTGATAATCATATTCAAAAGCGAGTTTGTCTTGCAAAGTCCCGTGGCCTCGTCGTGCTTAAACGAATATATATTATTTTATAGTGTAAGTTTTATTTAAAAAATATAATTTATAAGGATGTAATTGGAATAAACAGTAAAATGAAGGATTAATTTATAAATGAAGATGTTAAAAAATTGAATTGATAATAAAATTGTAATTAATAAAAATATTAAGGGTAACATAGTAATTATAAATGACACACCAAATCAAATTAATTATTGTTACTCTAAGTCTCTTTTCAATAATATAATAAAATATAGATAAATAGAAAAATAAATTTGAAGTATGAAAAAAGGAAAAATTGATTTGCCAAGATATACAAGTAGAAAAATAATTTTAAAGTATGTAAAAAGAAAAAAAAATTGTTTTGGGAGGATATAATTAAAATAAATAGAAAAATAAAGGGTAAATTGAATTTTGCATTATGGAGGTAATTATTATATCCATCAACATTAATATACGATTATAGATAATAACTCATTGGACAACACTAAGAAAAAGAATAATACAAAAAGAAAAATGAAATAATTCAAATCATCCCTCAACTCAATCACTGAATCGCTGTAAATTTATTGTGCGTGATTGGGATTCTTCTTTCAAGATCACACTTTTCCGCGAAATCTGCTTCGATTGATCTTCAATTTCGTGTCTTGAAGAACTTTCACAGTTACCTTCTGTCAGTGTGAGTTTATTGAAGCATGACCTAATTGTAATGTAGATTTTTTTTTCTCCCATTTATTTTGGGCTCATAGCTATTCCGTGGTTGTTAGTGCTTTATTTCTTCTGCTATTTCCTATTTGTTTGTCGATAATTGTCGAGGATTAGATTTGGGATTGGTCCTCTGGGCATATGACTCAGTTTTCCGTATATTGATTTAGCATGGTTGATTAATTGCGTTAATTTCATGTTTCATTGCAGCTCATATGTACATATAGATAGATAAAGATGAATATCTGCAACAGTCAGCAACAAATCCTTGGTTCAGGTTTTGAATATGTTTTGGAATATCTGAAAAGGAGGAAGGCGGAAAATCCCAGCTTTTTTTATGAGATTGAGGGTGATGTTAATGTCTGTAGCGATGGCAGTAATCTCAATGTCTTTTGGTCTGATGCAAATTCAAGAACAAACTACACCTATTTCTGCGATACCGTTAGGATTGACACGTTGTATCGTACTAATCGAACCAAGATCCCATTTGTTACCTTTTCCGGGATTAACCACCATGCCCAGCCTATCCTCTTTGGATGTGCATTGCTTTTGAATGAATCAGGCAACACTTTCGCCTGGCTTTTTAGGACATGGCTTAGGGCAATGTACGGGCACGCACCGATTTCTATTACAACATTCCCTGATCAGCATGTTCAAATGGCGTCAGCCCTTGTGCTTCCTGAAACGCGCCACCGCTTCTGTAGATGGGGAATTCTCAGACAAACATCTGAGAAGTTGGCTAATCTGTATCAGAACAACCCGGGATTCGATTTTGAGTTGAAGAAGTGTGTTAGTGATGCTGATACAGTTGAGGAATTCGAATCATGTTGGGCGAATTTAATGGATCGTTACTACTTGATAGATAACGAGTGGCTTCAATATGTGTATAGTATACGAAATCAGTGGGTTCCTGTTTATATGAGAGATGTATTCTTTGGTGACTTGGTGGTGGACTGTGATAGCGTTATGAGTTCGTTCTTTGACGGGTTTTTTAGTTCGGTCACTAGTATACAGTTTTTGATCAGACAATATGAGAAGGCTTTGTCGAGTTGTCATGAAAGGGAAGGAAAGGCTGATTTTGATACTTATAACATGACCCCTGTTTTGAAGACTCCCTCGCCTATGGAAAAACAAGCTGCTAATCTATACACGGGAAAGGTATTCTTGAAATTTCAAGAGGAATTAGTCGAAACTCTTGCTAATCCTGCAACTGCGATCGATGACTCCAGTACGACATTTCGAGTTTCCAAATTCGGTGAAGAACACAAAGCCCACTTAGTTAGGTTCGATACGTTAGAGGCGAAAGCTTCATGTGGCTGCAGAATGTTCGAATTTTCAGGTGTTATCTGTCGTCACATACTATCTGTTTTTCGAGCGAAAAATGTTCTAACACTTCCTTTAGAGTATGTCCTGAAACGCTGGACAAGAGATGCAAAGAGGGGTGCTGATGGAGGTCCTACGCCTGATATGTATTGGTCACCAAGCGACAGTGTTGAATCTTCTAGTGTTCGTCGTAACAAACTACAGGAGGAAGCTATGAAATTTGTTGAAGATGGTGCTAAATCCATTCATGTTTATAATACAGCTATGAATGCTCTGCATGAAGCTTCAAGACGTGTAGTTGCTTTTAAAAACAGAAATTCTGAAGCCATGCAGGGATCAAATGCAGAAAGTGGAGACAATCTGAGAATAGAGGGAACTGTGAACCAATCTTCTTCGAGCTTATCTAGGGTAAATATATTTTTATGCTACCCCTTTTACTTTTCAATCTCTGCCGTAGTTTCATACCAGTAATTGCAAGCTCTTTTATTCGAGAAAATGGCTTGAAAATTTATGGTTGAATGTTGCTTATGCATCTGACAAAATCTAGTTCCCTTTGGTATGTTTTCCATGTAATAATCTCATCGTGTACTGGCAGGAAGAGAAGGAGAAGAAGATTCATGAACTTACTGCTGAGCTGAACCGAACAAACCAGAAGAGTGAAGTATATCGTGCAATTCTGCTCACCCTTTTCAAAGACATGGAAGATCAGAAGTTGAAGCTCTCCGTGAAGGTTCAAAATGCTCGACTTTCACTCAAAGAGTGAATGTAAGTGACACAATTTTTCATGTTCATATCTTAACCTTTAGTAGAAGTAACAACAACATGGAAGAGCATATGATATACTGACATATTTCATTCAGAAGACGAGCTAACAAAATAACCCGAACTTTCCTTTTTCCTTGTTTTATTTTTTTATGTCATCGCCCATGAAGCTCTGTGACAGTGAGTTCATTGATGGAGTGTTCGATATTCTCTGTTGTTTGGGTCGAGTTCCACTTATCTGCAAACATCGGCTGTTCAGGCATTGGTAGGTCGACGATCTCACCGTCGAGCATCGAAAGAACGGTCTGAACCGCAGGCCTGTCTTCAGCATACTCTTGAACACACAGCAGCGCAATGTGAACGCATCTAACTATTTCACCCTCGGAATTCGCATTTAGTATGGCCTCATCAGGAAAAGCCACACCATTACCTTCGTTAAAGAATTTCCACGCCTGGAGACAGTTACATACCTTAAGAAACACCGCGATAAGGTAAACATTTCTAACGAGGTAGAAAGAACTTACGCATCCTAAGATACTCATGTCTTGAGCGCAATAGTTTGAGTTCCTTCTTCCACTTATTATCTCTAGCATCAGAACACCGAAGCTATAGACATCTGACTTCTCAGAAAATACCCCCGCCGTGGCGTACTCTGGCGCCATGTAGCCGCTGAAAGTACATATATATATTTAATCAGCTTTTGAGGCGTAACATTTAGGCATACTTGTTCTTTTAAGCACTTACTAAGTTCCCACAACCCTCATAGTATTGGCCTGATTCTGATTGGCGGAGAATATTCTCGCCATGCCGAAATCAGAAATCTTCGGGCACCATTCTTTGTCGAGTAAAACGTTGCTTGCCTTGAGATCTCGATGGATTATTCTTAATCTCGAGTCTCTATGAAGGTACACGAGCCCTCGACCTATTCCCTCAATAATATTAAGGCGCTTTTCCCAGTCGAGAACCTTTCGAGATGGATGGGAATGATCTGCAAAAAAACGAAAAAGGGACGATATAAATGGAATGTGAAGAATACTATTTACTTGAAAAAAATCGGTAGTTTCGATTTTTAACATACCGAATAGGAAAAAGTCCAAGCTTTTGTTGATCATATATTCGTATATCAACATCTTCTCTTCTTTCTCAATGCAACATCCCATTAGTCGAACGAGGTTGCGGTGCTGGAGCTTAGAAATTACGGAAACTTCGTTCAAGAATTCTTCTATCCCTTGCCGTGAAGCTTCCGACAGTCTCTTCACTGCTATTTCTTTTCCGTTTTGCAGCATTCCCTATTGTAATCAACCGTACAATTCGAACTCTAATCATACTTAAGGAAGGCATGCATCATGGAACAAAGTGAACATAATGCATACCTTGTAAACATGGCCGAAGCCACCCCTCCCGATAAAGTTATCATCGGCGAAATTGTTCGTTGCGATCGCGAGAGAGTCGAAGGCAAACAACGGTAGTTCTCTAATATTAATAGATCGTTTCGATTCGTCTTGTAGGAAAATAGCAGTTGAATCCGACGGCAACACATCTGCCTTCATACGATTCCTTTCTTTTGTTTTACGTCCTGCTCGTTTTCAAGGGAAAAAAAAGAGAGCGCTATAGTTAAAATATTACACGGTTTTAGCGCGCGAAGAAGTTGCGATCGGTGAGAAGTATTTACCTCTTCTCTTACGCATCCAAAACCATGCGACGAAGGTCGACGCCAGTATGAATAGAGTAATGCCGATCACCAGAACTACAATTAACAGCGTTCTTCCGCCTTTGTCGTCATCGTCTAGACAATAAAACATTAGGGAAAATCGGTTATTAAGACGAAACAGAAACTTCGTTATAAATCGATAAAGGATCGAGGAGAGTACCTAATTCAGAAGCCGCAAGGCGAATGTGAAAATCTACGCCGAATGACGGAAAACGCTGAGAGTCAATCAACCCCGCACCGCCCTCGTTCCAAAACATACAACCTATGTCGTACGAATCGTGCGCATAAGCTATGCAAGAACAGTTCTTCGAACACATAACCCTACATTCTTCTTCGTTCGAGGATTCGAAACGCTCAGCATAGTCTGGCACCTTCATATTCTGTAACCTCAAAAACCCGTCCGCCTTTCCTACATTATCATTCTTACACTGCAACACCGTCTTCCTAACACATCCACCTGTCCAATTCCCTCCCTCCCATTCGTCCTTGCGGGCGGGCTCAAACCCTCTCAGACAAGAACAAATCCCGGGCGAATTTTCGATATCACAAACTCCAAAAGCACCGCACTTTCCATAAACATCGCATTCGTTCTCAGGGCTGAAAGCAAAAGAAAGCCAAGTCTTATTCTGATCGTTCCACGACACTTGGTACTTATTTCCCAACGAACCGAGGACGAGCATCATGTGGTCCGTCAGATTTTCGACGAAATGGAAAACGCCCGGCGAGGTTTCGGTTATGCTTATCGCCCTCGTGTGATACGTTTTATACATGTGTCGGCTCCCGATGAACATCTGACCGTTCCACTGACCGCTACGGTAGTGCGGACGCCCGTCGCTGTGCCATACCATGAACTGCGGGATGTTCATCGCCTGAATGCCCGCCCTAAAGCCTCCTATCCCAGGGTCGGATTCATTTTTCCATGACGATAGCATCACCTTATTACCTAATATCCAACGAGTTAAAAATCTTAATTATCTGTCATAACAAAGCATTAAGTTAAAACATGTACAGACATTTCGGTAAGAAAGAAAACGGTTAATACGTGCCTGTCCGAGTGTCGTCGACCAAAGCCATGTTCGTCATCAGAATATGGGACGGATGAGAGAAGCTCTCCCATAGTACTTTGCCAGTCGAACTGTCTCGAAGGACCATATTTCCGTTGTCAAGAATCTGAGCAGCGGTGCTCATGGGACTCCTCGTCGTGATATTCGTGGACCAGACAACCTCGTTCTCGCCATTCAAGAGTACGAGGTTGCCCTCCCTGGAGATGGCGATAGCCCCCGACGAGTCCTTGAGAGGATTGTCCCTATTCGCAATCCACACGACGGTTTTTTCGGAGAAGGCGTAGAAGATGCCCATGTAGCGGTTCGTCGTGTTCTCGGGGGAGTAAAACCCGAGCTTGAACACTTGATTGGGAGACGCTATGGCGGATGGATCTCTAACTGGCGAAGTGGAAGTGATGATGAGATTGGCTGTTTCAATGCTTAGTCCTCCGTGTAAAGACAAGCAAATTGTAAATATGAAAATATGGAAGTAAGAGATTATTTTCAGCATCTTTCTTCACTCGGAATTTCAAATGGAAAGAAGATTAATGTATGGTAGAAGCTCTGCAAGCTAAGTCACATGGTGGTTGATGTGTTAAATAGCAGGGAGACTGAAAGTGAAGGTCGACGAGGTTTCGAAGACGTGTCTTACTTGAGTCAAGCGTTATTAATGTTTAAGGTGGTTTGAACAATTCTTGCCCTTATAAAAATATCTTCTTTTTGCTTGTCTGATTTCATAAATCTCATTCCCACCCTCTTATTAAGTTTAGTTTAAAGGAAATCTAAACGTAAGCTATTTTCGGTGGAACTAAAGCTCCTATTAAGCTTAATTTAAAGTAAATCTAAACGTCAGCTATTTTCGGTGGAACTAATCTCCTATAAGTTTAGTTTAAAGTAAATTTAAACGTCAGCTATTTTCGATGGAACTAATCATCTTAATCGGTGTGTGAGGAATACAAATCCATAATCTGTCTGGCAGTCGACCAACCACTCAATCTTTGCGTTTGATTTGGCATTTTCAATGTAAGATATGCTATACTATTTCTGATTAAATTCGATCGATATATATATTTATGGACATGCTTGAAGTCTTCTGCGCGGGACCATACAGATTTTATTTCCACACAACATATCGTGAAAGAAACGATAGAAATTTATTCTGACTAGACATGCCTGGAAAAAAAATATCTGGGCTTTGTTTATATTTATCATTTTAACTTTCTATTTTATCAATTATTTGTGAAGGAAATGGAGTCCACGTGGGAGTTTAATCAGTTGGGAGGTAGTTAATGAGACACATTTGAAAAAGTCTTGAGCTAAAGAAGATCGAACTCGAACTAAAAAACTGACACACCACACACACAGACAGTAGTGATCAAAATGACTTGAGATGACTCAGTTTATTAGGGTTTTATTACAAGAAGATGCAGTGCAAAATAGCCAGGCTTTTCTTTTTCATCGCCCGTGAAGAACCTCGGTGACAGTGAGTCCGTTGATGGAGCGGTCTATTCGAACAGTTGATTGGGTCGAAGTCCATCTCTCTGCAAACGCCGGTTCTTCTAGCATTGGCAGGTCGACGATCTCGCCGTCGAGCATCGAAAGAACGGTCTGAACCGTCGGCCTGTCTTCGGCGAACTCTCGAGCGCACAGCAGTGCAATGTATACGCATCTAACTATTTCATCGCGGGAATTCGGATTTAGTACGTCTTCGTCTGGAAAAGCCACGCCGTTATCTTCCATCAAGAACTTCCACGCCTGGATATGGCGTTTTATGAATTAAACAAACGAATCTCGCAGTGCGTATATAATAATGCTGACAAGATAGAAAGGACTTACGCTTCCTAACATACTCAAAGATAAGTGGTGATCGTAATAGCTTGAGTTCTTCTTCCCACTTATTATCTCTAGCATTAGAACGCCAAAGCTATAGACGTCGGACTTCTCCGAGAATGCGCCCTCAGCTGCGTATTCTGGTGCCATATATCCGCTGACGACATATATATATATATATATATATATATATAACAACCATCGATCGATAGATAACATTTATGGATACTCTTCCTTCGAACACTTACTAAGTTCCCACAACTCGATTAGTATTAGCTTGATCCTCGTCGGCTGTGAATATTCTCGCCATGCCGAAATCTGAAATCTTGGGGCACAGTTCTTCGTCGAGCAACACATTGCTTGCTTTGAGATCGCGGTGGATTATTCGTAACCTTGAGTCTCTATGAAGATACACGAGCCCTCGACCTATTCCCTTGATAATTTCAAGGCGTTTTTCCCAGTCGATGGCGTTTCGAAATGGATGAGAATGATCTGCAAAAGAAGCGTCAGCTGAAAAACGATCTGAGGGAAATGTTCAGACGGAATACTCAATCGAAAAAGGTTCAGATTTAGAACTAAACCGAATAGAAAAACGTCCAAGCTTTTGTTAATCATATATTCGTATATCAACATCTTCTCTTCTTTCTCCGCGCAACATCCCATTAGTCTAACGAGGTTACGGTGCTGGAGCTTAGAAATCACGGAAACTTCGTTCAAGAATTCTTCCGTCCCTTGACTTGAAGCTTTCGATAGTCTCTTCACCGCTATATCTCTTCCGTTTTCCAGCTTTCCCTACCGTAATCAAACGTAAAACTTAAAACAAAGTCATCTTCTAACATACTTAATGCAGGCATGCATACCTTGTAAACATGACCAAAACCACCCCTTCCAATAATGTTATCGCCCGAGAATTGGTTTGTTGCAATTGCGAGAGTGTCGAGAGCAAACAATGGAAACTCTTTAATATTGATGGATATTTTCGATTCGTCTCGTAGAAAAATATCAGTTGAATCCGATGGAAATGTCGCGTTTGGCTCAATACGATTCCTTTCGTTTGCTGTGCATCCCGTTAGTTTTCGAGGAAAAACGATATATATGTGACGCCGGGCATTGAATGACTTTTAGTGTAATAATTAGCTAGCAATTAGCATGAGAAGCATTGTACCTTTTTTCTTGAGCATCCATAACCTTGCAATGAAAATCAAGACCAGCATGGAAAGAATCCCAATCGCCGGAGGCACGATAAAGAGTATTCTTATATCCTCATTATCTTCTTGACAGAAAAAAAATAAGAAGGCGAATTCGTAAATTGTATTAAAGCGCAACTCGGTAAGATGCACAAAGGGTCGGCGAATTACCTAATTCAGAAGCCGCGAGGCGTATATGAAGATCTACGCCAAAGTTAGGGAATTGTTGAGTATCAATTAATGCTTCGCCGTCTCTGTCCCTCCAAAACATGCATCCGATATCATATATATCATGCGCATAGGCTATGCAAGAACAATTCTGCAAACATCTAATCCTACATTCCTCTTCTCGGGAGGACGGAAATCGCTCGGCGTAGTCGGGCACCTTCATATTTCGTAATCTGAAAAACCCGTCTTCTTTCCCTGAACTAATATTCTTGCAGTGCAGTTGCGTCTTTCTAGTACATCCACTTGTCCAATTTCCTATATCCCATTCTTGCCTTTGTACGGGCTCGAACCCTCTCAGGCAAGAACAAATTCTAGGCGAACCTCGGATGTCGCAAACTCCGAAAGCGCCACACTTTCCATAAATATCACATTCGTTTTTCGGACTGAAGCCATAATAATCCCAAGACTTGGTGCGGACATTCCACAACATGTGCGACTTAGTTCCTGAAGGGTTGAGGACAAGCATCATTGTGTTATCGCTATCATCATGCTTAGATACCATGAGATAGAATACGCCGGGCGAGACTTCAGCTACGCTTATTCGTCTTATGTAAGAGCTTCGATACATCTGTCGACTCCCGATGAAGATCTGACCGTTCCATGGACCACTACGATAGTGCGGACGTCCGTTACTGTGCCAAATCATGAACTGCGGGATGTTCATAGCTTGAAGCCCTGCTCTGAAGCTCCCTATTGAAGGGTCGGACTCAGTTTTCCACGAGGATAGCATCACCTTTTTGCCTGTTCCAGAGCAAAATGCACATCAGATGCTCGGAGTAAGGAGTTCTTGGCTATTTCGGAAACTATATGATTATTTTCGCTATTGGCTTAATTATTATTTCCGTGTGATAAGTTATGAGGTTGCAATTTTAGGAAACCAACTTTTAAAATCGAAGCATTTTAAGGACAATAAGTACCATCGGAACGTCACGTCGCATATTCTGATGACATGGAAGTCCAACTGGACGCCACATCACCTCTTCTATATGACATGGCACCCAGTTGGCTTTCAGATCTGCCACATCATCAGAAGATGCGACGTGGCGTCCACTTGCGCTTGTTGTTCTTAAATTGCGTCGATTTTGATAGTTAGTATCCTAAAATTACAACCTCGTGTTCTGACACTTACGGGACGAAAAAAAAAATATTTAAGCTCTCGCTATTTGGACAAAATATATAGACAAGTTAAACCATTTTCATATAGATTTTTAACAAATGTTAAATACATGCCTGTGAGCGTATCGTCGATCAAAGGCATCGTCGGCAGCCGAGCGTGGGACGGATGAGAAAAACTCTCCCATAATACCTCACCAGTCGAATCGTCGTAAAGGACTATATTTCCCGAGTCCAAAATCCGAGCAGTGGTTTTCTTGGTACGATCGCCATTATTACCATCGAGGTTCCTCGGAATGTTCGTAGACCATACAACCTCGTTCTTCTCTCCATTCACGAGTACGAGGTTTCCTTCGTCAGATATGGCGATGACCCCCGACGAGTCTCTCAGGGGTTTTTCCCTATTCGCAACCCAAAACACGATATTTTCCGAAAAGGCGCAGAAGAGACTCATGTAGCGGTTGGTCGTGTTGCCGCCCGGGCTGTAAAACCCGAGCTTATACACTTGATTGCGAGACACTATGACGTTTGGATCTGCAACTGGCGAAGCGAAGGTGATGGTATCAGTCGTCGTCTCCATAGCTTCTCCTCCGTGTATAAGCAGGCAAATCATAAACAAGAAAACATGAAATTGAGAGGTAGTTTTTAAGTAACTGTGCATGCTTGCTTGCCTTTAAGTTTTGGGAAATAAGACTACAACCTTAACTCAAACGGTTTAAATGGCAAATGAATGAAGGTGAAGGTCGACGCAGTCTTGAAGACTTGAGTTAGTTTTGTCAAAACATATTAAATGTTCTAAGCTACTTGCTTACACAATAATTGAGCTTATCCGATTTAATACTGCCCAAAAGAGATCTATTCCACGTTGTTGACGAATGATACATTATCTCTGATATCTTAAGTGAATCGTTCAAAATGAGCTATCACTTCTTCTTAGTAAATGTCAATTTATTATTTATTTTGGATGAAGAAATAAAAAACTTTTTTTTCCACAACGCCGGCCAATGGTGGGCTTCGGCTTGAGTTGGGTCGACTTGAAAATGATGGAGGACCTGGGCGTTGAATTCCATCTTTCTGCGGACATTTAGCGTCGGTAGGTCGACAATTCTCGCCGTCGAGCATCGAAAGAACGGTCTGAACCGTCGGCGAACTCTCGAGCACACAGCAGCGCAATGTAAAGCCGCACCGTTATCTTCCTTCAAGAACTTGCATGGCTGGATATGGTTTTTGACGTACATTCTTGAACTCATCTACTAGCTAGCAAAATACTACGAAAAAGAGACGCCGCCGTCAAGATCGTAGGAATTTCATATCTTTGCGGGTGACTTGATATTACAATTTTAATTAATGATTTCCCTTGAGACACCGATGTTTTCAAACATGATGCCTGATTTATAATGCCTCAGATCAAAAATGGCTCTGCTATATGAGATTACAACGTCATCACTCATCTTAAATCTCCGATAAAATTTTCTAATTTTTGGCGCTTTAGAACCCTAATTCGATCGCAAGAAAACGTATTAATTTCAGTCAACGTTCGCTTGTTGTCTGAGTTAGAACATGTCGATTCGAGGTCGAGCACGCTGGCTGGGGAGCATGAGCTTGATTCTTTCTCCGAGAGCTGAGGTTCGTGGCGTCCCTTTGCCGATGCGTCTTCTTGCATCAGTTGGTGGCAGATGGATAACTTTTCCTGCAATAACATAGTAAGACTATATTTAGGATAAGATACTGATTATATATTTAAGTAAGGCTAAATAGCATCTAACCCACCATAATATAAAAAATAAACATCAAAACCCCTATGGTTTGTAAATAGCGTAAAACACTCTCGTGGTTTATTTAATCATGCGCTCCTTGTCATTTTTATCCCCTAATTAGGGGGTACAATGCTATATTTTAGACACCATGGGGGTACGGTGCTAAGTTTTAGACAGCACATGGAAGTTTCACGCAATAGGATAGTAATGCACATTTCAGTATATTCACGTGGGAGTAAAGCATAATTTACCATTTAAGTAATGACTTCACATCATTTGATATCTAATCTATCACCTTATTGACATATTCACAGCCTGAGACTGCTTGTCTGAGGCGTGGAAGCAGCGATGGAATCACTTCATCTGCAGCTCGTAGAAGCGCCGAAGCAGAAATTATCGACGGATTAAACTCGAGCAGCTTGATTTCTGTAATAATACGAAGTATATATAAGCAGTATAAAACATTGGTCTATCATTTTCCAGACATTAATATGGCAAGATAAGCGAATAAAAACATCGAAAAACTAACCATTTTGAGCTTTGAAGATAATCTGCACAGCCTTGGATTTCAACAGCTCAGCTGATGAATGATCCTTAAGTTCGAATAATTTTAAGAAAAACCCGAGAAAAGAAAAGGGACTAACGGAACGCATCCGCCATTTTAGAGCCCGGAGGATCAATATCTCCATCCTCTCTACTGTTGAAGATTCAACAATGCCACTCTGCAAAAATGACATAAAAGCTTGATCAATCTAATTCACTCCATGAAACAATTAAGAAGCTGATGAAATACCTTAAGATCGGACGTACGGAAAGGGGTTTTACTCATCTTTAGTGCTAATGAAACGCAGGCAACAGCCACAAGTTTCAAGATCCATGGCTTCTGATCATCCTGAATTAACAATATATACAAACTTCATTATATATCATACATGAATGTATATATATATATATATATGTATGTATATACATTGAGTTAACTGTAGATGACAAACCAGTGCTGACTGCGTGGACATGGACAAGAAACGATCCATGTAATTAACGGCAAGGTAAGACACAAAGGAGCTAAAATCCCGAGAAAACTGACGGATATATGAGACGATTTCGCAGCGACTGCGAAAGATCGAACTTGTTTCTTCACCAAGGCTTTGAAGACAAGTTTTTGAAGGCATGTGATCGACCTCAATAGAGAAAAGTAAAGATATGTCTTCTTGAGAAGTAAACAATGGATTCTCTAAATCAAAATCAAACTCCATCTGTGAGAATTATCTTTTATTGAAATAAAGAAAAGACTGTTGTGAGAATACTCTCAGCTTTTCTCTCTACTTGTTTGCGGGTATATATAGGCATAATATTGACTACGATATATGAATGAGAAGAAAAAATGGTATTACAACATGGCTCATATTCACAAGTTATTACAAGTGGAAAAATACAAAATTAATCAGATAAAAACTATTGTTAATTTACTTCTGTTAATGGCAGAGCAAACAAACAGCTAGATGCCCACAAACATATGGCATTTCCAAGCCTCACAATACTACAAGCTCGTGAGTAAGACAAAAGCTTCAAGAACTTCTATGCATGCTATTAGTTACTCAATGCTACAGTCCAAAGTATTCTGCTGTAATAACTTGTTTGCTTTTCCATGGGATTTAGTGGGAGCAGGCAAAAGTCAAAGGCAAGTAGGTGTTATATATTAAATCATAACATAACAGAAGATATAGGGCATTGTGTTAAAGATAAGACTTTCGAAAGGATACAATACTTTAAACGTTATTTTATTCAAAGTTTGATATTGCGTACTTCGAGTGCATGCAAGCTAATACATCATTAGGATTTATTGAACCCGTGAGAGTTCGGAGGGGAATGGGTCGCTCCAACATGACCCGTTTTAGACCCGTTAATGGATTTGAATGTTCCTTGAATAATTATAGGCAAATAAATATGATCCATGGATATTGATATATACTAATTCTTTGAAAGTAGATAAGCATATTTAGCGTATATATATGTGTACAAAATGTAATCTTGCTAATGAGAACACACTACCTTGTAAGTCTTCGATGTGTAGTAGCGTAGCATAGATGTTTATGTATAAAGCAAACTCCACTTACTAATCACGACATTGAAAGTATTCGTTGACAATGGTCTTGCTTTTCCCCTTAAAAAATTACGATAGGCTTGACTATTATGTCGAAGAGTAATTTAATAACCAAGTGACCAAAATTCTAAAGTTGTCGGATGTCTCTTTGACTTGGGTAACTATTTGACCTAGTCAAAAATAGGAAAATGAATATTGTAATTAAAAGTTTGATTTGAGTCGATCAATTTTAACTAGTATTTCGCGCAAAGTGCTCTGATATATAAATATATAATATTATTTTAAAATTAATTGTACACTATTTTTTTAGTATCTAAAAAGAAAAAAATATTTATGAGGATATGATTATAATAAATAAAAAAATTAAAGTACAATTATTCAATCTAAAATAAATTATGGATGAAATAGTAACTTTATTTGTAAAATTAGAAGTTAAAGAATAAAATAGTAATTTTGTTTGACTGACCAAATTAAATTAGAATTTGACAGTTTTTAAAAGACATTGAACCTTAATATAATATACTATTATTTTTTGTAAGTTCAATAGGTGTGCTCTAATATATAAATATTTAATATTACTTTATAATTTAAGTTATTTATAATTCAAGATGTTTGATATATGAAATTATAACTTTAATTTTAATTGTTTATTTTTTAAATATATAAATAAAAATTAATTGTGAGAGTAATAATTGGGATAAATTAGAATATTAAAAAGCAAAATGATAATTATAAATGACATACCAATTAATTTGAAAGTAGTTACTATAGACCACTCACTCATTATATATAAATAGATATATATAATATAAAATAGATAATTGAAATTATATATGTATTATTATACTAGAAATTTTTTGCGATATTATTTACGACTAATATTTGGAATGTAAGAGTTTAGGGGAAAAAAAAGAAGAGGAAGGATATATTCTATTATTCAATAGCAAAAATAATAAATAAATCAAAAGATTGGAAATAAGAAAGAAAATATCGAGTAGCATAGCAAAGCAAGCAAACGAGTGGCTCTACTCTATTTCACTCACTGCCTTATCTCACCTCGCGTGTGGCCATCGCTAAGCCCTTCGTCTTCCTATCATCATCCATCTTATCCCTACCTACGTACCTCCACTCCACATAATTATATTATTCATTATTACATATATATATTATTATAAAGGAACACAAAAAATTAAACTCCAATTAAGAGCAACCATGGCAGCTTCTTCAGCCACACTATCTCACGCCATCGCCCCCTCTCAGGTATAATTCACTAATCATCTCATCCATTGGATCAATTAGTTTCTGTGAGCTTAGGACAATCATAAAAGTAGATACAGAATATAATTCGGTTGTGTTTTTCTAGCTATGTTCGAGCAGGAATGGGCTGATGAGCTCGGCCTCACACTTGTCCCTCGCAAGAAGCAAGAAATCGAGTAATAGAAAGGCGATGAAGGTTTCTTCCATGGCGACTAGCATGCCCGCCGATCGAGTTCCCGACATGGGGAAAAGGCAGCTCATGAACTTGCTGCTCTTGGGCGCAATTTCCCTGCCGGCCGGCGGAATGTTGTATCCTTACACTTACTTCTTCGTGCCGCCAGGGTCAGTTTTCTTTCCAATCTTTCTCACTTCTTGGCTGTAATAATGATAATGATATTATAGATAGAACAGTGGATCACTCTCTCACTCGGCGTATCGCTGTGTTTTTGATTAAACGAAGAGCAGTGGTGGTGGATCGGGCGGCGGTCAGGTGGCCAAGGATGCCTTGGGCAACGACGTCATCGCCGCCGAATGGCTCAAAAACCACGGGCCTGGGGACCGAACTCTTACTCAGGGATTGAAGGTACCTTTTACAATGATTAGTGATCTAACAAATGTTTTTCTGAAACAACTTTCATTACAGGGCGATCCCACGTACCTTGTCGTGGAGCAAGATAGAACTTTGGCGACGTACGGCATAAACGCTGTCTGCACCCACCTCGGCTGCGTCGTCCCGTGGAACCAAGCTGAGAACAAGTTCATCTGCCCTTGCCATGGATCTCAGTACAACAACCAAGGAAGAGTTGTCCGAGGCCCCGCCCCTCTGGTACTTCAGATTCTTGCATGTTTGCATTCATTCTCTTACAGTCAGTTGATAAGTTTCTTGACCTTGTGTTTCATTGCTGATGCAGTCCTTGGCCTTGGCCCACGCTGACGTGGATGACGGGAAGGTCGTGTTTGTTCCGTGGGTCGAGACGGATTTCAGGACCGGCGATCAACCGTGGTGGGCTTAAGACCGTCGATCTTCAAGAATATGGCTTTGATTGTCTGTTTATTTCCAAGAGAAACTTGATGTTCAAACAGATGTTTATTCAATATCAAATACATTAGGGATGATGATTCTCCATGGTTGGCATCAAATGCTCACACACATACCTCTCTTCTTGGAGTAATCAAACGGTATTCCATCTCATATACAATCTTCGAAAGCCCCTCAGTGTTGCCGATTTTATCATAGCCAGAAATAAGATGAGAAAACGTTATTTCGTCGGGAATAAACCCTTTATCAAGCAATGCGGTCAACGTCTCATCTGCACGCTTAGCCTCTCCGTTCTCACAAAGCTTCTCAAACATCTTGTTAATAACCAGACGGCTGGGAACAAATCCCGCGTTTATCATTTTCTTGCAAAGCATCAGGCTATCCTCTAACCGATCGTTTAGTGCACACCCTTCGATCAGGTGATTGAACGTATCGGGAGAAGGTTTGAGGCCCGAAATTTCCATCTCCTCGAAGAGCCCAATTGAGGTATCGATCACGCCTTCTTTACAATGTGCTTCGACGAACAGACCGCACACGAAAGCATTCTCTCTGAAACCTCTCTTGAGCATTTCTTCATACACCTCTTTGGCGGCGTCTAGGTTCCCCGTCTTCACCTTGGCGAATACGACCAAAGAGTAAGAAATGGTGTCCAAGATCATATTTTTCTGCAACATCCACTTCAGTAACTTCAAACCCTTCTCGACTCTCTCCCCGGCGATCATATCGTACACTAAACAAGTGTTAACAACTATGCGAGGAACCGAGCACCTCTTCCCCTGCATCCGATCCACTATATCAAGAATCCTCTCCAATTTTCCTTCTTTACACAATGCACTAACCATGATCCTCATTGTCACCTCATTAGGGAATACTTTCGACTCAACCATTTGCTCATACACGCCCCAAACCATAGGACACTCTTCAGACCTCTGCATAACATGAAGCAGAGCATTGAAGCTATTCGGGCTCAGTCGAAAACCGAGATCAGACAACAGCTTGCAAGCATCAAGAACACCATCAAGAATCCTCAACTTGGCACAAGTTTGTACAAACAAGTCAAACACTAAGGGGACTGAATCAACAACCTCGTAGCTATCAACCAACGAATCAAGAACGATGAGTATGTTAGAATCACGTTCAGAACCACAGTACTTACTCAGGATTGACTCTAACAACGCCTTAGCATCCTTGACGAGCGTTCCCTTCACCAAAATGTGGATTGCGATGCAGTAATTCGAAATCCCATGTTGAAATTGCGCCTGTTTAGCAGACCAGTGGAAAAAATTGAGGGCCTTCCGAGAATTTATGGGCTCTTTGAGCTGCAAGAGTATCTCTTCGACGAGTGGGCTGGTGAATTCAACGGAGGCGAATCTTTCTGCGAGGGTTTTCCAGCTCAGGCCGCTGTGTAAAGAATCGACCACTGAGATGACGACGGTGGAGTCCTTGCTTATCGAAGGCTGCGTGGAAGAAGTGCGAAACAACATCATGGGACTGCGCAATCGAGTTTGAGCTTCGCATGAAAATGAGCGGAATAAGCTGATCATTTGCTGGGATCACTATATCGTTCGTCGAGCAAATCGGACACAGAAACGTAAAAAAAATGGGACCTTTTACCAAAATAAGAAAAAATCTTAGATTCTTTTCCTCTTAATCTCATCTCTCAAGTGTGTATCAAACTATCAATAGGTGGATATGTGAGGATATGGGCCTTCAACTCAATATTGTATGAGACAAAACTTGGACAACCATTGGGCTTATTTCCAGGCCTATTCTTGTTTGTATTTGGCAATTTGCCCAACATACATAATACATTCTGTTGAGGAAAGCGGGCCTCAAACTCGTCAGAGTGTCGCCGGAGGTGGCCGGAAGGAGCTTAGATGATCGCGGTTGAAGAAGGATCGAATTCTGCTGAAAGATTTGTTGAGATCAGTTGTGAGCCATTGGATCAGATGCACGTCAGATCGGAAGGATGATATTTGAAGTTGAGCGTTTAAATATCGAGCGTTGAATCGGGAGGGAAGCATGGTGAATGGCTCAGATCAATAGGAGGATTTAACGTAGAACGTTGGATCGCATTAGGATGTATCGGACGGCTCAGCTGGGATGCGGGAAAACTCGTATGTTTCTTATCACGCGCATTGGGAAGGCTGTGGATCGTTGGATCGATCAAGACGGACGACTGAGATTAAATGAAAGTCACACTTTACTTGTCTTTCAGCTTATAAATATCAGACAGGTTTTTGACTAGGCATCTTGGTGAGCAGATATCTTTTGTATGAGAGAGAATCACGGTGAGGTAAAAACATAAAAGTTGTAGTAGACATGTAAGGCTGTAACTTTCGTGTTTGTGATTAATACAAAGGGTGCTCGGTTGGTCCGTGGAGTAGGCTAGAAGATAACCGAACCACGTAAAACTCTGTTTTCGTTTCTGAGATTTTGAGTTGCGATTTCAGCTCGATTGAGCTCGCGATCGTTTGAATTGATTTGATCGACGCACACACACGGAAACTACACTAAATCAAGAGTCGAAAGATGGTCATTAATCAGCACATTCTATTTTATTTATTACAAGAAAATGGCTACTGAAAAAACACTGCATATTCTCATGTTATAATACATTCGATAAAGCAGATAGATATCCTCGGCGACGAACTGTTACGTACGAGAAGCTGCGCAGATTACCTCTGTGCATTGAGTTCAAACTCGCCTGAGCATTTTTTGACAGCTTCGTCGGCTTTCTGAGATGACGACGATGATGCTCTTTCCTCCACTTTCTTCTTCTCCCTGCAGATTTTTGAGTCACAGATGTAAGAAATTTCTAATCTTCGATCAAATATCTACCAAACAAAAGCAAAGATAATATCTTTAATAAGCAAAGGAGAAACATTAGGGAGTAAAATTATCACCTATCAACATATTCCTTCAACAGCTCTTTAGCTTGAGCCACCTTAGACAGTAGATTCCGATAAACATCAAGATCACGATCAACGCTTTTCTTGTTTACGTTCAGAGCAGCACATAGCTGCGCCGCGCCGTGCCGTCAGATATATGAATCAACGATTAGCAAAAAAGAATAGATTTTTCACACTACTCAAGAAATATAAAGGCTCAATCTTTCACCTCTTTCGTCATGATAAAATGGATTATAGTTGTTATGTATGACCTTATCCAAGATGGTCGGCTCAGAGGCATTCGCAAACTCGAGCAAGCGGAAGAGACCAACTGCGAAGAACCGACTGTAGCTGAAGCTTCCTTTGCTCGCAGCTCTCCCAGCTATGTCCTTCAAGACGCCTTCGACTTCTCCGTCCCGATATTTAAAATCGACTAAAGAACTCGGCGACTGCCCACGGGCCCACTCTTCTAGCTTCCGTGCATCGGCCCTGCTCGCTCATCGATATCACTTTGAAAGTAAGACAAATATGGACTAGCTATAGGCGGTGAAAATGTAAGAAAGCGGACTGTTTAATACGTGCCTGTACTTGGCGGGATCCTTGTTTAGAGCCTCGATGTAAGCCTTAAAAATGGCGAATTTGTCGTCGTCGCTTGGGTAGCCCTCCATGAGCCGATCGTAGACGGCGACGAAGCCGAGCGCAAACACGGGGTCGTACCGATACGACTTCTTGTACCGCGCCATATGCTGCTGGACGAGGAGCTCTTCCAAGACCGCGCTGTATATGCTGGGAATCGGCGTCTTGTACGACTTTAAGAAATTCAGCTTCGTCTCAGATACGGTAGGAACATCTGAAACATTATTACAACAAGTATCAATCCTAAACACCTCCGAAATTTAAACGACTGCTAAAAGAAATTAGCCGGAAAATCGACGACCTGCAGCGGCGGTGGACATGCAGCGAACCGCCGTACGAAAACTCGTAGTTCGAAAATCGAAAATCGAAAGAACCGAAAGATTCGCAGCACGTAAGTTAGACTAGGGGTGTTCATTCGGTACAAACCGTACCGAACCGAACCGAACCGAAATTTCGGTTCTGCTATTTTACAAACCGAATACCGAACCGAAATATTTCGGTTCTACCGAATTTTTTTCGGTTCGGTTCGGTTAACCGACCGAAAAACGAATTTTTAATAATAAATATAAAAATAAATTATTATTCTTATTATAAATATATAATAAATATATTATTATATATATTTAAATAAAAAAATAATAAAAATTCGGTTTTCGGTTCGGTTCGGTTTACCGAAATAATAAACCGAACCGAACCGAAATTTTTTCGGTTATCAAAAATGAAAACCGAATACCGAACCGAATTTTTCGGTTCGGTATTCGGTACGAACCGAAACTTCGGTTTCGGTTCGGTTCGGTTCGGTCGGTAAACCGACTTTTGAACACCCCTAAGTTAGACGACGAGGTTGAGAACTTGCGGTGAGCTGACTGAGGAAGTGCGCCGTACGAAGGCGAACAAGCCACCGTTGCTAGCATTGTGTGATATGCTTTAGAGAAATATCTGACCTTCAATTCAATAGTTTACTTACTTAATTCCCATGTAGGGGAGAAACATGAATTTGATATATTTTTTTTTTGAACTTATATTCTGATGTTTAGTTGAAGACTCGTACAACTGCTATTGGACGATAAACTCATTACGTGGGTTTTTTTTTTTTTCTTTTCTATTAAATTAATATTTAAGGATCATTATTCATTTTATTAAATGTGGAGGAGGTTTAAGCTTCGTGTTTGCATTGATTGATTGCAAGGGAAAGGACGATGCAAACTAAACATGGGATTATTTGATTGGAACGTTTTTTCTTTCTTTCTTTTTTCTAATAATTAATTACACAATCAATAATACGCCAAGATTCAATTTTTTAAATATACTAATAAACCATATAAACTCGTATTATTATTAAGACAATCTCGGAGTAAAGAAAAGTGGATCATCATCATTCAGTTCAGTTCAGTTACTGGTAATAAACTTTTTAAGTAGATCACCTCTTTCGAAATAAGCCATGTCGCTCTCCGGCAACTTCACCTACGCTTCAATCCCGCCGCTTTCTCTGTCGCTCATAAGGACGACAACAGTGCTCTTCGGCGCAAACTCCGACATGCTCGTCCAAATAGGTTTTCCCCACCGGGACGCCGTACCTGAGGATACACGCATGACCTTCTTTGCAATCCATGGCGGCGGCTACCCTCCCAATATCCTCCACAACACGCCTGATATCGTCCCTCACCGCTCGCACCATATCTTCGAATCCCATCTCCCCCGTCTCTGCCCCACTGCGGTGGGTGACCGCCAGTTTGGTGAAATTCCCAACGCTATGCTTAGACGACAGCGCTGCAGTTGTTCCTCGAAGGTTGACGGGCTGCATCATCAATAAGTGTCGGTTTCGATGTCGACGTTGGTAATAGCTTTTAGGATCAAACCTGTGACTAATCCGACCCGATCGAGAGGGTCGGGTTTCCAGCTTCCATAGCTTTAAGGCAGTGATCTCTCATCCTCGAGATGGCATTGCTAGTGAAAGCGAACCGTTTAGTGATGTGATCACTATCGATGGAAGCTCTGTCCCTTCTTCTTGGTATGCCCAAGTCGGCTGGTTGAAAACCCTTACTTGGAAAGATTCTCGGGCCGTTGAAACTAGGGCGGGATACCTCGTCGTCATCCGACCCTAACTTGCTGGCTCTTGACCAGGCCGAGAGGAATAATCCTAGCGAAGAAGCGTCTCCTATTCAGTGGGAAAGTGCTATCCCCACTGCTATGCCGCCACATTTGAATTTGGTGACTTCGATCGAAAGAATGGGGCCAGTCTCTTCGTCGGTTTCGCCGAGGTCGCGGGGGAGGAGCTTGTGTAACTCTGCGACCTTTACTTCCAAATCGGGGCGGGTGGTGATCTTGGCAAGCTCGAGGTCCATGGCTCACGCCTTGATCGTTCTTTCACAACTTCAGCCACAGAATTCATTACAAGCCCTTGATTATAATTACGTGCAAAAGCATCCATCTCAACCTTATTCCTCGACAAGCCGATCTCAAATCCACCCTCGGAATCCTTGGACTTGACGAAAGAAAACGATTTTTCACTATCAAGATGAGCATATTCATGTTTTTCAGGTTTTCCCCGCCATAATCAGCTTCATACGCATCAAACTTCGGTGATCCGGCGACTGAGATGACCCTTTTGCCTCTAAATTTCTCGAAATCCACAGGACAATGGCTGCTGTCCAAGATCCCCTTTCCGTTATGAAAGCCTTCATAGATAGCATTCCCTATTGCTTCTGCAGCCGTAAGAAAACCCTCGTCTCCTTTCAACAGCCCGTGCGTCGATCGTGCAACCAAGAACACAATACAATTACCAAAATAATTACTAGGCAACGGAGGGTTTAGCTTACCACGACACTCAGCTGCAAAAGCAAAGTAGACGGGCTCGAAGTACTTTGCCTCTTCAGCATCAGACTTTTCATGACAAGACCAGATATAGGCGCATGCGACGGAGAAAGATGAAACGTGGGATAGATTGGGTCTATGGACAAGCACACCTTTCTTGAGTTGCTGCACGATTTGTCTCGCCATGATAAAAGTCGCTCGCACTCTATTGATAGTGAAGTACAAAATATGCCTGGGGGGGGGGGGGTGAATTAGGCTTATAAAATTTATGGCTTTCTCTTCTTTGAAAATACATTTCTTTAAGAAGATATCAATAAAACTGCAAAAGATGGTTATCACATGAAAAGCAAAGCAGTATCAATGTTATATCCTTATTCTTTAAAAACGTTTCAAAGATATCACGTGGTTTTTGAAAAACGTTTCGGGTTTATCTCACAGAAAGTAAATGACAGAAAGTAAAGTGAGACAGGATTTTTATACTGGATATATCCCCAACCGGGGTTTACTCCAGTCCTTGAGGTCCGTCCCTCAAGATTTCAAGTCAATCACTAAGATATTACCGTTTATGGTTACAAAATGATTGACACCCTTACACAACCAAAGTACGATGAACACTAGACCACCTAGGCTGCTACACGCCGAGTTTCGTTCCACGTCGTTTCCCTGGGAATCACCACTCCCCGACTGGACACAGCTCGCTGCCGAAGGACCCCCGAATCCACCGATTCTTTCCTTCACGTGCAGAAGACTCCACTCGTGCCTCCTTGTGCGATCAACAAGTCCGAAGACAGATTTTCAGAAGGTTTCTAAAGGGTTATCGCTCAAGGGTATGGATTCGCAAATTTAAGCACTAGCAGAACAACGAATAATTCACAAGTTAACGCTCAACACTCAAAGGAATTCGTTCTTCGGCTTAATCATCTTGTCTTCCCTTGACGTGAAGTGAACATCTTCTTATAGCCAATCATAGCTTCTACACTTCACATGGAAAGTTAAGCACATAGAATATGCAAAGATATGCTCAGAAATAACGTGCATTAACTTCATAAGATCATGCAAAAAATAAGCCAATTAAGCACAACGGTCATGCATGATCTCTTACCATATTTACAGGAACTATTTACCACGCATGGTGATCTCATCCGATTCAAAACACATTCCATATATAGTTCCAGTCAGCATCTTACCATAATAAGCACAATCAATTAACTACTTTCCATAATATGAAAACCAATACGCACAAGGAAAGATATGTAATTGATCTTCTGATTTTTCATTCAATCAAGATGCATTCAAACGGATATCTAATGAAATTCTTTCCTAAAATAGATTGATCTCGTATACAGCTCATATATCACATTTGACAGAATATATTTTCCATATATAGCACACAGTGTGATTCCATTCATGTCACAGAATGATTCCATATATAGCACACGGAATTTCCATATAAGCACAGTGTGACATGTGAGATATCAATGAATACTTTATTCCTAAAATAAACATAATATCATATATTCCATGTAGAACATAACAGCTTTCCATATTTAGCACATGATGATATTCCATTCATACGAAACGTTCATATTCAGGTGATCACAATAATATTCCAGTAATGCACAAGATCACATATATTCGACTATCTAATAATTAATTCACATTTAAGCACTTAGTCGAATATCCATACATACTTAAACAGCATAAATCATACATATCGAGTTTTCTAAGTTGTACCCCCCAATTTACATAATTACTTGGAATAATCAAAACTCTCATAAGCATAGGACCAAAAAGGTCAACAATCTCCCCCTTTTTGATGATGACAAGTAATTAATGCCTAACTTAAGCATATGAGTACACTCGATATGAAACCATTGATGCACATAACATGTTTAAGTATATCATGGATATGATCAGAGCACTGAAAAAAATTTCTCATATTGAAGTATGCATGCTCCCCCTGTCTAAGTGCTAATATTCCTATATATATCACACATTAGCAAAATTTAGCAATTACCAGGGCATATCATATGGAATGTCGCAATTACCAGGGCATATCATTTGGAATATCGCAAGTTACCAGATCATATCAATATGCTCCCCCTGCCTATGTGCGGAATTTCCTTAATCCTTAGCTAATCACAAACTCAAGCACAGAAGGATTAGGACATAAGCAAATCATAGCAAGCTGATAACAAATTTATAGCATATGGGCACAAAGACCCCAAAAGATAACAACCCAATCAGCAAACACCCAAAACAGCAAGCGACCCAGACATCAAGCAAGCTAACATCAAACAACCAACATGGCATTAATTCCCCAGATTCTTCTCCCCCTTCAGCATCAAAAAGGAGTGTTAGGTCCGTTTTTAACATCCAACGATATGAACTCGAGCATAGATTCGATAGATTTACCTCGATGATAATGCGAGCGGAAGCTTAAGGATTAAATCAATCAAATCTTCATTAATCACAAACTTTCTCTCCAATTAACCTCTTTCTCTCTCTACAATTAACCCTAGCTTAGATAGTGATTAGAGAGGGTGTTTCTAGTGAGAGAAAGCTAAACTCAAGTTGTGTGTATTTTACACACACTTGCCCTATATATACCAATCAATATTGGTATATTTGCATTCTAGTCCCTAACTATACATATATTACAATTTAGTCCCTAGACAAAGATAACTTGATTATTGAACACTATAAAATACTTCCAACAATCTCCCCCTTAGTGTTCAATTATAATTGAAGCTTCGGTTGTCTTTGTCTCTCGAATCTTCAGTCTTCATCATCAGTTGAACACAACAGAATAATTTCCAACAATCTCCCCCTTTGTGCTCAACTTTGAATTTGACACGGTCTTTGTTGCTGTTTGAAGAAATATCTGAGAGCGTCTGGAGAATCTTCAGTCTCCCCCTATTTACATGCACCCTCATTTTCTTCTTTGCAACTTGAATATTCGTCACCTTCTTGCATATATCAGAGTCGCGCGGATCATCATCATTGACTTGTCGTGTTTGCTCGTACCATGGAGAGAGGTCTTGTTTGTTGTGGTTCAGCACGTGCGTTGAAAGCTTGGCTTCTTTAATGAGTTCACGTGCATGGCCTCCTTGATATACTTCTCCCCCTCATGGCGATTCATTTGTATCGTCATGCTGTGTGATCAAGATGAACCAGAGTGTTCGCTGAACGTGTTGGCGTTGAATTCCGTATGAAGTACCTGAAAATGGCACAGACGACCAATCATCGTGAAACATCCCTCGATGTCACTCTTGGTCGTTGATGCAAAGTCACACAGACTTGCATTTGAAGGGACTACGGGGCCACATAGGCAACCCGTTGACATCATTCTAGAGTCGTGCTCCAGAAGATGGCCTGCTACCGTTGTTGTTTTGATGTTGCAACGGCAGGACTTCCTTCTGATCATAGAAGCACATCATTGAATGATGCGTCTACAGAAGTTCTGGCATGGTCACGTAGACCTGCAATATGTGTGTAAAAGAATGTATGTGTCCTAGAAAATGTAAAAAAAATTTAGGTTATGAGGACACACTAGACATTAAAGTGTTCAAGAAAGTCGTGGTGTGGGGCTGTGGACCACTTTGTTCAATATCTCCCGCTTCCAAATGAAACGGTGATAGCATATGCGGTTCCCCGTGAGATATTGAAACATCTGTCTTTAGGGAGACAAATGAGTAGCTAGGAAGGGTCGTGCATGCGCCTTTGGACCAGATGAAGCGTCTTCTACCCGGGATCTGATAAATCAGTCCTGTACCTATATGGTTATGACCCGGATAGTTTGTGGTTGAGTTGTAAGGATGTCATCGTGATACGCTCAATACCCTCACATACACTCGGGGTTTGTTCCTGGGTTAGGATCAGTTGGGTCGACTGAACCTTTGGAACAGGTATGTGAACAACTCTTTTGTGTCCATGCGTTTTATTGACATTTAGGTAGCACTCCATCTTAAAAGCATGAAGTTTGTATTCAGGGCATTCTTCCCTTAAGCTCTAGCGCCTTTTCATTGTAA
This sequence comes from Lindernia subracemosa, assembly GCA_028392965.1. NCBI lineage: Eukaryota > Viridiplantae > Streptophyta > Magnoliopsida > Lamiales > Linderniaceae > Vandellia > Vandellia subracemosa. The sequence goes on from JAQPCC010000032.1 coordinate 915,831, forward strand.
CACCCCCCCTAAATAGTTGCGCTGTTTCTAATATGATGCCCTTGCTCCCCCTAAAGTTGTGCTATTTCAAATATGATGCTCTTGCTCCCCCTAAACATGTGCTTTCTTGTAGAAATTTGCATATTACTTTCTTTCAGGTCAAACGCCTTTAGTAAATGAAGTATCACCCCCCTTTTAAAATGTGCGCCTTTTAAGTATGCGCTTATGAGTATCAGTCCCCCTAAAACGTATGCGCTTTTTACAATAAACTATGGTAATACGCTCTTTTGAAATTCTTGCACCTTTTCCATCCACTCCCTTTTTTTTTTTTTTTTTTATGGCCTTATTTTTATTTATTTAATTAATTTTTTTTATGGCCTTATTTTTATATATATATATATATATATATATTTTTAATGACCTTATTTTTCTTTTTTTTTTAATGGCCTTATTTTTCTTTTTCTCCCCCCCCCCTTTTTTTTTATGGCCTCTTTTTTTTTTTTTTTTTTTATGGCCCCTTTTTTTTTAACAGAAAAATAAAACTAAAAACAATGTCAAATCAAGAGCTTTGGAATAGTCTTGATTTGGTGTGTTTGCTCACGTCACAAACCGATCACGTGTGTGGAGCAAACCAAATACCACACGTGTCGGGGTCTTGTGCGACTGCTCATCATCGCATACCGACCATACATGTGGAGCAATCGTCGACTATTTACCATGTACGATCGGGAAACTGCAAAAGAAATTATCGGGACTTTGGTACCCATTTTTGGACGGGTCCTCCCTGGTTAGCAGTGAAACAATTATGCATATAAGGTTCAAATTTTGAAGCAAAATTATCACATAAAGCAGTCATAGGAATCCACATTTGTCGAGGACTACTTATTTCCATTTGTAACTTAGGTTTCCAAATTTGTTGTACCTTTTTGAAATTTAACTTTTCAGCATCGGTGAATGTGTGTCTTTTTGTAGAAGAGAAAATTTTCTCTTTCGCCAGTCGCTTAAGATGCAATTCGGACTTGACTTTGACCGGGTACTTGAGAGAGGAATACGAGCTTATAGAATCAATAGCATTAAGTATAGAAGTGTCGTATTTCCTACCTTCTAGACTCACATCATTCACTTTGTAATGTGTACTAAATGAGCTACTTTTGTTTAGACAATTATTACTTTTGGACGTTTCAGTTTTAATAGAGAATGTGTATTTATTGTCTGTTTTATCTTTAGTAGCTTCTTGCTTTATCTTTGGAATGACTTTAGGAATTTTTGGAGGAAGAATAGAGTTAGGAACAATTTTGTTTATTGTAATAGAAAATGAATTGTCTTGCTCTATTCTTTCCTGCTTTATAGGTTTAGTCATTTGAGTTTTCAAATCCTGTTTAGAAGATATATCGTTTAAAGGTTCAGGTTTTACAGGATGAATGGTTGTAGTTGTGCCCTTTTCTAAGGAATATTTGAGAAATGAATTCTCCTCTTAAAGCTTATCCATTTTTGCTCGAAACTCTTTACGTTCTGATTCCAGAAGAGAATGTAATTCAGCAATTTTGCGTTCATTTTCTAGAATATCACAATCTTTAGAGTTTGGTTTTGTTGATTGTATAGAATGTTCCCCGTTTGGCACGGACTCAATTGTTTGAGTCGACTTATTTAGAGACAATATAGTTTCTTTTATTTCGCGTTGCTCAGTTTGTCCTCGTTTAGCTAGAACATCTTCTAATTCTTTAATTTTTGAATATAATTGATTTCTTTGTTCAAGAAGACTTTTATTTTGGGCTGCACTATTTATTTTTTCGTCTCTACATGTAGATAATTCTTTTGTAAGTTCGCTTATAGTTGATTCTTGTTGTGCGACCCTTGTCTTTAAGCTCGTCAGCCTTTCTTGTTCTATTGTTAGTTTATTTTTAAGAATAGATTTTTCTTCTAGACTCTTAACTAAGCAGTTGTAATTATTTTCTAGCCTAGCTTCTAATTCTTTGATTTTTATCAAGTAGTTGGCTTCCATATTTACTTTTTGGGTTGGATGTTTTTTATCGTTATCGTGTTTTTTAATTGATATTAAATTTTGGATCAATGTGTTCGAATAAATTTTCGAAGGATTAAGTTTTCAGAAGTTTAGGTATCAAAAAAAACTTTTGAAATGATTAGAAAAGAAAAAAAACTTATACCGAGAATAATTTTTGTACCGAAAAATTTTACCAGTCCAAAAAAAAATTTTGTTACCCAAAATTTTTCGTATGAACCGGGAACCTTTTTGAAGCAGGTACGCAAAAAATCTCGTAGCTAAAAATTTAAAATTTTAGGAATTTTTTTTTTTTTTTTTTTTTTTTTTTTACCTAAAACTATCGAAAATTGTGTTCCGAAAATCTTTTTCTCATTTGTGCAAGTTTTCGTATAGGTTTTCGTATGATAAATGTTTTTTCACTGTAGCGTTCGAAAACTTTGACAAATGTTTTTCGTATGGAATAGTGTTTTCGTATCACAACTTTTCGTATGGAAATAAGAGTTTTTCGTATGAGGTAAAAGTTTTCGTATTGACTAAAAGCGTACCACAAAAATAGATTTCGTACGAAAGTAATGTTTTTCGTATGTTTTCGTACGACAAAAAAAAATATATTTCGTATCAAAGCATTTTTCGTACGAGGAAAAAAATTATTTTTCGTATACACAAACTTTTTCGTATGGAAATTTTCTCGTATAAGTTTTCGTATGATAAATGTTTTGTCACTGTAGCGTTCGAAAACTGACTGTTTTTCGTATGATAAAATATATTTTCGTACAAAATTTTTCGTATGGAAAACCTTTTTCGTACGAGAAGAATTTTCGTATGAATTACTGTAGCGTTCGAAAATTTTGAAAACTGTTTTTCGTATGTTTTCGTACGAAAAAAGTGTTTTATCTTTTTCGTACAAACAAATGTTTTTCGGATGGAATCTTCTCGTACGAGAAAATAGTTTTCGTATACCGAATTTTTTCGTATCGTAAGAAAAGTTTTCGTGTTCTGTAGCATTCGAAAACTTTTAAATATTTTTCGTATAGATTTTCGTACCAAAGGATTTCGTACGAAAATCAAGTTTTTCGTATCTAAAAGTTTTCGTACTAAAAATCAGAAAGTTTGTCGTATGAAACCTTTTCGTATTGGAACAAAAAATTGTTTTTCGTACGAAAGTCAAGGCTAAAATTTTTCGTATCGATCCTTTTTCGTTCGAGAGAGATTATTTTTTGTATATCAAATATTTTTGTAGACACAAACCTTTTTCGTACGAGAATAAAATTGATTTTCGTATCAAAGATTTTTTTTCGAAAGAATAGTGTGCAAAAAAAAACTTTTTTTTTTCGGATGAGTATGCGAAAAAAAACTTTTTCGGGTGAGAAGTATGCGAAAAACTTTTTCGGGTCAATAGTATGCGAAAAACTGGTTTTCGGATTCAAAGTTTTTCGTATCCAAAGTTTTTTTTTTTTTTCGGATGAACAGTACCGTGCGAAAAAATTATTTTCGGATGAAAATTTTTTTTCGGATGAACAGTGTTTTCGTATGAACGTGCGAAAAAAAATTTTATTTTTCAGATGGTGTTTTCGTATGAACAGTGCGTGCGAAAAAAATTTTATTTTTCGGATGAACATTGTTTTCGTATGAACAGCGTGCGAAAAAAATTTTATTTTGCCAAAGTTTTCGTATCGAATGAGGTTACTGTAGCGTTCGAAATTTTTTTAAGAATTATTAAAATATTCGTATAGTCTGTGTACGAAAACAGTTCATACGAAATCCTGTTTGAATGCGAAAACAGTAACATACGAAAACATCAAATTAATTTCAGATTCGAACGAAATCTTGCTAAGTATCAGAAATAAACACGATAGATCGAGCGAAATGATAATCAAACTTGGTTGAAACACTCGATTAACACTGAACTGAAGCAAAATATATCAGATTTTGAGATTTCGTATGAAGAACAATCATGAATATCGATGAACAGTTCGACCAAAAAAAATTTATTCAATCCAAATTAAGCTCAATTAATCAAAGATAATCACAATTAACATATATCAATCAATTAGAAAACAATTTTCGTTCAACATCATACGAAAAACACTAAGCAAACATCATACGAAAATCAAAATCAGCAAAGTATCGTAAGTTTTGGCGCGAAGAACATATCATACGAAAAAAAAAAAAATTCAGCAACAAAAAGTCGATCAATTCACACGATTTTGGCTCTGATACCAATTGTTAGGTCCGTTTTTAACATCCAACGATATGAACTCGAGCATAGATTCGATAGATTTACCTCGATGATAATGCGAGCGGAAGCTTAAGGATTAAATCAATCAAATCTTCATTAATCACAAACTTTCTCTCCAATTAACCTCTTTCTCTCTCTACAATTAACCCTAGCTTAGATAGTGATTAGAGAGAGTGTTTCTAGTGAGAGAAAGCTAAACTCAAGTTGTGTGTATTTTACACACACTTGCCCTATATATACCAATCAATATTGGTATATTTGCATTCTAGTCCCTAACTATACATATATTACAATTTAGTCCCTAGACAAAGATAACTTGATTATTGAACACTATAAAATACTTCCAACAAGGAGGGACCAACTGCGACCATCACAAGCTAACAATCTAAAAGTAGTCAAACAAAGGGCAGAAAACATTAAGGAACTAGATAGATTAAGGCTTAAGGGATGTATAGGACGGAAGTGCTAACGGCTGGAATCACTATCAGATGAAACCGAAGATGATGATTCAGAGAGATTCATAGCCGCGGAGATCTCCTTCATGAATTTCTTAATCTTTTTGAAGTGCTGGGAGATCTGCCTAAACTTCTTCCTATTGTCCTCCTTAATTCCCTTGATGTTCCGTTGTAGATCAGCTATCGTTCCTTGCTCGTCATCGCTTCCCTCAAACCTTTCACGACCCAACTTTTTCTTCGGACTCTTCACAGGTGTCTTAAGGTCTCTGGTCTTAAACCATCCCTTACGGTCATCATAGTGAATACCAACTCGCTTCAGTGTGCTCAAGTCTACGTCATGCTTAGTGCTATCTTCCCAAGCTTTGGGCAATGAGATCCCTTCGGATTCAAAGAGGTGAGTAAGCAGCATTCCATAGGGAAGGACCCTATCAGGACTTTGAAAGGCTGTGACCATGTATTTCAGGATAAAATAACCTAAATTGATGGGCTAATTTTGGGACACCATATAGAGCGTGAGCATACTCATGTTGTTCATCGTCGTGGAATGGCCTCCACTTCCGACTCGTGCGCTCCATAGAGTCATGAGCAGCACCTTGTAAAGAAAGAACAGGTCGACAGACAACTTATTCAAAGCTTCGCCTTCTGCGAACTTTGGCTTGTATGGGAAATTCCATAGGACTTTCAAAGAAGAAACATGAGATTCCTCTGTGACTGGAGCTTTTTATCAGAGACGGAACCAGCACCTTTGGTCTTCACCATTTTTGCAGATGGAAGTTTATGAGCGAATTTTCGAAGTGAAGAGCTTGAATGATTTTAGAAGAAGAAGATGAATGGGGTTATAAAGAGCAAGAAACTTGCTGGATAAGGATGAAAAATAACGGTTATCTCATAAAGATATCGATGTGACTTTTGACAGATTTGGAAAAGATTTGAAATTCAAAATCCTTGGAAGAAAGAATCTGCCCGTTAGGGAATCAAATGGAGATTTTGAAGATATCTCGCGGAGATAAAGATGGAATATCGAGTAAAATCAGGGATTCAAATAGGAATGATTTGTCGCTGAAAGAGGGCACAATTTTTGGAAAAATTCAAATAAAGGTTCGAAAATATTTTCCTTATGAATGAAAAGGAAATAACCAAATAAGGAAGGGAGAATCAAAATGAATTTTCGGAAAGGATTTCCAAGAAAATCATGATCGAAGATATGAATGTGATAACTAATAAGTCATCTTTCCTATTTAAGCTCGACAATTCCTAATCGATCACGAATAGCACAAAATTTACTTTCAATGAGAGGTTTCGTGAAGATATCAGCCAGCTGATCATTAGTTCCTACGAATTCCACGGTGATATCCCCTTTCTGAACATGATCTCGAATAAAATGGTGTTTGACCTCTATATGCTTAGTTCGAGAATGATTGACAGGATTCTTAGTGATACTAATGGCACTAGTACTATCACAAAAGGTAGGAATTTTGTCGTAATCTAACCCGTAATCACTTAGGGTTTGTTTCATCAAGAGTAACTGTTGACAACAACTACCTAAGGCCATGTATTCAGCTTCGGTTGTGGACAGGGCGACATCATTTTGTTTCCTACTAGACCAAGTAACAAGGGAATTCCTAAGTAATTGGCAAGTTTCACTTGTACTTTTCCTATCTTCCCTAGAACCGGCAAAATCAGCATCTAAATAACCCATTAATGGGAATTCCTTGGTATTTGGATACCAAAGTCCTAAATTAACGGTACCTTTCAAATATCTAAGTATCATTTTGACAGCAGTTAAATGAGATTCCTTAGGATTTAATTGGTAACGAGAGCATAGGCCAACAGCAAATATAATATCAGGTCTACTCGCGGTTAAGTAAAGTAGGCTTCCAATCATACCTCGATATTTTGTTTGATTAACGCATGTACCTGGTTCGTCGCTATCGATTTTTGTGGTCTGATGAATCGGAGTGGGAACTACCTTGGAATCAGTCATTCCGAATTTCACCAGCAATTCCTTGGTGTACTTTGTTTGGGATATATAGGTTCCCGTATCCAGCTGCTTAATTTGCAATCCCAAAAAGTAGTTAAGCTCTCCCATTAGGCTCATTTCGAATTCTTGCTGCATAGACTTAGAAAAATCCTCACAAAGCAGATTGTTAGTACTTCCAAAGATTATATCATCAACATAAATTTGTACTAATAGCATGTGATCTCCTTGATATTTGATAAACAGAGTGTTATCGATAGTTCCAGTAGCAAATCCCATGTCTATCAAAAACTTACTAAGTCTATCATACCATGCCCTAGGAGCCTGTTTCAAACCATATAAAGCTTTATTCAATTTAAAAACATGGTTTGAGAACTCTTCTTTTATAAAACCGGGAGGTTGTTCAACATAAACTTCCTCATTTATAAAACCATTTAAAAATGCACTTTTCACGTCCATTTGAAAAAGTTTGAACCCTTTAAAACATGCATATGCAAGCAGAATGCGTATTGATTCAAGTCTAGCTACGGGTGCAAAAGTTTCTTCGAAATCAATACCTTCCTCCTGAGAGTAACCTTTCGCAACTAACCTGGCCTTGTTTCTGGTCACCTTACCATTTTCATCAAGCTTGTTGCGGAACACCCATTTTGTACCGATGACAGACTTTCCATTTGGTCTTTCCACGAGTGTCCATACTTGGCTCTTTTTGAATTGTGACAACTCTTCTTCCATGGCAATCACCCATGATTTGTCATCAAGAGCTTCGTTGATAGTCCGTGGTTCCACCATGGATAGCAGTGCATTAGGTGATTCCTCTGTAACTTGGTTGCGTGCAGCTGCTCTCGTTTTGATTCCAGAGGTGATATTCCCTATGACTTGATCCGTGGGATGGCTGGAAGCATGTTTGAATTTTCTGCGCTGTTGTTCTTCTGAAGTCTCAGGTTCCTCTGACTTAGTATCATCTTCCATTGGAATTGCTTTTAGTTCCTTGTCAGTAACCTGTATACCTGCAGGAGACACAACTATACCTTCCTCAGTAGCATCTGTGGCAGGAAATTCATCAAAAGTCACATGCACTGATTCTTGAACAGTCGTCTTTCTATTATTAAACACTCGAAAGGCTTTGGAATGAAGACTATAACCGAGGAATATCCCTTCATCTACCTTGGAATCAAATTTCCCTCTTTTGTCCCTATCATTCAAGATAAAACATTTGTAATCGAACACATGAAATTATCCTATATTTGGAGTTTTATCATTCCACAGCTCATAAGGAGTTTTCTTAATGATAGGTCTAAGAAAAATACGATTTGAAACATAACATGCCGTGCTAACAGCTTCTGCCCAAAAGTGTTTTGGAAGATTATATTCACTTAGCATAGATCTAGCCATTTCCTGTAGCACTCTGTTTTTCCTCTCAACTACTCCGTTTTGCTGAGGCGTTATGGGGGCTGAAAAATTATGGCTATATCCATTTTCATTACAAAAAGATGCAAATGATTTACTATCAAACTCAAGACCATTATCACTTCTTATCTTGCATACGCTCATCTCTTTCTCATTTTCTAATCTCTTAATTAATGGTGCAAAGTTAACTAATGCATCATTCTTATGCGCAAGAAATAATACCCATGTGTACCTTGTATAATCATCAACAATAACAAAGACATATCGTTTACCTCGCAGTGACATAACCTGAACAGGACCAAAAATGTCAAGGTGCAGCAGTTCCAGTGGTCTGGTGGTGGATATTACATTCTTTGGTTTGAAGGACGTCTTGGTTTGTTTCCCCATTTGGCATGCTTTGCAAGTTCTGTCCTTGGTAAATTTCATATCGGGGACACCTCTCACCAACTCATTAGATGATATGTGAGATATTAATTCCATGTTTGCATGTCCCAAGCGTCTGTGCCATAACCATGTGATATCCTGTGTGACTGCTAGGCACTTGACATTCTGGTTAGTGATATCATCAAGAGTAATGCAATAAATGTTACCATATCGAGATGCACTTAAGATGACCTTGTTATCTTCCTTAACTAAGCATTTATTATTTTCAAAAGTAACTGAGTAACCTTTATCACATAACTGACTAATGCTTATCAAATTATGCTCAAGATTTCTTACCAACCAAACATCATCAATAATGGTATTTAATGAGTTACCAACAGTGCCGACACCAATGATCTTGGCTTTAGTGTTGTCAGCGTATGATACATATCCTCCGTCCCACGCTTTCAACGATACGAACTTAGAGATATCACCTGTCATATGGCGAGAACACCCGCTGTCGAGATACCACCTGTTTTTCTTGCTGGAATTCTTCCTTTGTACCTGTAGGTAAGAGTACTTTTCTGAGGTACCCAATTTCTGTTGGGTCCTAACATGTTAGTGGAGAAATAACTTCTATTTACATGTGAGATATCATTCTGCATGGAAAGTGATATCCTGTTATGATCAGATATGACAGTGGCATTCCCAGGGGATTTCTTTGGTCTCCAAACATATTTAGCTCTATCTGCTTTCTTTAAAGGACAATTATACGAATAATGACCATTTCTACCACATGAAAAACACTTAAACTTCGGTACAGATTTTTCAGCATGCTTTTCTTCAGTGCAATAACCTATTCCTGATCTACCAATGTTCCTAGGAGTGTTTAACAACATTGTTGGTTACAGATTTCATCCAACATATGATTAAACTTGAGAATTAAGATCAATCGAGATTACCTTTTATGATTTGCGCGGAAGCTTATGGACTAAATCTTCAATCAATCTTCATTGCAATCCAAGTTTCTCTCTACAATATACCTCACTTTCCCTCTCTACAATTAAACCCTAATTATGCTAAAGATGAGAGAGAAAATACAATTAAACTCAAGTTGTGTGTAATTTGCACACACTTGCCCTATATATACCAAAGCATACTTTGGTATATTTACACTTTAGTCCCTATATTTACATAAAATACAATTAAGTCCCTAGACAAAGATAACATGATAATTGAACACTAGAAAATATTCCTAACAATCTCCCCCTTAGTGTTCAATTGTCATTGAAGCGCCGGTTGTCTTTGTCTTTGATAATCTTCAGTCTTCATCATCATTTGAACACAACAGAAAGATTCCTAACAATCTCCCCCTTTGCAGCAGAAAAGATTCCTAACAATCTCCCCCTTTTAAAATCTCTGCCTTTGTGTTCAACTTTGAATTTGACACGGTCTTCTGTTGCTGTTTGAAGAAAATAGCTGAGAGCATCTGGAGAATCTTCAGTCTCCCCCTATTTGGGTGTTGCTGATTTGCCACCAGGTTGCAAACCTTTGGGTTGTAAGTGGATCTTTAAAAGAAAGATGAGCGTTGACGGAACTATTGAAAAGTTCAAGGCTAGATTAGTCATTCACGGCTTTCGACAAAAACCTGGAATTGACTATTTTGAAACGTATGCATCTGTTGCTCGTATCTCAACAATTAGCTTGCTGATTGCATTGACAGCTATTCACAATCTTGTAATTCACCAAATGGATGTGAAACAGCATTCTTGAATGGTGATTTAGATGAGGACGTTTATATGAAACAACCTGAATGCTTTATTATGCCGGGAAATGAAAATTAGGTGTGTAAACTTGTTAAATCCTTGTATGGATTGAAACAAGCACCGAAGCAATGACATCAAAAGTTTGATGACGTGGTCTTGTCCAGCGGTTACAGTTTGAACCAAGCAGACAAGTGTGTATACAACAAGTTTGATAAATTTGGTAATGTAGTAATCATTTGTTTGTATGTCGATGACATGCTGATCTTTGGCACGGATCAGAAACAAGTCGACATGACTAAGGAGTTCTTGTCATCTAGATTCTCCATGAAAGATATGAGGGAGGCTGATGTGATCTTAGGCATTAGGATCAAACGCGAAAACAAAGGAATTGCCATTACACAATCTCATTATATTGAGAAAGTGTTGAGGAAATTTAATTGTTTTGACTGTACTCCCGTGAGTACTCCATTGGATACAAGTATGAAACTTTTGCCTAATAAAGGTAAACCGGTTTCACAGATTGAGTATTCTAAGGTGATTGGATGCTTAATGTATGCCATGACAAGCACAAGGCCGGACATCGCTTATACTGTAGGAAAACTTAGTAGGTTTACTAGTAATCCGAGTACACATCATTGGCAAGCTGTAAGGCAGGTGCTTAAGTACCTAAAGAAAACTATAAATTATAGTTTGTTATATGTTGGATCTCCTTCTATTCTAGAAGGATATTGTGATGCCAGTTGGATCACCAATCCAGAAGATCATTCCTCTACTAACGGATGAGTATTCTTGCTTGGAAGAGGTGTAATCTCATGGGCTTCCAAGAAGAAAACTTGTATCACCAACTCGATAATAGAATCTGAATTTGTTGTCCCAGCAACGATGAGTAAAGAAGCAGAATGGTTAAGAAATTTAGTCTATGAGATTCCATTGTGGCCTAAACCAATATCACCTATCTCTATCCATTGTGATAGCTCTGCCACTTTGGCAAAAGCTTATAGTCATATGTACAATGGGAAATCAAGACACTTGGGTTTTAGACATAGTATGATTCGTGAATTAATCACGAATGGGGTGATATTTGTTGACTATGTTATATCACAACAAAATTTAGCGGACCACTTGACGAAGGGGTTGGCTAGAGATCTAGTTAATAAATCTGCAATATGGATGGGATTAAAGTCCGTATAATTTCTAATGGTAAGATACCCAATTCCATTCTAATTTGAAATTAGAACAATTCAATGGGGAAAGCTTACCCTTGGAACTTGAAGTACATAGTGTTTTACATATCATCCCAGAGATATGTGCTCGGATCTGCATGGCAGTAGGTTGAAGTATAATCTTAATAGCTCCTTTGAAAAAGTGCAGGTGCAGATGCATGACAAAAGAAAGCTACCTATGCGAATGTGAAGTTTTGCCGCTTCAAGAAACTTTGGACGTAGTTTTGTATACATTAATGAATGGATATGGACACATGGCTTATAAATAGTGTCACGTTTAGTTTTGTTTATTCTGAAAACCTGTGTGTACGTTACCTTCATGTATTCAAATGGGTCGAAGGGTTCAATTCTTAGAACACCCTATCTTCTCGAGTATTTGGAATGTGTAGTGTACTAAGATGAAAATTCAATCTTTTATGACATTTTCGTTTATGCATAAGTTTTGTTTTGAGTTGTTTGTTTTAAAGGAATTGCACTAAAATGGAGGAGGAATGTTAGATATTTTAGTGTAATTAGGAAATATAACACATACGAGTAAGGAGGTGCGGAGTGCACGCTCGTAGATCGTTTTACTTCGGAACCATAATAGCATGCGGGGGTCAAAGGGTGCGGGGCAGCGCCCCGACATATCACCACCCGAAAATTCTAAACACCCGAAGAGCCATAACACCCAAAGAGGTATAACACCCAAAGAGGTATCACATTTTGAATGGATGTGTGTATTGCAAAAGGACACCACATTTGAAGGAACATGCATGCTTATAAATGGACTCAACCAGTCATATTCTGGGTTATAAATAAACATCTAAACACTCAACACAGAATAGATAAAAACACAAGTTTCTCTAGTCTTATCTCCGGACAAATTTGGTGCAACTCAAGCAAAAAGTCCAAATATTGTCTTTGGAAAGTGAATCCAAATACACGATTCTAGAGAGTATCCGGCCATACAAATCAAAACCCCAGTTTTGCTAACAAACACCACAAACGATACGAATAGGAAAACATAAATCTAAAAGTGGATAATCGTCGGCAACATTCAGTTCAGTTCAGTTCAGTTCATCAGTTCAGTTGCTGGTAAGAAACTTGGTAAGTAGCTCATCTCGTTCGAACAAAGCCATGTCGCTAACGAGCAACTGCACCCATGCTTCAATCCCACCACCTTCTCTGTCCCTCATAAGAACGATAACAGTGCTCTTCGGCGTAAACTCGGTCATACTCGTCCAAATAGGTTTTCCCCATCCGAAATCTGCTTCGTAGAATTCAAATTTGCTCCAATCGGTTATCGTAATTCGATTCACCGAATCGTCCTTCTCCTCCCACAGATGAGTAGGAACATTATCGTTCCTGAGCATATAATCATGTCCTTCTTGGCTATCCATGGCGGCCACCCTCCCAATCTCCTCCACGACGCATCTGACGTCATCGCCAATTGCTCTCACGAAATCTTCGAATCCCATGTCCCTCGCCTCGGCCCCACTGCGGTGAGTGAATGCCGCCTTGAGAAAATTCCCGACGCTGCCATGCTCAGGCACCGTCGCTGTTCTTCCTCTCAGGTTGATGGGCTGTATCACAAATAAGTGTCGGTTTCTGTCTGTTGCGATTTCAACGTTGGTAATAGCTTTAAGGATCAACCCCCCGACTAGCCCGACCCGAGAGGGTCGTCGGATTCCTTCCGTAGCTTTAAGACAGTGATCTCTCATCCTCGAGATGGCTTTCCTGTCGAAGACAAACCGTTTGGCGACATGAGTATCGGCGGAAGCTCTGTCCCTTCTTCTGAGCATGCCGCCCATGTCGGCTGGTTGAAAACCCTTGCCGGGAAAGATCCTAGGGCCGTCGAAAGTAGGGCGGGCTATCTCGCCATCCAACCCTAACTTGCTGGCTCTTGACCAAGCCGAAAGGAATAATCCTAGCGAAGAAGCGTCTCCTATTCTGTGGGACAGTGCAACCCCCATTGCTATGCCCCACATTTGAATTTGGTGATTTTGACCGACAGAATGGGGTCGCTCTCTTCGTTGCTTTCGCCGACCTCACGCGGAGAGAGTTCGTTCAGCGCCACGGCCTTTACTTCCGAATCGGGGCGGGAGGTGATCTGGGCAAGCTCGAGGTCCAAGACTTGCGCTTGAATGTACTCGACGCCTTGGTCATTACAGTAAACTATGCGGTCACCTTTCATGTATCGTCCTGCGAAAGGATAGAAGTAGGACAGTACTCTAGATAAAGATTGCTCTATGTGGTCGAGTTGTCGTTCGAGCTCGGCGGACTTGTCGTAGTAGATTGTAATAATAATGTTTGCAGCGGGAAAATATTCATCCAAGAATGAGATCTTGTGCCTCTTAAGATCTTCCGAAGTTGGAATCGATGGCTTTATCAGCTTTCGGCTTAGAGTTTCCACCTTCATCATTCTTTTCGCGCTTGGTTTCAAATTTCAATCATAAAACTGTATTAGATTAGATGAGAAATTATTAAAAAGATTGCAGAAAACTAGTAAAAAGAATTACTATACTTACCTGGAAAATTAGAGCCGAGCCAGAATTATTTTCTGAGACTTTGATTTGAAGTGTGCGATAGAGATTATATTACAGTGAGCGTTGGAGTATGTATTCTTAAATAGAGCTATGAAGATGGATGGGTTGTGATATGAATGATGCTCTACAGTTACTGTTAACACAAATACGATTTAAACTGTAACCGCAACCGCAACCGTCGGTTCACGGTTGGGCCGTTTTTACTTTTTTTTAATATATATATATATATATAATATATGAAAGGTAAATAAAAAAAATTTAATCGTCAAAAACCGCCAGGTCACTGTTCAAACCGGCGATTTTTACCTTAACGTCGTTTTGAACTGCCGGTTGTTACGGTTTCCATTTTTTAGAAAGAGTAACCGAACGTGACAATCTCGGTTAAGGTTCTGATTAGAAGCTCGAACAGTTGACCGACGGTTCAGTTCGATTTTTCTGAGCATGGTTTAGGGCATATCTCATGAATTTAGAAGGATTAGTCCCGCTGAAAGTTTAAGCTTTATTCTTCCATACTGTGAGCCATATGTCGTGTCGGTAATGGTCGACCCTTGAACCAATCAAGATTGTGACAGCCCAACGTTTTTTGTGATAATTTATTTATTTATTTTAATTAATGTGCTGGTTATTGTGTGATTCACGAGGTTTGAATTATATTATTATTTGTTGTTTTGTTCTCGGCCCACTATCACGATGAATTGTCTGGTTATTTTAATTAATGTGCTGGTTATTTTAATTCATCTGCAACCCTAACGGGGTGGTCTAACCACATGACTATTCGATTCATTTGGATCAGACTTATTAGTTCCACTGAAAGTCAGTGTCGTTTCCTAACCGAAAATGAAGTTCAAATTCGCTTAAAAACTGGGCTTAGTCAGGGTGATGGGAGGATACAGACTTGAGCATTTGCTCGGCCGATAAGTGACATTTACTCGAGCTTCTTCGTCGGTCTAGCTCGACTTAGTCAATTTTTTACTCAGCCTATTACTCCTTTCTTACATAAACATCATACTATACTTATTTTCAGTTGTATAAGTAATCACGGAAGGTGACGGCTAATATTATTTTGTACAAAAAATAATGTAGAATATCTCCATTTATCTTACCACGTGAATTGGGCTACGATGATTATACGTTTGAAAGAAAAGAAACCCTAATCACAGTGTGAAAGAAACCATTGGGCTTATTTCCAAGTCTATTCTTGTCTGTATTTGCCCAACATACATAATACATTCTATTTTAATACATTCTGTTTTATTGAGTGAACATATTTTGACAGCTTCGTTGGCTTTCTGAGATAACGATGATGCTCTTTCCTCCACTTTCTTCTTCTCCCTGCAGATTTTTGAGTCACAAATGTAGGAAAATTTTAATCTTTGATCAAATATCTACCAAACAAAAGCAAAGATAATAGCTTTAATAAGCAAAGGTGGAACTTTAGGGAGTAAATTATGATCACCTATCAACATATTCCTTCAACAGCTCTTTTGCTTGAGCCAGCTTAGACAGTAGATCCCGATAAACATCAAGATCACGATCAACGCTTTTCTTGTTTACGTTCAGAGCAGCGCATAGCTGCGCCGTGCCGTCAGATATGAATCAACCCATCAAGGCAATTAGCTGAACAGGCCGAGTTGGTAATGACCTCCCACATATCCCCTCATTGCCTCTCCCCTGCCATAGACGAGGGCGCGGAACCCCCTCTAACGCCCGATATCGGAACAACGGGAACATCTTCCACCACAATCGCCTCGTCGGGGTTATCACCCGACGGCAGATAACCACCCATCAAGGTCGATGTAGGGCGCGGAGTTTGAGAGGGGTTCGACATGGCAGAAGAAGATCGGGTCCTAGGATACCTATGGACTTTACTCACAGACCTCTTAAAACGGGATTTTCGGAGTTGAGGGAGAGGACGGCTAACAGAACGAGCGAGGGTATTCCATCCGTAGTTCCTACTTAAGTATCAGTTCTTCTTTCTATCAGCCTTAGATACTTTTGCTTTCACCATTTTTTATGTTGAAGGGGGAGAATTTGTGTGGTAATTAATGGTTATTCCTAAGACTAAGACTTGTTGTTGTGTAAGGAACCTATAAAGGTCCTTGCTATGTTGAATATCTTGCTCTGTTTTGGATATTTCTTGGATATTTCTGATGCTATGCTATGCTATGATATTGGTATGCTATAACCCTGCTACGTTGATTGATAACTATATATGCCTAACGTTTGCTGATATATCTTGATAGTTGTCTGGTGGTTGATTTTGACATATGCATCTAGGCGGGGGAGCAAAATGATATTTTCTGGTAACTTCTGAATTTCATCTGTGATATATTTTGAGATTTGCTCTGCATACTGAAATGTGACATGTTACATGTGATAGTTGGATACTTTGGTTATTGGAACGTAAATTGTTACATGAGATATCTGCATGCTTGATTATTGGAATATGATATGCTGCATGAGATATTTGTACTTAGACAGGGGGAGCATACATGTTATGACTTGAGAACTTGATATATCAAATGCTCTACTTGTGATCATACTTAAACATGTTATACGCTTCATATGATTGCATATTCGAATATGCTTATGTGCTTAAGTGGTGCATTAATTACTTGTCATCGTCAAAAAGGGGGAGAATGTTGACCTTTTTGGTCTTATATGATTAGGAGTTTTGATGATTCCATGTAATTAGAAGCAATAAGGTCTATAACTTAAGCAATTCGAATGTAATGTTGATACATATTTAAGTAGGTGAAAATATTCGATATAATGCGCTTTGATGTTGTCTATATTCTCGGTATCGGATATGTGATTATGTGCTTAACTGTTATATCATTGAAATCACTGAAATTCCATTGATATCTTGCTCGTAATATAGGAATATCATCATGAGATATATACGGAAAGTCGTTATGCTCTACATGGAATATATGGGAAGTAGTCATTGATAAGTTGTATGTCACACTGTGCTTATATATGGAAATTCCATGTGCTTTATATATGGAATATCATTCTTTGACATACATGGAAATCCGTTGTGCTATAATGTTACTCAATGGGAACTATATATGGTATATTCTGATCTGATTGAGATCTCCCTACATGGAAAGATATGTACTGATTTGATTTTAGCTGATATCCATGAAATCGCCTATATATGGTAGATTATTCCCTGAGCTGAAATTTGTGAATATATATGGAAATAAATCATGCTAATTGATTTTATGACCGTTGTGATATTATATGTTTGGCATGATTAAGATAATATTGATACTCGATAAATGCATGGATTGTGTGCCGATTTTGAATATTATTTGAAACTAACTTTCTATGTGAAATATTGACCATTCGATGCATATATAGAACAACATTTAGAATATCGAGTTTAAGACAGAGAGTGCAGAAGAAACGAATTTCATATAGCTGAGCCTACACTTGCGATCATATACTGCTATCGAGCTTCCACTGGTGATATTCTTCTGCCTTTGAGCGTACACTTGCGAATCCGAGCAATATCATAGTGATTCCATCATTTTCAAACCATCTATTCTGTCTTCGGACTTGTGATTACACGAGGAGACGAGAGTGAAGTGTGCCTGCACGTGAAGGGAAGGATCGGTGTATCCGAGGGCCCTTAGGGAGCGAGCTGTGTCCAGTCGGGGAGTGGTGATTCCCAGGGAAACGACGTGGAACGAAACTCGGCGTGAAGCAACCTAGTTGCGGTCTAGTTTTCATGTCTGTCTCGGTTGTGTAAAGGGTTGTCGATCATTATTGTAACCAACTACGGTGACCAACTACGGTAACACAATAGTGATTGATTTAACTCTTGAGGAGCAAATCTCAATGAGAGGATTAAACCCCAATTGGGGATATAACCTCTATAAAAATATATGTCTCACTTTACTTTTTAAGTCATTTACATTTCTGTGAGACATAGCCAAAAACCTTTTTCAAAACCAAGGAGATAACTCCAAAAATAATTTCAAGGATTCAAAGTGATCACGTAGATACATAATCGTTCCTAGGATATATCTTATAGATTGCATTGTTATCACGTTTTTCAAAAAAAAAGTTTTTGAAAGAAGAAACATAATTTTTATAAGCCTAATTCACCCCTCCTAGGCATATTTTGAACTTCATATATTATAATCTGAAAGAAACCATTGGGCTTATTTCCAGGTCTATTCTTGTCTGTATTTGCCCAACATACATAATACATTTTATTTTATTTATTACAAGAAAATGGCTACTGAAAAAACACTGCTTATTCTCATGTCATAATACATTCATTAGGGCAGATAAATATCCTCGCTCGGCGGCGAACTGTTATGTTCGAGAAGCTGCGCAGATTACCTCTGTGCATTGAGTTCAAACTCGCCTGAGCATTTTTTGACAGCTTCGTTGGCTTTCTGAGATAACGATGATGCTCTTTCCTCCACTTTCTTCTTCTCCCTGCAGATTTTTGAGTCACAAATGTAGGAAAATTTTAATCTTTGATCAAATATCTACCAAACAAAAGCAAAGATAATAGCTTTAATAAGCAAAGGTGGAACTTTAGGGAGTAAATTATGATCACCTATCAACATATTCCTTCAACAGCTCTTTTGCTTGAGCCAGCTTAGACAGTAGATCCCGATAAACATCAAGATCACGATCAACGCTTTTCTTGTTTACGTTCAGAGCAGCGCATAGCTGCGCCGTGCCGTCAGATATGAATCAACCCATCAAGGCAATTAGCTGAACAGGCCGAGTTGGTAATGACCTCCCACATATCCCCTCATTGCCTCTCCCCTGCCATAGACGAGGGCGCGGAACCCCCTCTAACGCCCGATATCGGAACAACGGGAACATCTTCCACCACAATCGCCTCGTCGGGGTTATCACCCGACGGCAGATAACCACCCATCAAGGTCGATGTAGGGCGCGGAGTTTGAGAGGGGTTCGACATGGCAGAAGAAGATCGGGTCCTAGGATACCTATGGACTTTACTCACAGACCTCTTAAAACGGGATTTTCGGAGTTGAGGGAGAGGACGGCTAACAGAACGAGCGAGGGTATTCCATCCGTAGTTCCTACTTAAGTATCAGTTCTTCTTTCTATCAGCCTTAGATACTTTTGCTTTCACCATTTTTTATGTTGAAGGGGGAGAATTTGTGTGGTAATTAATGGTTATTCCTAAGACTAAGACTTGTTGTTGTGTAAGGAACCTATAAAGGTCCTTGCTATGTTGAATATCTTGCTCTGTTTTGGATATTTCTTGGATATTTCTGATGCTATGCTATGCTATGATATTGGTATGCTATAACCCTGCTACGTTGATTGATAACTATATATGCCTAACGTTTGCTGATATATCTTGATAGTTGTCTGGTGGTTGATTTTGACATATGCATCTAGGCGGGGGAGCAAAATGATATTTTCTGGTAACTTCTGAATTTCATCTGTGATATATTTTGAGATTTGCTCTGCATACTGAAATGTGACATGTTACATGTGATAGTTGGATACTTTGGTTATTGGAACGTAAATTGTTACATGAGATATCTGCATGCTTGATTATTGGAATATGATATGCTGCATGAGATATTTGTACTTAGACAGGGGGAGCATACATGTTATGACTTGAGAACTTGATATATCAAATGCTCTACTTGTGATCATACTTAAACATGTTATACGCTTCATATGATTGCATATTCGAATATGCTTATGTGCTTAAGTGGTGCATTAATTACTTGTCATCGTCAAAAAGGGGGAGAATGTTGACCTTTTTGGTCTTATATGATTAGGAGTTTTGATGATTCCATGTAATTAGAAGCAATAAGGTCTATAACTTAAGCAATTCGAATGTAATGTTGATACATATTTAAGTAGGTGAAAATATTCGATATAATGCGCTTTGATGTTGTCTATATTCTCGGTATCGGATATGTGATTATGTGCTTAACTGTTATATCATTGAAATCACTGAAATTCCATTGATATCTTGCTCGTAATATAGGAATATCATCATGAGATATATACGGAAAGTCGTTATGCTCTACATGGAATATATGGGAAGTAGTCATTGATAAGTTGTATGTCACACTGTGCTTATATATGGAAATTCCATGTGCTTTATATATGGAATATCATTCTTTGACATACATGGAAATCCGTTGTGCTATAATGTTACTCAATGGGAACTATATATGGTATATTCTGATCTGATTGAGATCTCCCTACATGGAAAGATATGTACTGATTTGATTTTAGCTGATATCCATGAAATCGCCTATATATGGTAGATTATTCCCTGAGCTGAAATTTGTGAATATATATGGAAATAAATCATGCTAATTGATTTTATGACCGTTGTGATATTATATGTTTGGCATGATTAAGATAATATTGATACTCGATAAATGCATGGATTGTGTGCCGATTTTGAATATTATTTGAAACTAACTTTCTATGTGAAATATTGACCATTCGATGCATATATATAGAACAACATTTAGAATATCGAGTTTAAGACAGAGAGTGCAGAAGAAACGAATTTCATATAGCTGAGCCTACACTTGCGATCATATACTGCTATCGAGCTTCCACTGGTGATATTCTTCTGCCTTTGAGCGTACACTTGCGAATCCGAGCAATATCATAGTGATTCCATCATTTTCAAACCATCTATTCTGTCTTCGGACTTGTGATTACACGAGGAGACGAGAGTGAAGTGTGCCTGCACGTGAAGGGAAGGATCGGTGTATCCGAGGGCCCTTAGGGAGCGAGCTGTGTCCAGTCGGGGAGTGGTGATTCCCAGGGAAACGACGTGGAACGAAACTCGGCGTGAAGCAACCTAGTTGCGGTCTAGTTTTCATGTCTGTCTCGGTTGTGTAAAGGGTTGTCGATCATTATTGTAACCAACTACGGTGACCAACTACGGTAACACAATAGTGATTGATTTAACTCTTGAGGAGCAAATCTCAATGAGAGGATTAAACCCCAATTGGGGATATAACCTCTATAAAAATATATGTCTCACTTTACTTTTTAAGTCATTTACATTTCTGTGAGACATAGCCAAAAACCTTTTTCAAAACCAAGGAGATAACTCCAAAAATAATTTCAAGGATTCAAAGTGATCACGTAGATACATAATCGTTCCTAGGATATATCTTATAGATTGCATTGTTATCACGTTTTTCAAAAAAAAAGTTTTTGAAAGAAGAAACATAATTTTTATAAGCCTAATTCACCCCTCCTAGGCATATTTTGAACTTCATATATTATAATCTGAAAGAAACCATTGGGCTTATTTCCAGGTCTATTCTTGTCTGTATTTGCCCAACATACATAATACATTTTATTTTATTTATTACAAGAAAATGGCTACTGAAAAAACACTGCTTATTCTCATGTCATAATACATTCATTAGGGCAGATAAATATCCTCGCTCGGCGGCGAACTGTTATGTTCGAGAAGCTGCGCAGATTACCTCTGTGCATTGAGTTCAAACTCGCCTGAGCATTTTTTGACAGCTTCGTTGGCTTTCTGAGATAACGATGATGCTCTTTCCTCCACTTTCTTCTTCTCCCTGCAGATTTTTGAGTCACAAATGTAGGAAAATTTTAATCTTTGATCAAATATCTACCAAACAAAAGCAAAGATAATAGCTTTAATAAGCAAAGGTGGAACTTTAGGGAGTAAATTATGATCACCTATCAACATATTCCTTCAACAGCTCTTTTGCTTGAGCCAGCTTAGACAGTAGATCCCGATAAACATCAAGATCACGATCAACGCTTTTCTTGTTTACGTTCAGAGCAGCGCATAGCTGCGCCGTGCCGTCAGATATGAATCAACCCATCAAGGCAATTAGCTGAACAGGCCGAGTTGGTAATGACCTCCCACATATCCCCTCATTGCCTCTCCCCTGCCATAGACGAGGGCGCGGAACCCCCTCTAACGCCCGATATCGGAACAACGGGAACATCTTCCACCACAATCGCCTCGTCGGGGTTATCACCCGACGGCAGATAACCACCCATCAAGGTCGATGTAGGGCGCGGAGTTTGAGAGGGGTTCGACATGGCAGAAGAAGATCGGGTCCTAGGATACCTATGGACTTTACTCACAGACCTCTTAAAACGGGATTTTCGGGGTTGAGGGAGAGGGCTGCTAACAGAACGAGCAAGGGTAGAAGACTCGGAATCTTCTAAGGGGATAGACCTAGAATGAGGGTTAGCTGAATCTGACGGAGAAGAAGCCATGGGAGTTGAAGGAAAAAGCCCAAAGTCGACGACGGGGAAAACCCTAAATTGAGGAACAAAAGTAAAGAAAGAGGAGTAACTGACAGCTAAGGAACTTGCGAGAGGATTGTAAGGTTGGAACAGACAACTAAAGCACCAACTGCGAATGGAGCGGATCTTGGTGGAACAAGGGATGATCGAAACGAAGGCAACAGAGGGAATTTTTTCGGACAAGTATGAGAGAGAGAGAGAGAGAGAGAGAGAGTGTGTGCGGAGATGAAAGAGGAGAACGGTTTTATTAGCAATTTATGGTTCAAGTTTGAAAAGAGCTGGGTTTATTCCCTGCTAGGGACACGTGTCTTCTCCTGATTCGTGGAGCAGACTATCCGAAGCTGTAAGGTGTTGTCGCTTCAAGGGCTAGGATTGTTTGAGCGGGAAAGTACCCTTTCGGTAAAAAAGACTGTGTGCTACCAGTGATACTCTAAATGTCTTGCTCCCAGCACAATTCGAAGTAGAGGGAGTGATAGAAGAAAACAATATGAACCCTCAAATCCTGCAAATATTCCAAAATTCGATCCATACATGATTTAGTATGGGGCACGTGTGACATTTTCGTTAAAATTGACGTTTATCGTTGCAGAATGACCGAATTTTGATCCAAAATCGACAACATTGGGACTAAATTGGTTCAGGCGAAATATCGGGGACTAAATTGGTTCATATGACAAACATTGAGGATCATTTTTGGGTTTTATCCCTTTAAATTATTATTATTATAACTATGACTATTATTATTACTTGATGAACAGACACCTTTAAGTTTGTTTTCTGACGTAGATTCGTGGGTTGTGTGGTGATCAGGTTGAAAAGCCGATCTATAAGTTGTAAATAAACCAAAAACAAATAATGAAAACCATGAAAAACAGAGTATTTAGCGAGGTTCGGCTCTGAGTTTGAGCTTATGTCCTCTGGCTAAAATATCGTTCTTTAATTGAATTAACCACATATATATTACAAGTCTAGCACTTTACACTCTATCTTTCATATACATAGGTGGAGCTCGATTGAACTATATATAGCAGATGTAAGGACTAGAAAGTTCCTACTTGGAGCTGAAATTCGGTTATAACTGAAACAAGAAATAGACGCTCTTCCACGGCTTCAAACGAGACCCTCTACAGCCGTGGAGGTTATAGGAAAACCGTTTCCTCTATTCTTCACCTTCTCAACGTCCTTACGCATCGAGTTCTACGGTCGTGGATCGAAACCAAGCTTCAGTGTCTTCAGAGCATCATCTAGCTAGCCTTCACGGCCTCCTGCAGACACCCCGAACGGCTGGCTGTTCTATTGTTTTCAGCCGTGGAGCCTTGAACTTCTGGCCGTGAATCCAACTTATTCCAATTGATTTCAAACGTCGAATTTTTCGAGTTTTGGATCACCAATTCTATTATTATTATTATTATTATTATTATTATTATTATTATTATTATTATTATTATTATTATTTGATTAATGGATAGTAACACAAAACACCACAAACGATACGAATAGGAAAACATAATCTAAAAGTGGATAACAGTCGGCAACATTCAGTTGGATCACCAATCCAGAAGATCATTCCTCTACTAACGGATGAGTATTCTTGCTTGGAAGATGTGTAATCTCATGGGCTTCCAAGAAGAAAACTTGTATCACCAACTCGATAATAGAATCTGAATTTGTTGTCCCAGCAACGATGAGTAAAGAAGCAGAATGGTTAAGAAATTTAGTCTATGAGATTCCATTGTGGCCTAAACCAATATCACCTATCTCTATCCATTGTGATAGCTCTGCCACTTTGGCAAAAGCTTATAGTCATATGTACAATGGGAAATCAAGACACTTGGGTTTTAGACATAGTATGATTCGTGAATTAATCACGAATGGGGTGATATTTGTTGACTATGTTATATCACAACAAAATTTAGCGGACCACTTGACGAAGGGGTTGGCTAGAGATCTAGTTAATAAATCTGCAATATGGATGGGATTAAAGTCCGTATAATTTCTAATGGTAAGATACCCAATTCCATTCTAATTTGAAATTAGAACAATTCAATGGGGAAAGCTTACCCTTGGAACTTGGAGTACATAGTGTTTTACATATCATCCCAGAGATATGTGCTCGGATCTGCATGGCAGTAGGTTGAAGTATAATCTTAATAGCTCCTTTGAAAAAGTGCAGGTGCAGATGCATGACAAAGAAAGCTACCTATGCGAATGTGAAGTTTTGCCGCTTCAAGAAACTTTGGACGTAGTTTTGTATACATTAATGAATGGATATGGACACATGGCTTATAAATAGTGTCACGTTTAGTTTTGTTTATTCTGAAAACCTGTGTGTACGTTACCTTCATGTATTCAAATGGGTCGAAGGGTTCAATTCTTAGAACACCCTATCTTCTCGAGTATTTGGAATGTGTAGTGTACTAAGATGAAAATTCAATCTTTTATGACATTTTCGTTTATGCATAAGTTTTGTTTTGAGTTGTTTGTTTTAAAGGAATTGCACTAAAATGGAGGAGGAATGTTAGATATTTTAGTGTAATTAGGAAATATAACACATACGAGTAAGGAGGTGCGGAGTGCACGCTCGTAGATCGTTTTACTTCGGAACCCTAATAGCATGCGGGGGTCAAAGGGTGCGGGGCAGCGCCCCGACATATCACCACCCGAAAATTCTAAACACCCGAAGAGCCATAACACCCAAAGAGGTATAACACCCAAAGAGGTATCACATTTTGAATGGATGTGTGTATTGCAAAAGGACACCACATTTGAAGGAACATGCATGCTTATAAATGGACTCAACCAGTCATATTCTGGGTTATAAATAAACATCTAAACACTCAACACAGAATAGATAAAAAACACAAGTTTCTCTAGTCTTATCTCCGGACAAATTTGGTGCAACTCAAGCAAAAAGTCCAAATATTGTCTTTGGAAAGTGAATCCAAATACACGATTCTAGAGAGTATCCGGCCATACAAATCAAAACCCCAGTTTTGCTAACAAACACCACAAACGATACGAATAGGAAAACATAAATCTAAAAGTGGATAATCGTCGGCAACATTCAGTTCAGTTCAGTTCAGTTCATCAGTTCAGTTGCTGGTAAGAAACTTGGTAAGTAGCTCATCTCGTTCGAACAAAGCCATGTCGCTAACGAGCAACTGCACCCATGCTTCAATCCCACCACCTTCTCTGTCCCTCATAAGAACGATAACAGTGCTCTTCGGCGTAAACTCGGTCATACTCGTCCAAATAGGTTTTCCCCATCCGAAATCTGCTTCGTAGAATTCAAATTTGCTCCAATCGGTTATCATAATTCGATTCACCGAATCGTCCTTCTCCTCCCACAGATGAGTAGGAACATTATCGTTCCTGAGCATATAATCATGTCCTTCTTGGCTATCCATGGCGGCCACCCTCCCAATCTCCTCCACGACGCATCTGACGTCATCGCCAATTGCTCTCACGAAATCTTCGAATCCCATGTCCCTCGCCTCGGCCCCACTGCGGTGAGTGAATGCCGCCTTGAGAAAATTCCCGACGCTGCCATGCTCAGGCACCGTCGCTGTTCTTCCTCTCAGGTTGATGGGCTGTATCACAAATAAGTGTCGGTTTCTGTCTGTTGCGATTTCAACGTTGGTAATAGCTTTAAGGATCAACCCCCCGACTAGCCCGACCCGAGAGGGTCGTCGGATTCCTTCCGTAGCTTTAAGACAGTGATCTCTCATCCTCGAGATGGCTTTCCTGTCGAAGACAAACCGTTTGGCGACATGAGTATCGGCGGAAGCTCTGTCCCTTCTTCTGAGCATGCCGCCCATGTCGGCTGGTTGAAAACCCTTGCCGGGAAAGATCCTAGGGCCGTCGAAAGTAGGGCGGGCTATCTCGCCATCCAACCCTAACTTGCTGGCTCTTGACCAAGCCGAAAGGAATAATCCTAGCGAAGAAGCGTCTCCTATTCTGTGGGACAGTGCAACCCCCATTGCTATGCCCCCACATTTGAATTTGGTGATTTTGACCGACAGAATGGGGTCGCTCTCTTCGTTGCTTTCGCCGACCTCACGCGGAGAGAGTTCGTTCAGCGCCACGGCCTTTACTTCCGAATCGGGGCGGGAGGTGATCTGGGCAAGCTCGAGGTCCAAGACTTGCGCTTGAATGTACTCGACGCCTTGGTCATTACAGTAAACTATGCGGTCACCTTTCATGTATCGTCCTGCGAAAGGATAGAAGTAGGACAGTACTCTAGATAAAGATTGCTCTATGTGGTCGAGTTGTCGTTCGAGCTCGGCGGACTTGTCGTAGTAGATTGTAATAATAATGTTTGCAGCGGGAAAATATTCATCCAAGAATGAGATCTTGTGCCTCTTAAGATCTTCCGAAGTTGGAATCGATGGCTTTATCAGCTTTCGGCTTAGAGTTTCCACCTTCATCATTCTTTTCGCGCTTGGTTTCAAATTTCAATCATAAAACTGTATTAGATTAGATGAGAAATTATTAAAAAGATTGCAGAAAACTAGTAAAAAGAATTACTATACTTACCTGGAAAATTAGAGCCGAGCCAGAAGAGCTTGTAAATTAGACGAGTGACCTATAGAAGATATGTCAGAATAATAATAAAAATAAAACTAGACAGCATAGAAATACATGTCAAGTGATAAGATAAAACAAAAAAAAAATCATTATATTAGACACCTCGTGCTCACGAGGTGTGTTATTTAAATAATATTGTAGCGAAATTTTTGGCAACTCGTCCGTGGTTTTTTTCCATCTTTGTTAACAGAGGATTTTTCACGTTAAATTTTACTGTCCTTGTAGTATGGTAATTTTATTTTTTACAGCGGTAATTCCTATACGGGGCCCACCCGACCTCGTTGGTCCCACTTATCCCATTACATACTGACCGCCGCGGGGCCCACTACCCTTCCCAACACCAATAGGTACCCCTTCCTTTCGTATTAGATTTTTTGTTTTGTTCTCACCTCGCGGATCACGAGGTTTTATATTTTGCCCTAATCCCTCCAATCGTATGAGGTTTGAGGAATTATTACCACACATATTTAGATTTTTTTTTTTTTTTCTTGTGCATTATCCCAATCCCAACCTGCAATTGGATGCTTTCTGCAATTTGATATTTTGAGTTGAAGATAGCAAAATAATAATATTTCTTCCGCCATTTTATTTTCTAATATTTTAATTATAGAATAAACAAAATACAAAATAAAAAACGAGGAAATTGAGAATAAGAATGAAATATATATAATAGATGAAATGTTAGTTTTAATTTTAATTTAATCTGAAACGATAAGTTGTAAATGGTACTAGTTCATCTATTTATACAGCTCTTCAAGGCAAGCTAATCAAAACGGGCAAAAATAATTAATAAAGCGAGAATTACAATTCTGTCCCGCTTGAGCTTCCAGTCCCTTTGATTTAAGCCATCAGTTCTGAATTCGGACAAAGTTAATATCCCCCCACAAGATGGACGATATATGTTGATTATCGACATCTCGGACAGTAATGAATTTAACATAGTAGCTGTCTGTCAATGGCTTTGCAAGGATATCAGCTAACTGTAAGATATGACCGCTTGATTCAAATGATGTCGTATAAAATGGCAATCGATCTCGATGTGCTTACTGCGCTCGTGAAATCTCGATGTATCTTTATTGGAAGTTCTTTGGTGAGCAGACAACAGTGGTGCAACAACAAGCGAGGTTCTTCGGCTAAGACAAATGCTAGGTTTTCCAACGAAACACATGCCTACGATCTGATCTATTGTGACAGAACTTCCAATAAAGATACAGAATCCTCTTACCGACTTCCTGGAATCCGAACACGCTGCCCAGTCAGAATCTGAGAACGCCTTAACTTGCAGCTCTGAGTCTGCCGGCATGAACAACCCTTGTCCAAGCGTGTATTTTTCTTTTCCAGGCAAGATGCAACTTTTTATCAGTTACCATCGACAGAAACCATTTTTTTTCTTAACTGACAGGGCAATGCTCCAAGATGCGTAATTAACTCCTCTTTCGTTTTTCATATATATATATATATATAATCCTTCCTTAGCATGTGTTGAGAATTTATTACCATCAGAAGAGAGATGGGGAATAATAAATTCTTCTACAAACAGTAGTATTGACTGCATATCGTCTGTATGTATGTATATATATATATACATATATTATGGTTGATATGCAGATATATAATATACATTACAGTTGGAATTTGAAAGTGATTGAACGTAGGGAATAGTTGAAGCATAAATAACTGTAATTTATTAGGTGTGTGTCCAAGTGAACATTTGGGTTCCAAAGGTTGTTTTTTTGTTCTTTTCACTTGGGAACACATCACGTTTGTTTGTAAATTGCGATGTTATTACGTTTCTTAATCAAAACTCGTAAATCATGTCCATATAATATTTGATATAAAGGGTATGTAAAAGTCACTTTGGTAATATAGGAAGAACATGAATTTCATTACCTAAAATCTTAGCACCAGCATGTTATTTTCTTTGCTCAATAAGGGAGATCAACCTTCGTAAGCGTAGAAACAGATTCGAGCTATTGTTTCGCTTCGATTTTCAAGAGATTATTTGCAACTGGTTTTTCCGGCTTCTTTAATACCTTCGAGCGAACAATTTCGACTATTTGTATTGATTTCCAAATTGACGAATATAAAACGTAACCATGTGTACAGATGTTATATGTTCACCATCGAAACAATTTTTACATCACACCATTATAGGTAGAATCAAGAGAGTCGAATTTTTTCATATATGTATTTAATGTAAGAAAAAAGGTGATGGCTTGAAAACAAAATGTGAAAATGACGTCATCTCATAATGCAGCCATCATAGTTGATCGAGCAGCTTGTTTCTTCATTTCTGCAGCTTTACCACTTCCTCTGAAGTAGATGTAAACTTGCTGCATATGCCAATATATATAATCAGATGAAAAGCAAAAGCTCCGCCACTACACAAAACCAAGAACAGTAAATAATTAACCTGTATCACCCATATGCTGATCAAGGATTCGAGGCAGAAGAATCCAAAACCGATGAAGTAGAATATCTGTAAGGAGAATATACAGTTAACGAATTATTATGGATAAGCATTTATTTAGAGATGGAATACTATGTAACAGCAGTGTGCCGAGCACTTATGTTCAAGAAACTAAATGGTATGTTTCGACTGGAAAATAAATCTCCATAGTCTTACCCCAACGAGAGCATTTCCACTTAGAAGGCCAATGGCAGGCAAGATTCCACTGTAAGATCAGATGGAGCAAATTTGATGGTTTAAAGATGTGAGAAAATGACTACGGTTGAAGAGTCAGTAATGGGAAAATATGGCTAGAATGAGCTCATTGAACGACAAGAATTCAACTAAGCAACTGATCTTTTTATCAAACTTGGGTTTATCTTAAGGCTTTTTATCGAAGAATATGATCATTCAGAAGTTGAGTTGCAGCACGTTTTATCTAAAGCAGCTTTTGATAGAGAACATACGTCAAAGAATTTCCTTTGAAAATTATTGGAGGAGCCACAGCGGCAAATACGCAGAAGCCAATGTGGAACTGCAGAGAATGAGACTTGTCAGTCAAACACCTTAAATTGCCAACGATGGGCAGAAGGTTATAACTGAACTAACCGAATAAGCCAAAAAGAACCATCCAAACTTAAGAGCACTATCAGTCCTGAAAATTGAGGAAATGGATAGTTATGCCACGAGAGGGTAAAAATATGAAAGTGACAAACGAGACCCAACCAAGTTCAACACAGTCACTTTGATTTTTGAAAAGAAAATAAAACTGGAAAGTAAGGGAATAGAGAAAAGAAAACCTCCTTGAAAGTCGACATAATTTATAACTAGATGAGTTATTGCAAGCTCTTCGATTGGTTACCTCGATGCGCGATAAAGAGGGCGATACCACATGACGTAGGCTCCTGGAACACCTGATATCAAGTATATGATAGCAAGAAACCAGATTGTTGGACCTGTGTTGACAAAAAGATGAGAAATCCATTTCCATCTTACAGCTATATTGAAGTTTTAAAAGGAGATATAAAGGTTACAGTTTTCAGCAAACCTTCCCCATTGACCCAAGCAACAGTAACAGCTACGACATTCCATATGAGGCATCCTACAATACCTGCAAGCCAAAGACAGAAGAACATCTGAGCAGCTGAAAATCTACGTATCAATATGAGGTAATTTACGGAAATCTATACTTTGTTCATTAAATGAATTGTTAAACCAACAGGGTGAGGATTGTGATGTTAAGAAATTAATGGAGAAGTAAAGGAACATTATGTCAAATGATTCTATTAAGCTGTCATCAAAGACTATTTGCCCAACATACATAATACATTTTATTTTATTTATTACAAGAAAATGGCTACTGAAAAAACACTGCTTATTCTCATGTCATAATACATTCATTAGGGCAGATAAATATCCTCGCTCGGCGGCGAACTGTTATGTTCGAGAAGCTGCGCAGATTACCTCTGTGCATTGAGTTCAAACTCGCCTGAGCATTTTTTGACAGCTTCGTTGGCTTTCTGAGATAACGATGATGCTCTTTCCTCCACTTTCTTCTTCTCCCTGCAGATTTTTGAGTCACAAATGTAGGAAAATTTTAATCTTTGATCAAATATCTACCAAACAAAAGCAAAGATAATAGCTTTAATAAGCAAAGGTGGAACTTTAGGGAGTAAATTATGATCACCTATCAACATATTCCTTCAACAGCTCTTTTGCTTGAGCCAGCTTAGACAGTAGATCCCGATAAACATCAAGATCACGATCAACGCTTTTCTTGTTTACGTTCAGAGCAGCGCATAGCTGCGCCGTGCCGTCAGATATGAATCAACCCATCAAGGCAATTAGCTGAACAGGCCGAGTTGGTAATGACCTCCCACATATCCCCTCATTGCCTCTCCCCTGCCATAGACGAGGGCGCGGAACCCCCTCTAACGCCCGATATCGGAACAACGGGAACATCTTCCACCACAATCGCCTCGTCGGGGTTATCACCCGACGGCAGATAACCACCCATCAAGGTCGATGTAGGGCGCGGAGTTTGAGAGGGGTTCGACATGGCAGAAGAAGATCGGGTCCTAGGATACCTATGGACTTTACTCACAGACCTCTTAAAACGGGATTTTCGGAGTTGAGGGAGAGGACGGCTAACAGAACGAGCGAGGGTAGAAGACTCGGAATCTTCTAAGGGGATAGATCTAGAATGAGGGTTAGCTGAATCGGACGGAGAAGAAGCTATGGGAGTTGAACGAAAAAGCCCAAAGTCGACGACGGGGAAAACCCTAAATTGAGGAACAAAAGTAAAGAAAGAGGAGTAACTGACAGCTAAGGAACTTGCGAGAGGATTGCGAGGTTGGAACGGACAACTAAAGCACCAACTGCGAATGGAGCGGATCTTGGTGGAACATCGGATGATCGAAACGACGAAGGCAACAGAGGGAATTTTTTCGGACAAGTATGAGAAATGGTAGAGAGAGTGCGGAGATGAAAGAACGGTTTTCAAAGCAATTTATGGTTCAACTTTGACGAGAGCTGGGTTTATTCCCTGCTAGGGACACGTGTCTTCTCCTGGTTCGTGGAGCAGACGATCCCAAGCTGTAATGTGTCGTCGCTTCAAGGGCTAGGACTGTTTGAGCCGGAAAGTACTCTTTCGGTAAAAAGATTGCATGCTACCAGTGATACTCTGAATGTCTTGCTCCGAACACAACTCAGAGTTGGGGGAGTGGTAGAAGAAAACAATACGAGCCCTCAAATCCTATAAATATTTCAAAATTCGATCCATACATGATTTTGTATGGGGCACGTGTGAGATTTTCATTAAAATTGACGTTTATCGTGACAGAAGGACTAAATTGGTCCAAAATCGACAACATTGGGGACTAAATTAGTTCAAGCGAAACATCGGGGACTAAATTGGTCTTAGGGCAAACATTGAGGATCATTTTGGGTTTTATCCCTTTAAATTATTATTATTATTATTATTATTATTATTATTATTATTATTATTATTATTATTATTATTATTATTATTATGAGGAACCTGCGCCCTTTAGGTTTGTCTTCTGACGTAGATTCGTAGGTTGTATGGTGATCAGGTTGAAAAGCCGATCTTTAAGTTGTAAACAAACCAAAAACAAATAATGAAAACCATGAAAAACAGAGTATTTAGCGAGGTTCGGCTCTGAGTTTGAGCCTACGTGTTAGGAATCCTTTCTTGTGTTCAATCGATGATGAAGACTGAAGATCATTAAAGACAAAGGCTATTGGCGCTCCAATGACATTTGAACACTAAGGGGGAGATTGTTAGGAATCCATTTCTAGTGCTCAAATGTCATGTTATCTTTGTCTAGGGATCAAATTGTAGTTTATGATAAATAGGGACTGATGTGATATATACCAAAGTATGCTTTGGTATATATAGGGCAAGTGTGTGTATTTTACACACAACTTGAGCACACCTTGAGCGAGGCTCTCTCTCATTTTAATATCTCTCTCTTCATCACAGTAGATTAGGCTTAATTGTGGAGAGGTATATGGATTGCTTGTAGAGAAAGCTATTGGATTAAGTGAAGATTGATTGATGATTATCTATTGCTTCCGCGCGCTAATTACAAAGGTGAGTCAATCGATCTTAATTCTCAAGTTCAAGTTCATCTTAATTCGTTGGATGTTAAATCTGGAACCTACAATTGGTATCAGAGCAAACTTGTTTGTTGATTTTGTGTTAAATCTGCTTTGATTGAGCTTAATTTGCTGATTTGAGTTGAATCGCTGATGTTTGAAGTGACTTTGGTTCGACACTGTTCTATCTGATTTTCGCCTGATTTCTGTGTTAATCCAGTGTTAATTGTGTTAATCGAGTGATAGGTAAGCTGCGTCGATGCCTATTGTTCGATAATTGTGTTCTGATTAAGCAGAAATTAGGATTTGAGTGAAAAATAGGACAGTTTTTCGCCAGTTGAACAGCTGTTTTCGCCAGTTGAACAGCTGTTTTCGCTACATGAACAGCGGTTTTCGCTACATAAACTAGTATTTTATAAGGTGTTTACTAAACGGTTGTTTACTTGTTTAATTAGCTTTTCGCCAAACCTTTTCACGTTTTCGCTAGATTTATTGGCGAAAACCTTAAAGCTTTTCGCCATATACTGTTTCAGCGAAAACCTCAAAAGTTTTCGCCAGACACTCAGCAAAAACCTATAACTTTTCGCTATATATACTGTTTCAGCGAAAACCTAAACTTTTCGCTACATTTCTTAGCGAAAAGTTCATTCCTAGGGAAACCAGTGGCCAGCGAAAACTTAAAACTTTTCGCCAAACACTGTTCACACGAGAAGTTTTAGAGTTCACAACTTAGCGAAAACCTCAAAGCTTTTCGCTACATACTGTTTCAGCGAAAACCTAAGCTTTTCGCTAGACTTCTTAGCGAAAACCTAGAACTTTTCACCACTTCGCGAAAACCTCAAAGCTTTTCGCTATATACTGTTCCAGCGAAAACTTCATTTTAGCGAAAACCTAAACTTTTCGCTACATTTCTTAGCGAAAAGTTCATACCTAGCGAAAACAGTGGGCAGCGAAAACTTAAATCTTTTCACTATACTGTTTCAGCGAAAACCTCGAAAGTTTTCGCCACATACTGTTCACAAAGCTTTCGACGGTTTTAGGTAGCAAAAAAAAAAAAAAAAAAAAAAAAAAAAATTTCACTCTGAGATTTTTATTTTTCACTCTGAGATTTTTTTTGCTAAAATTTTTCACTCTGAGATTTTTATTGTACGTACTAAAATTTTTATATAGGTCGAAAGTCCTAAAATTTTTATGGTACTAGAAAACCTCGAAAGTCCTAAAATTTTTATTTTTCACTCTGAGATTTTTTTTGTACGTACTTTATATAGGTTCCTGGTTCATACGAAAAAGTTTCGTGTAAACGAATTTTTTTTTTGGACTGGTAAAATTTTTCGGTACAAAAAAAATTATTCTCAGTACAAGTTTTTTTTAAAATCATTTTAAAAAAAAAAATATTTGATACCTAAAATGTTAGGATCATTTATTGTGTTCTTTATATTTTAGATGCTTCCGTCTTTAGTGTATTTAGTTCTTTGGTTTAGATGTTATTTGGGTTTGTAATTTACTTTATTATAAGTATTAGTTGTTTGGGCTAATTGGGTTTTGGGCTTGATGGGCTTTAATATACCAACTAATGTGGTATATAAAGACCCACCAAGCCCTAGTTTCATGTGTTCCTCTTTGCAAGTATTGTGCCTCCTTGAACAAGCTAACCTAAACACTCTCAAGCTAAAATCATTCTAGGTTGCTTTCTTTGTTGCTTGCATTATATTAGATGAAAATGGACTTAAAAGTGGTATCAGAGCAAGCGCGAGGGAACTTTGAAGCCATTTTTGGAGTTTTTTGAGCTATTTTCGTCATTTTGTTTGGCTGTTTTTGAGCTACTTTGGCTGTTTTCTGCCTTTTCTGAGCTGTTTTTGGGGTTTCTCGGCCTTTTTCTGGTATTGGGGAACTTTTTCCAGCAAAAACAGCATTTCTGGGCAGATTTTGGGCATTTACAGCAAGATTTTCGGATTTTTCTGGGTTTCAGCTTGAAGATCTTCATCCTGTTCATCATTCGCGGAACAGAAAAAGAATTCGCGAACCTCTCTGCTTTGCGAACCGCCACTCTCGCGAACTTCAATTCGCGAAGTGTTCCGCTACATCCGCGAACCTTAACACGCGAACCAGGATCACGAAGCTCAGGCCACTTCACGAACCCCGCTTCATCCGCGATCTTTCGATTCGCCAACCGTCAGTTCAGCTTCGCGAATCAATTAGCCAACCCGTGATCTCACTTCGCCAAAGTAGACCACGAACCGGTCTTCAATTCGCGAACCAGCCATTTCGCGAACCCTTCGATTTCACTAATCCAGCTCAAGTTCGCGAACCCTTCGACTTCACGAATCCAGCTACAGTTCGCGAACCTCACTAACTTCAAGTTTCAACAAGTTCCACACACGTTTAAAGATCACCCACATCTAATATAGTATGGACACACTCGCCATGGGAAGCGACGTCAGACCACCAGTGCTGCGAAGAGGCGAGTTCTCTATCTGGAAGAACAGATTCTTTAACTTCCTGGAGATCAAAGACAACGGAGAGGAAATGATCAGATCACTCCAAAGCGGCCCCGAAACATTTACGACCACACTCCCCGGGGACAACACCGTGACTCCTCCCGTCCTTCCACAGATAGTACCCAAGTCTCCAGCCGACTATACTGATCTTGAGAGACGAAGCGTTAGGGCAGACCTCATGGCCAAGACCTACCTCTTACAAGCCATGCCAAATGAAATCTACATTCAGGTAGATAGCTTCCAGACTGCCAAGGAAATGTTCGACGAGATCTCTAAGTTGATGCAGGGCACTGATATCGGTTTAAGAGCCAAGAAAGCCAACACACTGGCGGCTTACAACTCCTTCAAGGCTCGACATGGCGAGCCAATTGGAGAAACCTATCGCAGGTTTATGATCCAAACCAATGAGCTGCGGAAGATCAGCATCATGAAGTCCAACTTGGAGCTAAATGTAAGATTTCTTACATCATTACAGCCTGAGTGGAAGAAGATTGCCACAAATTTCAGGAAGAACAAGGACCTCGATGAAATTGACATCCACAGCATCTACGAAAGCCTCGAACAACATTCAGATGACATAAACGAGGCAGTGGAGGAGCAGAAGAATAAGGCTGTGGCCGACTCACTAGCCTTAGTGACGGACAAGAAGAGCGCAAAGCCGAATAAAGGCAAAGCCGTCAAGATCCCGAGCCCCTCCACCTCCGAAGATGACTCAGGCTCGGACTCCGATCCGGAGATGAAGGAGCTCTAGAAGCACTTGGCTCTGGTAACGAAGATGATGAACAAAAAGTTCTTCAAGAAATCATCATCCTCGTCCAACAAACAAAGGATCTCGTCAGGACCCAATCCTCAGACCCGACCATTTCAGCCAGCTGAAACCAAAGCCCCAGCCGAATCGAGAAAATGCTACAACTGTGGCAAACCAGGGCACTTTGCCAATGATTGTCCCCTTCCAAAGAAAAAGAAGGACGAAGAGTACTATCTCAGGAAGCTGCAGTTGATTAGGCAGAAGAATCATGGCAAAGCACTAGTGGCCGAGCAGGACCACTGGCTCGAGGACTCCACGGAAAGTGAGCCCGAGAACCTTGCCCTGATGGCACGGCTGGAAGGAGACGGATCAGACGAGGAGGAGCAGTCGGAAGCTAGCACCAGCACCAGCACGAACGAGGTAGACAAATCGTGCAACGGTGAGGAGGTATATTCTTTCAACGAGAGTATGCTTTTAAATCTACAAAATAAAATAGAGGTCCTAAGTAAAGAACGTAAAAATACTAAGTCTTTAGAAAAGAAATTAGTAAAAACTCAAGCTATTCTAACCATGACCCTAGAAGAAGTAGAAAGATTAGAAAATAGCTTGAGTACGTCAGAACAAGACTTAGGAAAATCAAATGATAAGATTAGTGAATTAATGAATAGGATAGCGACCCTAGAATGCGATAGAAACGAAACTTCTAGCAATAATGATAGAATTAGAGAACTAGAAGCCCAATTAGCTAACAACCGTGCATCCCTCATTAATCGACTAAGCGATATTGGTTCCCTGAATTGTCGATTAGAAGCTGCAAATCTTAGGGTAGCTAGTCGAGATGAGGAAATTGTTAAACTAAATAAAAAACTTGAAGAGTTGACGGCGAATTATAGGAAGAGTGAGAATGAGCGAATAAATAAAACTAGCGAGTATAATCTGATGAATAGCGAACGCGCTGGGCTATATGCTAAGATAAAGAGCCTAGAAGACATTATCACGAAACGAGGGCTATCAGAACATGTATTAGAACGAACCATGTTTCTTAGTCAGCCCAAAGATACTAGGTTCTACAATCCACGAGGGGGGTTAGGCTTCGTTAAGACCATCATACCTGAAGCCAAGAAAACTCCCACTCGTTACGATAGTAGTTATCTGGATCTATCGCTCATACGCTTCATTCAGTCGTCAAAAAGCGAACCAACGACAGGAGAAGGGAGCGATCGGGCCGAAAAAACCGTTCGATTACCCTAGCCTGAACGAAAGTTACAAGACAAAGGAAAAACCCTCGATTGATAACTGTCTCCAGGCTAGTGCACCGCCCTCTCAAAAGGTCTTGAAGAAGCACCGAAGAATTCGAAGCATATGGGAACGTTGCCTAGAGCTTACATCCCTTTTTCGCATAAAGAAAATTTCAAATTACGAGCATCGATGGAATCACTCGAGCAACTCTCTCAACTAGAGAAAGACATTTTACTCGCAGTAATTTCATCATTTAAGGATCAAATAAGCACTAGACCCCACACGATCCCTACACACACTCCTTTCATTTTGACAACGTCACACACAAAACTCTTCAAGAATAAAGAATTAGATAAGCCGGTTATAGGTCGCACCACGAAGATCACTAACAAGGCCTCTTCTGCATCGACAGGAAAAGCATCTTGGGAAAAGAGCGTGAAGTGGAGGGCAAACCAAGACGAGACAAAAGGAGACGTTGCTGTTCACAAAAAGGAGCAAATGAAAACGAAAACTAAAATGTCTCCCTTTTTGTTTTGTAAGAATCGTCTTGAGTGTGTTAATGTGTTGAAAAATGCTGCTAGTTTTATTTCTAAGTCTAAAAGGATTTCAGACCCGAAACTTAGCAGGCAACTTATTTCGCAAACCCACACACACACTAGACTCGCAAACTAAAAGGCACACATCAAAGTCGCGAACTTTGATTTCTATACCTAACTCGCGAACTAACCCTCTCTTTGCACACTTCCCCGAAGTAAAAGCCAAGAAGGTTGCAAGCTCAAATCCCCAACCAAAGGCGAGACCACAAAATGCTTCAAGGCTCGAGAAAAAGCCAGATCAAATATCTCGCAAAAACAAGAAGAAAACCGAGCCCAAGCATTACGTGCCCAAAATCAAAACGCAACCGCTCAAAACGAAACAAATTTGGGTCACAAAAAGGGAACTCGAATCCATCACGACCAAATCAGGCACACGCCAGATTTGGGTTCCCAAAACAAGTCCAAGCATAGTAGATTACTTAGCTGATTCTTTATTTCATCTATGCTTGCGTGTCGAAAATAACCAAGGGGAACCCGACCGTTATCGGGTTACTGACCTCTCTTGATTATTTTTGCAGATCTGTCATGTGTGGTATCTCGATTCAGGTTGCTCCACACACATGACAGGGAGAAAAGAGCTGCTGAGCAACTACAAAGCCCGCTTTGGCGGTAACGTGCGCTTCGGAAATAATCACGCGGCTCCGATCATAGGACACGGAGACCTCATCCATGACAACCTCACAATCAGGGATGTCTCGCTCGTCGAAGGACTTGGACACAACCTCTTCAGCATTGGCCAGTTCTGCGATAGAAGGCTGACGGTCACCTTCCAGTCTGACGAATGCACCATCAGCAACGAGCAGGGTAGGGAACTCCTCACAGGCACGAGGAAGACAAATCTCTACACAATCAATCTGAAGACCCTTCGACCTTCATCCGCCATCTGTCTGATGACAAAGGCATCACACCAGCAAAATGACCTTTGGCACAGACGGATGTCCCATATCAACTTCAAAACGCTGAATAAACTATACAAAGATAAGCTAGTCACAGGACTCCCAGCATTGAAGTACCACAAAGAGCATCTATGTTCGGCGTGCGAAATGGGAAAGATGAAGAAGGCATCTCATTCATCAAAACACGTGGCCTCGACCTCTCGCCCACTGGAGCTGCTACACATGGATTTATGCGGGCCAATGAGGATACAAAGCATAAATGGAAGAAAATACGTATTAGTCATTGTAGATGACTACTCGAGGTACACATGGACGAGATATCTTAAAACGAAGGACGAGACCCCTGAAATCATCATCTCTTTTGTGAAGACGACTCAGAACCTGCTTGAGAGCAACATCCAAGTGATCCGCACAGATAATGGCACTGAGTTCAAGAACAAGGTCCTCAGTGACTTCTACACCTCGTTAGGAATCTCTCAGCAGTTCTCGGCCGCAAAAACCCCTCAACAAAATGGAGTAGTGGAAAGGAAGAACCGGACCCTTATCGAAGCAGCCCGGACAATGCTAATTCAATCAGGACTTCCACACTTTCTATGGGCCGAGGCAGTAAACACGGCGTGTTACACGCAAAACCGAACGAGCATTCACAAGAGATTTGGGAAGACTCCGTACGAGCTAATCAACCAAAGGGTCCCAAACATCAAATATCTACGGATTTTCGGCTGCAAGTGCTTTGTAGCTAATGACCGAGTTGATCGAGGGAAGCTCGACCCGAAGGCCATCGAAGGAGTGTTCATTGGATATTCGGCTACTTCGAAGGCCTATAGAGTCTATCTCAAAGATAGAAGGACTGTTATGGAAAGCATAAACGTTACTTTCGACGAAGCGCCAGTGGCTTCTGAATACATCAGTTCAGGACCCGTACTACAACCGAACGCTTCTGTCCAAATCAGGCCAGAACCGGGACTAATTAGAGTGCTGACAGACGATCAGCCCAGTCCTACATTCGAGGAGGTAGCATCGACATCCCACAAGAGCGACGACGCATGGGAGCTGCTTTTCGAAGATCTAGCCATCCACGATCGTCGATCAGCTCAACCTCCTCACCAACCCCAAAATAGTGACGCACCAGCTTCTCCCGTAGGCCAACACGAAGCTGATGCATCTCCCTCAACATCACATATAGAAGTCACTATTTCCCCTGAAGCCTCAACTGAAGAAGACGATGAAGACATTTCCCTAGACATAGAGCCTCACTCCCCGATCGAAATTTCCAGCACTCCCGAGACAACAGGTGAAGAACCCGCACAGGACGAGCAAGAACAACCTCTCCCTCATCAAAGGAAGTGGACTCGAGCCCATCCGACGTCTCAAATTATTGGAAATCCAGACCAAGGAGTTAGTACAAGATCATCAACAATAAATGAAAATCTATATGCCTGCTTTCTCAGCCAGGCTGAGCCGAGCAAAGTTGGAGACGCGCTAAAAGACCCAGACTGGGTAAACGCAATGCAAGAGGAAATCCATCAGTTCGAAAGACTGAAAGTGTGGAAACTCGTACCGAGACCTCAAGGAAAGACGATTATCGGTACGAAGTGGGTATTCAAGAATAAGAAAGATGAAGACGGTGTCGTAATTCGCAACAAGGCAAGGCTAGTCGCGAAGGGCTACAACCAGCAAGAGGGAATCGACTACGACGAGACCTTCGCACCCGTAGCGCGAATCGAAGCAATTCGGATTTTTCTAGCCTTCGCAGCCCACAAAGACTTCACGGTGTATCAGATGGATGTCAAGACAGCCTTCCTCAACGGCGTCTTGAAAGAAGAAGTCTACGTGGCACAACCTGAAGGATTCGTAAGCCAAGCCCACCCTGACTATGTGTACTTCCTCGAGAAGGCACTTTACGGACTTAAGCAAGCACCCCGAGCATGGTACGAGGTGCTATCTGACTTTCTGATCGAGTCAGGCTTCACTAAAGGGCAAATCGACACCACCCTCTTCATCAAGTGACGCAAGTCTGAAATTCTACTTGTTCAGATTTACGTCGACGATATTATTTTTGGATCCACAAACCCCATATTGTGCGCGGAGTTCGGGGAACTGATGAAGACAAAGTTTGAAATGAGCATGATGGGAGAGCTCAACTTCTTCCTTGGACTGCAAGTCAAGCAACTCCCAGAAGGAATCTTCATCAGTCAATCGAAGTACATTCAAGACATACTTAAGAAGTACAACATGGAAAATTCCCCATCTAAAAGTACCCCGATGTCGACTTCGTGCAATTAGCCGCAGATCCATCGGGCAAATCAGTCAACCCGTCTACATACAGAGGAATGATAGGATCGCTTCTGTATCTGACAGCAAGTCGGCCGGATATTGTCTTCTCCACTTGCCTGTGCGCGCGCTTTCAAGCCGATCCGAAGGAGTCGCACATGCTTGCAGTGAAGAGGATCTTACGCTATCTCAAGGGAACACCGACACTCGGACTCTGGTATCCCAAGAACTCTAACTTTCAATTACTTGGCTTTACGGATGCCGATTTTGCAGGTTGTAGGATGGACAGGAAGAGCACCTCGGGTGGAATACAGTTCTTAGGTGACAAACTAGTAAGTTGGTCATCTAAGAAACAAAACTGTGTGTCCACGTCAACCGCCGAAGCAGAGTACGTTGCTGCTCTAATATAATGCAAGCAACAAAGAAAGCAACCTAGAATGATTTTAGCTT
This sequence comes from Lindernia subracemosa, assembly GCA_028392965.1. NCBI lineage: Eukaryota > Viridiplantae > Streptophyta > Magnoliopsida > Lamiales > Linderniaceae > Vandellia > Vandellia subracemosa. The sequence goes on from JAQPCC010000032.1 coordinate 957,415, forward strand.
GAGAGTGTTTAGGTTAGCTTGTTCAAGGAGGCACAATACTTGCAAAGAGGAACACCGACACTCGGACTCTGGTATCCCAAGAACTCTAACTTTCAATTACTTGGCTTTACGGATGCCGATTTTGCAGGTTGTAGGATGGACAGGAAGAGCACCTCGGGTGGAATACAGTTCTTAGGTGACAAACTAGTAAGTTGGTCATCTAAGAAACAAAACTGTGTGTCCACGTCAACCGCCGAAGCAGAGTACGTTGCTGCGGCCAGTTGCTGCTCTCAAATCCTGTGGTTGCAAACGCAACTGCAGGATTACGGGTTTGTTTTCAATAACATTCCAATTTTCAGCGACTCGAAGAGCGCTATTGCCATTACCTGTAATCCCGTCCATCATTCCCGCACTAAACACATAGACCTTCGATATCACTTTATAAAAGATCATGTCGAAAAAGGCACAATCACAATGTACTTCGTCAACACCGAAGTTCAACTTGCCGATCTTTTCACAAAGGCTTTGGATGAAAAACGTTTCATGTTTCTCGTTTCAAAGTTAGGCATGTTGAATCGGGAAGCATAACGTGATTTTTGCCTATTTCAACCTTTTATAAAGTTCAAAAGATGATCATCATTCCAAAAATTTAGGGGGAGTAATTTTTAGTCTTCTTGTTATATTTTAACTTGAAATGTATTTTCTAAGAGTGCACATTTTGAGGGGGAGTTAAGTTAAAAATTGAGCCCACAATCACTAATGCATTTGAGCCAATTCGCGAAATTCAAAAACCATATTGGGCCTTCTTTTCTCACTTTTCGGCCCAGTTCTTCAACTTCACTTTTGATTCGCGAATCATCAGAATGGGCTTCTTTCATCTTTCTGGCCCAGTTTGCATCAACCCTACTTCGCGAACTCATCGCACGATTCGCGAACTCTCGAACGGGCCTAATGTTCTCTTGCAGCCCAAAATCTTTCAGGCCCGCGAAGTTCCAACTGCTTTAAACCAACTAAATTTCTCGAAGCTACAGTCGCCGTCACATTTCAAAATTAGGGTTAACAAACTTCACGAATTCTCTCTCGATCTACTGTTCATCCGCGAGATAAACCACTCAAATCACGACGAAACCCACCTTTTAGCTTTCAAATCCTCTTCTCTCGTGCGTTGCTGTGGTAAGACTACTCTTAAATACTCGTTTTTCTGCAGATCTTTACTTTGCTGATGATGATTTTGGCGAATCTGGAACTTTCTGTACTTCGCGGTTGATGAACACGATGCATCTTCATGATTCGCGAACTCGGCTTCTTTTTTATCCTTCTAGCGCGGCTTTCGAAGTCTCCAATATGTTTTTCGCGCATTCCACTTAAGCCCGCGAAGTTCTCCATGTTCGCGAACTCTCAATAGTTCGCGAACTCGTTCCGCATTCGAGAAACTACGAACCGCTCTCAATTCGAAATCATCTTTAAATCGCGAACTTATTTCTCAATTCGCAAACTTCAAGATCGCGAACCAAATGTACTTTCCCGAATCCCAACATTTTTCGCGAACGCACTTTCACCTCAATTCGAGAACAAAATCCCAATTCGCAAATCGTTCAGTTCTCGAACCTATTCTAATATTCGCGAAAATAGGATTCGCAAAAACTTTCATATCGCGAATCTCTCTCAAACTTCGCCAACTCCTCAAGTTCGCGAACAGCTCCCAATTCGAAATCATTTTTATATCGCGAACTTATTTCTCAATTCCCAAACTCTTAGATTGCGAATCTAACATTCCTTTCCAAATCCTTACAAATTTCGCGAACTCATTTACACTTCAATTCGAGAACAAAATCTCAATTCGCAAAGTCTTTCAGTTCTCGAACCTATTCTCACATTCGCGAAACAAGATTCGTAAAGCTTTTAGCGAACTAACCAAACTCTCATATCGCGATCCACACTTAATTGTTTCTATCATCTGTTTCGCGAACTACTTAGAATTTTCTTCAAGAACTTTCATTTTTCAATTCGCGACATAAAGACCTTGAAAAACTTTCTAACACATTTACATTAATGCGCGAACTTTCAACTTAAAAATTTTCTAAGTTTTTTTTCAAATCCATGATTTAAATGGGCTGAAACTGTTTTTGGACCCAAAATTAAAACATCAAATTTTCATAGCCCAAAACACTTGAACACTTTTTGATCTCTAACTTGTTTTCACCTATTCAAATCATGTTACCTTCTGCTTCATATTACTGTATAAACTAATGGTTACTCTATCATCGCAGGTTTAACGAATCCAGGTGTTCGGAACAACAAAAAAAGAAGAGGGCAAACAAAAAAAAAAAACAACAAAACAAAAAAAAAAGAGTCGCCCCACTAAAAAAAAAATGAGTACGACACCAACAGATCTGATATACCCAACGTCTAAATGGGTCATTCCGAAGGACAATAACTTCCAACTTGACTTGGAAGTCTTCAAAGGGAAGGAACCCATTATTCCTGCGATATTGAGACATCATCACCTCTGGTACGCCTTCTCGGCCGCTGTATCAGTCCCCTCCGTTTACCTTCAACAATTTTGGGGGACGCTGCAGACGAAGGTGGCACCAGACAATAGCTTATACTACGAAGCAAAACTCGCGGGCCAGACGGTCGAGGTCACCCGCGAATTAATCCGCCATGTTCTCCGCTCCTCCCGCCTGCAGCCGATCGAGAATGAGTATGAGGCTTCTGAGGATGAGCTTCTCGAGGACATTCAAAGAATGGGCTACTTCACGCCCGTCAAATTCCTCTCTCAGATCCAACAGTCCATGCTCCCGCATCCATGGCGGACACTTTTTTGCGCTTGTCAATAAGTGCTTCTCACCAAAGCACTCAGGGCACGACAGGGCAACATCACGATACTGCGGATCTTCCACGGCATTGCCTTCAACAAAACGTAGATTATGCCAAGCTCATCATGTTGGACCTCGACGACCAAAATGATGCAGCGAACGAAGGGCAAGAAGACGCAGTACCTTCCATATCCCAGTGGTTCGGGCTAATGATCCACCACTTTATGCAATCACTGCCTGGGATACCAACCCCGCCCGCCGACGAATATTCACCGTCACCCCGCCAAAACTCAGGTACCTCCAGAAGGGAAGGTCGATGAGAAATACGCGCGGCGCCGATGCCCATCCCTTCATCCCTCTTGTCACTGGCGGAGCAGCACATGATAGGAGACTACTGCCGCCAGTACAATGTATACGCTCCCATGGTTCGAGAAAACCCCATCGAACCTAACCCCGGGGCCTCCCACTCTGCCGATGAAGGTCCTAGAACCGGGCCGGAGGCAGCTTCTTCATCCATTCCTCAGTCATACACTCACCAACCAGTCATTCCATCAATTACCCAATCATCCACACCACCAACACCTGTCGAACAACAATACCCGTTCGAGCTCTCACCACCACTTATCACACCCCACCACCATCTCCTGTCAGCCGCACATCACCGATCCTGCCGACGTCGCGTGCTCTTCAACGACAAATGTTGAGCGACGTCTCCGACTCGGACGGCGAAGCCGGGATGCCCATACTCCGCCCACCGTCACCACCACCCTCCACGAGGCAGCCGTCGCCCGCTCCTCAACGCCAACACATGAGCGACGACTCCTCTGACGACGACGATGACAGCACGCTTATCCATAGACGTCGTCGCATTCCTCCAATCCCCACTCCACTACAAGCCGGGTCACCCCTTAGGATAGAAGCCGCTCCGACATCGACCCAACGGCGCATACCACGAGCCTTAGCCATTCGGCGGTTCCCAACAACCGGTCGTCTCAAAAACCCCGACCCTCAACCATCACGTCCTCAGCCTGTCACCGAACAGGCCTCAACGTCCATAGAGGCGCCCATGATTGAGGCACTTCTAGATTGGACGGAAAGTCCCGATGACGACGACCTCACATCGTCTTCGTCAGAGGGCCACCGTCCGAACATCACGATCGGACGCGTGCCAACGGGATGCCTAAGTGGCCCCGGTGAGAGCTCCGCCTTCGCCCGTCTGTGTGACTGGCCCTAACACCGGAGCAATCCTTCCTCGTGAGGAACTGCAAGGACAGGTCGGAAGTCCAGTGCCGCCCGAAGTCCATCGATTTCCCGCGAAACTGGCCACCCCCCACTTCGGGGGTGCAAACGGAAGGCCTTCGTGGCTCCGGCGGTGATTCCCCGTGACGGCGACATACCTAGAACGGAGACTTGCCGAATTTCTCGAGCAAGTGGCTGTCCCGCATCAGTCACTCATTACGCTGCTGCGCCGGACAGAGGCAAAGCTCCAGTTGTCGACGAAACCCCCGTCACGTTCCCCACTACCCCCACCCCCACCTCCTCATCCGAACCCCCACACCATGCCACTGCTCGACCTATGGGACATCTTCACTGCCCGTCTCATAGGAGAGGACCCGAAGCACCCCGCGCTCGTGACGGTCCGAAAAATGCTGATCGCGCAACAAAACATACCGTCAACAGAAACGTGCCGAGACGACACCTCAACAATCCGAAGACGGCACGACGATCCTGACGACCAGGATCGCCGTGAGGGGGAGAAGCGTCAACGCCTATCTTCCTCCGGAGCATCTGTACGACGAAGCACACCAAGACAGGGTAGATCAGCAGCAGGCCCTACAACACAAACCCAACAACCCACACGAGGAGATTCTCGAGGAAGACAAGCGGCGTCAGGGCCGAACCAGACACTCTTCCTTGGCGAAGCAACGTCGACCTCGGAAATCCATACACATACAGTCCAAAGAACCACCACCCCAAATCCTCCTTCCACCACCCACGAAGCCAGAAAAAGCCGAAGCCCACCTCTTTCGCCCTACATTGCTACACAACCGGACTTAGAGCCATTCAACCTCGAACGAAGATTACCTCCAACCACACACTGAAGTGGAGGCGTACATTATGAACGAAGGATGGCTCAAAAGACCGGTTACAGAAGAGTTCTCAAAGGCTATGTTTGATAACGCTCGACAGCTCCTAAAGAATGCAGATGTTGAACTTGTCAGAATAGAAGACAAGGAGCTGGAAGAAGGGGAGGACTACGAAGCAGAAATCCCCGAACTTCCTGTTCTCTTGGAGCACGCCAACCGATGGTACGACATGTACAACCCTCCGCCAAGAGAGACCCCGAAGATTCCGAAGCTCCCGTGGGAAAATGCCAAAATCGTGGCACCTTACCAGGAAGAGTTTCGGAAACGAATATGGAGGAAACCCGAGCGTATCACCAAGCCTGATGAACTGGAGCTGAGTGGGATGACTCATCTGACGGGACGAAGGGCAAGATTCTATGTCTTAAGCCTGCGAATGATGATGAGTTTCAGAGGACGAGGCGACAATCTGGATCGCCTTCGAAAAGACGAATCAAGGAAGAAAATGATCAAAAGGGTGACGGGAGTCAGAGTCGAGTACTTCAACCAAATTCCCTATCCAGTTTACAAAGTTGAAAGGGAGGACGGGAAGGTTGAAGACATCAGCGAAGCGGACCTAATCTACATTAGACACCGTGATGTCGAGAGAATATTCTCGACGTACAGGTATCTAGGACAGCTGAAAAAGGACCCTGCATTGAAGATAGGCCTTGTTACACTCGAAAGGTTCATGTTGCGCCAGATCAATTATAATGCTTCCCACGACCTTCAGATGGCACTGGAAAGCAATATGAAGAAAGTGAACCTCACAAAGCCTAACTTCGAAGTCCCAGATGACCCCAACATCTCTGAAGGAAACGTCTTTGAAGGTGAGGACCCCTCGATAGTCTACGTCAACTACAAAGGTGAGAAGAGATTGATGAAGACCTCGGAGATCCCAAAGTTCTCCGACGGGACTCTCCAAATTATTTCAAGAAAGTTGACAAGGATTATCCAGGAGATGGAAGAAGAAGACCTCGATAGCCAGATGAAGTTCAGATTACTTCGAGGGAAGATCGATGAAAGACTGGCTCTTCGAAGGTGGTTACGTAACTACGAAGTCAAGCTCGGACTTCAAAGCTCTACGTACAAGACGGTGGACCCCAAGGTCGGAGCATCCAAGCAGAAGACTTAAAAAGAACACAAAGGGGGAGATTGTTAGGATCATTTATTGTGTTCTTTATATTTTAGATGCTTCCGTCTTTAGTGTATTTAGTTCTTTGGTTTAGATGTTATTTGGGTTTGTAATTTACTTTATTATAAGTATTAGTTGTTTGGGCTAATTGGGTTTTGGGCTTGATGGGCTTTAATATACCAACTAATGTGGTATATAAAGACCCACCAAGCCCTAGTTTCATGTGTTCCTCTTTGCAAGTATTGTGCCTCCTTGAACAAGCTAACCTAAACACTCTCAAGCTAAAATCATTCTAGGTTGATTTCTTTGTTGCTTGCATTATATTAGATGAAAAGGGACTTACATAAAACTTCCGAAAATTATTTCAATACGAAAACATAGCATAAGTTGACTAAAAGTCAAAATAAATTGAAAATCAAAATAAATCAGCTAAGACTTTAAGTCAATATTTTTTTTAATTAACAAAACAAGACGATCAATATAACATCCAACATATTTTGAGTCAAAATTAAAATTTCCAACATTCTATAAAACCAATACAATATCTGTGAACTTAATATTGGTTTTTGAGCTGAAACGCTAATATTGGAGAACTATTCGAAATTAGTCAAAATTAAAATTTCCAACATTCTATACCAATTATAATTTGCAAAATTAATTGGTCTGAACTGAAAAGATAAAATGGATAATTACTTAAGCGAAAATGATCTAGAACTTAAAGAAATCAAACACAACCTAGATCTAATTGAAAAATTATTAAATAAAAAACATCATAAGAAAAAGTCTTTATCTTCTTCATCTTCCTCAACAAGCTCAAAAACTTCAAGCTCAAAACATAAGAGAATACAATCTGAAATTATAGAACCTAACAATTCTCATGAACTAACAATTAAAAGACTCGAAGATAGACTAGTTAACAACGAACGTGTTCTTAGAAAACATTTACTTAACGAGTCTAGTCTTCAATGTCTTTTAACAAATGCACAAGATAAAATCACAGACCTTGAACTAAAATTAGGACGTTATGAAATAAAAGTCTTTGAACTTAAAAAGAGCCTTAATACATATGAGGAAGAAAAGCAAACAGTTCAACAAAAATTCTCATCCACAAATAACGAAATGGTCAGAAAATTAGAAGCTAGGCTAGCTAATAACGAGCGTGAGTTAAGAAAACATTTAGAAATCGAAGCTAGTCTTGAATGTCAATTGACCAATGCTAAAGATGAGATTACTAGTTTGCTATCTAAGGCAGAAAATTATGGACCGAATATTTCTGAATTAAGAACAAACATAGCTGCCTATAAAGAAGAAATTAAAAATCATCAAGCTCAGAATAAATGTCTTTCAGAAGAATGCAATAAATTACGCATTAAAATAAAGAACTCGAAATACTATTGCAAGAAAGAAACTGAGCTAAAATTGTCTCAAATAAATCCACTCAAACAAATGAGACAATGCCTATCAAAAAGGAACATTCTATACAAACTATAAAACCCGAATTTAATTGTGAAAATCCAGAAACCGAACGCAAAATTGCCGAGTTAAATTCTCTTCTGGAATCGCAGCAAAAAGGGTTTCAAGCTAAAATTGATGAACTTCAAAAGGAGAATACATTTCTCAAAAATTCCTACAAAATAGGCGCAACCTCAACTTCTTACTCTGTTTAAAAGCGAACATTAAAAACATATCTCCAAAACAGAATAAGAAAACACCACGAATGACTAAAGCTATCAAGAAAGAAAGAATTGAGGAAGATAAATCATTTTTTATCAAAACAAGCGAAAATGTTTCCTCCTCTATTTCTAAAAAGGTAATTTCTAAAGTCATTCAAAAGATAAAGAAAGAAAGAATAAAGAAAGAAGCTACAAATATTAAAACAGACAATTCTACATTTTTTACTAAAACTGAAATATCCAAAATAATAATTGTCTGACAAATAAAAGTAACTCATTTTATGAAAAACCTATGTGAATGATGTGATTCTTCCTAATAGGAAATACGACAATTCTATATTGAATGCTATTGATTCTATTAGTTCGTATTCCTATCTAAGTACCCAGTCAAAGTCAAATCTGAAAAACATCTTCAACGACTGGCGAAAGAGAAAATTTTCTAACTAACAATAGACACACATTCACCCGTGCTAAAATGATAATTTCAGAACGGTACAAATTTGGAAACCTAAGCTAGAAATGGAAATAAGTAGTCCTAAACAAACGTGGCTTCCTATGACTACTTTATCTGCTAATTTTAATTCCAAATTGAACCTTATGAGCTTTATAAGATTACTGCTAATCAGGGAGGACCCGTCCAAAAATGGGTACCAAAGTCCCGCTAATTTGTTTTGCAGGATCCCGATTATGCATAGGTCCTCGGGTTGCTTCACACGCATAATCGATATGAGCTGCATGCAACCACCAATTCCCGACACGTGTGGTATTCGAGATTGCTCCACACCCGTGATCGGTATGAAATGTGAGCAATCATACTATATAAATAAATATTTTTTTAGATTTTACATTAAAAAAAAAAAAAAAACTTTTCGCTAACTTTTCGCTCACTATTTCAGCGAAAACAGTTTTCAGCGAAAACCTTCTCTTTTCGCTAACTGTTTTCGCCATTTTTTTTTTATATATATAAATATATATATATATAGGTATATAAAAAATAATAAAATAATAAAAAAAAAAACTTTTCGCTGAAAAGTCTAGCGAAAACCTCAAACTTTTCGCTAACTTTCAGCGAAAACATTTTTAGCGAAAACTTTTACTTTTCGCCAACACTCAGCGAATTTTTTTTTAGCGAGAACCTTTTTCTTTTCGCTAATTGTTTTCGCCACATTATAAGTTTTTTTTTGTTTTCGCCAATTCCTTTAAAAAGAAAATATATACATATATAAATATATATATATAAATATATATAGGCCTGAAAAAGAGATAAAAAAAAAAAACAAAAAAAACTTTGAGCTTCATTGCTAAAAGAAGATGACTTGAATTTCATTGTCAAAATAGGTACATTACTGTCCTAGATATTAGACTTCATCTTTAGTATTGAGTTTCAAAGGAAGTCTAATGTATCATTCTTAGTACCTAAAAATTTGTCTATGTCGTCTTTACATTCTTTATATATTTAGATGGGGAGTGGATAGACAGATAGACAAGGGCACATGAACTTCAAAAGAGCACATTACTATAGTTCTCATATAACAAGCGTATATTAGGTGGTTGGGGAGTGATACTTATGAGTGCAGAAGGCACATTTAAGGGGGAGTGTTACTCCATGTATAAAGGGCGCTTGATCTTTGTAATATGCAATCCTCAAAAAGCGCATCTATTTAGGGGAGCAGGGGCATCATATTGTTACAAGCGACATTTTAGGGGGAGAGTTACCTAAAACGGCGCAAGAGCTTAAAAAAAAAGGGGGATGCCCTGAAGACAACTTTCGTACTTTGACGGGGAGTGCTACCTCAACCCAAAAAGCGCAAAACAAAAAAGAGGTGTTCACATACCTGTTCCCATGGCTCAGTTAATCCCAAACTGTACCTATCCCAGGAACAACCCCGAGCGTATGTGAGGGTTTTGAGCGAATCACGATATAATCATTACACCTCAACCACAAACTATCCGGGCCATAACCATTATAGGTACAGGACTGATTTTTCAGATCCCGGGTAGAAGACGCTCATCGGGTCCAAAGGCGCATGCACAACCCTTCCTAGCTACTCATTTGTCTCCCTAAAGACAAGTGTTTCAATATCTCACGGGGAACCGCATATGCTATCACCGTTTCACTTTGAAGCGGGAGATATTGAATCTAGTGGTCCACAGTCCCACACCACGACTTTATTCTATGCACTTAAACGTCTAGTGTGTCCCATAGCCTAAAAAGTTTTCTATTTTTTTTAGGACCATACATTATTTTTACACAACTATGCAGGTCTATGTGACCTAGCCCGAACTTCTGTAGACACATTTCTGACAAATGTGCTTCTATGATCAGAAGGAAGTCCTGCCGTTGCAACATCAAAACAACAACGGTAGCAGGCCATCTTCTGGAGCACGACTCTAGAACGATGTCAACGGGTTGCCTATGTGGCCCCGTAGTCCCTTCAAATGCAAGTCTTTGTGACTTTGCATCAACGACCAAGAGTGACATCTAGGGATGTCTCATGATGATTGGTCGTCGGTCCCGTTTTCAGGTTACTTCATCCGGACTTCAACATCAACACGCTTCGCGCTTACACGAGGAATCACCTTGATCCGTAGGCATGACGATACAATTGAATCGCCATGAGGGGGAGAACTTTATCAAGGAGGCAAATCACGTGATATCATTAAAGAAGCCGAGCTTACACCGCACGTGCTGAACAACAAACACGACCTCTCTCCAGGCATAAGCATAAACGAAGAGTCAATGTCCTTAGATCTGCACAACTCTGATCTATGGAAGAAGGTGATAAAAATTCAAAGTTGAAAGAAGAAAGGGGGAGCATGTACATAGGGGGAGAAAGAAGATTCTCCAGGAACCCTCAACCTTTTCTTCAAGAGCAACGAAGAACGTGTCTAATCCACAATTGAACACAAAGGGGGAAGATGTTAGGAATCCTCTTGTGTTCAATCGATGATGAAGACTGAAGATCATTAAAGACAAAGACTATTGGCGCTCCAATGACATTTGAACACTAAGGGGGAGATTGTTAGGAATCCATTTCTAGTGCTCAAATGTCATGTTATCTTTGTCTAGGGACCAAATTGTAGTTTATGATAAATAGGGATGATGTGATATATACCAAAGTATGCTTTGGTATATCTATTGCTTCCGCGCGCTAATTACAAAGGTGAGTCAATCGATCTTAATTCTCAAGTTCAAGTTCATCTTAATTCGTTGGATGTTAAATCTGGAACCTACACTACGTTCTCGGGCTAAAATATCGTTCTTTAATTGAATTACCAACATATATATTACAAGTCTAGCACTTACGCTCCATCTTTCATATACAAAGGTCGAGCTCAATTGACCTATATATAGCATATAAAAGGACTAGAACGTTCCTACTTGGAGCTGAAATTCGGTTATAACTGAAACAAGAAATAGACGCTCTTCCACGGCTTCAAACGAAACCCTCTACGGCCGTGGAGGTTATAGGAAAACCGTTTCTTCTGTTCTTGACCTTCTCCACGTCCTTTCGCATCGAGTTCTACGGTCGTAGATCAAAACCAAGCTTCAGCGTCTTCAGAGCATCATCTGGCTGGCCTTCGCGGCCTCCTGCAGACACCTCCAACGGCTGGCTGTTCTATTGTTTTCAGCCGTGGAGTCTTGTGCTTATTCTGGCCGTGAATCCTGTTGAAAATATAAACTTGATTTGGGCCTTAACAATTAAGTTATGGATTTAGCATTTGGGCTTAGGAGAATCATAGCCCAATATCTAGAACTTTATCGATATTCTAGAGATATCCATAGAATTCTAAAGAATATTGTAGAAGTAGATTTTTATCTAGGAGATTTCTAGAGTAGTGATGTGTTGGCTCAATATTAGCCACACATTAAGGAGGTGGAAGTACTATAAATAGGGGTGAGCAAAGCATTTGTATCAAGCAAGATCAAGCCAATTTGTAACAAGTCTTTGTAATATAAAAGCCTCTTCCTCTAAACGCTTGACTTCGATATCAAGCTCCTACTATCCTATACAAGTTCTATTTTCCAACAAAGTGGTATCAGAGCTAGAAGATCCTTGAGCAATGGCGAGCGGCATGGTTCCCTTCCAAGTTCCGACACTCAACAAGAGCAACTATGACAATTGGAGTATCAAGATGGAGGCTCTTCTTGGGCACAAGATGCTTGGGAGATCGTAGAGAAAGGCTACACCGAACCGGAGAAAGAAGAAACATTATCTCAAACTCAAAAGGATAGTTTGAGAGAGTCAAGAAAAGAGAGACAAGAAAGCTCTCTATCTAATCTATCAAGGATTAGACGATGATGCTTTCGAAAAAATTTCGGAAGCAAAGACTGCTAAAGAAGCATGGGAGAAGCTTCAAACCTCATATAAGGGGGCCGACCCGGTAAAGAAGGTACGTCTTCAAACTTTAAGAGCCGAGTTTGAAACCTTGCATATGAAACATGATGAAGGTGTGTCGGACTACTTCTCGAGAGTATTGACAATTACTAATCAACTAAAGAGAAATGGTGAGAAACTTGATGATGTTAGAATCATGGAGAAGATCCTTCGCTCGTTAGATCCGTCGGACTACTTCTCGAGAGTATTGACAATTACTAATCAACTAAAGAGAAATGGTGAGAAACTTGATGATGTTAGAATCATGGAGAAGATCCTTCGCTCGTTAGATCCGAAATTCGAGCACATTGTAGCCATCATAGAAGAAACTAAGGATCTGGAGAAAATGACAATGGAGCAATTGTTGGGCTCATTACAAGCCCATGAAGAAAAGAAAAAGAAAAAGGAAGGGATCGTAGAACAATTATTCAAGTTACAAGTTGATCCAACTAAGGATAAATGTAATCAGGAAAATTATCAAGGACGAGGCCACGGACAAGGTCAGAGAGGAAAACGAGGAGGAGGTCGTGGACACGGATACGAACGAGGTTGGAGACCCAACGATGACGACAACAATAATCTTCAAAGAAGAGATAACTCAACGAGAGGTCGTGGCAGAGGAAACTCAAAATCAAGGTATGATAAATCACACATTAAGTGTTACAACTGCGAGAGGTTTGGTCATTATGCTTCCGAGTGTAGAGTCACTAAAAATGACAAAGTTGAGGAGAAGGCCCACTACGCCGGAGATGAAGAGTAATATCTTAAGTCTTGGGCAACTCTTAGAGAAAGGTTATGATATTCGACTAAGAGACAATAACCTTTCTATAAGAGACAGTAAAAATAATTTAATCACTAAGGTGCCGATGCAAAGGAATAGCATGTTCGTCCTCAACATCATGAATGATGTTGCAAAGTGCCTCAAGACATGCTATAGAGATCCAAGATGGATTCGGCATCTTCGGTATGGGCATCTAAACTTCGGCGGACTAGAGTTGCTGTCGAAGAAGGAAATGGTAAAAGGACTACCATCTATCAACCATCCCTATCAAGTATGTGAAGGATGTCTAGTCGGAAAGCAGTTCAAGAAGAGTTTTCCGAACGAGTCGAGCTCGAGAGCTAAGAGACCTTTGGAGCTAATACATACAGATGTGTGCATGCCGATCAAAGCCAATCTCACTTGGTAAGAGTAACTATTTCCTTCTCGATTTTTCGAGAAAAACATGGGTATATTTTCTGAAGCATAAGTCGGAAGTATTCGAGAATTTTAGGAAGGTCAAAGCCCTCGTTGAGAAAGAAAGTGGCCTCAAGATAAAAGCAATGGGATCTGACCGTGGAGGATAGTTCACTTCAACGGAGTTTCAAAAATTCTGTGAAGAGCATGGAATTAGGCGACCTCTAACGGTACCAAGATCCCCCCAGCAAAACGAAGTTGCAGAGAGAAAGAATAGAACAATCCTCGACATGGCGAGAAGCATGTTGAAAAGTAAGAAGTTGCCGAAAGAGTTTTGGGCCGAAGCAGTCGCATGTGCAGTCTACCTCTCAAATAGATCTCCAACAAGAAGTGTGTGGGGAAAGACACCGCAAGAAGCATGGAGTGGTAGGAAACCCGGCATATCCCATCTGAGAGTCTTCGGAAGTATAGCTCACGTACACGTATCGGATGAGAAAAGAAGCAAGCTTGATGATAAAAGTGAGAAGTACATCTTCATCGGGTACGACAACAACACCAAGGGATACAAGCTCTACATATTCGACGAAGAAGGAGAATGGGATTGGAGCACGTGCAAAGATGAGTACAATTTCACTCCGTACTTTGAAGAAAATAGCGTGGAGGAGACAGTCATAGAACAAGAAAGAGAAGAGCCCAATACTTCACCAGTCTCACCCACTGTGGGATCTCAAGTAGAAGAAAGCTCTAGCGAGAGAGTGCCACGCTTCAGGAGCCTACAAGAAATCTACGAGGTAGCAGAAAATCAAGATAATCTAACTCTTTTTTATCTCTTTGCCGATAGTGAGCCTATGAAGTTTCAAGAAGCCGTGAGAGACAAAAATTGGAAAAACGCCATGGATGAGGAAATTAAGGCTATCGAGAAAAATCATACTTGGGAGCTAACAACACTTCCGAAGGGGCATAAAGCTATTGGCGTAAAGTGGGTCTACAAAGCGAAAAACAATGTCAAAGGAGAAGTTAAAAGATATAAGGCAAGATTGGTGGCTAAAGGCTACAGTCAAAGAGCAGGCATTGACTACGACGAGGTATTTGCTCCAGTCGCTCGACTTGAAACTGTTCGACTAATAATCTCTTTGGCAGCACAAAATAACTGGAGAATTAATCAAATGGATGTGAAGTCTGCCTTCCTAAATGAGATCCTTGAAGAAGAGGTTTACATAGGGCAACCACAAGGATATGAAGCAGCGGGAGAAAAAGACAAAGTTTTAAGATTGAAGAAGGTACTCTACGGGTTGAAGCAAGCACCGAGAGCCTGGAACTCACGGATCGACAAGTACCTTCAAGAAAGAAATTTCATCAATTGCCCGTACGAGTATGCACTCTACATCAAAGTACAGGGCGGCGATATCTTGATCGTATGCTTGTATGTGGACGACTTGATCTTCACAGGCAACAATCCAAGAATGTACGAGGACTTTAAGAGAGAGATGACCAGAGAGTTCAAGATGGCCGACATTGGGCTCATGGCATATTATCTTGGAATCGAAGTAAAGCAAGGGGACAACGGGATTATCATAACTCAAGAAGGTTATGCTAAGGAAATACTTAAGAAGTTCAAGATGGATGACTCAAATCCCGTCGACACACCAATGGAATATGGTACTAAGTTGACTAAGCATGACGAAGGAGAAAAAGTCGATCCCACATTCTTTAAGAGCTTGGTTGGAAGTTTGAGGTACTTGACGTGCACAAGACCCGATATCTTATATGCGGTTGGAGTCGTTAGTCGATATATGGAAAATCCTACAACGACGCACTTGAAGGCTGCCAAGAGGATCCTCCGCTACATTAAAGGTACGACTAACTATGGCCTACATTACTCAGTTTCTAATGAATTCAAGCTATTTGGCTATAGTGATAGCGACTGGGGTGGAGATGTCGATGATCGCAAAAGTACAAGTGGTTTTGTGTTCTATATGGGAGACACTGCCTTCACATGGATGTCCAAGAGAAGCAACCGATCATTACTCTCTCTACATGTGAAGTGGAGTATGTGGCTGCTACCTCATGCGTATGTCACACAATTTGGCTAAGGAATTTGTTAAAGAAGTTGGGAATTCCACAAGACGAACCGACCAAGATTCTTGTGGACAATAAGTCGGCAATAGCACTAGCCAAGAATCCAGTCTTCCATGACCGAAGCAAGCATATTGACACGCGTTACCACTATATAAGGGAGTGCATTGCAAGGAAGGATGTGGAATTGGAATACGTGAAGACTAAAGATCAAGTAGCCGATATTTTTACAAAGCCACTGAAGAAGGAAGACTTCGTTCGCGCTCGGGATGACAAATCAAGTTTAGGGGGGGGGGGGGGGGGGGCCTTAAAAATTAAGTTTTGGATTTAGCATTTGGGCTTAGGAGAATCATAGCCCAATATCTAGAACTTTATCGATATTCTAGAGATATCCATAGAATTCTAAAGAATATTGTAGAAGTAGATTTTTATCTAGGAGATTTCTTGAGTAGTGATGTGTTGTGTTAGGAATCTTTCTGTTGTGTTCAAATGATGATGAAGACTGAAGATTATCAAAGACAAAGACAACCGACGCTTCAATGACAATTGAACACTAAGGGGGAGATTGTTAGGAATATTTTCTAGTGTTCAATAATCATATTATCTTTGTCCAGGGACTTAATTGTATTTTATGTAAATATAGGGACTAAAATGTAAATATACCGAAGTATGCTTTGGTATATATAGGGCAAGTGTGTGTAAAATACACATAACTTGAGTTTTAGCTTTTTCTCACTAGAAACACTCTCTCATCATTATCATAATTAGGGCTTAATTGTAGAGAGAGAAAGGGATTGCTTGTAGAGAAAGATTGGTGATTAATGAAGATTGATTGAGTTTATTCCAAAGTCTTCCGCGCATTTATTATCAAGGTAATTCGATCAATCTATGCTCAAGTTCATTGATTGGATGTTAAATCTGGGAATTACAATCGGTATCAGAGCAAACGTGTTAGGATTATTTTATTGTGTTCAATTAATTAGAATTATCTTTGTAGTTTATTTAAATAGATTTTATTTAAAGAAAGGCTTAGTGTAATTGGGCTTGTTAGGGGCCCAAGTATTATATACCAAAATGTGGTATAAATATCAAAACCCTAACACATAATAACATGTGCATTGTGTGAAACTCATCTAGAGAGAAAGTGAGCCCCCAACCTCTCAAGAACACACAAGCACCCCACGCGAGCTTCATTCTTCCGATCATCAAATCGTGGTAGATCGTTTCAATATTTTTTAGTTGGATATCTAGGCCTTACAAGTGGTATCAGAGCCAAACGCGCTCAGATTTGGTTAAAAATCTTCGAAAATTTTTGGTGTTCTTCGTGTTCTTCAAAGAATTTTCGAAAATTTTGACATGTTTTGGTGTTTAGATGCTTGATTGAGTGTTTAGGAGTTAGGATATAAGTGTTTCGATTGTTTTTAAAAGTGGGTGTCACTTCGCAAACCTCCCCACGAAAAAAAAAAAAAAAAACCTCTTGCCACTTCGCAAACCCAAATAATCCAAAAAAAAAAAAAAAAAAAAAAAAAAAAAAAAATTTGCGAACTGTTCATTCGCGAACACTGTTCATTCGCGAACTGTTCATTCGCGAATCACTGTTCATTCGCGAATCGCACGTTACTGTTCATTCGCGAACACTGTTCATTCGCGAATCACTGTTCATTCGCGAATCGCACGTTACTGTTCATTCGCGAATCACTGTTCATTCGCGAATTCTGTTCATTCGCGAATCGCACGTTACTGTTCATTCGCGAATCATTGTTCATTCGAAATAATTAAAGTTTGCGAATCCAGTTTGCGAATTTAAAAAAAAAAATAATAAAAAAAAAATAAAAAAAATTAGGTTTGCGAATCAGTTTTCAAAAAAAAAAGGTTTACGCATCAGGTTTTCGCATCCACTATATTTTGAAAATACTTTTCGCATACATATCGAAAATTTAAATTTTCACATCCAAGCACTCCGAAAATTTATTTTCGCATCATATCACATCAAAACATCTTTTGGCAAATTATAGATAAGTTTGATAAATTTCCGAAGTTTTCGAAATCACCTCAAAAGTTTTTCGGTATACACCAAAAATCTTTTCGGTACCCAAAATTTTCGATACTACACAATATTTCTCGATAAATCAACTTTCGGTGCAGAAATTTTTAAAAGCCATTTTTATTCCAAAACATCATTGGCACATTATAGAAAAAGCTTTTGGTAACATTTTCGAAGTTTTTCGACATCACTTTAAAACTTTTCGGTTCACACCAAAAAGTTTTCGAGACTTAAAATTTTCGAAACTTCACGACTTTTATCGACACACCAAAACTTTTCGGAGCTGAATTTTTCAAAAGCCAAAAATTATCAAATCTACACAACGCGTTAACGATCGCGTATCCAACTAAATTAAAAAAAAATTAGTAATATTTTAAAATTTTAAAAATCATGGATTCTACTTCCGCAACTTCTGAGATGAGCTTTGACGAGAGTGATTTATATAAGCTTTTCTTTCTTTGAAGGAAGATTATAAAACCATGCGTCGTGAGCATAAACATGAACGTAGGACTACCCAAGCGTTAGAAACTAAGTTAGCTAGTGCACTAGAAACTATTTCTAGTCTTGAATCAAAATTAGCTAGCTCAGAAACAAACGTTTGTGAGCTAACCAAGAACCTAAATTCCTCTAAGCTAGGCCAAACTCAACTTATAAGTCACGAAAAGACTATAAGTGAGTTAGAAAGTAGACTAGACAATAATTACAAATGCTTAGTTAGGAGTTTAGAAGAAAGAGGTCGTCTTACTTGCCATTTAGAAAACGTGCGTGAGAAAATCACTAATCTTGAATCTCAGGAAGTAAAATTAAATGCTCAAATTAGTGAACTAACAAATAAATTAAACAATTGCGAACTCGAACGCAATAATTATCTGTCTGATTTGAGCAATTTGCGGAGTAGTTTTAAACTTTTATTTGAGGAACGCAGTAAATTGCACTCTAAAGTTCATCACTTGGAGGGCATCCTTGCGAAAAAGGGTCAAACAGACCAAAGTTCCTCTAAAGACTTAGCGTCCAATGGGGAAAATAGTTTACATTCTAATAAACCTATCTTGTTGGGAAATTCCGGAGGTTGCTAGTAAAATTGCAGAATTGAACGCAACTCTGGAATCGGAAAGAGTAGGTTTCCGAGCAGAAAAGCAAAAACTTCTAGAGGAGATTTCTAATCTCAAAAATTCCCCGTCCCTACCCGTCTTAAATGAACTCTCTATAGAAAAATCTTCTTTTAAGCAGGATATGGGCACACAAACCGACGCCTTTGTTCCTAAAATTAAAAAGACTTTTACTAATAATTCTAAGTCAACGGTGACGAAAGCAAATATGAATTCTAAGTCACCTTTGGCTGGCGCAGAAATGAAATGTAAAAGCAATACGCGTAAAACTGATAAGGAACAAAAGAATATTAGGAAGGAGAAAGGAAAATCGACATTATTTTCCAAAACCAAGGACGACATTGCTAAAGATTCTCCTTCTCCCGCTCCTACCAAAAAGGAAGTTCCTAAAGAAGAAGTTCCAAGCTCAAGCAGGCGAACTTCTCAAACTTCCAAAATCTCTCATTCTTTAAAGAATGATGAGATGGAATTGCTTACACGCACAAAATGCTTATTATTCTAGTAAGCAAAGTCCATCAAAATCATTATAGAGTGAATGATGTGAATTCTTGTAGGCAATACGACTCATCATCTGATGACGCATATAGTGCGATAAGTTCGTATTCATACTTGAAATACCCGGTCCAGATTAAGTCTGAAAGACACCTTCTGCGACTGGCTAGGGAGAAAATCTTCAAATCTTCTAAACCTAGATACACGTTCACCGGCGCTGAATTGTCATTTCCCTCTAAGGTTCACCAAACTTGGATTCCTAAATCAGAAATCAAATTAAATAGGACTTTAAAGGATGATTTAGGATGTATATCTGAACCAAATGTGCATAAATTGTTTTCTGCTAATCATGGAGGACCCATCCAAAAATGGTACCAAAGTCCCGCTAATATTTTGCAGGAGCCCAATCACGTGTGGTAATTCGACGATGGTTGCTCCACACGCGTGATTGGTATGGGACGAGAGCAACCACAAAGCCCCGGTCATGAGTAGTAATTAGAAGATGGTTGCTCCATACTCATGATCGGTACGAGACGAGGGCAACCACACTTCCATCATGCACGGTACTCGGGTTGCTCCACATGCATGACTGGTAAGAGACGCGAGCAACCGCATCCCTCACGTATGATACTTTGAAGTTGCTCCACATACGTTATATAAAGGGAAGCACGGTGAGCAACTACACCGTAGGT
Organism: Lindernia subracemosa; assembly: GCA_028392965.1. NCBI lineage: Eukaryota > Viridiplantae > Streptophyta > Magnoliopsida > Lamiales > Linderniaceae > Vandellia > Vandellia subracemosa. The sequence continues at coordinate 977,110 of JAQPCC010000032.1, forward strand.
AAATTCTATATATGCATTCCATAGTAAATTTTGGCATGCATATCGAGCTGAAAATATAATATACCTACTTTGCAAATAATAGGGTACATTATAGCTATGCATGCTTCAAAGGGCTTTTACTTTCAAATTCTTGCATGCATGCATACATGAGCCGAAACGCGAAATACCCTATTTTATAGGTACATTTTCATTATGCATACAATTTTAAGATTTTCGAGCTTAAATTTTCAAGTAAGCATATAAGCTGAATCGCAAAATACCTATTTTTCAAAATGGTACATTTTAAATATGCATTTTCAAACTTTCAAATTTAAAATGCATATTACGCACGGAATGATAGATACCATTTTTTCTATAAAATGAGCTTAATTTGAGGGGGAGCTACTATTTTATTTTTAAAAGAGAAGTAACCCTTAATCTCTAGAAGGGAGCAATAATTACATTATTGAGGGGGAGCGAACTTCAAATATGTGAATTTAGGGAAAGAGATTCACAGATTTTTTGAACTTATCACGCATCTTTTGAGGGGGAGCAACCTTATTTTTAGAAGCATGTTTTGAGGGGGAGAAATAATATATATATATACATATACTATATTATATATATACTAATATATATTACTAATACAATATATATATATATTATATCCATATAATATATAGTATAGAAATATGTATTACTAATAACTATTAATATATATTATATCCATATAATATATAATATACTAATATACATATTACTAATAACGATTAATAATATATTAAAAAAAAGGAGGGCCATCAAAATTAAAAATACAAGGCCATAAAAACAAAAAAAAAAAAGAAAGATATTTTCTCTTCATCATCAAGCTTCGTGGAGTTACCTCCGACCTCCGAAGATGGACTTCAAAAGAAGAATCTCGAGCCTACAACGGTCAACTCTTTTCAAAGGCGACGGTGGCTACAAATGTTAAACTCGGTGCGCGCTTCAATCGACCTACTCCGGATTGCTGACATACAAAGCAGCACTCACTACTTCCTACCGGATGCAAGGACTTCGTTCCCATGATTCAGTCAAACCCAACTGAATCTAACCCCGGAACATCACCGAGAGACAGTCAAATTACGAAGAAACAGTCACGTCTACTAAAACCTTTTGAAAAGACCGACGCTACATGATTCCCTCTCCTAACAAATTATTCGGACCAACCCCCATAGGTACAGGTGCTAATTTTATTAGCTCCCGGGTAGAAGTCGCCGCAATAGGTCCAACGGCGCGTGCACAACCGAGCCTTACCCACTCGTCTGTCTCACAAAAGACAGGTGTTTCAGAAATCACGGGGAACCACGTCTACTATCACCGCTTCACTCGGAAGTGGGAGATATTGAATTATGTGGTACTCAGCCCCACCACCACACTTCCTTGCGCACTCGAGTCTAGTGTGTCCTCACTCCATATATTTTTATATTTTCTAGGACACATACACTTTTAAACACCTGATCTTTGTGATCAAGTTAGAACTTCCGTAGACATGTCTTGCTTCGACATGATTCGAGGATCGGAAGGAAGTCCTGCCGTTGCAACATCAAAGCAACAACGGTTTCAGGCCATCGTCTACGAGCATAGCTCCTAGATCGATGTTAACGGGAAGTCTTCGTGACCCCGGTTTCTTACACGACGGATTGCCTTTGTGGCTCCGTCTGGTTATTACCATCACCGACCTGTCGTTTGTGTCCTCCTAATCTTCCTACACAAGCATGCCGATCTCATTAACACGAATCGCCATGAGGGGAGAAGGGACACGCAGAAACAAACAGGTCGGACCACCCACCAATCTCCGCCGCGCTCACCACTCTGAAGTCGGGCTCCCCTGCACTTGAATGGAACATTCCAAAGGAGCCTACACCCCACGCGTACCTTCTTCCGGAGCCAGACAAGCTTCCTTCGAGGCCGAACCAGACAACTTCCTTCGAAGAAGAAGAATCCGGCGTCGAGAAGAAGAAGATTGGAGAAGACTTGACGACTGCCTTAGTGGCTACGTCAGGTTATTACCTAACCTGAGTTCCTACCAACGCCATCCTCATGTCCCGACGACGTGATCCTCTTGCCGAAGACGATGCTTCATTTTGACCCATCGCATGACGATCTCCCCAACTTGATCTTCATGAGGGTGAGCAGTACTAAAGCAAAATGGGAGCAATACCACGATGAAAGTGCAAGATAGATCAGAACGTTAAATCCTCAAGCGTCGTCAAGAATCAAGCGAACACCACAGACTTCAAAGATCGAAGTTGCCGCCTCGTGTGCGTCTCTCCAAATCTCAAAGAGAACTTCCCAATTCCAACATAAGGTTGACCAAAAGTAGGGGGAGTTGCGCTACCATCGAAAGTAGAGATCGAACACAAAAAGTAGAGATCCGGCAAGCAACTTCAAACACCTTCCGGCATTTACGAGTTGAGCTTCAAAAGAAGATTAAGAAGATCTGGTGCCGAGAAGAAAAGATCAAGACACGGTGTGACAAAGGAGGAAATTCCTTTAGGACTCAGGCAAACGCACTAAGCCCCGCAAAGATAATCCATGCCAAATTGAAGATTGAACACAAAGGGGGAGATTGTTAGGATTATTTTATTGTGTTCAATTAATTAGAATTATCTTTGTAGTTTATTTAAATAGATTTTATTTAAAGAAAGGCTTAGTGTAATTGGGCTTGTTAGGGGCCCAAGTATTATATACCAAAATGTGGTATAAATATCAAAACCCTAACACATAATAACATGTGCATTGTGTGAAACTCATCTAGAGAGAAAGTGAGCCCCCAACCTCTCAAGAACACACAAGCACCCCACGCGAGCTTCATTCTTCCGATCATCAAATCGTGGTAAGATCGTTTCAATATTTGTTTAGTTGGATATCTAGGCCTTACAAAACGTGTTAGAATTGAATCGATTTGAGCTGAATTTGAGGTTTACGATGCTTGATTTTGAGCAGACTTAAAGTTTACGATAGTCACTGTTCATCGCAACTTTGAATGTGCTGCTTGCTCAAATGTTTTTTATGATCACTATGTTTACTGTTTGCGATGATCGATCACTGTTTGCGATGATTAAAGTGAGTGTCTAATTGGTCATTAGCTGCTTGATCGAGATAAATTTGGACTAAATTACTTTGAATTTGATCGAACTGTTCATCATGATCTTCAAATTGTTCATGTGAAAATCTCGAAATTGGCTTATATTTTGCTTTTAATCTGCTTAATCGAGTGTTTTTACATGTTTACCTACAGTTTTCGATCGATTATCTGAGCTTAATTTGAGAATTTAAGTGTTTTTGATCGAGTTTGATTTTTAGTGCAAAGTTTACGAATGGAAGTTTACGAATGGAAGGTTTACGAATAACTTTGCAAAACTCTATTGATTAGCTTTGCGAACGAAAACTTTACGGTCAAAGCTTTATATTTTACGGTCAAAGCATTTAAGTTTACGGTCCTTTCAGTTTACACTCGTAAAGTTACTGTTTACGAACCATTTTCATTCGTAAACCAGTAAAGGGAAGGTTTACGAATAAATTTCAATCGTAAACTATCTCGAGTCACTGTTTACGAATACTTTTCAATCGTAAACTTTATTTTACGAAGCTACTGTTTACGAAAGCATTTCAATCGTAAACCTTGTTTACGATATCAACAGTGTGTAAAGGTTTACGAAAGCATTTCATTCGTAAACTTTACTTTACGAATATACTGTTTACGAATATATTTCATTCGTAAACTATTCATAGCAAGGTTTACGAATAGTCTTCATTCGTAAATTCATTTAGGAAGAGGTTTACGAATCTATTTCATTCGTAAACTTTACTTTACGAAGGAACTGTTTACGAACAGCTTTTCACTCGTAAACCTTACTTTACGAAGTTACTGTTTACGAATACTTTTCATTCGTAAACTATCTCAAGGCACTGTTTACGAATCTATCTCATTCGTAAACTATAAAGGTTTACGAATCACAAAAGTTTACGGTCAAATACTGCCCGTAAACCTAAAGACTCGTAAACATTTGAAAAGGTTTTCAGTAAAAAAAAAGTCCTAAAATTTTAAATTTTTTTTGCTACGAGATATTTTTGTACCTACGTTACAAAGGTTTTCCGAGGCTTAGGAAAAAAAATTTTGAAACAAAAATTTTTTTATACCAGTAAAATTTTTTCAGTACAAAAAATTATTCTCGGTATAAAATATTTACAAAAACCTTTTCGTAGAAACTTAGACCCGTAAACTGATACTTTCCAAAAGTTACTGTTCATAGCTTTAGATCATTCGTAAACTAATCCTTTGTCGAATCTACTGTTTACGGCTCTCACTCATTCGTAAACTTTAAAGCCTTACTTTACGATTGTTCTTGTTTACGAATCAATCTCAATCGTAAACCTTCACATATCTACTGTTTACGAATATATTTCATTCGTAAACTATCTTTAAGAAAGGTTTACGAATATTCTTCATTCGTAAACAAGCGCTATTAGTTTACGATTAACCTTTACTTCACGAAAGTTACTGTTTACAGTTCTTAAAGGTTTACGAACGATTCTCATTCGTAAACATTCTTTACTCGTAAACTAAAAAGCGCTGTTTACAGCTTCTCTTTCATTCGTAAACTAATATTGTGTCAAATCAGAACCGTAAAACCTTACATTCTTTTAATAATATACAAAGTCTAAGATACAATCTAAGTCGATAATTAATATTTTGTATCTAAACTTTGCTGTGCTGAAAAGCTTATGAACTGAACTGAAATTAAAAGTTTGCGGTTAATATCAATATCTAAAATTTTCTTAACAGAATAAAAAAAAAATATTGATAAAAAATTAAATCAATTCTAAAACACGTCAACGATCAATATACATCCAACAATTCTATTTGATCAAAATTAAAATCCAACATTCTATATAGAATTTAATTACCAATATTATTTGAATTTAAATTTCAAATTCCATATCTGAGCTAAAAAGATTAAAATGGATTATATTACATATGATCCAGAAATATATGAACTTCATAAACAATTAAAGAAGGAAAAGCCATTATCTAGCTCATCTTCCTCAACAAGCTCAAAAACTTCAAGCTCAAAAATTGAGAGAATGCAATCTAAAACTGTAAACTCTAGCACCTCTCACGAACAAAAGATTATAAAAGATCTAGAAGATAGACTAGCAAATAATGAACGTGTCGTAAGAAAACACCTACTAGAAGAAGCCAATCTTGGGATACACCTTCAATTAGCTAACGAGAAAATAGCTAAACTTGACAATGATCTTGCTAAATCACTTTCTGAAACAAAAGAACTAAAAGAAAATAAAAATTATCAAGTTCAAAATAAATGTCTTTCTGAAGAACTCACTAGATTAAACTCTAAAATTAAAGAACTAGAGGTTCTTCTTGCAAAGAAAGATCAAAATGAGCAAAAATTATCTCTAAACAAGTCGACTCAAACAATTGAGTCAGTGCCAACCAAGGAACATTCTATAGTATCGATAAAACCCGAAACTAAGGATTGCTACACTCCAGACGGGTTTCGAGCTCAAATAGATAAGCTTTTAAAGGAGAATTTAATTCTCAAAAATTCCTCTCAAAAAGGCGCAAGAATGACTAAAGATATCAAGAAAGAAAGAATAGAGGAAGACAAATTATCTTCTATTGCCTCGACTAAATTTGGTTCTACCTCTATTCCTAATCCAAAAATACCCAAAGTCATTCTAAAATCAAAATTAAAGAAAGAAGCTATTAAAACTAAAGTAGACAATAATTACACATTTTCTATTAAAACTGAAACGCCCAAAAGTAATAATTGTCTAAACAAAAGTAGCTCATTTAGTACACATTACAAAGTGAATGATGTGAGTCTAGAAGGTAGGAAATACAACACTTCTATACTTAATGCTATTGATTCTATAAGCTCGTACTCCTCTCTCAAGTACCCGGTCAAAGTCAAATCCGAATTGCATCTTAAGCGACTGACGAAAGAGAAAATTTTCTCTTCTACAAAAAGACACACATTCACCGATGCTGAAAAGTTAAATTTCAAAAAGGTACAACAAATTTGGAAACCTAAGCTACAAATGGAAATAAGTAGTCCTCGACAAATGTGAATTCCTATGACTGCTTTATGTGATAATTTTGCTTCCAAATTTGAACCTTATATGCATAATTGTTTCACTGCTAACCAGGGAGGACCCGGCCAAAAATGGGTACCAAAGTCCCGATAATTTGTTTTGCAGGTTCCCGATCATACATGGTAAATTGACGACGATTGCTCCACATGTATGGTCGGTATGCGATGATGAGCAGTCGTATAAGACCCCGACGCGTGTGGTATTCGGTTTGCTCCACACACTTGATCGGTATGTGATGTGAGCAAACAAACCAAATCAAGACTATTCCAAAGCTCTTGATTTGAGATTGTTTTGATTTTTATTTTTCTGTTATAAAAAAAAAAAAAAAACAAGGGCCATAAAAAAAAAAGAAGGAAAAGGCCATAAAAAAAATAAAAAAAATGAAAGGCCATAAAAAAAAAGAGGAAAAAGAAAAGGCTATTAAAAAAAAAAAAAAGAGGTGAAGAACTTTTGAGCTTCAATGTTCAAAGAAGGCCGAGCCGATTTCTAAAGTCAGAAGGCGCTTGAATTTCAGGGGAGTCAAACTCTATATCTTAAGTTTTTTATTTTCATAGGGAGTTCGACTTATTATAAATAGCGCTTATCTTTACAGAACATTCGGTCTTCATATTCTATATTCTTCTTGGGGGGAGTGGATAGGTAGATAGATTAGGTGCGTGAACTTCAAAAGAGCGTATTACCATAGTTCTAATATAAAAAACGTATATGTTCGAGGGGGAGTGATACTTATAAGTGCAAAAGGGCACATTTATTGGGGAGTGTCACTTCAAATACAAAAGGCGCTTGATTTCTTCGTAATATGCAATTTCTCAAAAAGCGCATCTATTTAGGGGGAGCACGAGCATCACATTAGAATTAGCGCAAGTATTTAGGGGGAGTGTTACCTAAAAACAGCACTAGAGCTTAAAAGGGAATGCCCTGAAGACAACCTTCATGCTTTGAAGAGGGAGAGCTACCTAAATGCCAACAAGCGCATGGACACAAAAGAGTTGTTCACATGCCTGTTCCAAAGGTTCAGTAGACCCAACTGATCCTAACCCAGGAACAAACCCCGAGTGTATGTGAGGGTATTGAGCGTATCATGATGACATCCTTACAACTCAACCACAAACTATCCGGGCCATAACCCTATAGGTACAGGACTGATTTATCAGATCCCGGGTAGAAGACGCTTCATCTGGTCCAAAGGCGCATGCACAACCCTTCCTAGGTACTCATTTATCTCCCTAAAGACAGATGTTTCAATATCTCACGGGGAACCGCATATGCTATCACCGTTTCATTTGGAAGCGGGAGATATTGAACAAAGTGGTCCACACCCCCACACCACGACTTTTCTTCAACACGTAAATGTCTAGTGTGTCCTCATAGCCTAAATATTTTTTTCAATTTTTCTAGGACACATACATTCTTTTACACACATATTGCAGGTCTACGTGACCATGCCAGAACTTCTGTAGACGCATCATTAAATGATTTGCTTCTATGATCAGAAGGAAGTCCTGTTGTTGCAACATAAAAACAACAACGGTAGCAGGCCATCTTCTGGAGCACGACTCTAGAACGATGACAACGGGATGCCTATGTGGCCCCGTAGTCCCTTCCAATGCAAGTGTGTGTGACTTTGCATCAACGACCAAGAGTGACATCAAGGGATGTTTCACGATGATCGGTCGTCTGTCCCGTTTTCAGGTACTTCATCTGGAATTCAACGCCAACACGTTCAGCGAACACTCTGTTTCACCTTGATCACACAGCATGACGATACAAAAGAATCGCCATGAGGGGGAGAAGTATATCAAGGAGGCCAAGCACGTGAACTCATTAAAGAAGCCAAGCATTCAACGCACGTGCTGAACCGCAACAAACAAGACCTCTCTCCATGGTTCGAGTATACACGACAAGTCAATGCTGACGATCCGCGCGACTCTGATATATGCAAGAAGGTGACGAATAATCAAGTTGCAAAGAATAAAAAGAGGGAGCATGTAAATAGGGGAAGACTGAAGATTCTCCAGATGCTCTCAGCTATTTCTTCAAACAGCAACAAAGACCGTGTCAAATTCAAAGTTGAACACAAAGGGGGAGATTGTTAGGAATCTTTCTTTTGTGTTCAAATGATGATGAAGACTGAAGATTATCAAAGACAAAGACAACCGACGCTTCAATGACAATTGAACACTAAGGGGGAGATTGTTAGGAATATTTTCTAGTGTTCAATAATCATGTTATCTTTGTCCAGGGACTTAATTGTAATTTATGTAAATATAGGGACTAAAGTGTAAATATACCAAAGTATGCTTTGGTATATATAGGGCAATTGTGTGTAAAATACACATAACTTGAGTTTTAGCTTTCTCTCACTAGAAACACTCTCCCATCATTATCATAATTAGGGCGTAATTGTAGAGAGAGAAAGGGATTGCTTGTAGAGAAAGCTTGGTGATTAATGAAGATTGATTGAGTTTATTCCAAAGTCTTCCGCGCGTTTATTATCAAGGTAATTCGATCAATCTATGCTCAAGTTCATTGATTGGATGTTAAATCTGAGAATTACAATTAATAGATTGATGAAGAATTACCTTGATTAAACACGCGCGGAAGCTTTGGGTAATTATCAATCAATCTTCATTAATCACCAAGCTTTCTCTACAAGCAATCCCTTTCTCTCTCTACAATTAAGCCCTAATTATGATAATGATGAGAGAGTGTTTCTAGTGAGAGAAAGCTAAAACTCAAGTCATGTGTATTATACACACACTTGCCCTATATATACCAAAGCATACTTTGGTATATTTACACTTTAGTCCCTATATTTACATAAAATACAATTAAGTCCCTGGACAAAGATAACATGATTATTGAACACTAGAAAATATTCCTAACAATCTCCCCCTTAGTGTTCAATTGTCATTGAAGCGTCGGTTGTCTTTGTCTTTGATAATCTTCAGTCTTCATCATCATTTGAACACAACAGAAAGATTCCTAATACAACACATCACTACTCAAGAAATCTCCTAGATAAAAATCTACTTCTACAATATTCTTTAGAATTCTATGGATATCTCTAGAATATCGATAAAGTTCTAGATATTGGGCTATGATTCTCCTAAGCCCAAATGCTAAATCCATAACTTAATTGTTAAGGCCCAAATCAAGTTTATATTTTCAACCCCCCCCCCCCCCCCCCCCCCCCTTAAACTTGATTTGTCATCCCGAGCATACTTCGTAGTCGAACGAAGTCTTCCTTCTTCAGTGACTTTGTAAAAATATCGGCTACTTGATCTTTAGTCTTCACGTATTCCAATTCCACATCCTTCCTTGCAATGCACTCCCTTATATAGTGGTAACGCGTGTCAATATGCTTGCTTCGGTCATGGAAGACTGGATTCTTGGCTAGTGCTATTGCCGACTTATTGTCCACAAGAATCTTGGTCGGTTCGTCTTGTGGAATTCCCAACTTCTTTAACAAATTCCTTAGCCAAATTGCGTGACATACGCATGAGGTAGCAGCCACATACTCCGCTTCACATGTAGAGAGAGTAACGATCGGTTGCTTCTTGGACATCCATGTGAAGGCAGTGTCTCCCATATAGAACACAAAACCACTTGTACTTTTGCGATCATCGACATCAGCACCCCAGTCGCTATCACTATAGCCAACTAGCTTGAATTCATTAGAAACTGAGTAATGTAGGCCATAGTTAGTCGTACCTTTAATGTAGCGGAGGATCCTCTTGGCAGCCTTCAAGTGCGTCGTTGTAGGATTTTCCATATATCGACTAACGACTCCAACCGCATATAAGATATCGGGTCTTGTGCACGTCAAGTACCTCAAACTTCCAACCAAGCTCTTGCAGAATGTGGGATCGACTTTTTCTCCTTCTTCATGCTTAGTCAACTTAGTACCACATTCTTCTCCATCGTGTCTGTTTATAAGAGCCCATAATTTGATAAAGTGGATAGCGCTGCACTCGTCGCTCATAGCATGGTGATTGGTGATGCCAATGCAGATTCCTTGTTCGGCAAACAGCGTGATCTGAATGGACATCACTTGAAACTCGACATAGTCGTCGAAGCGACGAGGTATAGGCAAATGAGGGACTCAGGCGTGAAATTCATCTGCTATGCGTTGACCATGGCCTGCGAGATACGTAAGATCTTTATCGCATTCTTTGATCGTAAGAGAAACTGAGTTGCCAGGCACGTAACGTGACAAGGGCTTGTCGGAGTTCATCGGAATGATGATTTTTCCGGCGAGTGGAAGGTAATGTTTGAGTGTGCAAGAGAGAGATTTCTTGAGCTTTGGAGCTATGGTTTCAAGAAAATGGGCTTTGGAGCATTGGAATTGGAAGAAGATGAGTCTTTGGGTTGGATCAGATGTTAAGAAAGGTATGTCGAAATGTGTTAAGGGGAGAGATAAATAAACTCCATTGCTTTGTGAAGGATGAACTTCACATTGCTCGATGATCATCTTCGTCGCCATTGATGTAATTTGTTCGCAGCTGAGATCACTATATAAATAGGGCTGTGGGTATGGAAATGATGTATATGCAATAAAATGCCTACTATACTATCTAGGCTATATTTTAGTTGGCTGATTAGTTACGATAATTTGATATAGGAAAATACATCCACACGATTTATACATACATTCATATACCCAAAAAGTATATTCCCCACATGTGTTGTGTTGAGATTTATATACTATCCCACATCGGATAATTCTCCTCACCCGACTCACCTAATATATTCAAGAGGCTCCTTCTTCTATCACCAATTGGTTTTAGGATGAAGCCCTCGATTTCTTAATATATTGAATGACGAATTTTTTCGGTTATTACATTTTGATTCGGTTATTACATATTATTTTCGATCGGAAACTGAATTAACGGAATACCCATCCCTTCGCACCATATATTATATAAAAGTTTATTTTTTGAGGAAAAATATAAAAGTTTATATAAGGTTAGATAATTTTATATTTTTATATATTAATGCATTGACTTGTTTAGCTAAATGTTTTCTAATTTCCGCATGTTGTACGTTAATGACAAAAGATGCTAGTTTGGTTGTAAATGCCCATTCACCTTAATACGTGCCATTTCGTGTGGCTCTCAAGACAATGAAGCCTAGTTTGGTTGTAAATGCTAGTTTTCTAAAATTTTCTATCCTAGTGCCTATTTATGGTAACGATGAAGCCACGAATTGTAATAATAACTAATTGCTTCATGTAATGAAATTATAGAAGGACGGCAAAAAAAAAAAAAGAAAATTGCACTATTTCACACGGCGTTTGTCCAACTATATTATAGCAATATAGCTTACCCATTTTATTTTTTCGAAAATTGAGGAATTTTGAATAAACCACACCCTATAATTATAATCATACAAAACTACACTAGTCATTATTAATTAGAAGATCTCCTAGCGAATAGGACCTCAATTTTCAAGATTTGGTAAACTATAGTACTAATAATGTATTTATAGACACGTTTGGAACAAGCAATCTTGACTCTGAAAATTAAAGGTGGCCATGAATCCGATACAATCTTTAACTGTTTCTGAAATATATCGCATTCTATATATAAAAAAATATTTTAAATTATAATTATTATTATTATTATTATTATTATTATTATTATTATTATTATTGAACCGGCGCCTTTAGGTTGTCTTCTGACGTAGATTCGTGGGTTGTATCGTATGGTGATCGGGTTGAAAAGTCGATCTTTAAGTTGTAAACGCACCAAAAACAAATAATGAAAACCATGAAAAATAGAGTATATAGCGAATTTCGGCTCTTTCTGAGTTTGAGCCTACGTCCTCGGGCCAAATGATCGTTCTTTTATTGAGTTAACCACAGAGATTACAAGTCTAGCACTTACTCTTTAGCTTTCATATACAAAGGTCGAGCTCAATTGACCTATATATAGCATATATATAAGGACTAGAAAGTTCATACTTGGAGCTGAAATTCAGTTATAATTCAAACAAGAAATAGACGGTCTTCCGCGGCTTCAAATGAGACCCTCTAAGCTTCAGCGTTTCAGTGAGCATCATCTGGCTGGCCTTCACGGCCTCCTGCAGACACCTCTACGGTCACGGCTGGCTGTTCTATTGGTTTAGCCGTGCTTCTGGCAGTGATTCCAGCTTATTTCAATCGATTTCTAACGTCGAATTTTTGCTGTTTTGGATCACCAATTCTATTATTATTATTATTATTGTTATTATTATTATTATTATTGGATAAATTGATAGTAACACAAAACACCACAAACAATAATTCTTCCACATTGCCCGTGGTTTTTACCCCGATTTGTTTGGGAGTTTCCACGTAAAAATATTGGTATTCACTTATATTTAATTTCAGCTGCGGTGTTACTCGATCGGATCCGCTGCCCAATCCCAACAATATATATATATATATATATAATATATATATTCAGAGACTTTGATTTGATGTGTGCGATAGAGATTATAGTGTGCGTTGGAGGAAGTTGAAACTAGGTATTCTTTAATAGAGTTATGGAGATGGATGGGTTGTGATACGATGCATTGAGACCTAAGGGGAGTTCGAAGTGGATGTCTTAGGGCTAGGAAGATTAGTTCATGAAAAGGCTCGATTTCCTCTAATTTGTTTGCTTAGCCACTGTGGCGATAAAGATTGTGACAGCCCGACGTTTTTTTTTTTTTTTTTTTTTTTTGATAATTTATTTATTTATTTTTAATTAATGTGCGATTCACGAGGTTTGAATTATATTATTATTATTTGTTGTTTTGTTCTCGGCCCACTATCACGATGATTTGTTCTCAACTCATTAGTCACGAGGTTTTATATTTTATATATTTATTATTTGCACTCATCTAACAATTTTATATTTGTTATAAAATATTATAACTATTAAGTATTTTACTAATGACGATTATATAATTAGAGAGATAATAACTTCTTTTCTTCAATACTTTCTCTTATCTTTTTACACATCCCAAATCACCTATTTATACACAAATTCATCCAATTACATCCACAAAATAAAATATTATATCAACCACACAAAAATCTCATCTACCATTCTAATCAATAAAATAATCACAACATCCATTCTAAACCACTCCTTTTACTTAACCACCATTCCAAACAATATACATCCACATATTTATTTAATATTTCATAATACTCCCCCTTAGATGTATATTAAGGAATATGCCTCGTTAAAACCTTACTAGGAAAAACCCAGCGGGATAAAAACCTAGTAAAGGAAAAAGAGTACATACTTCCTTTTGTACGCTTTCACTTGTTGTCTCATTAAAAACCTTACTGGGAAAACCTCATAGGGAAAAAAACCACAGTTAAGGGAAAAAGAGTACAACGCGCACTTGCTCCCCCTGATGACAATATCACTTCAGATCTCGAAGTTTTCGAACTCCAATTGAATATACTAATTTTCTAAAAATAATGGGAGGAAGTGCTTTTGTAAATAAATCTGCAAGATTTTCGCTTGATCGCACTTGTTGTACATCAATATCACCATTTTTCTCCAAATCATGTGTAAAGAAAAATTTCGGTGAAATATGTTTTGTTCTATCCCCTTTAATATATCCTTCCTTTAATTGGGCAATACATGCCGCATTATCTTCATATAAAATCGTTGGAAGTAATTTCTCAGATAATATCCCACAAGTTTGCTGTATATGTTGAATTACCGATCGCAATCAGATACATTCTCGACTAGCTTCATGAATTGCTAGAATTTCTGCATGATTAGATGAAGTGGCAGTTAAACTTTGTTTAACTGATCGCCATGAAATAGCGGTTCCACTATATGTAAATAAATAACCAGTTTGCGATCGAGCATTATGTGGGTCAGATAGAAAACCAGCATCTGCATACCCAATTAAATCTGCTTTCGATTCATTTGAATAGAACAATCCCATATCAGTTGTTCCTTGAAGGTATCGAAATATCCGTTTAACCCCGTTCCAATGTCTACGAGTCGGTGACGAACTATATCTCGCCAATAAATTTACAGCGAACGCAATATCAGGTCGCGTATGACTCGTAAGATACATTAGTGCTCCAATAGCACTGAGATATGGTACTTCGGGACCAAGTAATTCTTCATCATTTTCACGAGGTCTAAATGGATCTTTATTCACGTCTAATGATCGGACAATCATCGGAGTATCCAATGGATAGCTTGATCCATGTAAAATCTTTTCAATACCTTTTTCGTATATGTCTCTTGATGTACAAATATCCCATTCTTCAAATATTCAATTTGCAGTCCAAGACAAAATTTCGTCTTTCCGAGATCTTTCATTTCAAACTCCTTTTTTAAACAAATAACAGCATTTGATAACTCTTCGGGAGTTCCAATTATGTTAATATCATCAACATAAACTGCGATGATAACAAATTCACTTTTACGCCTTCTCATAAATATACAGGGGCAAGTTTGATCATTTTTGTACCCCTCTTTCAATAAATATTCACTCAGGCGATTATACCACATACGCCCAGATTGCTTTAATCCATAAAGCGATTTATTCAGCTTAATCGAGTACTCGTGTCGGGGCCCTGAATTTTCAGGCAACTTAAATCCCTCGGGAAGTCTCATATATATGTCACTGTCAAGTGATCCATATAAATAAGCGGTGACAACATCCATAAGACGCATATCGAGTCCTTCACGTACTGCCAGACTAATTATATAACGAAAAGTAGTTGCATCCACCACAGGATAATATGTCTCCTCATAATCAATACCAGGTCGTTATGAGAAGCCTTGTGCAACAAGTCGTGCTTTGTATCTCACAATTTCGGCGTTTTCATTCCTCTTTCTGATGAAAACCCATTTATATCCAACCGGCTTAACATTTTCTGGTATGCGGACTACAGGTCCGAAAACTTTTCGTTTCTCAAGTGATTTCAATTCTGCCTCGATTGCATCTTTCCATTTTGGCCAATCATTTCTTTGTCTGCATTCTTGTACAGACCTTGGTTCATGATCATCATTCTCATTCATCTCATTCATTTCATGTAGCGCTACGTTAAATGAGAATTTATCGTCAACGTTGACTTTTACTCGGTTCCATCTAATTCCATTTTGGGCATAGTTCCTCGACTGGACCATTCTTATTATTTGCTCCTTTTCTTTTTCGAGGATTTTTATCTTTGGAACCCGAGGGCCTGCCACGTTTCAATTGTGGTCTAGGCTCGATAATACTCTTTGTATGTTCTGCAGGAACATCGATTTTTGCAGGAGCATTAACAGCTGGTATATGTGACTTAGTCACTCTTTTAAGGTCAGTAAAGCTATCTGGCAGTTGATTAGCTAATCCTTGTAAATGAATTATCTTTTGAACTTCTAGTTCACATTCTTTCGTTTGAGGATCATAATGATTTAGCGATAATTCATTCCACCTAATATTCTTTTCCAGCTGTTTCATTTCTCCCCCTAATGTCGGAAAATTCGATTCATCAAAATGACAGTCGGCAAATCTAGTCGTAAATAAATCTCCAGTTAAAGGTTCTAAATATTTTATTATTGATGGAGATTCAAATCCGACATATATTCCCAACCTCCTTTGAGGTCCCATCTTAGTGCGTTGTGGTGGAGCAATTGGAACATAAACCGCACATCCAAAAATTCTCAGATGGGAAATATCTGGTTCCTGACCATAAACCATTTGTATCGGGGAGATATCATTATAACTTGTTGGCCTGATGCGTATTAGTGCAGCTGCATGTAATATAGCATGTCCCCAACAAGATGAAGGAAGTTTCGACTTCATTAATAATGGTCTTGCAATTAATTGCAACCTTTTAATTAATGATTCTGCAAGACCGTTTTGCGTATGAACATGTGGCACTGGGTGCTCAACATCAATTCCAATAGACATGCAATAATCATTAAATGCCTTGGAAGTGAATTCACCAGCATTATCAAGTCGTATTTTCTTTATAGGGTAATCTGGAAAATGTGCTCTTAATCGAATCAACTGAGCAAGCAATCTCGCAAAGGCTACATTGCGTGTTGATAACAAACATACATGAGACCATCTAGTTGATGCATCGATCAATACCATGAAGTATCTAAATGGTCCACACGATGGATGTATCGGTCCACAAATATCACCTTGTATACGTTCCAAAAATCTTATGGATTCATTCTTTATTTTTACTGGTGATGGTCGAATAATCAACTTTCCTTTAGAGCAAGCAGCACATGATAATTCATTAGATTGAAGAATCTTCTGGTTCTTCAATGAGTGTCCACGTGAATTTTGAATTATTTTTCGCATCATAACTGAACCGGGATGGCCCAACCGGTCATGCCAAACAACAAATTTACTGTCATTAATAAACTTCTGGTTTATGATAGCATATGATTCAATCGTTCTAAAATATGTATAATATAGGCCAGAATCAAAAGATGGTAATATTTCCATAATTTGTTTACCATTCGAAGTTACTTTTGTAATGTGCAAATATTCAATATCTCCATTTTCTGCAGTCTCAACGTGATATCCATTATGTCGAATAGCTTTAAAGCTTAATAAATTTCTTTGAGACTTAGGAGAATACAAGGCATTTTCAATCATCAGCCTTGTCCCTCTAGGCAGTAAAACATTAGCTCTTCCGGAGCCTTCAATTATATTTGTGCTGCCTGATATAGTAATAACACTGGCCCTTTTCATATCAAGATGATCGAAATATTTCTTATTTTTCAGAATCGTATTAGTCGTTGCACAGTCTGCAAGACATAATTCTCCATTGCACATGCTCGCATCCATCAAATAAATATCCTTTATAAACAAACACATAATATTTATTAATGAAAAAGAAATATTGCATTACAAACATATAGATAACTTAAAACAAATAAAACACACAATAGTAAAACATAATACATAAATAAAATCAAAGCAGATTAATTTTCTTCGATCAGAAAATCCGAAGCCTCTAAATGAGCATTTTCATCATTGGCATCAGAGATAGAGGGGAATTCTCCCTGAACAAAATTCATTTCAATTTTCTTTCCTTTGCCCTTCTGAGATTCTTGATATAACTCAACAAGATGTTTGGGCGTACGACAATTGCGCGACCAATGGCCAGAACCACCGCAACGATAACACTTTTCATCATTATTCTTTTGTTCAGTTTGCCTCTTCTCATCTTTATTATCATAAATTTTCCTCTTCTGGGGAAGATTTTGATGACTGCCACGATAATTATGATAACCACCACGATGATACTGATAACCACCACCATAATATCCTCGGCCACGACCTCGGCTTTGACCACGACCTTGACCACGACCACGTCCACGGCCGCGAAATCCACCACGACCACGTCCACGATCATTACCCCGACTATTATCATTATTAGTTTTGACTGCATTCGCTTCAGGGAGTGCAGTAGAACCAGTCGCTCGGGATTCGTGATTTTTTACCAGCAATTCATTATTTTGCTCAGCCAAAAGTAAGCAAGAAATTAAATCGGAATACTTTTTAAATTTTCTCTCCCGATATTGCTGTTGTAATATCATATTCTGCGGATGGAACGTGGTAAATGTTTTCTCCAGCATATCATTATCGGTAATTATCTCTCCACATAATTTCAGTGTGGAAGTAATTCTATAAACAGCAGAATTATATTCGCTTACCGATGAAAAATCCTGCAATCGTAAATTCAGCCATTCGTACTTTGCATTGGGAAGAATAACGGTGGTCAGATGGCTATATCGCTCTTTCAGATTTTTCCACAACTCAGCTGGATTCTTTTCTGTCAAGTATTCAACTTTCAGATTTTCGTGAATATGGTGGCGAAGAAAAATCATGGCTTTCGCCTTGTCTTGTATAGTTGTTGTTTTCGTGGGATCAATAGTGTCACCTAAACCTTTTGCTGTCAAATGGGTTTCGGCATCTTGAACCCAAGGTAAATAATTTTTGCCAGTGATGTCGAGTGCAACAAACTCAAGACTCGTCAAATTCGACATTTACTATAATAAAATACAAAACATGTTATAATAATTAAAATACAAAACATGCTATAATAATTAAAACATTATACAAAAAAAAATATATATATAATTAATCTTCTTTTAAATCTTCTTTTAAATCTTCTTTTGTAAAAGTTCTGATGAAAAACGATATCCACATCCATATAAGTGTCGCCGTAAAAATAATCATGACCAATAGATTAAACATCAGATAGAGCGACATCCTTCAATTACAAAAATGTAAAATAAGTTTCGTGATTATAACATCAAAGGAAAAAGTACAATTAATCATAATATTTAAAAAGCCTTAAACATAGCGGTAAGGATCACCGTAAATAAAGTAAGAAGAAGAAGATCCATCTTTGTATAAAACGACATGATTCTATAATTGAAAAATAACATAATAATTAGATAACATAGATAAATTATTATTAGTATATTTAATAACGATAATATTGTAAATAAAATGTTAAGTAAATCTGGGAGAATGACCGATCCAAGTCAAATTCGTAATTAGGCGGTACTCCGCTCTAAAGCAAATTTGTAATTAGACGGTAATCCAACCCAAAATTTTTAATAACGATAATATTGTAAATAAAATGTTAAGTAAATCTGGGAGAATGACCGATCCAAGTCAAATTCGTAATTAGGCGGTACTCCGCTCTAAAGCAAATTTGTAATTAGACGGTAATCCAACCCAAATCATTTTTTTTTTAAAATTCCACATGCCAACACCGGGGATCGAAATCTGGACCTCTCGTCACTTGTAATGACGATATTTCGCGAAACCACTCGGCTATCGACGTTTTAGTTATAAATTTTAAAATTAAATATTTATTATATATAACATTATTAGAGAATGATTAATGTAAATACAAAATAAAATTTCCATACCTAAACTCGTACAACATCTTCGACGGAGGTTGAAACTGATGACGGAGAGCGCTCGTGCTGATAACGTGTTATAAAATATTATAACTATTAAGTATTTTACTAATGACGATTATATAATTAGAGAGATAATAACTTCTTTTCTTCAATACTTTCTCTTATCTTTTTACACATCCCAAATCACCTATTTATACACAAATTCATCCAATTACATCCACAAAATAAAATATTACATCAACCACACAAAAATCCCATCTACCATTCTAATCAATAAAATAATCACAACCTCCATTCTAAACCACTCCTTTTACTTAACCACCATTCCAAACAATATACATCACAATATTTATTTAATATTTCATAATAATATTGTATATTCATTACCTATTTTATTTGTTTGAGCCATTACCAAATGCATAAACAAAACTCGATACGTATTATTTATTAAACGAATCATCCATCTCAATCTAATTCCTCGACAAGCCGATCTCAAATAATACACCCTCGTAATCCTTGGACTTGATGAAAGAAAACTATTTTTCACTATCAAGATGAGCATATTCATGCTTTCAAGGCTTTTCCCCCGCCATAAATCAGAGCATCAAACTTCGATAATCCAGCTACTGAGATAACCCTTTTGCCTCTAAATTTCTCGAAATCCACATGACAATGGCTGCTTTCCAATATGAAAGCCTTAATAGATAGCATTCCTATTTCTTCTGCAGTCCTAAGAAAACCCTCGTTTCCTTTCAACATAGACAGTTGCACTATTTCGTACGACTGTCTGTCCAATTATTATAGCAATATAGTTTACCCATTTTTTTTGAAAATTGAGGCACTATGCGTGAAGGAATTAGCCACCTTATAATTATAATAATCATACAAGCTACACGCATTATTAATATAAGATCTTAACTAATCCTAAACAAATAGGACCTCATCTTTCAATAATTGGTAAACTATAATAGTGCTAAAGCTAATAATGTAGACATGTTTTGAAATAGTGCAACAATTAATCTTATAATGACTCAGGTGGTCATGAATTCGATACAATCTTAACTGTTTCAGAAATATATCGTTCTATAAACAAAGTATATTTTAAATTATTACTATCATAAAATCATTTTACATTATTTGATAAATTGATAGTAGCACAAAACACCACAAACGAGATACCAATAGGAAAACATGAATCTAAAAGTGGATAATCGTCGGCAACATTCAGTTCAGTTCAGTTGCTGGTACTAAACTTGGTAAGTAGCTCATCTCGTTCGAACAAAGCCATGTCGCTAACGAGCAACTGCACCCATGCTTCAATCCCACCACCATCTCTGTCGCTCAGAAGAACGATAACAGTTCTCTTCGGCGCAAACTCGGTCATACTCGTCCAAATAGGTTTTCCCCATCCGAAATCTGCTTCGTAGAATTCAAATTTGCTCCAATCGGTTATCGTAATTCGATTGACCAAATCGTCCTTCTCCTCCCTCAGATGAGTAAGAACATTATCGTTCCTGAGCATATAATCATGCCCTTCTTCGCTATCCATGGCGGCCACCCTGCCAATCTCCTCCACGACGCATCTGACGTCATCGCCAACTGCTCTCACGAAATCTTCGAATCCCATGTCCCTCACCTCGGCCCCACTGCGGTGAGTGATCGCCACCTTGAGAAAATTCCCGACGCTGCCATGCTCAGGCACCGCCGCTGTTCTTCCTCTCAGGTTGACGGGCTGTCCCACTAATAAGTGTCGGTTTCTGTCTGTTGCGATTTCAACGTTGGTAATAGCTTTAAGGATCAACCCCCCGACTAGCCCGACCCGAGAGGGTCGTCGGATTTCTTCCGTAGCTTTAAGACAGTGATCTCTCATCCTCGAGATGGCTTTCCTGTCGAAGACAAACCGTTTGGCGACATGAGTATGGGCGGAAGCTCTGCCCCTTCTTCTGAGCATGACGCCCATGTCGGCTGGTTGAAAACCCTTGCCGGGAAAGATCCTCGGGCCGTCGAAAGTAGGGCGGGCTATCTCGCCATCCAACCCTAACTTGCTGGCTCTTGACCAAGCCGAGAGGAATAATCCTAGCGAAGAAGCGTCTCCTATTCTGTGGGACAGTGCTACCCCCATTGCTATGCCCCCACATTTGAATTTGGTGATTTTGACCGACAGAATGGGGTCGTTCTCTTCGTCGCTTTCGCCGACCTCACGCGGAGAGAGTTCGTTCAGCTCCGCGGCCTTTACTTCCGAGTCGGGACGGGCGGTGATCTGGGCAAGCTCGAGGTCCAAGGCTTGTGCTTGAATGTACTCGACGCCTTTGTCATTACAATAAACTGTGCGGTCGCCTTTCATGTATCGTCCAGCGAAAGGATAGAAGTAGGACAACACTCTAGCTAAAGACGACTCTATATGGTGTAGTTTTTCTTCGAGGTCATCGGACTTCTCGAAGTATATTGTAATAATAATGTTCCTAGCTGGAAAAAATTCATCAATGAATGAGATCTTGTGCTTCTTAAGATCTTCCGAAGTTGGAGTCGATGGCTTTATCAGCTTGCGGCTTAGAGTTTCCACCTTCAGCATTCTTTTCGTGCTTGGTTTCAAATTGCAATCATAAAACTGTATTAGATTAGATGAGAAAATAATAAAAAGATTGCAGAAGACTAGTAAAAAGAAATACTATAATTACCTGGAAAATTAGAGCCGAGCCAGAAGAACTTGAAAATTGGACGAGTGATTTATAGAAGATAGACTCTGATTTGAAGTGTGCGATAGAGATTATATTATAGTGAGCGTTGGAGTAGGTATTCTATGGAGATGCATGGGTTGTGATATAATGCATTTAGACGTGTGTGTTCATACGGTTCAAAACCGCCGGTTTATGATTTTGGGATCGGCCAAATCATACGATTTTGAACCGGATGTTACGTTATCGGTTACAGTTCAAACCGCCGGCAGAGTTTTAAAAACCGGAGCGGACCACCGGTTAACCGTGAACTGGTCGAAATTCTGATTCGGGTTTGGTTCAGATCAAGCTTTAATTAAAAAAAAGAAAAAAATTCGAAAATATAATAAAATAATAAATATTAAAATATATTGATTTGACCTAGTGCTTATAATTCTAGACTTTATTTTCCAAGGTTGTGGTATCAACTCCTCTTTTAGTAGAGTAAATGTTTAATTTTATTTAAAATTACTATTTTACCTCTCATTTTACAATTAAATTTTTATCCATCTTATTTTTATTTAATTTTGACCCTTAATTTATAAATTTAGTTTTTGACAATCCATTTTATAATTACTTTTCAATCCTCCAATACATTTTATTTGATTGATTTATTCATAAAATATAATGTTTTATATTTAGAGGCACCGGTTTTAGTCCGTTTTTATACCGATTAAACCACTAAACCTTAAACCGTTACAATTTCCAGTCCGATTCGAGAACCCGAATTTAAAACCGTAATCGCCAGTTCACGGTTGACCCGTTTTTAATTTATTTTTAAAAATATATATTTATATATATATATATGAAAAGTAAATAAAAAAAGATTTAATATTCAATAACAACCAGTTCACTGTTTGGCCGGCGATTTGATTTACCGTAACGTCAGTTTGAACCGCCGGTTGTTAGGGTTTCGATTTTTTAGAAACCGTAACCAAACATGAAAATCACGGTTCCGGTTCCGGTTAAAAGCTCGTATCACTGACCAATGGTTCGGTTCGATTTTTCTGAGCATGTCTTTAGGCATATCTCATGAATTCAGGAGGAATAGTGCTGTTGAAAGCTTAGCATCCACATTGCGAGCCATTGCCCCTTCTGTGATAATTTATTTATTTGTAATTAATGTGCTGGGCTATTGTGCGTTGCACGAGGTTTGAATTATATTATTATTTGTTCTCAACTCATTAGTCATGTTGAACGAAAAACTCATTAGTCACGAGGTTTTATATTTTATATATATATATATATATTTGCAGTCATCTAACAATTTTATATAGTATATTATTACCTATTTGTTTGAGCCATTACCAAATGCATAAACAAAACTCGATACTTATTATTATTAAACTCTTTAAGATAATCATCCATCTCAATCTTATTCCTCGACAAGCTAATCTCAAATCCACCCTCGGAAATCCTTGGACTTGATGAAAGAAAACGATTTTTCACTATGAGCATAGCACATGCTTTCAAGGCTTTCTCCAACCATAATCAGCTTCATAAGCATCAAACTTCGGTGATCCACATATTGCCTTTAAATTTCTCGAAATTCACATGACAATGACACTAATGTCGAATTGAATATTGTGATACTTGTATTCGTATTCGAAAATTATTAGAAAAATATATTCTTATTCGCATTTGAAAATTATCAGAAAATCTACGATTCATTTGGACAAGACTTATTAGTTCCACTGAAAGTCAGTGTCGTCTCATAACCGAAAATGAAGTTCAAATTCGCTTAAAAACTGGGCTTAGTCAGGGTGAGGGGAGGATACAGACTCGAGCATTTGCTCGGCCGAGAAGTGACATTTACTCGAGCTTCTTCGTCGGTCTAGCTCGACTTGCCCAATTTTTTACTCAGCCTATTACTCCTTTCTTACATAAACATCATACTATACTTATTTTCAGTCATATAAGTAATCACACGGCTAATATTCCCGACGCTGCCATGCTCAGGTTGGTACCGCATGAGATACTGCAACTTACAGAATCGTCATTCCCAGTTAAATTTCTCTCTTAGATTGCAGAACATATATCATCCCTTCACCCCAACCATTTATAGTGTATGTATGCTTATCTGTACAATTTTCGACCTTAATCATATATACACATAGCCAATTCAGCTAAGCCTCAGCCAAATACGTGTGCCCGCTGGTTGGTCTGCGCGCCCTACTGCATGCCGACTAGTTGGTCCCAAGCTCGCGCGCCTACTTGGCTTACGCTCCATAGTTGGCTGGTTCAGGTTTCTTTTCAAGATCCCTCAGCGACTTAGACTCGCTGGCACCCGCCAGTTCCTCTCCGACCACCGTTGTGACAATTCTGCTCTGCCTGAATCGTCTCACCCTCGACGACAAACTCGGGACTGACTTTGGCCTACCTCACCTTGTCCTCGAACTGCCACTTCGCCCGAAATCAGTTCTGTTTTGGCCCGTGCCCTGCCTCATCCGACTTCACTCAGACCCGACAAAGTTTCCTCACGCCTCTCATGTCTGCTCGCTGCGCGCGCCCTGGAAAGCTGATCCACTCTGCTGCCTTCATCTCGGATTATCACGGCCTTCGCTGTTCAACGCACCCACCGAAGTGTGTTGTTGCGCGCCCATCTTTTGGCCGACCTTGTGCACTACTGCTGCCCAACTCGTATGACTACCTTGGCACGCTTCGCAGATGATCTGCACCTTGTCTGGCCTACACCGAACAAGCACCTTTTCCGCTGCCCTGGCTGTGTCGTGCATCCCAAACCAACCGACTGACAGATTTGCTTCTCCAGTTGCCTCATCTGGACACCACTGGTTCGGCGCTTTGTAGATCTGCACTTGAACCGCTCTGAACTGCCAGTCCTTTTTCGGAATAGCCCCTTCCCGACTCAGCTTCAGTGCACCACGTTCTGAACTGGTCCCTATGCCTCGCACAACAGCAACAGAACTCAAACTGATGCGTCTTACGCCTCGTTTCAACGTCTCGCTGAATCTGCCACTGATTCATTCCAAATCTGATTTCTTGATCGAAGATCCACGCTCACCCCACCATTGGTTGGGGATTTGGATCAATCCCAGCTTTTAGATAAGACGATAAAACAGAAAATAACGCAGCGACACGGGCTTTTAATGTGGTTCGGATTCAATACGAATCCTACGTCCACGGGAGAACTCTAACTCTTCATTGATTGTTTGAGTTTACAAGATACAAGCTTTCTCTCTTCTCGCTATGAATTAAAGAGATTCACAAGTTTTTCTTCTCTTTATCAATCTACAAGAGTTATCTAACGTTGGTGGAGAAAATGAGTTTCTCTCCCTTGCAAAACTGCTATGTTGCATGTACAAATACATTCTCTGATCTCAACTGCCATGATGTCTCAAGCAATAAGGAGTTGTACTCTTAGCTATAAGACTTGTACCATAGATTCTGTTGAATAAACGACACCCCTCAGTTCGCAACTTGCCGTTCTTTCACGTGAGTATGAGTGTCGATCCAAGAAACGCAATTTTGAGGTCGATCGAATCGAAAAACAGCAAGCAAAATGAAAACAGAAAACAGAGTATTTAACGTTGTTCGGCTACGACTTTCAGCCTACGTCCACGGACCAACAGAGCTTCTTTTATTAAACGGAAAGAAGGGTTTACAAGATCGCCACACCCTCTACGACTTTCATGTTTACAACTTTCGCTAATTCTCACTCTAACGAAATCTACAAGCTCTCAAAAGATACCTACTCGAACTCATTCATCTGGTATTTATAACAGAATAAAAGTAACTGCCTCAGCTTTCTGTGCTTCGACGGGCTTGTACTTCGCGCTTTATCTTTTGTACACAGTGCCAGTCTCGCGCGTGATACCAAATCTTGAAGAATTATACCAATTCTTTAAGGATTAATACCAACACATTGATTTATAATACCGTGCGCTCTCCTTACTTACAAAAGCGTGAATGCGACTCTTTAAGTATAAATCTGAGCCGTTCGATCATCTACCCGCCAAGATCAACGTCTTGCATTTAAACTCCATCTTCAAATCTCGGCCCTTAGATCGCCCGCGCTCAAGATCCGACGGCTACTGCTCAATTCTCAAACTTAGAATATTTCAATCTTAAACATCAAGCTCTTCAATCTGTGATCGGCCAGCCACCTTTCCAGCCACCTCCCGGCCACGTTCCGGTGAGTTTAGGCTCATAGATCCCAACAATCTCCACCTTGAGCCTAGAACTCGCATTCTCATCGCTAAACTCCACCTTAGCAGCTCCAGCACGCAAGCAACACAGCCTGAAACTTCTTACCAGAACCAGCTTTTCTCAACTTGAGTTCATCTTCATTTCTGCAGAATCCAACCTTGAATCATCTGCAATCCTCAACCAAGGCTCCACCTTGATTCAATCACCTTGCTCTGTTGCTCTTCAAGCTGTTTAGCAGCTTCGAGCCTCGAAAGAAACCTTGTCAACTTCAAGTGAGATTGAAATCTCCCAGTTGGAATCAACTTGGCCCTTCGAGCTCTTTCCCTTCATCTCCCATGAAGTTCTCATCTTTCTGATATCTTGAAGCCTCTTGCAGATCCCTTTTCTGCCTCTCAAGCTTCTCTTCTCGGTCTCTTTCACAGGTGAGACCTCAACACCTCCAAATGAAGCATCAAAATCAGCAGCTTCATTTTCAGCTTCAGATCGAGTTTCTGTCCAGCTTTGTTCAGGTGTTTCAACCTCTTCCTCTGTACTTCCAGCCTTCATTGATCCATCCCTCGAATAAGGCTTAAACGTACCCTTCTTTCTTGCTCGAATCAGCTCCACCTCAGGCTCAGAACACTCACTTACAGAGCTTACTTTGTCCAAGCTTACAAGAGCAGTTTCTGGAAATTCAGCTTCAACTAGAGGTTTTGCAGTAGTCTTCTCCACCTCAAGACGAGGTCTCCATGGCCTCTCTTCCACCACATTCAAGCCTCCACATTCCCTAGTTTCTCCATGTGTGCTTGTCACTACAGAACGCCCCTCCAAGACATAGATACCATGCCTTTTAAACCCGCTCAGAACCAGCCTGTTCTGTTTCAGCACTGTGATTTTTCCAGCTGTAGTATGCGTTGTAAAACCTCTTTCATCCAAGGCTCCGATTGAAATGAGGTTCCTCTTCATCTCTGACACATACCTAACACCTCTTAGGATCCCCACATTGCCAGAACTCAGCCTCAATCTCACAGATCCTACCCCAGAAATATGACATCTTTCTCCATTTCCAAGCTTCACAGATTCTTGGCATGTTTCCTTGAAATCTTGAAGCCAATCTTTGTTTCACGTCACATGGAAGCTGCACCCCAAATCAAGGATCCATTCATGGCTATCTTCTTGCCCAGACAGAGCCAAGATCTCTGCAAATTCATAGCCACCTTGTGCAAAATCAGCAGCTGCATTTGACATACCTTGGCTCGAATTGTTTCTTGACATCTTGGGGCAGTTTCTTCGAATGTGGCCCTCTACTTGATAGTGCCAACAGTTCACAGGACCCTTAGCTTCCTTCTTTTCCTTTCCCTTGCCTTTCTTAGTCCAAGAACCAGCCTTATTCTGTGCCAAAAGCAGCTGAGCAGCCTCAATCTTCTCATCAAGGCTTATTGTCTTCTTTGCATTAAGCTGCTTCGAACTCAAGGCTGAAAGAACGTCTTCTAGCTTTAACTTCTCCCTTCCATAGAGCAAAGCCTCTCTAAAATGATCATAGCTTTGAGGCAGGGCGCATAGAAGCAACAAAACTTGATCCTCGTCCTTGATTTCATCGCCAACATTCTCTAAATCAAGCACGAGCTGTGAGAAACGATCCAGCTGCTCTTTAAGGGGCTGTTCTTCTTGCATTTGAAAGCGATAAAGAGCTTGCTTCAAATATAACCTCTTGGCCAATGACTTGGAAAGAGCATCAAGTTTCTTCCAAATCTCCTGAGCTGTATCTTCTTTAGCCACTTTGCGCAAGACTTGGTCTGAGAAACAAAGAATCAACGTGCTATACGCTCGTTCTCTGATCTTTTTCTTCGATGCAGCTACCATGTCCTTTGGTTCCATCTCGGCCTCAGGCTTGAGAGCCTCCTCAAGACCCTTCTCAGTGAGCAGCGCCTTCATCTTCTTCTTCCACAGGCCAAAATCTCCATGGCCATTGAATACTTCCATTTCGAACCGAGTTGCCGCCATCTTCTTGTCACGCGTCGTTCCAACGCCTCGCCGCACCAATTGTTGAATAAACGACACCCCTCAGTTCACAACTTGCCGTTCTGTCACGTGAGTATGAGTATCGATCCAAGAAACGCAATCTTGAGGTCGATCGAATCGAAAAACAGCAAGCAAAATGAAAACAGAAAACAGAGTATTTAACGTGGTTCGGCTGCGAATTTCAGCCTACGTCCACGGACCAACATAGCTTCTTTTATTAAACGGAAAGAAGGGTTTACAAGATCGCCACACCCTCTACGACTTTCGTGTTTACAACTTTTGCTAATTCTCACTCTAACGAAATCTACAAGCTCTCAAAAGATACCTACTCGAACTCATTCATCTGGTATTTATAACAGAATAAAAGTAACTGCCTCAGCTTTCTGTGCTTCGACGGGCTTGTACTTCGCGCTTTATCTTTTGTACACAGTGCCAGTCTCGCGCGTGATACCAAATCTTTGAAGAATTATACCAATTCTTTAAGGATTAATACCAACACATTGGTTTATAATACCGCGCGCTCTCCTTACTTACAAAAGCGTGAATGCGACTCTTTAAGTATAAATCTGAGTTGTTCGATCATCTACCCGCCAAGATCAACGTCTTGCATTTAAACTCCATCTTCAAATCTCGGCCCTTAGATCGCGCGCGCTCAAGATCCGACGGCTACTGCTCAATTCTCAAACTTAGAATATTTCAAGCTTAAACATCAAGCTCTTCAATCTGTGATCGGCCAACCACCTTTCCGGCCACCTCCCGGCCACGTTCCGGCGAGTTTAGGCTCATAGATCCCAACAGATTCCTTTGCAGACTATGCATCATCACGTCATAGTAACCAATTCAACTAAGCCTCAGCCAAATTCGTGCGCCCGCTTGCCTCCCTTGCGCGCCCTGTTGGCTGGTCCGTGAGCCTCGCTGACATGCTGCCGATACCGCGAGCAGTGCTGCACGCTGGCTGATCTGTGCGCCTCGCTGCGCACCTGCTGCCCGTTCCCGAGCGCTGTGCTGCACACTGGCCTGCACCATGTCTGATCGAGCCCACACGAGCAGCTTTCCCGCTGCTCTGGCTGTATCGTGCATACGCTGCCAGATCTGCATGCTACCAGTCCCGCACGCTGCCATTCAAGCGCCTCGCTGACCCAATCTGAGCACGCCACTCCGGTCTCGCTACGCTGGCTGCCTCTCGGACTGTCCCGGCCTCAATGCCAAGTTGTTGGCCACTCCGCTCCTGCCACGCTGGCTGCCCGCGCGCTTGATATTCTGGCATGTCCTTGCGACACGCTGGTCGAACTGTCAATTTCGAGTGCACCTCGATGGTTGTGGCTGGCGCTGTCTGCGTTGCGCACTATGCTGTCTGGCCTTCACGCTTTCACTGCCTGGCCCATACCATGCACTGTTCTCAGCCCCCAATTTGCCGAACCTCGTGCGCCATTGCTGCCCAACTTCTGTGCCTGCCTTTGCAAGCTTCACAAATGGCCTTCAGCTTGTCTGGCCTGCATCAAATGAGCACCTTTCCCGCTGCCTTGGCTGTGTCGTGCGTCCCATATCGCCCGACTGCCAAGCTTGCGTGTTCGATCGCCTCGTCTGGACACCACAGGTTCGGGGCTTCGCAGATCTGAACTGTGCCCTCTACCTCGCACAGTAGCAACAAAACATAAGCTGCCGCGCCAACACCTCGTTTCAACGTCTCGCAGAATCTGCCACTGATTCATTCCAAATCTGATTTCTTGATCGAAGATCCACGCTCACCGCATCATTTGTTGGGAATTTCGATCAATCCCAGATTACAGATAAGACGATAAAACAGAAAACAACGTGACGACACGGAAATTTTAACTTGGTTCGGATTCAATACGAATTCTACGTCCACGGGAGAACTCTTTTCTCTTTATTGATCATGATTACAAAGCTTTTCTCTACTCTTTCTAGATTCAAGATTACAGAGATTACAAAGCTTTCTTCTACGATCAATCCTCAAGAGAAACTGAATGAAATGAGGCCTCTCATTCTCTCAAAACTGCTCTGCTTACGTACAAGTACTTTAATAATTTTTTTTCTCAACTGCCATGTAGTACTCTTAGCTATAAGGTTGGTACCACATGAAATACTGCAACTTACAGAATCGTCATTCCCAGTTGCATTTCTCCCTTGGATTGCAGAACATATATAATCCCTTCACCCCAACCATTTATAGTGTATGTATGATTATTATATATATATTCAGAGACTTTGGTTGTTTGAAGTGTGCTAGAGATTATAGTGTGCGTTGGAGGAAGTTGAAACTAGGTATTCTTTAATAGTTATGAAGATGGATGGGTTGTGATACGATGCATTGAGACCTGTGGTTGAGGGGAGTTCGAAGTATGTCTTAGGGCTTTTTAATTAATGTGCGATCCACTAGGTTTGAATTATATTATTATTATTATTATTAGTTGTTGTTTAGTTGTCGTCCCACTATCAAGATAGATTTGTTCTCAACTCATTACGAGGTTTTATATTTTATATTTATTTGCAGTCATTTAACAGAGTTTTTATAGTATATCATTACGTATTTGTTTGAGCCATTACCAAATGCATAAACAAAACTCGATACTTATTATTTATTAAACTAATCATCCATCTCAATCTTATTCCTCGACAAGCCGATCTCAAATAATACACCCTCGGAATCCTTGGACTTGATGAAAGAAAACGATTTTTCACTATCAAGATGAGCATATTGAAGCTTTCAAGGCACTTCCCCCGCCATAAATTAGAGCATCAAACTTCGGTGATCCAGCGACTGAGATAACCCTTTTGCCTCTAAATTTCTCGAACGACAATGGCTGCTTTCCAAGATCCGATCCTCTTACCTTTATGAAAGCCTTAATAGATAGCATTCCTATTGCTTCTGCAGCCGTAAGAAAACCCTCGTTTCCTTCCAACATCGACAGTTGCACTATTTCGTACGACTGTCTGTCCAACTATTATAGCAATATAGTTTAGCCATTTTTTGAAAATTGAGGCACTATGCGTGAAGGAACTAGACACCCTATAATTATAACCGTAATTATATTCCTCGACAAGCTAATCTCAAATCCACCCTCGGAAATCCTTGGACTTGATGAAAGAAAACGATTTTTCACTATGAGCATAGCATATTCATGCTTTCAACGCTTTCTCCAACCATAATCAGCTTCATAAGCATCAAACTTCGGTGATCTAGCGACTGAGATAAACGTATTGCCTTTAAATTTCTCGAAATTCACATAACAATGACACTAATGTCGAATTGAATATTGTGATACTTGTATTCGTATTCGAAAATTATTAGAAAAATATATTCTTATTCGCATTTGAAAATTATCAGAAAATCTACGCTTCATTTGGAAGTCAGTGTCGTCTCATAACCGAAAATGAAGTTCAAATTCGCTTAAAAACTGGGCTTAGTCAGGGCGAGGGGAGGATACAGACTCGAGCATTTGCTCGGCCGAGAAGTGACATTTACTCGAGCTTCTTCGTCGGTCTAGCTCGACTTGCTCAATTTTTTACTCAGCCTATTACTCCTTTCTTTACATAAACATCATACTATACTTATTTTCAGTTGTATAAGTAATCACACGGCTAATATTATCTTATACAAAAATAATAATATAGAATATCTCCATTATCTTACCACGTGAATTGGGCTACGATGATTATATGTTTGAAAGAAACCCTAATCACAAAATAATATAGACTACTAAATCTATCCATTATTATCTTACCACGTGAATTGGGCTACGATGATTATAGGTTTGAAAGAAAAGAAACCCTAATCACGTGTGAAGTTGCATTAACGTTACAAAATACAATTTATCTTTAGTTAGTACCTAACATTTAAGTGTACCAGTCGACACTAACATATATTATAGTGTGAAAGAAACCATTGGGCTTATTTCCAGGTCTATTCTTGTCTGTATTTGCCCAACATACATAATACATTCTATTTTATTGAGTTCAAACTCGCCTGAGCATTTTTTGACAGCTTCGTCGGCTTTTTGAGATGACGACGGTGATGCTCTTTCCTCCACTTTCTTCTTTTCCCTGCAGATTTTTGAGTCACAGATGTAAGAAATTTTTAATCTTTGATCAAATATCTACCAAACAAAAGCAAAGATAATAGCTTTAATAAGCAAAGGTGGAACTTTAGGGAGTAAATTATCACCTATCAACATATTCCTTCAACAGCTCTTTCGCTTGAGCCAGCTTAGACAGTAGATCTCGATAAACATCAAGATCACGATCAACGCTTTTCTTGTTTACGTTCAGAGCAGCACATAGCTGCGCCGTGCCGTCAGATATGAATCAACCCATCAAGGCAATTAGCTGAACAGGCCGAGTTGGTAAAGACCTCCCACAGATCCCCTCCTTGCCTCTCCCCCGCCATAGACGAGGGCGCGGAACCCCCTCTAACGCCCGATATCGGAACAACGGGAACATCTTCCACCACAATCGCCTCGTCGGGGTTATCACCCGACGGCAGAGAACCGCCCATCAAGGTCGATGTAGGGCGCGAAGTTTGAGAGTGGTTCAACATGGCAGACCTCTTAAAACGGGATTTTCGGGGTTGAGGGAGAGGGCGGCTAACAGAACGAGCAAGGGTAGAAGACTCGGAATTTTCGGACCAGTATGAGAAATGAGAGAGAGAGTACGGAGATGAAAGATTGGGAACGGTTTTCAAAGCAATTTGTGGTTCAAGTTTGAAAAGGGCTACGACTGTTTGAGCGGAAATGTACCCTTTCGGTAAAAGGACTGCGTGCTAGCAGTGATACTCTGAATGTCTTGCTCCCAACACAATTCAGAGTAGGGGGAGTGGTAGAAGAAAGCAATACGAAATCTCAAATTCTGCAATTATTCCAAAATTGGATCTATATATGATTTAATATGGGGCACGTGTGAAATTTTCGTTAAAATTGACGTTTATCATGACGGAAGGACCAAATCTGTCCAAAATCGACAACATTGGGGACTAAATTGGTTCAAGCGAAACATCGGGGACTAAATTAGTCCATAGGGCAAACATTGATGATCATTTTGGATTTTATCCCTTTAAGTTATTATTATTATAACTATTACTATTATTATTTGAGGAACAGACTCCCTTTAGGTTTGTCTTCAGCGTCTTCAGAGCATCATTTGGCTGGCCTTCACGGCCTCCTGCAGACACCTCCAACGGCTGGCTGTTCTATTGTTTTTAGCCGTGGAGCCTTGTGCTTACGGCTGTGAATCCAACTTATTCCAATCGATTTCTAGTTGAATTTTTCGAGTTTTGGATGACCAATTCTCACATTATTATTATTATTATTATTATTATTATTATTATTATTATTATTATTTGATAAATTGATAGTAACACAAAACACCACAAACGAGATACCAATAGGAAAACATGAATCTAAAAGTGGATAATCGTCGGCAACATTCAGTTCAGTTCAGTTGCTGGTACTAAACTTGGTAAGTAGCTCATCTCGTTCGAACAAAGCCATGTCGCTAACGAGCAACTGCACCCATGCTTCATTCCCACCACCATCTCTGTCGCTCAGAAGAACGGTACCAGTGCTCTTCGGCTCAAACTCGGTCATACTCGTCCAAATAGGTTTTCCCCATCCGAAATCTGCTTCGTAGAATTCAAATTTGCTCCAATCCGTTATCGTAATTCGATTCACAGAAGCGTCCTTCTCCTCCCAAAGATGAGTAGGAACATTATCGTAGCTGCGCATATAATCATGCCCTTCTTGGCTATCCACGGCGGACACCCTCCCAATCTCCTCCACAGCGCATCTGACGTCATCGCCAACTGCTCTCACGAAATCTTCGAATCCCATGTCCCTCGCCTCGGCCCCACTACGGTGAGTGATCGCCGCCTTGAGAAAATTCCCGACGCTGTCATGCTCAGGCACAGCCGCTGTTCTTCCTCTCAGGTTGATGGGCTGTGCCACAAATAAGTGTCGGTTTCTGTCTGTTGCGATTTCAACGTTGGTAATAGCTTTAAGGATCAACCCCCCGACTAGCCCGACCCGAGAGGGTCGTCGGATTCCTTCCGTAGCTTTAAGACAGTGATCTCTCATCTTCGAGATGGCTTTCCTGTCGAAGACAAACAGTTTGGCGACATGAGTATCGGCGGAAGCTATGTCGTCCCTTCTTCTGAGCGTGCCGCCCATGTCATCAGCTGGTTGAAAACCCTTGCCGGGAAAGATCCTCGGGCCGTCGAAAGTAGGGCGGGCTATCTCGCCATCCAACCCTAACTTGCTGGCTCTTGACCAAGCCGAGAGGAATAATCCTAGCGAAGAAGCGTCTCCTATTCTGTGGGACAGTGCTACCCCCATTGCTATGCCCCCACATTTGAATTTGGTGATTTTGACCGAGAGAATGGGGTCGTTCTCTTCGTCGCTTTCGCCAACCTCACGCGGAGAGAGTTCGTACAGCTCCGCGGCCTTTACTTCCGAGTCGGGACGGGCGGTGATCTGGGCAAGCTCGAGGTCCAAGGCTTGCGCTTGAATGTACTCGACGCCTTTGTCATTACAGTAAACTATATTGCGGATGAAAAGATTAAGTCGTTTAAGTCTCTAACAAATAAACTGAGAAACCAGCGAGATGACTTAGCGAGAGAGAAACATCAGGCTGAGCTAGAGATTGCATGCTTAAAGAATGAGATAGATTCTATTAAGAAAGAAAGAGTTGCATGTAAATATGAGGAACTTGAGAGGAACAATAGTGATATGTCTAGAGATATCATTGCACTTAGGCATTTCTTAGAAGAAAAAGAGCGCACTGTCAGTAAATTTCTTGAAGGAAAACAGAACTTATATATGTTATTAAATATTCCTAGACATGCTGAGAAAACAGGGATATGATATTCCATGGAAGAAAAACAGGTTCCAGCTGCTGTTCCAAAGTGTTTCTCCTGTGGTCGAGACGGTCATTACTCATATAATTGTTTCTTGAAAAGGGCTAATAAGTCTAAGTATGTTTGGAGGCCAAAAAGGAACCCTGATGGTATCCCATCAAAGGATAACAAGAAGATATTTATAAGATCACACTACTTGACGAATGATATATCACATGTCAACAGGAATTACTTTGCTGCTAACGTTTTAGGACCCAACAGACATTGGGTACCTCAGAAAGGTGTTAATCCCTGCAGGTACAAAGAAGAAATTCCAGCAAGAAAAACAGGCAGTACCTCGACAGTGGGTGTTCTCGCCATATGACAGGTGATATCAGTAAGTTCGTGTCGTTAAAAGCGTGTGATGGAGGATATGTGTCATACGCTGACAACACCAAAGCTATGATCATTGGTGTCGGCACTGTTGGTAACTTGTTAAATACCACTATTGATGATGTTTGGTTAGTTAAAAATCTAGAGTACAACTTGATAAGCATTAGTCAATTATGCGACAAAGGTTATTCAGTTACTTTTGAAAATGATAAGTGCTCAGTTAATGAAGGTAGCAATGTTATTTTAAGTGCATCCCGACATGGTAACATTTATTGCATTACTCTTGATGATATCACTAACCAGAATGTCAAGTGTCTAGCAGTCACGCAGGATATCATATGGTTATGGCATAGGCGCCTCGGACATGCAAACATGGAACTGATATCTCACATAACCGATAAGGAATTAGTATGGGGCATTCCAACTATGAAATTTATCAAGGACAAAACATGTTGTGCATGTCAAATGAGTAAGCAGACTAAGCCATTCTTCAATGTAAAGAATGTGGTATCTACCTCCAGACCCTTGGAACTACTTCATCTTGACCTTTTTGGTCCTGTTCAAACTATGTCACTACGAGGTAAACGATACGCCTTTGTTATTGTGGATGATTACTCTAGGTACACATGGGTACTATTTCTTGCACATAAGAATGAAGCACTAGAGAACTTTGCATCTTTATTAAAGAAACTTGAGAATGAACAAGGGAAGAATGCATGTAAAATCCGTAGTGATATCGGGCTGGAATTTGATAGTAGACTATTTGCATCTTTTTGTGATGAGCATGGATATATTAATAATTTCTCAGCCCCCATAATCCCCCATCAAAACGGAGTAGTAGAAAGGAAGGATAAGGTATTACAGGAGATGTCAAGAACCATGTTAAATGAATATGATACTCCTAAACATTTTTGGGCTGAAGCTGTTAGTACTGCATGTTATGTCTCTAATCGTGTTTTTCTTAGGCCAATAATAAAGAAGACTCCCTACGAACTTTGGAACGGTAGAACTCCTAATATAGGTTATTTCCATGTGTTTGGGTGCAAATGTTTTATTTTAAATGATAGGGATAAAAGAGGAAAATTTGATTCCAAGGTAAATGAAGGGATATTTCTAGGTTACAGTCTTCATTCCAAAGCTTATCGCGTATATAATAAATAGAAGATGACTGTTCAAGAGTCAATTCATGTTACTTTTGATGAGATTCCTACCGCAGATGCTACTAATGATGGAACTAAGGATGGAACTAAGGATGAAACTTCAAAGGAAGAAAATGCCGAAGCAATGGAACCAGAAGTTCCAAATGAAAATCACCAGAGAAAATTCAAGCACGCTTCCAGTCATCCAACTGATCAAGTTATAGGCAATATCACTTCTGGAATCAAGACTAGAGCAGCTGCACGCAACCAAGATACAGAGGAATCACCTAATGCACTACTATCCATGGTGGAACCACGGACTATCAAAGAAGCTCTTAGTGAGGAATTATGGGTTATCGCTATGAAAGGAGAGTTATCACAATTCGAAAAGAGCCAAGTGTGGACCCTTGTAGAGAGACTAGATGGGAAGTCTGTAATTGGAACGAAATGGGTATTCCGCAACAAACTGGACGAAAACGGTAAGATCACTAGAAATAAAGCAAGGTTAGTTGCAAAATGTTATTCCCAAGAAGAATTACGAAGAAACCTTTGCTCCCGTTGCTAGATTAGAATCTATACGCATCTTACTTGCATATGCATGCTTTAAAAGATTTAAACTTTTTCAAATGGATGTGAAAAGCGCCTTTTTAAATGGTTTTATAAATGAGGAAGTTTATGTCGAGCAACCCCCTGGTTTCGTAAAAGAAGAGTTTCCAAATCATGTTTTTAAATTGAATAAAGCTTTATATGGTTTGAAACAGGCTCCTAGGGTATGGTATGATAGACTTAGTAAGTTTTTGATAGACATGGAATTTACTAATGGAACTATCGATAACACCCTGTTTATCAAATATGATAGAGATCACATGCTGTTAGTACAAATTTATGTTGATGATATAATTTTTGGAAGTACTAACAATCTTCTCTGTGAGAATTTTTCTAAGTCTATGCAGCAAGAATTCGAAATGAGCCTAATAGGAGAGCTTAACTACTTTTTGAGATTGCAAATTAAGTAGCTGGATACGGGAACCTTCATATCCCACACAACGTACATCAAGGAATTGCTGGTGAAATTCGGAATGACTGATTCCAAGGTACCTCCCACTCCCATGCATCAGACCACAAAAATTAATAGCGACGAATCAGGTACACATGTCGATCAAACAAAATA
The DNA here is from genome assembly GCA_028392965.1 of Lindernia subracemosa. Lineage (NCBI taxonomy): Eukaryota > Viridiplantae > Streptophyta > Magnoliopsida > Lamiales > Linderniaceae > Vandellia > Vandellia subracemosa. Next base: position 1,014,579 of record JAQPCC010000032.1, read on the forward strand.
TCGAGGTATGATCGGAAGCTTACTTTATTTAACTGCAAGTAGACCCGATATTATGTTTTCTGTCGGTCTGTGCTCTCGTTACCAATCGAATCCTAAGGAAACTCATTTGACTGCAGTCAAGAGGATACTTAGATATTTGAAAGGTACCGTTAATTTAGGACTTTAGTATCCAATACCAACGAATTCTCATTAATGTGTTATTCAGATGCTAACTTCACTGGTTCTAGGGAAGATAGGAAAAGTGTTAGGACCGGTGTTTGTGTTTAGAGGGGGGTTAATAAACACTTGACAATTTCTCGCTTACTGAACCTTCACTGACCGGTTGATGTGGAATTCAAACCGGTTTGAGTGGTGAACTGGTGTCGTGTGTGTATTTCGGTTTGCGAGTAGAGAGAACTTGTTTATGGAAGTTCGGAGTTAAAATCTCCTACGTCTCCCCTTCTTCCCAGCAGGAAGGTATCACTAGAAGACTCGGTTTATACACACCGGTATACAACATTCCTTAGCTAGACTTACACAGCTATAACTCGCTATTTATACTCAGCTAACTAAACTCATAGCAAACAAACTTAGGCAGCTTTTTACAGTCCACCTAACTATACCAGCTTATTACAGTCCGGTATTGTGAAGAACTGTCACAGCAATACAAAGCTAACTCTTAGCTTGACTTGGCTTGATCTTTGGTTTGAATGCTTGTAAATTTGAATTCACGTTGTGTTCTTCACACCCATAACGAATGTTGAGAGGCTCGTATTTATACTCTTCTCTTGAACTTGTGACCGTTGTATGGGTGTGGACCATCTTCATTAAATGGCTGCGCAGACCGCATTGATGATCTTTCCTCTTTTGGCAAAGTTGCAGTCTAGCACCAATTATCATCAGTATTGTCTTCATGTCTTCTTTCGTGTAAATCTTGACCTTGCTTTGATCTTTTACTGTTGTACTAAAGATCTCTTGTACCTTCTTGATATTTGAATCTTCAACGGTACTTTTGGATTGTGATCGTCGCATTGAAACCGGTCTGATCTTCTTGCTTCAGCGTGACCGGTATCTGATCTTGTCTTCAAGACCGGTACGTAAACGGTACCTGACTGGTTTCTTAGACCGATTTCCTTTAGGGTGTTTTGTTAACCGCCAAAACCTTTAACTGGTTTGTTTACCGGTTTGATCTATCAAAAAGTACGAGTGGAACTTGCCAATTATTTGGACATTCCCTTGTGACTTGGTCTAGTAGAAAGCAAAATGTTGTCGCCCTTTCCACAACCGAAGCTGAATACATGGCCTTAGAAAGTTGTTGTCAACAGTTACTCTGGATGAAACAAACCCTTAGTGATTATGAGTTAGGTTACGACAAAATTCCTACCTTCTGTGATAGTACTAGTGCCATTAGTATCACTAAGAATCTCGTCCATCATTCTCGAACTAAGCATATAGAGGTCAAACATCACTTCATTCGAGATCATGTCCAGAAAGGGAATATCAGTGTGGAATTCGTGGGAACTAATGATCAGCTAGTTGATATCTTTACTAAGCCTCTCACTGAAAGCAGATTCTGTGGTATCCATGATCGACTGGGAATCATCGAGCTAAACCAGGAAAGATAACTTGCTACTTTCAGCTGTTATTCCAAAATCTTAGGATTCCTAATTCCATTGCTATTTTCGGCTAAAAACCCTTCAATATATTATTTTGAGACTTTATTCTTATTTCGAAAGTTATCCTGCTCTTACTTTGGAAATTATTCTGAGATCTTATTTTTGGAATTGTATTCTCATTTCGGAAGTTTTCAAACTAGGAAAGTAGTATCCAGAAGATCTTATCCTTATTCCATTAAGATGAGCTTAATTCTGCCAAGATATTCCTTATTAGCTTCATTCGATCGGCTATAAGAGATGATGATTCATTCTTTTGATCCTCACTTCTCAAAATTCAAATCTTTTTTATCTAATCTTCCACTACTTGTCATATCAATCATGTCAAGTAAATTGTTCATCCATGTCCCCATTTCGCCCACGATCTCTCTATCTCTCACAAAAACTCAAAATGGTGAAAACGGCTGGAACAAAGAAAGCTGAAGCTGGATCGAGCACTAGAAAGAAAAGAAAGGAACCGATGTGTGACGAATCCATGTCAGATTCCATGGACAAATCACCCGACGAGAACCACATGATCGAAGGCAAAATCTTCTGCGAAATCCAAAGGCAAAAGCTCTAAATCACAGAAGAAGAAGGCTAAAGTCGTCAAGAAAGAAGAAGACCCAAAACCTAGTTCTTCCAGTGACCACATTCAGCCGCTTGATTTCATTTTAGAGCAAAGTTCTTCTAGGGTTCCATCCCCTGTTCCAACCAAAACCCCATTGTCGACACCTCAAAAGGAACATGTCGTTGAACCATCATCCTCACCAACTGTTGAAGCTACAAAATCAGATTATCCCAAGCCGCTTGAAGCTAATAAGGATGAAGATGACTGTGAGATGAGCTTTGACATGATGAAGCCCTCTTTCGACATCAGCAAACCCGATGAGATTCCAGACAAGGTAAGATTCTTTAACGAAATCTCAGAGGAAAACTTTAAGAATTTCGAGAGTCGGGAAGTTGCAAGAGGACGTGGTGTTTTGTTTGAGGAACTGCCAGAGAGCCGAGCAACTTGAATTTGGGTGGGAGAAATTCCTTAGTATCAATAGGACCCACTACCCTGAAGTAGTCAAGCTATTTTATTCGAACTTAGATTATGTTGAGAATGGATCTGAGATAAGCTTGCAATCGTATGTGCTTGGTAGAAAAGTAGAGGGGACTCGTGAGAAGTTGAACAAGATGCTGGGTGTTACTGATGAGGGAATCTGTCATTTCAGCATGAGTGAATGGTGTGATTCCACTGAGTTCAAGCTGTCAGACTGTGTGATATCGCTGTGGAACTCGACCAGTAGGCCAAAATTTGCAGAAGGAGAAGCTCTGAACAAGCTGGGGATTGATCACTTCTTCCTCCACAAGGTGCTCAATATGACCCTTTGGAGTGCGAAAGTAGGTAGCGGAGGACATTCCACAAACATGAACTACATGAGTACCTTTGCCGTCTATATGATCTCCCAGAACAAAAGGTTCAACCTCGCTTATGTCATCATGAAAAACATGATCCAAGCTTTTGAGACCTCTGAGAAGTTGCTCCCATATGGAATGCTGCTGACACATCTGCTGGAGCTTGAAGGAATCGTCATGCCACCAAGCTGGGAAGACAAAGGTAGACATGCTGTGGATGTGATGACCCTGAAAAGAATGGGTATCATTCATGAGGAAGGTCAAGGTTGGGTCAAGGCGAGGGACAGAAAGCCTGAGGCAAGTGCTAAGAAGCGGAGAGTAACGGCAAAAGGAAAGGGTAAAATAGTCGAGCTGAGTGTGACTGAGGATGAAGGGAATGAGGAACAGAACGTTGATGAAGATGCGATGACAGAGATACGCACGGATATTGCTGAGATCAAGAGGGACAACTTGAAGCGGTACAAAAAGCACAAAGAACAGTATGCTGAAATCTCCCGCAAGTTGTCTAAAATCGCTAAGCACTTGAAGAAATCTGCCAAATCTGATAGCGATTCCAGCTTCTAGCCTTATCTCTGATCGATTCCATCCGTAGTTCCTACTTAAGTATCAGTTCTTCTTTCTATCAGCCTTAGATACTTTTGCTTTCACCATTTTTTATGTTGAAGGGGGAGAATTTGTGTGGTAATTAATGGTTATTCCTAAGACTAAGACTTGTTGTTGTGTAAGGAACCTATAAAGGTCCTTGCTATGTTGAATATCTTGCTCTGTTTTGGATATTTCTTGGATATTTCTGATGCTATGCTATGCTATGATATTGGTATGCTATAACCCTGCTACGTTGATTGATAACTATATATGCTTAACGTTTGCTGATATATCTTGATAGTTGTCTGGTGGTTGATTTTGACATATGCATCTAGGCGGGGGAGCAAAATGATATTTTCTGGTAACTTCTGAATTTCATCTGTGATATATTTTGAGATTTGCTCTGCATACTGAAATGTGACATGTTACATGTGATAGTTGGATACTTTGGTTATTGGAACGTAAATTGTTACATGAGATATCTGCATGCTTGATTATTGGAATATGATATGCTGCATGAGATATTTGTACTTAGACAGGGGGAGCATACATGTTATGACTTGAGAACTTGATATATCAAATGCTCTACTTGTGATCATACTTAAACATGTTATACGCTTCATATGATTGCATATTCGAATATGCTTATGTGCTTAAGTGGTGCATTAATTACTTGTCATCGTCAAAAAGGGGGAGAATGTTGACCTTTTTGGTCTTATATGATTAGGAGTTTTGATGATTCCATGTAATTAGAAGCAATAAGGTCTATAACTTAAGCAATTCGAATGTAATGTTGATACATATTTAAGTAGGTGAAAATATTCGATATAATGCGCTTTGATGTTGTCTATATTCTCGGTATCGGATATGTGATTATGTGCTTAACTGTTATATCATTGAAATCACTGAAATTCCATTGATATCTTGCTCGTAATATAGGAATATCATCATGAGATATATACGGAAAGTCGTTATGCTCTACATGGAATATATGGGAAGTAGTCATTGATAAGTTGTATGTCACACTGTGCTTATATATGGAAATTCCATGTGCTTTATATATGGAATATCATTCTTTGACATACATGGAAATCCGTTGTGCTATAATGTTACTCAATGGGAACTATATATGGTATATTCTGATCTGATTGAGATCTCCCTACATGGAAAGATATGTACTGATTTGATTTTAGCTGATATCCATGAAATCGCCTATATATGGTAGATTATTCCCTGAGCTGAAATTTGTGAATATATATGGAAATAAATCATGCTAATTGATTTTATGACCGTTGTGATATTATATGTTTGGCATGATTAAGATAATATTGATACTCGATAAATGCATGGATTGTGTGCCGATTTTGAATATTATTTGAAACTAACTTTCTATGTGAAATATTGACCATTCGATGCATATATATAGAACAACATTTAGAATATCGAGTTTAAGACAGAGAGTGCAGAAGAAACGAATTTCATATAGCTGAGCCTACACTTGCGATCATATACTGCTATCGAGCTTCCACTGGTGATATTCTTCTGCCTTTGAGCGTACACTTGCGAATCCGAGCAATATCATAGTGATTCCATCATTTTCAAACCATCTATTCTGTCTTCGGACTTGTGATTACACGAGGAGACGAGAGTGAAGTGTGCCTGCACGTGAAGGGAAGGATCGGTGTATCCGAGGGCCCTTAGGGAGCGAGCTGTGTCCAGTCGGGGAGTGGTGATTCCCAGGGAAACGACGTGGAACGAAACTCGGCGTGAGGCAACCTAGTTGCGGTCTAGTTTTCATGTCTGTCTCGGTTGTGTAAAGGGTTGTCGATCATTATTGTAACCAACTACGGTGACCAACTACGGTAACACAATAGTGATTGATTTAACTCTTGAGGAGTAAATCTCAATGAGAGGATTAAACCCCAATTGGAGATATAACCTCTATAAAAATATATGTCTCACTTTACTTTTTAAGTCATTTACATTTCTGTGAGACATAGCCAAAAACCTTTTTCAAAACCAAGGAGATAACTCCAAAAATAATTTCAAGGATTCAAAGTGATCACGTAGATACATAATCGTTCCTAGGATATATCTTATAGATTGCATTGTTATCACGTTTTTCAAAAAAAAAGTTTTTGAAAGAAGAAACATAATTTTTATAAGCCTAATTCACCCCTCCTAGGCATATTTTGAACTTCATATATTATAATCTGAAAGAAACCATTGGGCTTATTTCCAGGTCTATTCTTGTCTGTATTTGCCCAACATACATAATACATTTTATTTTATTTATTACAAGAAAATGGCTACTGAAAAAACACTGCTTATTCTCATGTCATAATACATTCATTAGGGCAGATAAATATCCTCGCTCGGCGGCGAACTGTTATGTTCGAGAAGCTGCGCAGATTACCTCTGTGCATTGAGTTCAAACTCGCCTGAGCATTTTTGACAGCTTCGTTGGCTTTCTGAGATAACGATGATGCTCTTTCCTCCACTTTCTTCTTCTCCCTGCAGATTTTTGAGTCACAAATGTAGGAAAATTTTAATCTTTGATCAAATATCTACCAAACAAAAGCAAAGATAATAGCTTTAATAAGCAAAGGTGGAACTTTAGGGAGTAAATTATGATCACCTATCAACATATTCCTTCAACAGCTCTTTTGCTTGAGCCAGCTTAGACAGTAGATCCCGATAAACATCAAGATCACGATCAACGCTTTTCTTGTTTACGTTCAGAGCAGCGCATAGCTGCGCCGTGCCGTCAGATATGAATCAACCCATCAAGGCAATTAGCTGAACAGGCCGAGTTGGTAATGACCTCCCACATATCCCCTCATTGCCTCTCCCCTGCCATAGACGAGGGCGCGGAACCCCCTCTAACGCCCGATATCGGAACAACGGGAACATCTTCCACCACAATCGCCTCGTCGGGGTTATCACCCGACGGCAGATAACCACCCATCAAGGTCGATGTAGGGCGCGGAGTTTGAGAGGGGTTCGACATGGCAGAAGAAGATCGGGTCCTAGGATACCTATGGACTTTACTCACAGACCTCTTAAAACGGGATTTTCGGGGTTGAGGGAGAGGGCTGCTAACAGAACGAGCAAGGGTAGAAGACTCGGAATCTTCTAAGGGGATAGACCTAGAATGAGGGTTAGCTGAATCTGACGGAGAAGAAGCCATGGGAGTTGAAGGAAAAAGCCCAAAGTCGACGACGGGGAAAACCCTAAATTGAGGAACAAAAGTAAAGAAAGAGGAGTAACTGACAGCTAAGGAACTTGCGAGAGGATTGTAAGGTTGGAACAGACAACTAAAGCACCAACTGCGAATGGAGCGGATCTTGGTGGAACAAGGGATGATCGAAACGAAGGCAACAGAGGGAATTTTTTCGGACAAGTATGAGAGAGAGAGAGAGAGAGAGAGAGAGAGTGTGTGCGGAGATGAAAGAGGAGAACGGTTTTATTAGCAATTTATGGTTCAAGTTTGAAAAGAGCTGGGTTTATTCCCTGCTAGGGACACGTGTCTTCTCCTGATTCGTGGAGCAGACTATCCGAAGCTGTAAGGTGTTGTCGCTTCAAGGGCTAGGATTGTTTGAGCGGGAAAGTACCCTTTCGGTAAAAAAGACTGTGTGCTACCAGTGATACTCTAAATGTCTTGCTCCCAGCACAATTCGAAGTAGAGGGAGTGATAGAAGAAAACAATATGAACCCTCAAATCCTGCAAATATTCCAAAATTCGATCCATACATGATTTAGTATGGGGCACGTGTGACATTTTCGTTAAAATTGACGTTTATCGTTGCAGAATGACCGAATTTTGATCCAAAATCGACAACATTGGGACTAAATTGGTTCAGGCGAAATATCGGGGACTAAATTGGTTCATATGACAAACATTGAGGATCATTTTTGGGTTTTATCCCTTTAAATTATTATTATTATAACTATGACTATTATTATTACTTGATGAACATACACCTTTAAGTTTGTTTTCTGACGTAGATTCGTGGGTTGTGTGGTGATCAGGTTGAAAAGCCGATCTATAAGTTGTAAATAAACCAAAAACAAATAATGAAAACCATGAAAAACAGAGTATTTAGCGAGGTTCGGCTCTGAGTTTGAGCTTATGTCCTCTGGCTAAAATATCGTTCTTTAATTGAATTAACCACATATATATTACAAGTCTAGCACTTTACACTCTATCTTTCATATACATAGGTGGAGCTCGATTGAACTATATATAGCAGATGTAAGGACTAGAAAGTTCCTACTTGGAGCTGAAATTCGGTTATAACTGAAACAAGAAATAGACGCTCTTCCACGGCTTCAAACGAGACCCTCTACAGCCGTGGAGGTTATAGGAAAACCGTTTCCTCTATTCTTCACCTTCTCAACGTCCTTACGCATCGAGTTCTACGGTCGTGGATCGAAACCAAGCTTCAGTGTCTTCAGAGCATCATCTAGCTAGCCTTCACGGCCTCCTGCAGACACCCCGAACGGCTGGCTGTTCTATTGTTTTCAGCCGTGGAGCCTTGTACTTCTGGCCGTGAATCCAACTTATTCCAATTGATTTCAAACGTCGAATTTTTCGAGTTTTGGATCACCAATTCTATTATTATTATTATTATTATTATTATTATTATTATTATTATTATTATTATTTGATTAATGGATAGTAACACAAAACACCACAAACGATACGAATAGGAAAACATAATCTAAAAGTGGATAACAGTCGGCAACATTCAGTTCAGTTCAATTCAGTTCAATTGCTGGTAAGAAACTTGGTAAGTAGCTCATCTCGTTCGAACAAAGCCATGTCGCTAACGAGCATCTGCACCCATGCTTCAATCCCACCACCATCTCTGTCGCCCAGAAGAACGATACCAGTGCTCTTCGGCTCAAACTCGGTCATACTCGTCCAAATAGGTTTTCCCCATCCGAAATCTGCTTCGTAAAATTCAAATTTGCTCCAATCGGTTATCGTAATTCGATTCACAGAATCTTCCTTCTCCGCCCACAGATGAGTAGGAACATTATCGTACCTGAGCATAAAATCATGCCCTTCTTCGCTATCCATGGCGGCCACTCTCCCAATCTCCTCCACAGCGCATCTGACGTCATCGCCAACTGCTCTCACGAAATCTTCGAATCCCATGTCCCTCGCCTCGGCCCCACTACGGTGAGTGATCGCCGCCTTGAGAAAATTCCCGACGCTGTCATGCTCAGGCACAGCCGCTGTTCTTCCTCTCAGGTTGATGGGCTGTGCCACAAATAAGTGTCGGTTTCTGTCTGTTGCGATTTCAACGTTGGTAATAGCTTTGAGGATCAACCCCCCGACTAGCCCGACCCGAGAGGGTCGTCGGATTACTTCCGTAGCTTTAAGACAGTGATCTCTCATCTTCGAGATGGCTTTCCTGTCGAAGACAAACAGTTTGGCGACATGAGTATCGGCGGAAGCTATGTCGTCCCTTCTTCTGAGCGTGCCGCCCGTGTCATCAGCTGGTTGAAAACCCTTGCCGGGAAAGATCCTAGGGCCGTCGAAAGTAGGGCGGGCTATCTCGCCATCCAACCCTAACTTGCTGGCTCTTGACCAAGCCGAGAGGAATAATCCTAGCGAAGAAGCGTCTCCTATTCTGTGGGACAGTGCTACCCCCATTGCTATGCCCCCACATTTGAATTTGGTGATTTTGACAGAGAGAATGGGGTCGTTCTCTTCGTCGCTTTCGCCAACCTCACGCGGAGAGAGTTCGTACAGCTCCGCGGCCTTTACTTCCGAGTCGGGACGGGCGGTGATCTGGGCAAGCTCGAGGTCCAAGGCTTGCGCTTTAATGTACTCGACGCCTTTGTCATTACAGTAAACTATATTGCGGTCGTCTTTCATGTATCGTCCTGCGAAAGGATAGAAGTAGGACAGCACTCTAGCTAAAGATTGCTCTATGTGGTCGAGTTTTCGTTCGAGCTCGGCGGACTTGTCGTAGTAGATTGTAATAATAATGTTTGCTGTTGGAAAACATTCATCAATGAATGAGATCTTGTACTTGTTAAGATCTTCGGGGGTTGGAGTCGATGGTTTTATGAGCTTGCGGCTTAGAGTTTCCACCTTCACCATTCTTTTCGCGCTTGGTTTCAAATATCAATCATAAAACAGTATAAGATTATTAGATGAGAAAATATTAAGAAGATTGCAGAAAACTAGTAAAAAGAAATACTATACTTACCTGGAAAATCGGAGCTGAGCCAGAAGAGCTTGTAAATTAGACGAGTGACCTATAGAAGATATGTCAGAATAATAATAAAAATAAAACTAGACATCATAGAAATACATGTCATGTCAAGTGATAAGATAAAACAAAAAAAAAAAAATTTATATTAGACACCTCGTGCTTGCTCACGAGGTGTGTTATTTAAATAATATTGTAGCGAAATTTGGTTTTTTTCCATCTTTAGATGATTTTTCACGTTAAATTTTACTGTCCTTGTAGTATTGTAATTTTATTTTTACAGCGATAATTCCTATACAGACCCACCCGACCTCGTAGATCTCACTTATCTCATTACATACTTTCTGCTGCGGGGCCCACTGACCGCCGCGGGGCCCACTACCCTTCCCAACACCAATAGGTACGTACCCCTTCCTTTCCTATTAGATTTTTTGTTTTGTTCTCACCTCGCGGATCACGAGGTTTTATATTTTGCCCTAATCCCTCCAATCGTATGAGGTTTGAGGAATTATTACCACACATATTTAGATTTTTTTTTTTTTTCTTGTGCATTATCCCAATCCCAACCTGCAATTGGATGCTTTCTGCAATTTGATATTTTGAGTTGAAGATAGCAAAATAATAATATTTCTTCCGCCATTTTATATACTAATATTTTTTAGGATAAAGATTATTATATTCCATAATATCAATTGGACAAAATTTTACCATGGAATCAATAACCAAAACTGTTGAAGAATACGAAGAAGAAAAACTTCCATACGAGAGAAGAAAAACAATCACACGAGATAAGAAAATTCTCATACAATAGAATAAACAAAATACAAAATAAAAAACGAGGAAATTGAGAATAAGAATGAAATATATATAATAGATGAAATGTTAGTTTTAATTTTAATTTAATCTGAAACGATAAGTTGTAAATGGTACTAGTTCATCTATTTATACAGCTCTTCAAGCTAATCAAAGCGGGCTAAAATAATTAATAAAGCGAAAATTACAATTCTGTCCCGCTTGAGCTTCCAGTCCCTTTGATTTAAGCCATCAGTTCTGAATTCGGACAAAGTTAATATCCCCCCACAAGATGGACGATATATGTTGATTATCGACATTTCGGACGGTAATGAATTTAACATAGTAGCTGTCAATGGCTTTGCAAGGATATCAGCTAACTGTAACTCGGCAGCAACTTGATATGACCGCTTGATTCAAATGATGTCGTATAAAATGGCAATCGATCTCGATGTGCTTACTGCGCTCGTGAAATCTCAATGTATCTTTATTGGAAGTTCTTTGGTAAGCAGACAAGACAACAGTGGTGCAACAACAAGCGAGGTTCTTCGGCTAAGACAAATGCTAGGTTTTCCAACGAAACACATGCCTACGATCTATTGTGACAGAACTTCCAATAAAGATACAGAATCCTCTTACCGACTTCCTGGAATCCGAACACGCTGCCCAGTCAGAATCTGACAACGCCTTAACTTGCAGCTCTGAGTCTGCCGGCATGAACAACCCTTGTCCAAGCGTGTATTTGAGATATCGCAAGAGATGGTGGACTGCTGTAAGATGAAGCCGCAAATGAGAGATATCAAGCCGTGTCAAAACGTCAGATACAACAACCTCCCAATGCGAGCCGCCTATATTGAGCTGGATCTTTCAAGGGTTCGCCTGCTGCAGCGGTGAGCTTTAGTTTAGGATCCATTGGTGTAGTAAGTGGCTTAGCCCCTCCTATGTAACCTGAAATAGGATGAGGAGTATTACGAGTTGACGACAGCTTGTTAAAAGACATATAGTGTGAAATAGGATAAGGAGCATGTATGGTATGGCAATAATAATAATCCTGTAAGTAAGTGGGAATTTTGGATTGTCGCAGTGATTTACGAACAATCTGATCATTGCCAACTGAATCATAAACTTCTGATGGCTGAGCACACATCTCTGAATTCTGCTGTAGTTTCTTGAGCTGCTGCTGAATTTTCATTCACGCCATTCTGTGATCCATATGTTTCTAGCAGTTTCCGAGTATAAGATGCTGGCTGAAATTTCCTTTGAAACTGAGTTGAGAATCCAAGAAATAACCATGTCGTTGTTTCTTTTCCAGGCAAGATGCATCTTTTTATCAGTTACCATCGACAGAAACCATTTTTATTCTTAACTGACAGGGCAATGCGCCAAGATGCGTAATTATCTCCTGTCAATGGTTGGTGAACAAGAACCAGCCCTGGGTTATCCGTGTGATTTGGAGAAACTGCTGGTGGAATTGAGCCTTGAGTATTTTCCACTTTGATTCTGCCATTTCTCCACAATCTTGGCAATTCTTGAAGAAATCGAGGGCTTCATCATAAAACCAATTGGTAATAGGTGGCTCTCGAGTATATTAGGTGAGTCGGCTGAGAAGAATTATCCGATGGCGGGAGTTGCTTTGGGTTGCATATATAATAGGGATTTTGTTAGGTTAAGACGAAGCCCTAGATTTAGAAGAAGGGCTTGGGTCGGGTTTGGACTTCAGGCTTTGGGCGGGTCCGAGTTTGAAGGTTCGATTCGATCCCTTCATTCTTTTAAATAAAGCATAAATAAATTTAAAAAAGAAACAAACATTTACAGCAGCTAACAACCAACAATAGTAAAATGTATTAATATATATTATATTAATTTTCCCAAGATTATAGTACGTCCAAGTCTCTCATTGAATGTTTACAGCTTATGAAAAATACACCTATCTTTACTTTGCGATGTAACTTGCATGTCATGTGAGCTATCTGACCAAAAATAGAGAGAATTGATGTGTTATTTTTCATTTTTCATAATAGATATTGAAATATTTTGTATATTTTTAATATTGCAAGTTAAACATCCCAATTCCCAACCCAACCACCCATCATTTGTGCTACTTATGGAATGAAAACACCTAAAATTATTAAAACATAGCTACCGTTTTGAGTAATTGGCAATTATTAATTTCTGCATATAAAGGTAGATAGATACATATGTATATTTTGATGTTGACACGATAAATATGGAATGGAGTATTTTCTCAAAATAAAAATAAAAAAATTATACTACGAGAGGCAAATTCGACTTTATTGCAAAGCTTTGGTTATTAGCAGAATGTAAAGATGAATAAAATCAAATAATCTTAATTAGATTTCATGGGTTACAACGGGAGTTAATAATTGAACCAAAAACTACCCTAAATAGGGATTCATTCAACCATCTAACTAAAAGAAAGAAATAAAAAGAATAATTTCGACAAAGAAAAAGAATATATATAAATATTTCATCATCAACGATGATATGACCTCAAAATGGCACCGCAAAAGGTGCATATAATGGCTCTCCAAGTCTTCATATAAAAGGGGACGTAACAAAACCTCGTGGCCGTTTTCATGTCCGCCACGCTGGCTCCGCCGCCGCATGGAGAGCATATTCCCGGCGCCGGTTTGCTGTGTCCGACCTTTCTTCTCCGATCGACCAAGAAACAAAAGAACACCATTCTCCTCCTCCTTTCTCTTTTTTAGTTGATTATTATTACAAGTGTGTACTGTAGTGATATATGAAGCTGGAGAGTGTTACTTATAGGTGGAGCTTTAAATATTAAAGAGTGTTTTACAGCTAGCAAGCATTTGCAGACTTGCAGTGTTGCCGTGTTTGGGTTACTATGTTGACTCCATCTTTCGTTTTTCATATATATATATAATCCTTCCTTAGCATGTGATGAGAATTTATTACCATCAGAAGAGAGATGGAGAATAATAAATTCTTCTACAAACAGTAGTATTGACTGCATATCGTCTGTATGTATGTATATATATATATACATATATTATGGTTGATATGCAGATATATAATATACATTACAGTTGGAATTTGAAAGTGATTGAACGTAGGGAATAGTTGAAGCATAAATAACTGTAATTTATTAGGTGTGTGCCCAAGTGAACATTTGGGTTCCAAAGGTTGTTTTTTTGTTCTTTTCACTTGGGAACACATCACGTTTGTTTGTAAATTGCGATGTTATTACATTTCTTAATCAAAACTCGTAAATCATGTCCATATAATATTTGATATAAAGGGTATGTAAAAGTCACTTTGGTAATATAGGAAGAACATGAATTTCATTACCTAAAATCTTATCGCCAGTGTAAGTCCTAAAATATCCAACTAAACAAAGATTAAAACTAGTTTACCACGATTTTATGATCGGAAGAATTCGAGCTCGTGGGGTGCTTGTGTGTTCTTGAGAGGTTGGGGGCTCACTTTGATTTTCACACAAATACACTATTATAATGTGTTAGGGTTTTGGTATTTATACCACATTTTGGTATATAATACTTGGGCCCCTAACAAGCCCAATTACACTAAGCCTCTTATAAAGAGAATCTTTATAAATACACAACAAAGATAATTATAATTAATTGAACACAATAAAATATTCCTAACAATCTCCCCCTTTGAGTTCAATCTTCAATTCGGTATGGATTATCTTTGTGGGGCTTAGTGCATTTGCCTGAGTCCTAAACGAATTTCCTCCTTGTCTTGTCTTTTGACCTCTTCTTTTGGAGATCTTCAAGCTCATCGTGTCTTGTTCTTCGCTTCTCGGCACCAGATCTTCTTAATCTTTTTTCGAAGCTCGACTCGTAAATGCCGGAAGGTGTTTGAAGTTGCTTGCCGGATCTTGAAGAATTGTCTTCTTTTTGTGCTCGATCTCTCCTTTCGATAATGACTCAACTTCCCCTACTTTTTGGTCAACCTTGTGTTGGAATTGGGAAGTTCTCTTTGAAGTTTGGAGAGACATACACGAGGCGGCAACTTCGATCTTTGAAAGTCGGCGGTGTTTGCTTGATTGGACGACGCTTGATGATTTGGCATGTTGATCACGTCGTCGGGACAAGAAAATGGCATTGGTAGGCTTGTAGGAGCTCAGGTTCGGTAATTACCCGACGGAGCCACAAAGGCAATCCGTCGTATAAGAAACCGGTGTCACGTAGACTTCCCGTTTACATCTTGAGTCCTAGCAATCTCCCCCTACAAGGGCTATCTCCCCTTCTTGCGGAGGCTTTGAATGCTCTTCGACTAGGACTCTCTTGACTTGACGCTATATTCTGTAGACCGGATGTAGATAGTGATCCACGCCTTGAAATTTGACTTTGATGAAGTCGCGGATCTTGTACTTTGATCGTATATTATCCTGGTCTTTCTCCGTAGTTTGAAGTCGTCAAGTCAAGTCTACTCCTCTTCTTCCCGGCGCCGGATTCGTCTTCTTCGAAGGAAGTTGTCTGGTTCGGCCTCGAGGAAGCTTGTCTGGCTCCGGAAGAAGGTACGCGTGGGGTGTTGTAAAATGTGCCGAGGCTCCTTTGGAATGTTCCATTCAAGTGTAGGGGAGCCCGGCTTCAGAGTGGTAAGCTCGGCGAAAGTTGGTGGGTGGTCCGACCTGTTTGTTTATGTGTGTCCCCTTCTCCCCCTCATGGCGATTCGTGTTAACGATATCGGCATGCTTGTATAGGAAGATTAGAAGGACACAAACGACAGGTCGGTGATGGTAATAACCAGACGGAGCCACTAAGGCAATCCGTCGACGCGACTTCAGAGACAAACTCCGAGACGTGGCCTGTGAGGACAGGGCTTGAAGAACCGGGGCCACATAGGCATCCCGTTTGCATCGTTCTAGAGCTCGAGACGATGGCCTGATTCCGTTGTTGTATTGATGTTGCAACGGCAGGACTTCCTTCCAATCATGGAATCACATCTACAGGCGATGTGTCTATGGAAGTTCTGATCTGGTCACGAAGTCCAGATAAGAAAATGTGTATGTGTCCTAGAAAATTATAAAATATTTAGATAGTGAGGACACCTAGTGTAATACCCGAGTTCCGCGCGTAAGTTGGCCAATAAATTTGCATGCATAATATGTGTTTATACGACTACATATTATGTGTTTATATGTATATGTTGGTGTTTATATGATAACTAACTTATTAGAAAATTAGACTTGGGACTTAGAAGAATTTCGAATTTAAATAAGGGATTTTCAAAAGACTGAACAGGGTTGAAAATAGAAAATTTTGAGATATGAGAGTGCGAGTATTTGGATTTTAGGATTTTCGAAAGAACATAGGTTGTGAAAACTTGAAGTTTTCGAAAGGAAATTTTCGAAAACAGTTTCAAAAATATTGATCGAAAACTTAGCATGGGAGGAAAGTGAATAAAACAATAAAATAATATATTTCATAGGTTAAGATAAGTATTAGTTAGGTCCTTGTAATTTGTTCACTATTACACGCAAACATAGGATAAGAAGAAAGAGACTCATTCATTTTGGCAAAAAAAACTTTCGAAACAAAGAATAAGGAGAAAAGGAGATCATCTTCAACCTTGGAAAAGGTATAAATTCTTACTATGATTTTTATGTTGTTAGTTATGATTTAGCGTGTTCTAAATATTAACAAGCATGAATATTTCATGTGTTCATGTTTTATATATAAGTTTTGATTTTCGAAAGATTTGAGCATGTTTTAAAGTTCTTATGATGCTCATCATGTTCTGAAGAAATAATATTTTGATCGAAAGTTTAGAGGTTTTCGAATGAATAGTGTGTTTTTCGCAAGGTTTAATGGTTTTCGCAAGGTTTAATGGTTTTCGCAAGGTTTAACAGTTTTCGCCAACTTAAATGACGAAAAGAAAAGTTTTCACAGGCTTAAAGTTTTCGCAAGTTAAGGTTTTCGCAAGGTAGGTTTTCGCCAGCTTAAGTGGCGAAAAATAATTTTTCAAAGTAAAGTTTTCGCTAGTTACTGTTCAAAGAAAAACTTTTCGCCACTTAGTGTTTCGCGGAACTGTTCGCCAAAACTTTTCGCCACTTAATGTAAAAGCTTTTCGCCAGTTACTGTGTTCGCTAGCTACAGTACAAAGTAAACTTTTCGATACTTAGCGAGAAAGATTTTCGCTAACTTTACTTTTCGCTAAGGTTTTCGCCAAAAAGGTTTAAAAAAACTTTTCGCCACTATTCGCGAAGTGGAACTTTTCGCCACCTTTCGCGAAGTGGAGTTTTGCGCTACTTTTATTAGGTTTCGCGAACCAAAGCTTTTCGCCACTTGTTGTTCGCGAATTGAGCTTTTCGCTAGTCACTGTTCAAAATAAAAAGGATTTTCGCGGGCCGAAATTTAGTTCTCCCGGGCCAGAAAAGTTTTTGCGCATGAGACAACCTCGGGCCGAAAACCTATTTTCGCGGGCCAGAAAAGTTTGCGAATGAGAGATAACTTCGGGCCGAAAACCTATTTTCGCGGGCCGAAATTTAGTTTTCGCGGGCCAGAAAAGTTTTGCGAATGAGAGATAACTTCGGGCCGAAAACCTGTTTTCGCGGGCCTGGAAGGATTTTTTGAAACTAATTGATTTTCGAATGAAATTTCGAAAACTTGCATATTTTCAATATAAATGCAATTTTTTTTTAACATTTAGGTAATTCGAAAACTTTTATAATTATTTAACTTAGCTAATGCACTGACATAATAATATTTTCATGATTAAGGATCGAAAGATTAGAAAATTCACAGGACTGCTAAGATAAGTAATCAAGGACTCCAGGTAAGTGGGAATTTCAACTACAACACATAAATAATTGACTTACGTGACTATGTGCTTTGGGTTTATGCTGTTACGTGAACTATGTGACACACCTGAATGGTATGTATTTTCAGTATTACTCACATGGCATAATCATGCGCATGCACGAAACGTTTGTGAGGATTTACGTGAGATGAGTATGCACTGAACATATCGCTTGGTTTATGCTGTTACGTGAACTATGTGACACACTGAATGGTATGTATTTTCAGTATTACTCACATGGCATATCATGCGCATGCACGAAACGTTTGTGAGGATTACGTGGAGAGTATGCACTGAACATATCGCTTGAAGGCGAATGATATTGCCGATATGGGCATTTGATGTCGACTCGCAGTTGAGTCAGGGCTACTTCTATGGCACCATGACGGCGTGGTGCGTCGTCGGATATTTTATATATTGAGGCAGGAGGAGCGACCCAGGAAGGAGCGACCTAGTTATGACTAGCGTAGGCTAACTGGCGTAGGCAACTGCCCTGTTGGCGGTGAGGAGCGACCTGGAAGGGGCGACCTGGGAAGGAGCGACCTAGGAAGAAATCCTAGCGTAGGCTAACCAGCGTGGGCTACCAGCGTAGGCTACCGCATGGCAGAGGGGACGACCTGGGAAGGAGCGACCCAGGGAAACCTGGTGTGGGCTACCCAGCGTGGGTCGCTGTCATATTTATCCATATGGGATATGAGCTCTGTATGGTGCATAGTAAGATTAGCCGAGGGCCCTGAGAGATGGGAGATGTGAGATTGAGTCTGACTCTACAAGAGTAGAGAGGCATTGGCACGGATGCCTTTGCGGGGTTTCACACGTACACGACATTGCATATTCCTACTTACTGAGCTTCATAGCTCACCCCTTATATTATGTGTTGTAGGTGCGAACGACCACGGTACGTGATCGCCTTGTGGCAAGGCTAGTCTTTTGAAAGCTTCCACCGACTTTTGAGGGTGGTGTGTACATGGATGCGACCTGTGTGGCGGGTGCTAAAGTTTACCTGGCTGCGTTATTTTACAACTCTTATGTAATTAGGATCCCAACTATGATTTTGGCTTGTATGGGATGGTTTTCATATGTATATAAATAAAAATAAAAATTTATACGCATTTGTGCATGCTTTACATTCTATAGTCACGTAAGCTAGTATCGTAAATGGGTAGTAGAAGGTGGGGCGCCACACCTAGACTCGATGTGTTCAAGAAAGTTTAGTGGTGTGGGGCTGACTACCACTTAGTTCAATATCTCCCGCTTCCAAGTGAAGCGGTGATAGCTTACATGGCTCCCCGTGATTTAATGAAACATCGGTCTATTGGGAGATCGATGAGTGGGTAAGGCTCGGTTGTGCATGCGCCATTGGACCAAATGAGGCGACTTCTACCCGGGAGCTGATAAACATCAGCACCTGCACCTATGTGGGATGGTCCGAATGTTGTGTGAGGTAAGGGATTTGTGTATCATCGGCTTGGTGGTCTTGTCAAGAATTGCCAAATAGGGGCGGCTTTTAAGCGCATGAATCGTCACTAACACTCGGTTGCGTTCCGGGGTTAGGTTCAATTTGGTCTGACTGAACCATAGGAACTAGGATTCCTGCATCCGTCAATTTTGATGAGTGCTGCTTGATCAGCAAGTTGGAGCAGGTCGGTAGAGTGCATCGTAATATGAGCGCAATGAAGTCACCTTTGCCTTTTGAGGATTCTTGAACTCTTGAGGGTTGAGTTTTTTGTTAAAGTCCGTCTTGGGAGGTGGAATAGCTTGATGATGAGAGGATTTTTCCTTTTTTTTTACTGTTTTTTTTTGTTTGTTTTTTTTTTGTAGATACATATATATATATATATATATATATTGTAATAATAATAGAATAATATACTATATATTATATTATATTATATAGCTATATAACTATATACGTATATATATATATATATATTTTTTTTTTTTTTGTTCCTCCCCCTCAAATCGTGCACCACCGTAAGAGTTTTTCTCCCCTTTAAAATGTACTCCCCTCGAAAATATGGAATGATACTCCCCCTTAATGCATGCACGCCTAAAATGTAGATTTTCTCCCAAAAAAATGAGCGTGATGAAAATAACGTCTTTTTCTTTTCAGTTCAGATGCATACTTAAAGAATTAATTTTCTTTAAACTAAGCATATTAAAATGTACGTTTTCTACCTTTGACGCTCCTACAGAAAATAGGTAATTTTTTTGCGATTCAGCTTATATGCATACTTGAAAGTTTAAGCTCGAAAATTTTAAAATTGTATGCATAATGAAAATGTACCTATAAAATAGGGTATTTTGCATTTCGACTCAGGTATGCATGCATGCAAGAATTTGAAAGTAAAAGTCATTTTGAAGCATGCATAGCTATAATGTACCCTATAATTTGCAAAGTAGGTATATAATATTTTCAGCTCGATATGCATGCCAAAATTTACTATGGAATGCATATATAGAATTTACCTACGGTGTAGTTGCTCACGCTGCATACCAGTCATGGTTGTGGAGCAACTACCGGAATACCAACCATGCTGGGAGTTGTGGTTGCCCTCGTCTCGTACCGATCATGAGTATGGAGCAGCCATCTTCTAATTACTACTCATGATCGGGGTTTTGTGGTTGCTCTCGTCTCATACCAATCACGCGTGTGGAGCAACCATCGTCGAATTACCACACGTGATTGGGCTCCTGCATAACATTATCGGGACTTTGGTACCCATTTTTGGATGGGTCCTCCCATATTAGCAGAAAACAATTTATGCACATTTGGTTCAGATATACATCCTAAATCATCCTTTAAAGTTCTATTTAATTTGATTTCTGATTTAGGAATCCAAGTTTGGTGAACCTTAGAGGGAAATGACAATTCAGCACCGGTGAATGTGTGTTTAGGTTTAGAAGATCTGAAGATTTTCTCCCTAGCCAATCGCAGAAGGTGTCTCTCAGACTTAATCTGGACCGGGTATTTCAAGTATGAATATGAACTTATCGCATTATATGCGTCATCAGATGATGAGTCGTATTGCCTACAAGAATTCACATCATTCACTCTATAATGATGATTTTTGATGGACTTTTGCTTACTAGAATAATAAGCATTTTTGTGCGTGTAAGCAATTCCATCTCTATCATTCTTTAAAAAATGAGAGATTTTGGAAGTTTGAGAAGTTCGCCTGCTTGAGCTTGGAACTTCTTCTTTAGGAACTTCCTTTTTGGTAGGAGCGGGAGAAGGAGAATCTTTAGCAATGTCGTCCTTGGTTTTGGAAAATAATGTCGATTTTCCTTTCTCCTTCCTAATATTCTTTTGTTCCTTAGCATTTTTACGTGTATTGCTTTTACTTTTCGTTTCTGCGCCAGTCAAAGTTGACTTAGAATTATTAGTAAAAGTCTTTTTAATTTTAGGAACAAATGCGTCCGTTTGCGTTCCCTTATCCTGTTTAATGGAAGATATTTCTTTTGAAGGATTATTTAACACAGGTAAGGATGGGGAGTTTTTGAGATTAGAAATCTCCTCTAAGAGTTTTTGCTTTTCTGCTCGGAAACCTACTCTTTCCGATTCCAGAGTTGCGTTCAATTCTGCAATTTTACTAGCAACCTCCGGAATTTCCCAACAAGAGATAGGTTTATTAGAATGTAAACTATTTTCCCCGTTGGACGCTAAGTTTTAGAGGAACTTTGGTTTGACCCTTTTTCGCAAGGATGCCCTCTAAGTGATGAACTTTAGAGTGCAATTTACTGCGTTCCTCAAATAAAAGTTTAAAACTACTCCGCGAATTGCTCAAATCAGACAGATAATATTGCGTTCGAGTTCGCAATTGTTTAATTTATTTGTTAGTTCACTAATTTGAGCTTTTAATTTTACTTCTTGAGATTCAAGATTAG
The DNA here is from genome assembly GCA_028392965.1 of Lindernia subracemosa. Lineage (NCBI taxonomy): Eukaryota > Viridiplantae > Streptophyta > Magnoliopsida > Lamiales > Linderniaceae > Vandellia > Vandellia subracemosa. The sequence goes on from JAQPCC010000032.1 coordinate 1,035,922, forward strand.
TGATTTTCTCACGCGCGTTTTCTAAATGGCAAGTAAGACGACCTCTTTCTTCTAAACTCCTAACTAAGCATTTGTAATTATTGTCTAGTCTACTTTCTAACTCACTTATAGTCTTTTCGTGACTTATAAGTTGAGTTTGGCCTAGCTTAGAGGAATTTAGGTTCTTGGTTAGCTCACAAACGTTTGTTTCTGAGCTAGCTAATTTTGATTCAAGACTAAAAATAGTTTCTAGTGCACTAACTAACTTAGTTTCTAACGCTTGGGTAGTCCTACGTTCATGTTTATGCTCACGACGCATGGTTTTATAATCTTCCTTCAAAGAAAGAAAAGCTTTATATAAATCACTCTCGTCAAAGCTCATCTCAGAAGTTGCGGAAGTAGAATCCGTGATTTTTAAAATTTTAAAATATTACAATTTTTTTTAATTTAGTTGGATACACGATCGTTAACGCGTTGTGTAGATTTGATAATTTTTGGCTTTTGAAAAATTCAGTTCCGAAAAGTTTTGGTGTGTCGATAAAAGTCGTGAAGTTTCGAAAATTTTAAGTAAGTCTCGAAAACTTTTTGGTGTGTACCGAAAAGTTTTAAAGTGATGTCGAAAAACTTCGAAAATGTTACCAAAAGCTTTTTCTATAATGTGCCAAAGATGCTTTGGAATAAAAAAATTGGCTTTTAAAAATTTCTGCACCGAAAGTTTGATTTATCGAAAAATATTGTGAAGTATCGAAAATTTTGGGTACCGAAAAGATTTTTGGTGTATACCGAAAAACTTTTGAGGTGATTTCGAAAACTTCGGAATTTATCAAACTTATCTATAATTTGCCAAAACCTAATTAGCCCAAACAACTAATACTTAATTAAATGTGGGTGATCTTTAAACGTGTGTGGAACTTTGAAGTGTTGAAACTTGAAGTTAGTGAGGTTCGCGAACTTGAGCTGGTTTCGTGAAATCGAAGGGTTCGCGAACTTGAGCTGGATTCGTGAAATCGAGGGGTTCGAGAAATGGCTGGTTCGCGAATTGAAGACCGGTTCGTGATCTGCGTTGGCGAAGTGAGTTCACGGGTTGGCTAAATGATTCGCGAAGCTGAGCTGAAGGTTGGCGAATCGAAAGATCGCAGATGAAGTAGGGTTCGTGAAGTGGCCTGAGCTTCGTGATCCTGGTTCGCGTGTTGAGGTTCGCGGATGAAGCGGAACACTTCGCGAATTGAAGTTCGCGGGAGAGGCGGTTCGCAAAGCAGAGAGGTTCGCAAAGCAGAGAAGTTCGCGAATTCTTTGTCTGTTCCGCGAATGATGAACAGGATGAAGATCTTCAAGCTGAAACCCAGAAAAATCCGAAAATCTTGCTGTAAATGCCCAAAATCTGCACAGAAATGCTGTTTTTGCTGGAAAAAGTTCCCCAAAACCAGAAAAAGGCCGAGAAACCCCAAAAACAGCTCAAAAAAGCAGAAAAACAGCCAAAGTAGCTCAAAAACAGCCTAAATAAAGTGACGAAAATAGCTCAAAAAAAACTCCAAAAATGGCTTCAAAGTTCCCTCACGCTTGCTCTGATACCACTTGTAAGTCCTAGAATATCCAACTAAACAAAGATTAAAACTAGTTTACCACGATTTTATGATCGGAAGAATTCGAGCTCGTGGGGTGCTTGTGTGTTCTTGAGAGGTTGGGGGCTCACTTTGATTTTCACACAAATACACTATTATTATGTGTTAGGGTTTTGGTATTTATACCACATTTTGGTATATAATACTTGGGCCCCTAACAAGCCCAATTACACTAAGCCTCTTATAAAGAGAATCTTTATAAATACACAACAAAGATAATTATAATTAATTGAACACAATAAAATATTCCTAACAGCCAGCATGTTATTTTCTTTGCTCAATAAGGGAGATCAACCTTCATAAGCGTAGAAACAGATTCGAGCTATTGTTTCGCTTCGATTTTCAAGAGATCACTTGCAACTGGTTTTTCCGGCTTCTTTAATACCTTCGAGCGAACAATTTCGACTATTTGTATTGATTTTCAAATTGACGAATATAAAACGTAACCATGTGTACAGATGTTATATGTTCACCATCGAAACAATTTTTACATCACACCATTATAGGTAGAATCAAGAGAGTCGAATTTTTTCATATATGTATTTAAAGTAAGAAAAAAGGTGATGGTTTGAAAACAAAAATGTGAAAATGACGTCATCTCATAATGCAGCCATCATAGTTGATCGAGCAGCTTGTTTCTTCATTTCTGCAGCTTTACCACTTCCTCTGAAGTACATGTAAACTTGCTGCATATGCCAATATATATAATCAGATGAAAAGCAAAAGCCCGGCCACTACACAAAACCAAGAACAGTAAATAATTAACCTGTATCACCCATATGCTGATCAAGGATTCGAGGCAGAAGAATCCAAAACCGATGAAGTAGAATATCTGTAAGGAGAATATACAGTTAACGAATTATTATGGATAAGCATTTATTTAGAGATGGAATACTATGTAACAGCAGTGTGCCGAGCACTTATGTTCAAGAAACTAAATGGTATGTTTCGACTGGAAAATACATCTCCATAGTCTTACCCCAACGAGAGCATTTCCACTTAGAAGGCCAATGGCAGGCAAGATTCCACTGTAAGATCAGATGGAGCAAATTTGATGGTTTGAAGATGTGAGAAAATGACTACGGTTGGATCATTTAGCTACAGAGGTTCAGAGTCAGTAATGGGAAAATATGGCTAGAATGAGCTCATTGAACGACAAGAATTCAACTAAGCAACTGATCTTTTTATCAAACTTGGGTTTATCTCAAGGCTTTTTATCGAAGAATATGATCATTCAGAAGTTAAGTTGCAGCACGTTTTATCTAAAGCAGCTTTTGATAGAGAACATACGTCAAAGAATTTCCTTTGAAAATTATTGGAGGAGCCACAGCGGCAAATACGCAGAAGCCAATGTGGAACTGCAGAGAATGAGACTTGTCAGTCAAACACCTTAAATTGCCAACGATGGGCAGAAGGTTATAAATGAACTAACCGAATAAGCCAAAAAGAACCATCCAAACTTAAGAGCACTATCAGTCCTGAAAATTGAGGAAATGGATAGTTATGCCACGAGAGGGTAAAAATATGAAAGTGACAAACGAGACCCAACCAAGTTCAACACAGTCACTTTGATTTTTGAAAAGAAAATAAAACTGGAAAGTAAGGGAATAGAGAAAAGAAAACCTCCTTGAAAGTCGACATAATTTATAACTAGATGAGTTATTGCAAGCTCTTTGATTGGTTACCTCGATGCGCGATAAAGAGGGCGATACCACATGACGTAGGCTCCTGGAAAACCTGATATCAATTATATGATAGCAAGAAACCAGATTGTTGGACCTGTGTTGACAAAAAGATGAGAAATCCATTTCCATCTTACAGCTATATTGAAGTTTTAAAAGGAGATATAAAGGTTACAGTTTTCAGCAAACCTTCCCCATTGACCCAAGCAACAGTAACAGCTATGACATTCCATATGAGGCATCCTACAATACCTGCAAGCCAAAGACAGAAGAACATCTGAGCAGCTGAAAATCTACGTATCAATATGAGGTAATTTACGGAAATCTATACTTTGTTCATTAAATGAATTGTTAAACCAACAGGGTGAGGATTGTGATGTTAAGAAATTAATGGAGAAGTAAAGGAACATTATGTCAAATGATTCTATTAAGCTATCATCAAAGACTATACGGTTCCATGTGTTACGTCTGAATCCACATAATACCTATACATGTGAGTGCGGTGTGATGTGAGCATCACGTATAAGCCGTAGGAAACAAGGAGGCAAAGCCTAATTGCAAACCAATGAGAGAACTTAAATTAACATACCCAATAAAGTCGTGAATGCAACATACTGCAATTTTTGCAGATGAACGGGAATTTCATTTGCTATGTCATGGTGAATAATAGGGAGAAATGGTGGCCAATTCTTTTCCTCAATGACAACTCCAGCTGAAAATGAAACAATAAACGACACGTTGCATGCATGAATCATAGAATGAAATCATATGAAATCTGCATGTACACATTGTAAAAAAATTACATCGCGTGATAGCATCTTCCCTCCTTTTTAGTTCCTACACAACATAATGGGGCAAACATCAATAGAAACACAATTATATCCAGACACATAAACGCCAATAAATGTTAGGCATAATGTAATCTAAAGCGAATATGATACACCTCAGATGATCCACATCCAATAAGACATCGAGCAAAAGATAAATCAAAGAATTTAATTATAATAATAATAAAAAGAGATTAGTTAGTACTAATTCAGAACAGCTTAGAAGCAATTGACAAGAAATGATGATCTATAATTTAATCACAAAAGAAAAGTATGACAGATAAAAAAGTATGAAGAATGCCATTTGGCAAGCAACAATGTGAGAAAACTCACTTGCTCCCTCTTTTTCAATTCAGCCTCTTTTGCTTGGAGTTCTTTTTCTTTCTTTTTGAGGTCCTGCGTGAACAAAACCATCGTACCCCCAACTCTTAATATTGGTAGCTTAAAGAATAAAAATTATTGGCAATACCTGGGTGCTATCAAGAGGAATATCAACCGTTGCTCCCCGCACATAGTCAGCAGGTTCGGGAGGAAGAGGTGAAAGCATTGCTGGAGGGACACTTACAGGATTCTGAATATCACAATAGAAAAGTATGGAAGAATGATATAAAACAACATAGTAGAAGTATCCAGAAATAAACAGCAAATGCTTCAGCGTGACTGGTGTAAGATTCATTGAGAGAGAGTTAAGATATTAGAGCAGTAGACATTACACTGTAGGGGAACTAAATCCACAGGATGAATTTTTGTTAATGGTAATATAACAAACAGAAATACACATTTTCAAGATTGAATCACAATTTCGTGGGTTTGGAGGGACAAACCAGTCAGAAGATAGTTAAGATTACATATAAAATGAAATTCTTTATCCAAACATAAATGCGTGTGGGTATATTTCTGGAAGATAATCTCCTGAGGGAATTAGGCTTCCCAAAGTAACATAGAAAAACAACTAAATAGGTAATTCCTGAATCGCGAGGGAGACAAACTTACTGGCATATAAAAGGCACCCCCTCCATAGTTTGATTGACTCCTCTGACGTTTTTGATCCTGTAGAAATCGTCCAGACATTAAAATAAAGAAAAAAAAAATCCTGTAAAGGTTAAGAACTCTATCATTCCTGTCTTTATGAGGCATTAAAAAATACTAATAGTAGGTTCACATGTCAGAACTATGAGCTTGAAGAATATCACTACAGATGGAAATAAGACAGCCTAAACCATTAGCAAGTAAATGGCGTATAGATTGTGTTGCCCCTCGCTATCACAATGTTCATTCTTAACCTAAGATATAATAATTTCAAAATACATGACTGACGCAACAAAAACTTCTGCTTTGTAGTAATTCATGAAAATTTGACAAGAGCCTAAATCAACAGTTCTTACAAACTAACCACCTGAATACAATAATATTATAGGGGTACAACACAGTATATATCATTCTCCAAAAACAAGGATATACACCAGAAATTTCCAGCACCACAAAACATCAACTCGCAAAATCCTTCCTTCCTCCATAATATTCCAAGCAATAGATAGATAGATGCTCAATGATTTTGGCGTTCAGAAAACCATAGTACAAGCAAAGGTTTTCTGTACGATTGACAAAAATCTACAACTTCAAGGGGGGGAAAAAAATTCCTCAGCTAACTGCACCAGCATTGTTTCTAAATCTCCAAACATCAACTTAACACTTTGAAATATACTAAGACATGCACAATAGCATGCCCCGCCCAAAACAAAAAGGCGATAATCGTTCCAAATAGAACCTATATCACAAAGAAATCATATCCGACCCGACATTATCTTCCCAATCTCATGAACGGTAGAAATGAACAAATTTCAGAAAAAAAGGGTAAATTACCGCGAACGGATTTACTTCTTGTTCTTCATCAAACGGATTGGAATCGTACCGACCAGCCATAACAGTTGAAAATGTAATATCCTCCAGGGAGGCGAAACAGATATTCAGATCTGCAACTGCTGAGAATGAAAATCAGATTTAGGGCTTTAAGATATCGTTGATGCTAAGGAAGACAGAATGTTCGTGCTCAGATGTTGCCGGGGTTTCATATATATACAACCTTTTTTTTTTTTTTTTTTTTTTCCTATCATGAATTATTATTTATTCATTAATTCTATAAATTGGGAGAATAAAGAAATATTAATGTATAGTTACAGCTAGTGTTTAATGGAAAATATAAGAACAGTAAATATATTATAAAATAATTAAATAACTAAGCATGCATGTTTCTATCATCACAAAAATGGTCGTATTATTGGTTGGATGATTGATGATATTATTATATTAAATATTGATATTAATTGTAACAGTAAATTTTTAATAATATAAATAAGTGCTTAAATTTATATTATTAAACGCACAAAAATATTGACTAAAATCTTACTTTATATCTCTAATATTTCCCTTATATTATGAAATAATTAATAATGTGGATGTTTTAAATAATAATATTAGTTAAATGATTGATGATTTGGAAGTATTGTATTAAATGTTGATGAGATGATAATTGAAAAGTTTGTATTTTAGTGTGAGGTGTATAATTGTAATTAATGTGATTAGTTATAATAGTAAATTATTAGTAGTATAAATAGGTGATTAGAGTTCATTGTAAATCACACCAAGTATTGAAATACTTAATCTCTCTCTAATCTCTCTCTTTATTATTATAAGCTATATTATCATTATAATCTTAATATAAGTATAATTATAATAAAATAATCTTAATATAATATTAATCACAATTAATATTTTTATAACACGTTATCAGCACGACCGCTCTCCGTCGTCAAGATCAACCTCCGTCGAAGATCGCGTACGAGTTTAGTCGAGGTACGGTAATTTAATATTTAATTTATACTAATCATATATTAATTGTGATTAATTTAAAAATATATATTATAAAAGTATATTTTAAAAGTTTTATAACTAAACGTCAATACCCGAGTGGTTTCGCGGAATATCGTTCACTATAAGTGACGAGAGGTCCAGATTTCCATACCCCGTGGTGGTGTGTGGAATTTTTATTTACGATTTATTTTTTTATATATATTCACGTACACAACACCAAAAGCCCACGAGGTCTTGCGGTAATCCCCACCTCAGTAGCGGCATATTATTGATTTTTTGATTGAACAATCTTGAAGTAATTATTGGACCGAATAGTTTTGGACACTGGACAAATTTTATTACCGCAACCTTATCGGAGCTTGGACAATAATTATGAAATAATAAAGAACGAGTTTCATAAAACAATTCATATATTTTATCATTGATTTATATGTTATCTGATTATTATGTTCTTTTTCATGTTATAGAATCATGTCGTTTTATACAAAGATGAATCTTCTGTTGCTTACTTTATTTACGGTGATCCTTACGGCTATGTGGATAATATTTTTACCAATATTTTTAAAATATAATTATTAATTATAATTTTTCTTTAATATTATAATTACTGAAATATATTTTATTTTGAAGGATGACGCTTTGTCCGATGTTTGATCTATTACTTATGATTATTATTACGACGACAGTTATTTGGATGTGAATATCGTTTTTCATTAGAACTTTTACAAAAGAAGATATAAAAGAAGATTAATTATAATTTTTTCTTTTAATATTTTAATGATGATTTTATTTTCATGATATCAATAAATTGAATCTTGCAAAACTTTGATTTATCAATCTCGATTTTATACTTGCTACTGATTTACACAGTTACTTCGGTGTATTATAAAGCATTCAACACGTTCAATCCATTGGATATAATACGAATAAATATCGTGAGAAAATGATCAGAAAATATTATGATGGATGAATGAAAAGCATAAGTCCGACTATGTTGCATTCCCTGAAGTGAATGTATTCTCAAACAATAAAAGTGGTCGTAAACATTATATTTACCGTGTGTAATATTAATATTTCCCCCGAAGTGAAAAACTACTAAATGATTGAGAAAGATGTATTGAGCAATATAAAGGTTATTATTCGCACCCAATGATCCCGTTAGTCTTTATAAAGAGCAATTAAAAGTAAAGTGTCGATTAAACTTTGCTCAAGGTTACGATTTTTCAGAAAATTGGTGTTAGATCCTATGCTCATTTAAATATTGTGGTTTTTGTTAAAGATCCAAATAAAGAAAACTGATACGTCGTTATAAATTTTATTTAAGCATTATTTATTTATTATTTTATCTTTATATATATAATTTTATTTTGACGCTTATTTATTTAATAATTCTAGTTATTATATATTTATCAATACAATGGATACAAACATGTGCAATGGGGAGTTATGTCTTGCAGATTGTGCAACGACTAATACGATTCTAAGAAATAAGAAATATTTCTCCCATCTTGAAATGAAATAAACAAGTGTTACCACTATATCGGGTAGCACAAATATAATTGAGGGCTCCGGAAGAGCTAATGTTATACTGTCGAGAGGGACAAGGCTGATAATTAAAAATGCCTTATATTCTCCTAAGTCTCAAAGAAATTTATTGAGCTTTAAAGATATTCGACATAATGGATATCACATTGAGACTGCAGAAAAGAGAAATATTGAATATTTGCACATTACAAAAGTGGTTTCGAATGATAAAAGAGTTGTTGAAATATTACATTCGTTTGACTCTGGATTGTATTACACGTATGTTAAAACAATTGAATCGCATGCTATCGTAAACCAGAAGTTTACTGATGATAATACATTTGTTGTTTGGCATGACCGGTTGGGCCATCCCGGTTCAATTATGATGCGGAGAATAATTCAAAATTCACGTGGACATTTAATAAAGAACCAGAAGATTCTTCAATCTAATGAATTATCATGTGCTGCTTGCTCTAAAGGGAAGTTGATTATTCGTCCATCACTAGTAAAAATAAAGAATGAATTCATAAGGTTTTTGGAGCGTATACAAGGTGATATTTGTGTACCGATACATCCATCGTGTGGACCATTTAGATATTTCATGGTATTGATTGATGCATCAACTAGATGGTCTCATGTGTGTTTGTTATCAACACGGAATGTAGCTTTTGCGAGATTGCTTGTTCAGTTGATTCGATTAAGAGCACATTTTCTGGATTATCCAATAAAGAAAATACGCCTTGATAATGCTGGTGAAATTACTTCCAAGGCATTTAATGAATATTGCATGTCTATTAGAATTGATGTTGAGCACCCCGTGCCACATGTACATACGCAAAACGGTCTTGCAGAATCGTTGATTAAAAGGCTGCAATTAATTGCAACACCATTATTAATGAAGTCGAAACTTTATTCATCTTGTTGGGGACATGCTATATTACATGCAGCGGCACTAATCCGCATCAGGCCAACAAGTTATAACGATATCTCCCCGATACAAATGGCTAATGGTCAGGAACCAAATATTTCCCATCTGAGAATTTTTGGATGTGCGGTATATGTTCCAATTACTCCACCACAACGCACTAAGATGGGACCTCAAAGGAGGTTAGGAATATATGTCGGATTTGAATCTCCATCGATAATAAAATATTTAGAACCTCTAACTAGAGATTTATTTACGGCTAGATTTGCGGATTATCATTTCGATGAATCGAATTTTCCGACATTAGGGGGAGAAAAGAAACAATTGGAAATGAGTATTATTTGGAATGAATTATCGCTAAATCGTTATGATCCTCGAACGAAAGAATGTGAACTAGAAGTTCAAAAGATAATTCATTTACAAGGATTAGCTAATCAACTGCCAGATAGTTTTACTGACCTTAACAGAGTGACTAAGTCACATATATCAGCTGTTAATGCTCCTGCAAAAGTTGATGTTCCTGGAGAACATATAATGATCGAGCCTAAACCACAACTAAAACGTGGTAGGCCCTCGTGTTCCAAAGATAAAAATCCTCAAAAAATAAAAGGAGCAAATAATAAGAATGGTCCAGTCGAGGATTTATCGACTTTAGAAGAGTCAATGGGCATTAATGATTATGATAATGAAAATCAGCTACCTGAAATTTCTGAGAATAATGATAATGAAGAGATCTCGATAAATTATGCCCAAAATGGAATTAGATGGAACCGAGAAAAAGTCAACGTTGACGATAAATTCTCATTCGTAGCGCTACATGAAATGAATGAGATGAATGACAATGAGGATCATGAACCAATGTCTGTTAAAGAATGCAGACAAAGAAATGATTGGCCAAAATGGAAAGATGCAATCGAGGCAGAATTAAAATCACTTGAGAAACGAAAAGTTTTCGGACCTGTAGTCCGCATACCAGAAAATATAAAGCCGGTTGGATAGAAATGAGTTTTCTTTAGAAAGAGAAATGAAAACGGTGAAATTGTGAGATACAAAGCACGGCTTGTTGCACAAGGCTTTTCACAACGACCTGGTATTGATTATGAGGAGACGTACTCTCATGTGGTGGATGCAACTACTTTTCGTTATTTAATTAGTCTGGCAGTACGTGAAGGACTCGATATGCGTCTAATGGATGTTGTCACCGCTTATTTATATGGATCACTTGATAGTGATATATATATATATGAAACTTCCCGAGGGATTTCGATTGCCTGAAAATTCAGGGCCTCGAAATGAGTACTCAATCAAGCTAGATAAATCGCTTTATGGATTAAAGCAATCTGGGCGTATGCGGTATAATCGCCTAAGTGGATATTTATCGAAAGAGGGGTATAAAAATGATCAAACTTGCTCGTGCATATTTATGAAAAGATCTAGAAGTGAATTTGTCATCATTGCAGTTTACGTTGATGATATCAACATAATTCCTGAAGAGTTATCAAAAGCTGTTAATTGTTTGAAAAAAGAGTTTGAAATGAAAGATCTCGGTAAAACAAAATTTTGTCTTGGACTCCAAATCGAATATTTAAAGAATGGGATATTCGTTCATCAAGAGACTTATACGAAAAAGGTATTGAAAAGATGTTATATGGATAAAGCTCATCCATTGGATACTCCAATGATTGTTCGATCTTTAGATGTAAATAAAGATCCGTTTAGACCCTGTGAAAATAATGAAGAACTACATGGTCATGAAGTACCATATCTCAGTGCTATTGGAGCATTAATGTATTTGACGATCGCTGTAAATCTATTGGCAAGATATAGTTCGTCACCGACTCGTAGACATTGGAATGGAGTTAAACGAATATTTCGATACCTTCAAGGAACAACTGATATGGAATTGTTCTATCCAAATGAATCAAAAGCAGATTTGATTGGGTATGCAAATGCTGGTTTTCTATCTGACCCACATAATGCTCGATCGCAAACGGGTTATTTATTTAGGCATGGCGGTTAGTTAAACAAAGTTTAACGGCTACTTCATCTAATCATGCAGAAATTTTAGCCATTCATGAAGCTAGTCGAGAATGTGTTTGGTTGCGATCGATAATTGAGCATATAAAACAAACTTGTGGGTTATTATCGGAAAACTTACTTCCGACGATTTTATATGAAGATAATGTTGCATGCAATGCCCAATTAAAGGAAGGATATATTAATGGAGATAGAACAAAGCATATTTCACCAAAAAATTTCTTTACACATGATTTAGAGAAAAATGGTGATATTGATGTACAACAAATACGATCAAGTGAAAATCTTGCAGATTTATTCACGAAAGCACTTCCTCCAATAATTTTCAAAAGATTGGTATATTCAATTGGAATTCGAAGACTTCGAGATTTGGAATGATGTTATTATCAGGGGGAGTAAATACGCGTTGCACTCTTTTTCCCTTAACTGAGGTTTTTCCCATGTGGTTTTTCCAGTAAGGTTTTTAATGAGGCAACAATCGAAAGCGTATATAAAAAAATCATTATCAAAATCTCAGTGGTTGATAACCTCGTTTTAAATATTATCATAATAATATCATAATATTCTTTATCTACATACGTATGATAATAACATAACAATCATATATTTCTAACAAAATTAGTAAAAGGAGATTGGAAATAAAAAGACTTCAGAGAGACTCAGAAAAAGTTGTCAGGAAAGAATTGTAGTATACTAATATACAGCTTGCAAATAATATAACATCACTAAAAATAATATATACATATATATGTTTGAATGTGTGTGTGTGTGTTTTCGAGTGATATGAATACTCTTTTCATCAGTAAGAAAATTACTCTGCATCAGATAGTTTAGGAGATTCCCTTTGCAACAGTTGCATGAGATCTTGCACTACTTCGGACATCAAAGGCCTAAATTCTTGCTCGGCCTGCGCATGGCAAAGGCTTTCTTTCATTACATTGAGAATCGAAACTGAAAAATAAATTCGTCGGACCACTCCACTCACCAGGAGGCATCGGGAAATTATGTCGGCAAAGTGGGATAACGACTTAACGGGATATTTCGCGCCGAGCGTGGGGTCCACCATCCTCGATAAGGCATCGATGTCGTGAAGCTGAGGGATCGCCCACCTGGCGAGAAACTGTTCTCCTCGAGGACGTGATCTGCGAGTTATGGTAATTTCGGTGGATGTAAAAACCAATAGGTGGTAGTAATAAAAGGACGCCATAAAAAAAAGGATTTTTTTTTTATTATTATTTATTACCTGTCGTACGATATTCTCCCGGTCAAGAGCTCGAGCATCACTACCCCGAAGCTGTAGACGTCGCTCTTGGCAGTGTATATTCCCAACTCGAATTCGGGGGCGCCGTATCCATATGTTGTAAGAAGCTGCCCCGACAACTGTAGTATTATACGGTAACAATTAATGAAAATCAAAACCATATTCTTTTTTTTTTATATAGAAATTAAGTACCCCGAAAAAAAAAATTATATTTTTGCATCTGGGCTGCAAACAGAATGGCCAAAATTTAATTCCCGACGAACTGAAATTACCTGACTCACAGCGCCTGATGATATTAACGGAGCCAAGCCACAGTCGGAGACTAGAACGGAGAGTTCATCGTCGAGGAGAACGTTAGCAGACTTGAAATTACGGTGGATAACTGGCGGTTCGCAGATCTCATGCAAATACCTAAAACATACATTTTCAACAGCTTTGAAACTACTTGAATATAAAGAACTAATTATTTTTTTCTATTACAATAACTGTTTGACATCTATATGGCTTACTCTAGTGCCCGGGAAGCTCCAAGGGCCATTCGAATGCGAGAATTCCAAGAGAGGTTTCTCTTGAATTCGTCGTTGGAGTGAAGAGCGTCCAATAGGGTTCCGTTCGAACAATATTCATATATCAGAAGCCTCTGTCCATGCTCTAAGCAATAGCCCATGAGCTCAACCACGTTAGCGTGTCTAAGGGCATCGAGATTGTTTACCAGCTCGATAAACTGCTCGTCCTTCATTTGGTTCGCAACCCTTTTGTCCAGTTTCTTAACCGCTAGCATCTGCAAGAAAACGAGAGAGAAAATTTTCAATTATGCAGATGAATATTAATGTCAATAATAAAGTAATCTCATTTTCGAATGAATCGTTCGAAAATCGTACCCTTCCATTAGGTAGCTGTGCTTTATACACATTCCCAAGCATTCCCGAACCTATGAGATTTTCTTGCGAAAAGCTATTAGTATACTGCTGAAGAGATGCTATGGTGTATGCCTTGCCAAACGTTGTAGTGACTCGTCCAGTTAGAGGCTTCGATGACTCGGCAGCTTCAGCTGCAATAGCCGGAGTAGTGACCACCTCTGATGGAAGTGGCGGCTTCGGCGGCGGCGGTGGTGGTGGAGGTGGCGGCATTACATCGATATCGAATCTGCTAATGCCGATCCCAGAATGATTCCTCCTAGGTAAAGCACCGCTAGGTCTGAGCCTATTTACCTCCTCTTCCTTCTGTACTTTGGGCACCCAAGTCCTAGGCTGATTCTCTTCCTTTTCCCTCATTGCAGCCGTCGATAAAGCTAATCACCAAATTCAAAGAAATACGACGGATCAAGAAAAACAAGATTTACTCATTCTACTTTTCCCCCCCCTTTGTTTTAAAGTAACAAATTATTACGTACCTTTCTCTTCATCGTTGTTTGTTAGGACCGTGGAACCGTTTCTGGGAATATCTCTGGCGCTTGTGTAAGGAGCTATCTCACGACTCTTTGGCGTTCTAACAGTTTCTCTTCTTTCCCTCCTTTTGCCCCTCGGCATGAAAAGAAGGATAGCAATCACGAGTATGATAGAACCCAGCACAGACCCAATAGATATCAGTATGATTCTTTTGCTACTTGAAGACTTCTTCGAATTCGTCGAGTTTGGACGTTCGTTTTTCGGTGGACCTTCGGTTTGGTTAGCTGGCGGTCTGTTGCCGGAAGAAGGCGGCGGGTTTTGCTGAGAAGGTACTCCGGGGAAAAATGATGGGCCCACTGGCGGCGGCGGTGGCGTTTCGGTGGATGGTGGCGGCGACGGCGGTGCTGCTGCTGAGGTTGTGGTGCTTGTGTTGAATGGATTTCCTTCACTTCTGCATGTTAATAAAAATCGAATGGTTTCCATAGCGAGACATTGTAATAGCAAGCAATGAAATTCAAATTTAATCACATTCAAGAAATGTCTCTAGTTGTTTTCCGAACTTACTGAAAAAAAAAAAAACTGACATAAAACATGCTAAACGAAATGATATTAAAGATCGCCGATCGAAATTGGAAGACAATAGACGTACTGGAACTTCGGTATGTTCAACAACTTTGCAGGTATGGGCCCACTAAATTGGTTATTTCGTACGTCCCTGTAAGAACGAGTTAGTGATATTAAGACCAAGCCAGAGCAATTACTTCCAAAGTAGACGAAATCGAATATAATCATGGTTAAGAATATTACAAATCTTTAAGGGGAAGATCTTGTAGAACATCAAGAGTCCCAGAGAGTTGATTGCTCTGCAAATGACTGTCATGTGTAAATCTTAGTTCCATCAAGCACTCATTCAACAAAAATATATATACATAGATATCTTTATATATATATATATAATATTATATATATGATTATTTCACTCACAGACTGGTAATAATCGGCATATTCTGCATCGAAGGAGGCAACGGCCCGCTTAAATTATTATCAGACAAATCTCTGAAAAAAAAAATGTAAAATATCCGCCTAAGCAGTCGAATCAAAATAACTCTTTGCCTGAATGCGAAGGTTATGCATCGAACTCATACAAGTTAACCAAGAGTGGCAAGTCTTGGAAAGAATCGGGAATTTCTCCATTTAATCCATTGGCATTAAGCGACCTGTTTGAAAAACAATCAAACCATTTTGGAAACCAATGCAAGAATGTACACACGCAGAGAGTGTATACTTACATAGCGGATAGGTTCGTTAGAGAGGATATGGAACTGGGTATTTTTCCCATGAGCTTGTTGTCTGAAAGGAAACTGCCATTGTAATAGGAATGAAGATGATCAAATATATATGAGCAAGACCAAATCCAACAGCTCAGTTTTGGTAATACGGTAGCGTTGTAAAACTGTTTGGAACTTACATATTGACTAATGTAGCTGGTAAGTCAGATGGAATACTGCCCCCAATACGATTGTTACTCAGTGTTCTGTATAAAAATTAAGATTTAAATCATCGTCGTGCGACCATTTAATGACAAAGAACAACTTGATGCATGTAATAATAATTGATGTGACAAAGAGTTTGCAAATGATCAGTACTCACATTGATTTTATGGAAGAGAACGATCCAAGGCTGTCACCAAATTCTCCGCCCAAATTAGCTCCAGGAAGATTTCTACGAGATGAAAGATCATAAACGCAAAATATAGATTTGACTAAAAAAATATTGACGTCTGATTTAAGGAAATACGCTCAATACATTGAAACTATCGACGATGAACCATCACAATCGACGCCTTGCCAATCTTTATCGCCACACGGGTCGCCCCCAGCTGCAACCCATCCCGGGAGAGCGGGCGACCCGAATGCAATATATAAGCTATTGATAGCAGCGACTGAGAAGAAAACAAAATTGATATTATTACTAAGACACACACTTTCCGCTGAATTGTTGGGCAGATTATATTATACTGAAAGATGAGGAGAAAACTTACGGAAACAGCAATTAGTTAGCGCATTCTCATTGCGCAAATGAAAAATTTCGGGAAATCTTGAAATAGAGAAACGGAGAATTAAATTGTATAATTTTCTTACCATCACTAGGATTTGTAAGTCCCACTGAGAATCTAACTGCAACCACAAGAATAAATCCCAACAAGATCTCAACATTGAAGAAATTTACAACAGATCTGTTCATCCACATAGCTCTAAAACATGAACTTTTCTCCTTAAGTTAATCTTCTTCTGAGCATACCCTTTGCATAGCCAGCACATAAAACACCTCTCAGTCTGCAAATAAAACCAAGAATTTGATTTCCCACAAAAAATTATACACAATAGAGTAACATCGTAGCTTCCACCAACAAGTTAACTACCTACTATTAAATATCAAAATCATTATGCACACCATGATAATGCAATATCTTTTTAGGGGAAAGGGGGAAAAAAGGAAACACCCTTTAAAAAGTTCAGAAAGCCCAAAATAGAAACAGCATTCATATCATATCACTTCCCTAAAAAGCAACGAGTAATTATGCCATCATGTAAGAAAAGGGTCAAATAATCTTCGAGCTAGTGGGCATCAATGAATGCACTTACCCAGTAAAAATCGAAGAGTTGCAGTTTCTAGCGAGTCCAAGGAACAGCCTTAGATAAATATATGATGGAAAGGTGATAGCTTTTTGCAATTTTCAGCGGGTTAGTTGACGAGAAAGTTGCAGAGAGAAATCAAAGAAGTAAAGCTCATGAAAATTGGTAATTCTCCCTCTAGAAAAAAAAAAGTTTGATCCTTTATAGAGAAGTGCGTCGTTGAAGTGGAGATCAAGCTTCGATCGACAGCGAAGCAGTAGATAGAAAAATTGAAGAGGAATCGAATTTGATTTTGACGTTCTTATCTAATAATTGCGACGTAATTCCTAAGAACAAATCAAAACTAGGCTACAATTCCACATCAAGTGGGGGAGGGAGTGACTTTACTTTACGTGATGACTTAGAAAGATTTTTTAAATATTTTCGTTATGCGTTATAAACAAACTTAATTATACATATGTCAATGAACGATACTAAAAAAAATCATAATATAATAATTAGTATTTTCCGCACACTCGATGCGTGTGCTTAAAATATAAATAACATATAATTTTTTTTTTATAATATCAAATCATAATATTAATTTTAATTGTAAATTATTTTTTTATAAATTCAAAATATGATTTTTGGGATATAATTGAAATAGATTTGAAAACTAAGGGTAAAATAGTAATTTGTAGTGTCATATCAAATTAATTTGATGGTAGTTACTATAGGGTGTAGTATAGATAATAATAATTAGTACTTTACGCACACCCGATGTGTGTGCTATGATATATATATATATATATATATATATATATATATATATTTGAGTTGTTATTTAGTATTTATAATATTTAATAAACGAAATCATAAATTTAATTTTAATTAAATATTTGTATGTATATAAAAGTAATAATTATAAATTAATATTATAATCAACTTAAGAAGTAAAGGGCAAAATAGTAAATATACTTGTAATATTAATTAATTGAAAAATTACTATATTGCCCTTAATAAAATATATAGATTAATATAATAAGATACTTAAGGAGTAAATGGCAAAATAGTAATTACACCTATCATACCAATTCATTGGAAGGTAGTTTCTAACCCCCTCCTCCTTGATATATAGTACTAATATTTTCCGCACACTCGATGCGTGTGCTTAAAATATAAATAAAATATAAAATTATTTTTATAATATCAAATCATAATATTAATTTTAATTGTAAATTATTTTTTTATAAATTCAAAATATGATTTTTGGGATATAATTGAAATAAATTTGAAAACTAAGGATAAAATAGTAATTTGTAGTATCATACCAAATTAATTTGGTAGTAATTGAGTGCTCTCTCTTAATATATAGTATAGATAGATAATAATGTCGTTGGTTGTCCAACGATTAGTTCGCGGGGAGAGTGGACTTGAAACGCTACTTTGGCGCGTCGTATGAAATGGTACATACACTTGAAATAAAATATTAAATGGCGTTGCCAAGGAGATAGACATGTCATGTCATGTCACATAATTAGCTATATAGATATATTTCAAGTATTGGTAATAAACCGCATAAATTACTACTAGATTGCAACATGACATTTCTTTATAAAATATTATAGCAATTACGTATTTATATTAAGAATCATTATGTAATAATAATAGACAACATTTTGTTGTTTTAGCTATTACGTAATTATGTAGTACAACTTTAATTAGAAATTCACAAAATACCAAAAAGTTTGGTGGCGAAATTATCACACCAATAATATATAATCCCACAAATGAAATCCAAACACCATAAACCCGAATTAATCACATAATTAATACATGAATATTAATTAATGCCAGGTATATCTTTCTGTGTATGAGTAGGACATAAAAAGGAATAAAAAAACCGTATCTCTATCAAAATCTGTCACTTTTCTCCCCATCTTAATATACTTGTCATTTGTTTTGTATTTCCGTTATATGACCCATTTTCTTACACTCACAACAAAGCACACTCACGACATTTGTTTCAGCAAAGGTAAAATCAATTTCTTTATTGGATACGACGACGTGTGTACAACGAGCGTGCAATGCTTTAGTATAAGAGACGAAGTGAGGTGATTGACTGAGGCTGATTCGCTTTTCTTAACAAATCCCATGTTATAAAACATTGAGTAGAAACAAAACTATTGTCATTCTCATTTTGCTAGCTTGAACTTTAGGTCATTTTCTCTTCTCTATTTTCCCATACGGTTTGTAATTCAGATGGTTCTTGTAATAACCACAGCTGGCTTTTTGTTTAGTAGTTTCGGCGAAGACGATATACGCGTCGATTTTTCTTGGTGAAAGAAATGGAAAAGAATACTTATACCAAATGTAAGTTGCGTTCTATTCTTGAATTCATGAACAATGGTTGGTTTGTTCTTATTTAATGTGGCGATTCTTTCTCCTATTCTAGGGTTTCGTCTTTCTGGTTAGATCCTTTAGAGAAAATGGGATGACCTTTTCGGAAAAAAGATACAATTTTACATATTTGTTTCTTGCGTTTTAATATATAATTCTCACAATAATCTTGGATTACAAGGTTTGTTTCAACGGAGACAAACCTTGAAAGATTCTTGGTTGCCACGACACCCATCGTCCCATCTCAATCCCTCTCCAAGGTATGTCTTTTCTACCTAAATCAACACTCTCAATATTCATTGACAAATAATATAGTTATCATTGTTGTTGGATATATAGAAAAGGGTGAGGTAAGGAAGCTCAACAAGCTATGGAATCCATTCGAGAACAAAACAGTTGGACTACTTCACATTTAGCGACCTTTGGATTGTGCGCAGACACTATCCGCTCTCCAAATCTTCACCGACAAAACTCTTAGTTAAATATTTGAGGTATAAAACATAATTTCATCGCATGAACTTGATTATCAGCATTTATTACATCCCTGTGATAATGTCCCTTGTTGATTGCACAAATTATAGGGATGAAAAAGGCGCATCTACGACAACCGAAACAAGGGATTTTATGTAAGAACTCAGAATGCGAAAAGTCATCGCCTTCAACATCATGGAAAGCTTTGCTTGAAACCGATCGATAAGATCGACAGGGTAATCATTTGTAACCCTAACACGTAAAAAGACATGTGAATACTTTTCATTTCTTTTTCTTATTTTCCTACTATTTTAATGTGTGTGGCAAAAGCTGGAATAATTATTCTTCTTTTTTTTTGCACCTATTAGATCGACAGCTTAGCTAAACCCTAAACCCTAAACATCCATGCTTGATGACGCTGAGAAGCGTCGATCTCTCTCCAGCAAGTTGGATGGCGGTTGCTTGGTTAGTATCTTAATTATAAATCCGATCATTTTTACAAGGGCTTGACTAAATTTTGAGGTGGTTCAACTACAAATGCAGGTATCCTATTTACCCCATACCGACGTGCAGAATGGTCAAAGAAAGTGATATGCGTATTATATGATCGATCGAATGTGGGCATTATTCCAATATTTCCATCTTTGTGATTTTATTTATTTATTTATTACGACTGGCTGACGCATGCTATGAAGGTGATGACGATGTTGAGAAGCGAGGGAAGAAAGTGAAAAGGATGGCAATTCGCTGGCCCCGTTTGCTTTGGCCACATTCAAAATGTACGGAGATGTGTGGGTTTCAGACAGGGATGGGCGAGGCCAAGAGAGGCCCGCGGAGCGCATTTGGAGCGTCGCGGATTCTTGGCTGAAGCAATTGCGCATTCACCACCACGATTTCGGTTACTTTTTGAGCGCTCGTAAGTACCATTGAGATCGAACTTTCGTATATATAACGTAGATAGTTATTGATCTTGAGAAAATGGTATGTCTTATCGTGTTGTATATATGCTAATTTTTTATATAGGATTAGAGAAATATAATTACGGAAACCTTGATTCATATATTTCTTGTAAACATCAGTTGTTCGAGTTTTTGAATTAATGTTATGACGTAATAAACTTAAAAGATTTTGTTATTAGGGTTTTGTAGATATATAATCACAAACACATTCCAGAATAACTTAGTATGGATGTTAGAATCTGTTTGAAACATAACAAAAGGTTAACAAATAATGATAATAATCTAAACAAAAAAGAACAAAATTAAAGGGATGAACAAGCTTACGTGGGCGGAGTCTGCTGATTTTCTTTGCATTTGTAATTAGAGGGACTAAAGCAATAGGAAGAATACAAGCATTATTTTGGTGCCATGCCAAAGAAACTCTTCATATATCGTTTTCCTTTCTGAATTATCGATAGATAGATATTTACAATAAATTACATGCTCATTCAGTTCTACCCGATTGCTGGCCATTACAAAAATAATTAGGAGTTTTGTTAATAGGTACTGCAATGGGCTAGAATATCCGATGAACGTGAAAAGTCTCTCTCTCTCTCTCTCTCTCTCTCATTGTAGTAATAAAACTAGGTCATACAAAAACTATGGCCCATTTAGTTTCCAACATGAGAAAATGTGATATTAAAATGCCAAAGTTAGAAAATAGATAACAATATGATCCAAGGCATGTTAGTTTTGGTCTTTTTAAACGTGATATTAAAAGCCTCAAGTTAGAAAATTAGATAACAATCTGATCCAATGCATGTTAGTTTGGTCATTTTAAAGCATTGCATTGAGAGTTGTAATAGGATAGATATCATGGGATTGTCATCTCGATCCTTTATGCTGGATGATTTATGATGATAGCCCGTGGGACTATTTTAATCTCAAGACTATATAAAGTAGATAGTTGGTAACAAACAAAATAAAATGCTATTAAATGGTCCTTTTGTTGACAATATCTAAGAAACTAAACACATCCATATGGTTACGATATTGCAGAGGTTGATATGCAATAGAGAAATAAACTAACTGAACTAATAACAACACTAGGTACAAGGTTTCTTAATTTGGTCGGTATATAATATTAGCCATTCTAAGAAGTTGTTAAATTCGGCATCGGGCCTACGATTTCGTACATTACATTAAAATACGGGTGGAATAGCTTTCTCCAGGGCTTTCACTGCACACGGGCCAGCATAGGAGGAGAGTTGACCGCATAAGTTGTGGACTTCCATCCTAAAACCAATTGGTGATAGTTGGAGTGACCCACCAACTTATATACTAGTCAATTCCTCTCGAATTATCAACAGTAAGTTCTTCAATAATTATGCCTTTGATGGTTCCAAACCCAAAGTTCTTCATCTTCCCTAGGAAATCCTCGAGCATGGGTACATCCTTGCGCCTGAAAATGTCCCATATTGCAGCACTAACCTTGTGAGTCTTCAACATTCCGACGGCTCGCTGCAGTATGCATCAAGACATAGATGATAAAAAAAATATGGGAAGGTTTAAGATTCTCAGGGTGTGGTTCAAAACAAAATATTACAGATTAAACATACCTTAGAGGATCGATATGGTCCCTCTTGATCATATTCCCGAGCATGGTAGGCGTAGAAGATGTCAGGAAAGAGTCCAGCACTTGCCTCAAATTGGTCGTCATTGCCTAAGAAAATTAAGGGAAGTTGTAAGAAAAATATTTCTCAAGAAACAAATGCATATAAGAAACAAGTGAGATCAGATGAGGGTGGTTCAAAACAAATTACTACAGATTAAGCTTACCCAGAAAGGATCGATATGGTCCCTCTTGATCATATTGCCGAGCATGACGAGCATAAAATATGTCAGGAAAGCACCCAACACTTGCCTCAGATGGACGGCCATTCCCTAAGAAAAATAAGGGAAGTAAGAAAAATATTTCTCAAGAAACAAATACATATATGAAACAAGTGAGATTAGATTGGGGTGGTTCAAAACATACTTATTACAAATCAAACTTACCCTAAAAGGATCGATATGGTCCTTCTTTATCATATTTCCGAGCATGACAAGTGTCAAGAATGTCTGGAAAGCACCCAACACTTGCCTAAGATCGATGGCCATTGCCTAAGAAAAAAGCTAGCTTATCATGAATATGAATGTGAAATCTTAACAAGAGACATGGAAAAAGAAGCTGACATGAATGACTAGCCAGTCTTGAAACAATACAATTACCTGCATTTGATCTTCCAAATACATATGACTATGGGGAGGCGACTGAGGTCCTTCAGAGTGGAGAATGCATTCAATCATGCCTTCAACATTGTCCCGCTCGTCTCTTTCAGTGCTTTCAACAGCAGCCATTTGCTTGACGATAGGGAGAAGCACTTGTATTGTGAGTCTTGAGTATTGGTGACAATTTTTGTCCCTCTTCCTCTGCTACACCCAAATAAAATGATGTTAACTCGGAAGATATGTCGTTTTCCAAAAGGAATAGTTGATACTAAATCATTCTTGCATTACAACAGAAAAGAATGGATCGAAAAAAATTAGCATATATCATTCACATACACATACTTATACCTTTTGTCTGTGACCTTGGGACCCCCCAAACGAACTAGTTCCTTCATTTGCATTCATGTCCACTGGACTAATCTCGACTCCAATGATTTTCACCATCTTTCAGTCTTAGTTCTTCAATCTTCTCATGGAAGAAAATCCTCAATGGATCTGAGATGAAATTGAAAAGTGGTATTCTTTCCATGGGAAATGACGCTCCTTATAAAGTGGTGGAGTCACATTAAATGTGTTCTATCCCCATATTTAATTCAACAATATCTAACACCCGCCACCTACTTCTGACTCAACTACTAGTTGAACCTAACATACACAGACAGCACAATACACTTGGCAATCCACTACCACACTCCCTTCCTCAACCTCCACTTCGTCCACATATTGAATTCAACAACCTATGACAGGCAAATAAAGCAGGGATTACCAACTGAGCCCAAGATTTACAGTAAGAAAGCCCATTGTATTAAAAATGATCATTGAAGCTACGAAACATAAAATCTTTGCTGTAGTAAGCCCAGAAAACTAAACATGAATGAGCATCATATTATTTTTGTTTCACATTGTCAATAATATAAGAAAAGTCACGTTGTCTATTCAGTCCCTGCTTAGACATCCTAATGTTCATATATTACCGTTGATCGAACTAATTATGCAGTTAAGATGTAGGTAGAAATGAAATCACAAACAATGAAATTCTTCTCATATATAAACAAAATTAATTTGGTAGGGTATACAATGAATGCTTCTTTTTTTTTTTCTTATTCATACGATTTTAAATGCATCATAATAGACAAAGTCATTATGTTATCATCAGCTCTTTGGAATACCTGACGGGGTTTGGATCTTGATTTGGATGAAATGGCGAGTTCTTCGAATGTTGACGAATCGCAAAGGCCACAAGAGCTCGGACGAGGGAAAGGAAAAGGTGGTCGGAAATAGAAAATGATTTCCATTAAGCTGGATTTACTATTTGCGGACTTTAAAACCAGACCTTGTGAATCTTCAAAGTGAATTGTGTAATGCCCGTAAAATTTGATACGGGGATTTCGCAAAACTTCGAAATTGGTAAAGATAAGTTTGGGCAGGCTTGAAATTGAGCCCAAATAATAATTGGGCCCAAGCCCGATAAAGAAGGAAGATACGTTGCTAACACCTATGAAATTTCTTCAAAATGAGGAAAATTACAAAAAAGAACATTTCTTAGCCTAAGAGGAAAAACACGTCCATGCCTCATCACCTGCTGAACAAAAGCAGTAAAAACCATCATTAGAGATAAATAAGAGGAGCAAGAGAGAAAGGAGAAGGCGAGAGAAAAAGAAGAAAAAGACAAAGGAAATTTGGCAAAAGCTCCTTTCAATCTTCATCAACAAAAATCTGCTTAAACACTGCTTAGGAAGTGAGGTAGGTGAAATTTACAAACCCAAAAACTGATATTTTTAAGCTGTTATATTTATGGTGAAAGGATCACCATCGTTTTTGGTTCGATAACATGCTATGTGTGATGATTGATGTTTAAAAACCCAAAATATGGGTTTTAATTATGTTATGAGTTTCTGGAATTTGTTGAAGATTTGAAGAACGCAGTGTTTTTCGTATACTGTTCTTTACTTTCGAATAATTCTTGTTTTCGGGCCGAAAACCGTTTTCGCGGGCCGGAAAATCAGTTTTCGCGGGCCTAAGGTTTTCGGTATGTGAGCGGAAAAAGTTTTTGCGGGCCAGAAAATCAGTTTTCGCGGGCCTAAAGTTTTCGGTATGTGAGAGGAAAAAGTTTTCGCGAACCAAAGCTTTTCGTCACTTAGTGTTCGCGAATCGAGCTTTTCGCTAGTCACTGTTCAAAATAAAAAGGTTTTTCGCGAACCAAGCTTTTCGCCACTTCTTATGAGGTGTTCGCGAACTAGCTTTTCGCCACTCTTTATGAGTTTTCGCGAACCGAAACTTTTCGCTACTTAATATAAGTTTTCGCTAGCTACTGTTCAAAATGAAAAAGCTTTTCGCCACTTCCAAAGTTTTCGCCAAGTTTGAGCTGTTCGTTACTTTTCGCTAGCCTAAGCTTTTCGCCACTTAAAAGAAATGGTTTTCGCCCGAAAAGTTTTAGCCAGGTCAAAAGGTTTTCGCCATGTCAACTTTTAGCAGGCTTTTCATGGGCCTGGTGTGACTATTCTGGGCTTTAGTTTGATTTCAGCCCAAATCTTTTAAATTTTGTTGAACTAAGTTTTTATAAAATATTTTCGAGCTTGGACCCCATTTCTCGGGTCAACTGATAAAGGAGTATTGAGTCTTAAATAATTTACTATTCTCGGGATTTTAAGTATTTGAACCAAATGTACGTTTTATATGTTCTAATGAGTTTTGAGGTTTTTCGAATATACTTAATATGTTCTGCGGTTAATTGTTCATGCATCCACGGCATGTCATGACGAGAGTATTGATCGCATTTGTGCGATGGGAGAGTGTATGCCTTTCTTTGGCAGAGATTTGTGAGGTTAAGACTCGTAGGCGCACCTGACGGGAGACAGACGTGATCGCTCTGTCTACTCAGGCTTGAGCAACCTGAGGTGCCCACCGTCGTAGGATTGCTCGACTTGACGGGAGATATACGTGATCGTTCTATCTACCCGGGTACAGCGTGGGAGCGCGACTCGGGGTGCCTACCGTCATGAGATGAGATTAGGCGGGAGATAGACGTGATCGCTCTATCTACCCGGGTACAGCGTGAAAACGCGACTCGGGGTGCCCACCGCCATGAAATGTGATTTCTGAGTCTGTGTGACCGGATGATTGATGTGATGTTGCGCGCGAGGTGCCGAGTCTAACCTAGGGCCCTGAGTATTGAGATATGAGAAAAATGAGCGTGCATTTGTCATGTGAGATATTGGGATTTGGGGACATGTGCACGCATGCATCGCATTATTTTGGTGTTCACCTACTGGGCAATTTTGCTCAGGGTTACATGTTTTATAGGTACGGGTGAGTAGCGGCTGGTGGCGGTGACTCCACGGGCTTTTGGGGGCGGATGCAGTACATGGGACGCGACCTGTGGAGGCGTAGGATTAGTTTGATATTTTGGGGCTTCGGCCCATTGTAAAGACTTTTGTAAAACGACTCTTTTATATATTGTATAATATACTATGTTGTTTTTGTAAAATGAGCTTTCCGCGGCTTTCGTTGCGAAAACCCGCCAACTATTTATGTTAAAAAGTGGGGTCGCCACAAATTGTTGCAGTATGCATCAAGACATTGACCCGAAAATAATAAATAGTAAAATAATTAAACACAACTTTATAGTGAAAGAAGTAATGACATTCGATATTTCTTGAATGGCTTTGGGATGTTTTACCAATGAGTTAAGCTCACCTATTTGTACAAGTTTCTATCTCCAACGGGCGGATGAGATCCATTTAATCGAGCGGCTATTATTTACGTTCTACACTCTTCCAAGAATATTCCGAGAATATCCAAACGAATATTATTCGGATATTCACGATAAAAACTGTCACATGTAACCCTTAGACCTTCTAGAAGCTTCTCAATTCAAGGTCATTCGAGTTATGTTTAATCTCCTGGACACATGTTCCTCCTGGAATTATATCGTGTCGCCATTACTTCGTTGTGAACATTTTTATCTACTCTTATAAGCATTGTACCTTAGTTTGCAAATTAAAAGACAAAAATAATCTTACTTCATAAAGTTACATTTGTTCATCACTCACAAGCAAAAAAACGAATCATCATAAGCTCTAAGATTAACTTTTGGCTGTATGGCAGTGATTATCAAAGGAATATGAGATATATCGATGTTTAATTAGATTACATAGTGATGTAGGAGGTGTAACTATACTTATTACAACTATAAATCTTTGGGAGGAAAGAATCACGACACAAAAACCAGCAGAAAAAGGACAAAGAGCAAAAGAACTTAGAGACTTTCATGATCTCAAGCGACAGTTCAACTGACTTAAAACAGTAATTTTCTCATTCCAAACATATCAAGTGCAGAAACTATTCAGATCACATATTTGCCTAAGAATCTAAAAAGAACTCGACAATCAACGATCTGAATAGTGTCTAACGTACACTTGATATGTTTGGAATGAGAAAATTAATAAGATTTAAGGGAAAGAAAAAATGACTCATAAAAGCCCATTTGCTAAATTAATGTTTCTAAGGGCAACCACAATGTACGAATTTTTAGAGATTATTTGGTGGACATAGACAATATTTTTTAGAATCAGAATCGTCCCCCATAATCTCAAAATTATTTGAAACTATTTTCTAATATAACTCATTCGTTATTTTATATATATTTATGCCGTCGGAAATATTCGATCTGCTGCGGGAAGTATTTTCCCTTTTTAAATGAGTTCTTCCTTCATAAAGCTTCCCACCTTGTTCCGTTTCTGTTTTTTAACTTTTCTTGGGCATTTATATATATATATATAAAATCCGGGACATATATATATATATATATATATTGGGTTTTGAGGATTATATGAAATTATCTGATGTGATATAGTTGGACCCCAAATAATCGAAGTTTCATATTGCGGATACTAAACGAAACAAAATTAATTTGGTCGGTGTACAGGGAATGCTTTTATTTTCTTATACCCAAGAATTTAAATGCATCATATAACAATAGACAAATCATTATATTATTATATTATCAGCTCTCCGAAAATACAAATCATTCCCAAAAACCACCGAGACGACGTTGGTTTCATCCCCAGACATCACGATGAGGCAACTAATAAGACAACGGAAGAAGAAACCAACGCCACGCCGACTGCTCCATCTCCTTCCAGCAGTAAGATCTCATTAGCCCGGATGGGAGCGAGGGAACAAATGGGCGGGCGGAGATCACAAATGATCTCCATTAAGTTGGATTTACTATTTGCAGACTTTAAAACGCGACCTTGTGGGTCTTCGACAGTCGAACGCATTCGATTTTCGTCTGTTTCTTCGTTGGTTTCAAGATGGATTGCTACAGTATGCATCAAGGCATTGACCCGAAAAAATTAAATAGTAAAGAATAATAAATCAGCACAAGAGAACTTTATAGTGAGATGTTTTATTTCTTGAATGGGTTTGAGATGTTTTACCAATGAGCTAAGCTCGCCTATTTATACAGGTTTCCATCTCTAACAGACGGATGAGATCTATTCAATCGAACGGCCATTATTTACGTTCTACACTCTTCCAAGAATATTCCGAGAATATCCTAACGAATATTATTCGGATATTCCCGATACGAAATGGCACATATAACCTTAAAGACCTTCTAGAAGCTTCTCTATTATTCTATGAAGTTCAATTTCTTTTCGGGTTGCTTTTAACCTTCTTGTACACGTGTACCGTTGGAATTATCGTCGTGGCAAGTCATTAACTCAGTGACATACATTCTTACATACTCTTATAGTCATTTTATAGCCCTTCTTCGTAAATGTAAAAAATGAATCGCCATAAACTCTCTTTTGGGGCAAAAAAATGCAAACCTCTAGCAACATTGCATTCCGATTGAATGTTGACATAAAAAATAGATAATTTTGTATTCAAACTTTTTAGGGTAATACAATGGTCCTCAAAGGGGTATGTGATACATCTATGTCTAATTACATGGTAATATAGAAGGTGTCGCTTTGATTGACGATTATAAATAGGTTGATGTTCAATATATGAAACTCATCGAAATTCATAAATATCTATTGAAGTCATCTGACAAATTCGGCATCGGGCCTAGGCACACGGGTCCACATAGGAGGAGAGTTGACCGCATAAGTTGTGGGCTTCCATCCTAAAACCAATTGGTGATAGGTGGAGTGACCCACCAACTTATATGCTAGTCAATCCCTCCCGAATTAATCGATGTGGGATACATGTGAATTATCAATCTCAACATCATCATATTGCACGGATTGCTCCCAAAGTTCTTCATCTTCCCTAGGAAAATGTCCTGTATTGCAGCACTACCTTATCATTCTTCACGGATTGTTGCAGTATACATCAACACATTGACATTGAGATAGAGAATAATTAGTATTCAAAGATGGAGAATCTCGACAGTAAGCACTAGATTGATGAAAATATGGGAAGCTGAAGAAAGAAATATGCATATATGAAACAAGTGAAATCAAATCAGGGTGATTCAAAACAAAATTATTACAGATCAGACTTACCCAAAGACGATCAATATGGCCCTTCTACAACAAATTTTTCTTTACACGTGATTTAGAGATAATGGTGTACAACAAGTAATATGATATATATTTTTATATTAAAGCACGCTCATGTAGTGTGTAGAATATACTAGTTTAATAAATGGTTAGGACATCCTAATAACTGTTTTGGACTGTCAATTTTTATTATAAACAAAACTATCATTTTACCCTTCTATTTAATTTAATTTATGTAAAGTATATATATCGCACAAACCAGTTTGTGTATATATATATATATATAATATATATCTATACTTAAAAAATAATACACAATTAATTGGTTATAATTTCATCTAATAAACATTTTAAATTTCAAAGAACTTAAAACATAAAGTAATATTATATATATTTATATATTATTCCACACGCATTCAGTGTGCCTAAAATACTAGTGTTATTTACCTTACAAGCACACGAAATTAAATATCAATACATACACTTGAAATAAAATATTTAATGACTTAGGACATACACTACAAGAAAACATAGTATCTGACATGAAATATAGATACGAAATTTGTTCCGTATCTAAATTATGAGTATTAGAAACGGATTCTGACACAGTTTTATTTTTTTTTCAAAATAAATTATTGTTTTTACTTTGGAAACGGATTTGACACGGAAACAGAAACAGAAATCATCCAACTCTGAATCTGTGTCAAAAAATAATGATTTATACTTACATCCACATTTTAAAACAGACACGGAATTAATTCGTGTCTACTTTATGAGTATTAGAAACGGATTTTGACACAGTTTCAATTTCTATTTCAAAATAAATAATTGTTTTGTTTTAGATACGAATTAGACATGAAAACAGAAACGAATATAATCCGTGTCTGAGCGATATTAGATCATTTGTTCCCATTTTGTGTTCCCATTATATGTTCCACCAATTATAAATTGACACATGTTTATCTCCATGATTCTATCTACTCTATGATTAAATAAGTGGTCAAGTGTCAACACCTGATTGGTGGAACATCAGATGAGAATGAAACAGAAGAATCAAACTACAAAAAATAATGTTATATTTACCCACATGTTTAAAAATAGACACAACATTATGTATCTAACTTATGACATAGTCTTTATGTTCTATTTCTAAATAAATAATTTTGTTTTAGAGATGAATTAGACACGAATACTGGAACAAATATAATCCATGTCTAAATCTGTGACAAAAATAATTAATATATTTACTTTTTTGAGCTGAATATATGTATTTTGGGCTATAAAACACAATTATTTAAAAAGCAAGCAAAAATAGTTGTCGTGTACAAACAGTAAAAGGAATTGATTTAAAAGCCTAATTAGAAGAACAATAAAGGCAACGGTAACACGACTAATTTCACAAAGGCTAATCACAAGCAGTAAAAGAACAATAATGTACAAGCAATTACAGCTGTACCCCATCTCTATTTTTCAGATAAAAAATCCCTAATCAAAACATCAACTCTCACGTGCTCACTTTTTACCCCATCTCCATTTTTCAATTGTCCGTATTACACGAGCTCACTTTTTACCAGCTCACGGTGTTGCATGTTTCTCGCGCTCATGATTTAGAGAGGTAGCGTGAATTTAGATTTCGCTTTTATTTGTCAGTGATTAGAAGTTGTCTAACTTTTTATTAATCTATTTTCTAGGTAATCGGAGTTCATTGGCATCTATTCGATTGATTAGAAGTTGTTTTCATCATTTAGGTAAACATGCTTCTACCTTTTACTGGTTAGGGTTCGTGTAGTATAGAACTTTTGACGAATGCTTGTGTGGTTAGGATTCTCTATGTGGTTTCGTGCATTTGACTTCTTCATGGTTTTAGTTCTGCTAGAATCTTTTGTTCTATCTTATAATCCCTAGCTAGGACCAAACTTTTTAGGTACTAAATATGATCATGTCAATTTTCCATTAGTCCTATCTTATTAAATTGCCATTGGAAAAATTAATTTGTATATTTTTTGCTTTGAGTTGTTAAGCAATCTGTTCTCCGATCATCTTTTGAGTTCCATAGTCAGCAGTCTTGTACTATGATTATTTCTCATTTATGTTGAATCACTTAACTAAGTGATTCTAAGCGTGATCCTCCATGTCCGAATTTGTGTCAAAAGTTGTGTTTTCTCATTCGTCGTATGGCCTTAATATGACTTGTTTAATCTATATAAAATAATTTACGAATGCAGAACTATGAATACAAATCGTAGTTCGATGTGGAAGCGAAACAATGACAAAGGTTACCTCTCGGATGAATTTGTTAATGGGGTTGATGAGTTCTTAGACTTTGCCTATGCACATCCCACATTTGTGTCAGATGGTCTAATAAAATGTCCTTGCACTTGTTGTGCTAATCGAGATTTCTTAAGTAAGAAAGAAGTGCGCTATCACCTGATAAAAAATGGGTTCAAAGATGGTTATAATACATGGTATGTACATGGAGAATCCGTTAATAGAAAACGGGATAGAGGAGTTTCTTGTAGTACAAGTAATGAGACGACATCACGTTACAAGACTATGGTTATAGATGCTATGGGCCATGAGGTTTACTCAAAAATGTTATGTAACGAAGAACCACCGAATCCCGAAGCACAAAAGTTCTTTGACTTATTGAATGATGCTGATGGACCATTATGGGATGGTTGTAAACTTCACACGAAACTTTCTGCTATGGCGCAGTTGCTAAAGAGTAAGTATGATTATAATTTGCCTGAATCTTGTTATGACCAATTGGCATCTACAATCAAGAGCATGCTCCCTGAAAGTGAAAAATTACCAGAGAATCTATACAAGACCAAGAAACAGCTGAGGAAGCTTGGTCTTGGTTACCAAAAGATTCAGGCTTGTACGAATAATTGCATACTATATTTTAAAGAAAACGAGAACTGCCAAATATGTCCTGTTTGTTCGCACCCGCGGTATAAGGAACAAAAGCCAGGGCCCCAAAAAGAGTGCCTTTCAAGGTCTTAAGATATTTACCTTTAATTCCTCGATTGAAGAGGTTGTTCTCATCAAGTTATTCTTGTGAACAAATGACTTGGCATGCAAGAATTAAATGTACGGATGGAAGTATGGCACACCCATCTCATGGAGAGGCATGGAAGCACTTTGATCGTACTCATCCATTCTTTGCATCAGACCCTCGCAATGTACGTCTTGGTTTGTGCACCGATGGTTTTAGTCCATTTGGAAAATACATCACTCCTTATTCATGTTGGCCGGTTATCATTACTGTGCATAATCTCCCACCATGGATGTGCATGCAAGAGCCGTTTATGTTTCTTAATATGGTAGTGCCTGGTCATAAGAGTCCCGCAAAAAATCTCGACGTGTTTCTGCAACCTCTAGTTGATGAATTAAAGGTTTTGTGGATTTCAGGTATTGAAACTTATGATATCTGCAACAAAGAGAATTTCAATTTAGGGGCAGCACTCCTATGGGCAATTAGTGATTTTCCGGCACATGCAATGTTATCTGGGTGGAGCACTCATGGCTGGTTGGCGTGCCCATAATGCATGGAGAGAACGAAAGCATTTAGACTCCATCATGGAAGAAAGGCTTGTTGGTTTGACTGTCATCGCCAATTCTTGCCGCATGGTCATCCATACAGGAAACAAGCTTACACGTTTCGTCGGGGAAGGATTGAAAATGATCCAGCACCAAATATTTTAACTGGTGAAGAGATGCAAAGAAGAGTGCATGAGCTTCCTATGATAACCATTGGCGAACCTTCGGGTGGGGTCCAACGATTGCTGGATTCGGCATCTCGCATAATTGGATCAAAAGGAGTATCTTTTGGGAGTTGCCTTATTGGCATACAAATCTGATTCGACACAATTTAGATGTGATGCACATCGAAAAAAACGTATTTGATAATATCTTCAACACGGTTATGGATGTCAAAGATAAGACAAAGGATAACGCAAGTGCTCAAAAAGACTTAGAGTTATTTTGTAGCCGTCAAGAGTTGCATTTACGTAAGGGCACCAATGGGAAATTATACAAGCCAAAGGCTCTTTTCTCCCTAAGTAAAGAACAAATAAAGGAAGTGTGTTCTTGGACAAAGGCATTGAAGTTGCCAGATGGGTATTCTTCAAATATATCTCGTCGAGTCAATGAGAAAGATTCCAAGTTTAATGGAATGAGTAGTCATGATTGCCACATCTTCATGCAAAGACTACTTCCAATTGCACTTCGAGACTTGCTTCCAAAATCAATTTGGGAACCCATATCTGATCTCAGCTGTTTTTTCAGGGAGATATGCGCAACTGTTTTGCATGTAGGTCATGTTCTACAACTTGAAAAGAACATTATTGAAATACTGTGCAAACTTGAAAAGATTTTCCACCCAAGTTTCTTTGACTCAATGGAGCATTTACCTATTCACCTTGCTTATGAAGCTAAGATTGGCGGACCTGTACAATATCGGTGGATGTACCCTTTCGAAAGGTACTATAATCATATGTCATGTTGTCTTTCATAACCCAATTTTTTCATATTAATATGTTAAAATATTGGTAAATATAGTTTCTTGCACCACTTGAAGAAAAAAGTTACGAATTGAGCTCGAGTTGAGGCCTCTATAGTTGAGGCCGCATGAAGAACCCCAACAGAATGCAAATCAGCATGACAGAGTAATTTCTTCTCATCCTGGACGTCCACTTGGATCTCAAATTTCAACTAGATACCTTGATGACAATGAAATAAGAGTTGCACAAAGATATGTCTTGTTGAATCATGAGAAGATTAATCCATTTCTAAAGTAAGATTTCGAAAACACGACCTTTTCTTTTAAGATGTTTATTAATGAGATTATTTGATTATCACTTTTCTCATGAAATTTTTTGGTGAAATGAGAGAAGCCTATCCCAAAATTACTGAGAAGGATCTTTAAATATTATGTGATAGAGACTTTCTGCGTGGCTATGTTCTCATGTATGTTTTTAAGCTACTTTATGATATAGAATAGACGTTTATAAGGATACGTTTAAGTTTATTTAAGTTTATAAGGATCATTATAAGTTTATTTTTTTGTTATAGGTTAAAGATACAAACGTCGATGCCGATGATGTTATAAGGAAAATAGCCAATGGTCCTAGTCGGAGAGTTTCATGTTATAAAGGATACTTCGTCAATGGATTTAAGTTTCACACTTTGGATTATGGAAATTCTAAAGCAACAGTAAATTATGGAGTATGCGTGTTAGGAAGTAGTTATAATGAGAATGATGTGGATTACTATGGCCTTTTAGAAGTTATAGAGTTGGAATACTTCGGATTGAATGCTGAGATTGTATTGTTCAAATGTCAGTGGTACGATACAACTGGAAATGGGCTTAGAGTTCATAGATAAGGTCTTGTGGAAATTAACCACAAGCTTAAATTGCAAACAGATGATCCATTTATACTAGCTTCTCAAGCTCGTCAAGTTTATTATACAAAGTTTCCTGGTAAAAGACATGACAGACGTGATTGGTTGGCAGTATGCAAAGTAAAAGCTATAGGAAAGTTTGATATCCCTATAGTTGAGGGAAATGAAGAGACTACCCAACCAGTGACTGACTTCGCATTTCAAGAAGAAGAAACGGATGCCCCACATGCCATTTTTCCGAACAATGATGATATCAATATCATTTCAGATGATCAAGTTGAAGAATTAGAGGCAAATGAGATTGAAAAACTTAACTCTGCTATAAGTTTTAATGAAGTCCATCTAGAAATAGAGGAGCAAGATGAGAATTTAGATATTGAAGACTTTGATTCAGACGAGAACGAACAACTCGAAGATGAATATGATTGCAGTGATACTGATTCAGACTTTAATGATTGAAATCTTTTATTCAACTTTTACCAAACTTTGTATTCTTCCAAGTCTATTTGTCAAATTATATTTCAAGTCTATTTGTCAAATTATATTTCATTTATGATATTTGTAACTTTTGTACAATCTTTTAAGTATGATACTCTAATTGAGATAGCATTTTGGGTTCAAACTTATTTTCTATATTAGTATGTTAACAAGAGGACGAGGAGGACATCGAGGGGTGAAGAGAACACGTGGTCGTGGTCGTGCACAACGTACTCCATCACAGGTTTCGAGCATAAGTTTAACAATGTTATTTATTCAATACTGGTATTTCAGAATATTTGTAACTTTTATAGGTTGAGCAAATTGAGCAAACACAAGCAAGTAGTCATTCCCGATCAGCTGTTAATCGCACAAATGAGGTGCAGCCAGGACAAAGTACTTCATCACATGTATCGAAGATGCACCATCTACGCGACATGGAGGTTTGATAAACTTGTAATAAAGTTACTAATTATTTTTTTATGGCTCACAATCTTTGTAACGTTTATAGGTTGAGCAAATTTAGCAAACACAAGCAAGTTGTCATTCCCAATCAGCTCTTAATCGCACAGATGATGTGCGACCGGGACAAAGTAATTCATCACATGTATCGAAGATGCAACATCTACATGACATGGAGGTTTGATGTAGTTGTAATAGTGTTACTTATTATTTTTTGATGACTCACAATTTTTGTAACTTTATAGGTTGAGTAAACACAAATTAGTAGTCATTCCCGATCAGCTATTAATCGCACAAATAAGATGCGGCCGGGACAAAGTATTTCATCACATGTATCGAAGATGCAACTTCTACACGACATGGAGGTTTGATAAAGTTGTGAAAGTGTTACTTATTATTTTTTTATGTCCCATAATTTTGTTAACTTTTATAGGTTGAGCAAACACAAATCAGTAGTCATTCCCGATCAGCTGTTAATCGCACAAATGAGGTGCGGCCGCGACAAAGTACTTCATCTCATGTATCGAAGATGCAACATCTACACGACATGGAGGTTTGATAAAGTGTTAATAGACTTATTATTTTTTTATGTCCCATAATTTTTGTAACTTTTATAGGTTGAGCAAACACAAATTAGTAGTCATTCCGGATCAGCTGTTAATCGCACAAATGAGGTGCCTTTAGAACGTAGTACTTCATCACATGTCTCGAAGAG
This sequence comes from Lindernia subracemosa, assembly GCA_028392965.1. Taxonomy (NCBI): domain Eukaryota; kingdom Viridiplantae; phylum Streptophyta; class Magnoliopsida; order Lamiales; family Linderniaceae; genus Vandellia; species Vandellia subracemosa. The sequence continues at coordinate 1,072,305 of JAQPCC010000032.1, forward strand.
GAGGCATGTCGAGGAGACTGAGGTATGATGATATTTCTGCTGTGATGGTTGAATTTTGTGAGGGTTTATTTTTTAATTCTTGTAGGTTGAGAAAACGCAATCAGAAGATTCATCTGATAACGAAACTGATGAAGAAAATATACCATTGGAGACAAGACGAAGGGGTCCAAACCTTGGGACACGGGTTCCGTCAACGCCACAGGGTCCCAAGTTGATAACAGTAGCTCATGGCACTTTCTTTTTGTATAAGATGATTTTTAGCTTTCTATTTTTACATTCAATGACTTATGCTTGGTTTAAATTTAATTCAATAACATTTATATATTTTATTTTTTAGTGTGTTTTAGGTTTATTGAACCTTGTGTTGTCAGAAATATCTCAATTGACATCAAAGACATGTACAGAGAGCCATAGACTAGTTTTCGCAACATGCCACGACAAATTCATGATGATCTTTGGGATAATTTTAAGGTGATTAAAGAAGAATTGGCTATTTCTTACTTGATTTTAGTGCTTATAACTATGTTTTTTAGTTTTGTTGGATTTGTATAAATATGCAGAAGAGGTATAGATGGGATAACATGTCTGATTTGGAGATGAAAAAAATATGGAAAGAGAATGCAAGTGATCGATTTAGAGATATGATATGCAAAGCTAAACGTGAAGCATTGAAAAGGGCTTACATAGAGCTAGGTCGGATACCTACTAAGTTATACATGAAGGATATGGGTCCAAGATGGATGGGAAATGATGTGTGGAATAACTTAGTTGAAAATCAGTGGAGCTCTATTGAGTATTTACAAATGTGTGAGAAAGCGAGAAAAAATCGCATGACTATGAAGCACGGATCGATAACAAAACACACATGTGGATCAATTCCACGAGAAGCACATGAATAGTTGGGAACATAGTATACTTGTATGAATAATTGCATATTATATTATATAATTGATATCCACTTTACATGACATATTCTTATAGTTCACTATGGTAAGAACTTTGGTATATTTGGTTTATTTATTTGTGATAACCGGAAAAAGAATTCAAGAGAAGCATTGATGATTTTGAACTTTTCGAGCGCTTGCACAAAACTAACAAAAGAACGGGAGATTTTATCGATGGAAAATCAAAGAAAATGAGTGTAAGTATTGCTTCATTTGTCGTTTTAGATTTTCATTGACTGTACAAATAACTGTATCATTTTATCTCTTTAGGAAGTGTACAGAGAAAAAACAGGTTACAGTGACCATTCGAGTGAACATTCATTTGATATGTCATCATGGTGTAGTATCACTGGAGGCCCGTCTAAAGGGCTTCTTTATGGGGTAGGGCGTTGTCATTCTTCAGACTCAATGTCATTCACCGATTCACAAGAAACTAGGATTGATGAACTATCGAAAGAGATGGATGACAGATTTAAAAGATTTGAAGAGGATTATAAAAAAAGAGAAGAATCGTTTGTATCGAGAGAAGAACAACTTCTTTCGTCTCTCGAAGACTCTAAGAAGAGAGAAGAAAAGCTTGAATTGATGATAAGAGATTTGCTTCGAGGTGTCGGGCTTCCAAATCATAAATATCCAAGTAGTTCTGGTAAAAAATAAACTTCATGATACAATATTTTTTATGTTAGAATTGTGGATTTTGATAGCATAACAATGTTCGAATGAGATTGTTGGTCTTACATGTACTTTTGGATTCGTGTTGAGATTGTGTTATGATTTGAGCATGTGCGATTCATATTTCGATAGTTCATTAGACACAGAAATTCAATATTAGGAAACAGAAAGATCCGTGTCTGATAATTAATTAGTCACGGATTTGAGACGGAATTTTCTGTGATAAAATTTATATTAGAAACGGTATTATCCATGTCTAATTTGCTACGAGACCAACACCTACAGAATCAGTCACAGATAATTTCGTGTCTAACGAATCAATAGAAATGGAATTTTACTTTTAGACACGGAAAAATCCGTGTCTAAAATGTTTTTTTCTAGTAGTGATATACATAAGTCACATAACTAGCTATATAGATATAGTTTTAGTATTGATAATAAACCGCATAATTTAATAAATCAACAATTTCTTGGATTGATATTTAAGGTTACAAAATAACCTTTCGTTATAAATATATTATAGCAATTACGTATTTATATTAAGAATCGTTACATAATAATAGACAACATTTTGTTATTATAAAAATGTTATAGCTATTACGTAATTCCCAATTGGAAATTCACAAAATACCAAAAGGTTTGGTTGCAACATTATCACACCAATAATGATCCCACAAATGAAATCCAAACACCATAAACCCAAATTAATTATATAATTAATACATGAATATTAATTAAATGCCATGTATATAAAAGTAATAAAATTATATCTCTTATCTAAATCTCCTTGTCACTTCTCTCCCTATCTAAATATACTTTGCCATATTTCCCATTCTCTTACACACAACAAAGCACACTCACGACATTTGTATCAACAAAGGTAAAATCTATTTCTTTATTGGACTATGATGTGTTTACAACGAGCTGCAGCGAGTAACGTCTTAGTATAGTATAAGAGATGAAGTGATTTACTATGATGTGATTGACTGAGACTTTGTATTGCATTTGCTTAGGTGTGGTTCGCATTTTTTTTTTTTATTACAGATACCATGTTATAAAACATCGACTAGAAAATGAACTATTGTCATTCTCATATTGCTTGCATAGAAGTGTTTTAGGTCATTTTCTATACTCTATTCCCATTCCTTGTGAAACAGATGGTCTTGTAATAACCACAACAGCTTGCTTTGTTTTGTAGTTTCGGCGAAGACGATATACGCTTCGATTTTGCTTTGTGGAAGAAATGGAAAGGACTACTGATACCAACGTAAGTGGCTTACCTTCTTGAATGCACGAACAATGGTTGGTTTTTTCTTATTTTAAGTTGCCATTCTTTCCCTGATTCTAGGGTTTCGTCTTTCTGGTTAGATTCTTGAGAGAAGATGGCATAACTGTTTTGGAAGAAAGAGACAATCTTGCATATTTTTTTCATGAGTTTTAATATATAATGCTCACAATAATCTTTGATTACAAGGTTGTTTCAACGGAGACAAATCTTGAAAGCTTTTTGGTCTACCTAAATCCCTCTCCAAGGTATGTCTTTTCTACCTAAAGCAACACTCTCAATATTCATTGACATATGAGGAATTTTATGGTGCTCACCTTATGTGAGCACCTTGCGTGGGCACCAGTTGATGTGGCACTGATTCGTGCCATATCAACGCGCCACATCAACATCAGAGGTGATGTGACATTCATTGACACATATTAGGTGCAATTTATCGTCACATCTGATGCTGATGTAATCATTTGTAACCCTAACCATCAACATGCACATGCGTATATGCCTTTTTTTTAGTTTCCTTCTATTATTGCGCGTCGCAAAGCAACGCATGTTTACAACTTTTTTTCTTTTTTTTTACGCTTATCAGATCGACAGCTTAGCTATAAAACATCCGGGCTTGATGACACTGAGAAAGCGTCGATCTCTCACCAGCAAGTTGGATGGCGGTTGCTTGGTTAGTGTCTTAATTATAAATCCAATAATTATTACAAGGGCTTGTCTAAATATTGAGTGGTACAACTACAAATGCAGGTACCCAATTTACCCCATACCGACGTGCAGAACGGTCAAAGACCTCCAAGCGTGCTTTCTCACGTACCACACGTTTTCTACGTGCTTCGATCAGGGTGAGCGTATATATGATCGATCGAATATGCGCATTATTCCAAATTTCATCTTTGTGATTTATTTATTTATTACGACTGGCCGATGCATGCTATCAAGATGACGATGTTGAGAAGCAAGGGAAAGAAAGTGAGAATGATGTCATTTCTGGCCACGTTCAAAATGCACGGAGATGTGTGGATTTCAGACAAGGACGGGCGAGACCAAGAGAGGCTCGTGGAGCTTTGGAGCGTCGCGGATTCTTGGCTGAAGCAATTGCGCGTTCACCACCACAATTTTGATTACTTTTCGACCGCTCGTTAGTACGATTGAGATCGAACTGTTGTATATAACACAGATTATATTATTGATCTTGAGAAAATGGTATGTCTTGTCGTTGTTGTACATATGCTAATTTTACACAGGTTGAGAAATATATATACAGAAACCTTAATCTATATATTTCTTGAAAACATCACTTGTCCGAGTTTTTGAATTAATGTTATAACGTAATAAACTTAAAAGATTTTGTTATTAGGATTTATAGATAGATAATCACAAACACATTCCAAAATAGAAAAATCGAGAGCAAAATCATAAAAAAACTGTTTTACCATATAAATTGACGTTAACATGCATAATTAAAAAGTACAATATTAATGATTTCTCTATGATGAATTAGTGTCAAGAAAATAATTTGAGAAAGCAAACAAATTTCACTACATTTTTATATTACACATTACAAGTGATAATGGACACACATTGACTTGTAAGCCAAAGGGCGTGCCTCAGCAGCCTCTTCGATCTGTGTTAGGGTACAAACTCAATCCCACATCGGATAATTCGAAGATGGATCATTAGTATATAAGAGTATATTATAATCCATCAAATCATAAAATCATCCTTGTTTCATGTGATTTATACGATAAAACTAAATAAACATATCTAATCTATTTTTTGTTTCAACTTTCATGATGATCAAATTGATATCAATATATTATATTTTTCGATATTTATAAGAATAATTTTTTGATAAATTTTGAAATAGGGAATAAGAAGTGGAATACTCCTGTGGAACAAAGGATTCCACGAGAATACTAGTACAACATAAATTATGCGAAATGTTTGACTCTGTGGCAAGAGATATATTATATACATTTTAACGATGTATTATACAGATAATATTAAATTATATTATGTAACAGTGAGACCTATATCTTGAGCGCTGCAAATTGCTTCATTTCCTACACTATCGGAATTTTTTTTATATATAAAACACATCTTGTTTAGACGTCTCTCGATATTTTTAGTTACTGATTTCATTTGTATTGAAATTATTGGACAATATGTCATATTATGTTTAGACCTAAAAATCTTTTGAGAGATGATGCTGTTGAATAACAAAATACACAAAATATAGTAACAAGACATTACAAATTCAAAAATAGGCTATATAAAAAATAATAACAAAATCACTTTGCTTCTTTAATTAAAACTGAAAAAAAAAAAATTGTTACGTGAATATGGTTTAGAAATTGAGATTTTAATTTTTTTTTATTTACATAAAGAGATTATAATACAATAATTCGAATTGGACCCTTGAAATTCATAATAATATATACAAAATAAATATTTCGAAATCACAAAATCATGTCAAGTTAGGTTTTTTTTTTTTTTTCATCTTCCCCAAATCATCTTAATAATCCCTTCTACCTCTAGCGACCGCCACACGGAGGTCGGCCGGGCCCTCTGACCCCCCTGTGGTTCCGTCCCGTCCCAATGGATAATTATGTAGGGGGTGAAAATCCTTGCGCCTGAAAATGTCCAATATTGCAGCACTACCTTGTGTGTCTTCAACATTCCGACGGATCACTGCAATATGCATCAAGACATTGAGTTAGAGAGTAATTAGAATACAAAGATAGGGAACTTCCACAGCAAGCACTAGACAATGAAAAAAAAAAATATGGGAAGCTGTATGAAAAAAAAAAAAAAAAAAAAAAAAAGAATCTCAAGAACAAAATGCATATATCAAACAAGTGAGATTAGATCAGGACGATTCGAAATAAAATTATTACAGATTAACTTACCCAAAGATGATCAATATGGTCCTTCTTGATCATATTTCCCAGCATTACGGGCGTAAAGATGTCAGGATAGCACCCAACACTTGCTTCAGATCGGCGGTCATTGCCTAAGAAAAATATGGGAAGTTGTAAGAAAAATATTTCTCAAGAAACAAATGCATATAAGAAACAAGTGAGATCAGATCACGACGGCTCAAAACAAATTACTACAGATTAAACTTACCCAAAGATGATCGATATGATCCCCTTGATCATATTCCCGAGCATGACGAACATACAGGAAAGCACCCAACACTTGCCTTAGATCCATGGCCATTGCCTAAGAAAAAAGCTAGCTTATTATGAACATGAATGTGAAACCTTAACAAGAGACATGGAAAAAGAAGTTGGCATGGTCTTAACTCATAGAAAATGCAGTTATTAAATTTCGAGACATTGTTTTCAAAAGGTATAGTTTGGTACTAAATCATTCTTGCAAAAAATAACATACAGAAAAGAATGGATCGAAAAAAATTAGCACATATTGTTCACATACACACACTTATATACCTTTTGTATGTGATCTTGGAGCTCCACAGACGAACTAGTTCCTTCATTTGCATTCGTGTCCAGTGGACTAATCTCGACTGCAATGATTTTCACCATCTTTTAATCTTGGTTTTCAAACTTCTCATGGAGAGGAAAGCCTCAAAGGATTCGGGATGAAAAAAGAAACTTGCAAGCCTCAAAATAACAAAAATTATTGAAATTGAAAACTGGTATTCTTTCCATGGGAAATGAAGCTCGTTATAAAGTGGTGGAGTCACATTAAATGTGCTCTATCCCCATATTTAATTCAGCAATATCTAACACTCGCCACCTAGTTCTGACTCAACTACTAGTTGAACCTAACATACACTAACAACACAATACACTTGGCAAGCAAAGGAGAGGGACTAACTAAGTATCTATCCTTTCCACACTCACTTACTCAACCTCCACTTCGTCCACATATTGCATTCACCAACCTATGACAGGCAAATAAAGCAGTAAGAAAGCCCCATTGGATTAAAAATGATCACTGAAGCTACGAAACATAAAATCTTAGCTGTCATAAGCCAAGAAAACTAAACAAGGATGAGCAGCATTTTATTTTTGTTTCACATTGACAATAAGATAAGAAAAGTCATCTTGTCTAATCAGTCTTTGCTTAGGCATCCTAGTGTTGTCATATATTAGCGTTTGATCGAACTAATTATGCAGTTAGTCAGATGTAGGTAGAAATGAAATCACAAACAATAATATTCTTTTCATATATAAACAAAATTAATTTGGTAGGTATACAATGAATGCTTTTATTTTCTTAATTACACACGAGAATTTAAATGCATCAGCTAACAATAGACAAATCATTATTTTAACATCAGCTCTCTCAAAACTCAAAACCCCCAAGCATGGAGGCATTGGTTTCATCGTCGGCCACCATCACCATGGGGATGCTATAAGACAATGGAGGACGAGTATTTTGCCATACCGACTGCTCCGTCGCGCCACTCTTTCCATATCCTTCCATGAGGCATTCGAATTTTGCAATGAACCCAAAGGCTCCTTGAGCTAGAATGAGGGAAACGAAATAAGTGGTCTGAGATCACAAGTGATTTCCGTTAAGTTGGATTTACTATTTGCAGACTTTGAAAGCCGACCTTTCGAGTCCTCGACATTCTCACGCATTTGATTTTCATCTGTTTTCTCTTTGCGTTCAAGATGGATTGCTGCAGTACGCATCAAGACATTGACCCGAAAAAAGATAAATAGAAAAGAATAATTAAACAGCACAAGAGAGAGATCTGTAGTGAGAGAAGTATTGGCATTCGGTATTTCTTGAATGGCTCTGTAGTGTTTTACCAATGAGCTAAGATCGCCTATTTATACAAGTTTCCATCTCCAACAGACGGATGGGATCTGTTCAATCGGACGGCCATTATTTACGTTCTACACTCTTCCAAGAATATTCGTCGAATATCCAAACGAATATTATTCGGATATTCCCGATACGAAATGACACATGTAACCCTTAGACCTTCTAGAAGCTTCTCAATTATTTACGTTCTACACTCTTCCAAGAATATTCGTCGAATATCCAAACGAATATTATTCGGATATTCCCGATACGAAATGACACATGTAACCCTTAGACCTTCTAGAAGCTTCTCAATTATTCTACGATGTTCAGGTTGCTTTTAACCTTCATGTACACGTGTACCTACTCTTATAGTCATTTTATATCCTTGTTTGCAAGTGTGAAGACATTAATAATCTTCATTTTAACCTTCTGTAATAAAAGACTAGAACAGTATAAGACACATAAGTACACAAGAGCAAAGGAAGAAGTACACTCTTCCCATAGACCTATCAGCTTCAGCAATCCGCCTCGTCTGCCTCGGACTGGCACGATCCGCCGAGCCATACGAATTACGATACGTATACAAAGACGGCCTATCAGCAGAGCTACCAAACATCCTCGAACATACCATCTCTCCGAGCATCCCAATCATCGGATCAAACAAACAGCACCTCACGCCATCCCCGAAGCCAAAAGCAGGGTAAGAAGAACGATCAAACCGCGACGAATAATGATCTCCCCCATCATCCAACGATGAATACGAAATATTCGTGCATCTCGGGCTTGTGGGCCTTTGCGGGATGAGATGTTCAAGACTAGACGAGCACGACGTAGTGGGAGTAGTAGCGTGGCCTCTGCCGTAGAGAGGGATTAGTGCATCCTCAGACACCTCTTTCTTACAAATGGGACACCGCGGGCATTGATGGGAAGTCTTTTGGGAGCTAGTGATCCATTTGTATATGCACGGCCAGCAATAGAGGTGGCCGCAGAGTGTAACCACGGGGTCTTGTATGTCGTCGAGGCAGATATTGCACTCAAAGTCGGGCGACGAAGGTGAACTGATGTTGTCAGCATCTTTGAGTAAGGTGCTATGGTTGCTATGCATCATTGATGCACCTTGGAGATAGTTTATCTGTGATTGTAAGGAAGAAGATCAGTGGAACATTGCTAATGATGTCAAAACCTCGGCAGCAATCCATTGAAATAATTAGGCAGGATGATGAATTTTCGAACATTCTTGAAAGAAAATATCAGTCATGAATCACAGATGAAGAAGATATCAAGGAATACAAGAATCCCAAAACTGTTCTATTACGTAAGAATCAATCTCCATTAAAACCCAAAGCTCAGCATTTAATATAAGGTCCAAGAACTAGGAAATCATCAGTTACAAACTGCTTGAAAGATCTAACCCAAAGAACAAGGAAACGATGAAATTCCTTCAGCTTAAAATCAGAATAAGAAAACAGCTAAATCAACCGTAAAGAAAGAATCAGAAGATCTATAAGGGAAAACGCAGAATTATTGAAAACTCTTGTAAGAACAAAAACCCAATAGTCACACTTATCGATTCTTTAACAGCAAAACTTCAGCAAATAATCCGCATGCAGAAAAGCACAAGCAAGGCGCACAGAAGAACCCACTAATAAACGACGAAAACGAAGACATACAGAGATACGAAAATAGGGTCTCCCCTCGGAATTGAGATCTCCAAAGCTTTGCTAATAACAAGATGATTCTTTTTGATCATATAGAAATGAGGATAACAAAAGTTTTAAGTACCCAGCGCAGATTTTCCAGGAAGGAAAAGGTAAACCAGCGATGTAAGAAAAGAATTTTTGTAACGGAAAAAAAAGGGGGATGATAAAAGGTTAAAGAGGGTATGGTTTGAGATGTAAAGATGCTTTTTTCTTCTTCTTCTTCTTCACTCTGTTTATATAAACAAAGAAAGGTTTGAGCGTGGTGACAGAGATATACAAATACGCACACCAAAACAGTTTCCTTGGATGACGTAGTCAATTTTGTCTTTGAATTAAGGTTTTTGTTTGCTCGGAAATATGAATATTCTAATTTTGGCTAATGATAAAACAAATGGGAACTTGTCCGTCCACGTGGCAGATATGAGAGCGTGGAACTACGCGCCGTCCTTTACCTCCGTTTTTTTCTTTTGGCATGTGTATTTTACTAGAAATAGTTTTGACTTCAATAATATTTTTTTTAAGTTTTTAATTCTATTTCTTTTTGTATTTAATATAATTTTTCCTATTCACAAGGCAAGACCATCATCATAGTCCCACACTCTGATTGGAATCTCATTATAGGATATAATTACAATTTTTCTCATTTGGAGATAATAGGATCAAATCCTTTAGGTACCACACATAATATTCATGAGAAAATAAAAAGTACAAAATAACTTCAAAAATGAAAAATAAATAAATAAATTGTTAATCACTTGCGAATGTGCAACAATAATGGAACTTTACAAATTAAAATAAATAAATAAATAAAATAGTCCAATGGCGGCGGATGGGATAAACTCGACAAACAGGAAAATTCTTATCTAAAACAATCAGATTAATGTCGTATGAAAAATAAATAAACGTTAAAGTCTTCGCTTTCTAATTTTTTTATTTATTTATTTTTATTATTAGATAGTGAAAGTTTGGATAAGCTCAGGATTAAATTGTTAAGTGTTTGTCAAAATCTTGGAAGTCAAACTACTAATTAACGTCTGATGCGTGTAATTTGTGTCATTTTCTACGAAATTGGAAAATATTAAACACTTCATATATATATATATATATATATATATATATGCATGCATCTGTGTTGAAACTTGACTCTTGAATGTTATTTGTGTGTAATTATTTGATTTTAAAACATTTAATTAAAAAAATATAGAACTTACGCCATTATTAAGATTAACAATATATATCATTATGGTTTGATGGTTGAGATCAAGCACCATTGATTAATTATTGTTAGGTTTTCATGTTTTTAATGAAATAAAAAAAAGTTTAAAATTTCAATACATTAAATATAGTTGGGCCATTAGATTGCAATATATTCGTATTATATATTTCCAAATTTCGTTTGAGTGGCCCACCAATCACAAATCAGCCCATTAAAGTAAAATCTCTCAAATTTTAGGGTTTTATTAATAATCTTCTTCAACATTTTTCTTATAATAATAATAATAATAAGGGACAACTTCACTTAAATCCCTATTCACTTAAGGACCAATTCAAAACTTTTCTTTCACTTAATGACCAGTTTTTCAGAAAAGACGAAAATACCCCTTACTTTATGATTTTTATTTTATCTTTACTTGTTTTAATAAAAAAACATTAAACTTCAGAAATAAAAATAAAAAATAAAAAACAGAAGCGAAGAAAGAGAAGAAGAAGAAGAAGAAGAAGAAGAAGAAGAAGAAGAAGGAAGAGGAAGAAGAGAAGGATGAACAGTCTGGCGCGGGTTTCTCGATTCGAGTCAATCCCCATGGGTTTCTCAACGAGCAAAAAGAAGAATAAGAAGAAGAATAAGAAGATATCAGATAATAGAAGATATCAGATAATAGAGAACAAGAGAGATGAGTTTTGAAGGTGATTCGTGCACAAATTTATTCAATACAAGTAAGCCCATCGTGGATTGCCAGAAATAAATCGAAATTGTCCCAATTTTTTCGTGGATTTGTTCGATGTCAGTTAGTACTTAGTGGGTTTGCTTGAAATTGCGGGTTTTTATCGTCCAACGTGGTCAGAGAACTTCCGACGACATGAAACAATAATGTGGTGTTTAGGATTTTTGGTAGTAAATGACGTTAATGTGTTGCAAACCCAGTTTTTTATGTATCTGTTATGTAGTACTAATATTATGTATACTGTGTATCAATTTACTTGTTGTCATGGTATCTATGCCCTTATTATGGCGTACTTTATATGGTCTATAGCAGCTTTTGGTGTTGGAGCTACAGAGGTATTGGTCAGTTAGATGCTAAATTTGTGTTTATAATGAGGTATCAATTTAATTTATATTATGTACATTTATACGCATGGTTAGTGTACCATATTTCTTGATGTAGTGTACCTATTCATGTATGAGTAGTGTATCATAGTTCTTTATATTGTGTATCTTTTAATGTATGGTTAGTGTACCATTGTCAATGGTTGATGAATTATTTGTATGGTTAGTTCATGGGGGCACGTTGTTCGAGCTGTGTGGTTACAAGTAGAATACACACTTATTTTGATATATATTATTAGATGATGGTAGATGACGATGAAGACTCCAATGAATTTGACGTTGTTGTAAATTCAATAGATACACGGAGTCGTTGCATTCGTGGAGGTGGACAAATATTTTCTTGGACATATTAACTGTATAGGTTTAGTTGCCCGTTCCACTCTTTTGTCCATATGTTGCATGTATCTTACAACATATTTTTCTGGATCTTTATGTTACATATAGGTTGATTTATAAATGAATATCTTGATTACGAGCATATTTTTGGTATTGGGGTAATGTTGGATTTATTATGATAACACATTGTTATGGCAATGTCTGAAATTTTTGGTGCGGTAACAATGTTGAAAAAGATACGATTACCGTGTGTACAATGTACATCGAAACCAGCTACATGGTACGCTAAAAGCATTAAAATGATACGATGTATTAAAAGCTATAAAAAAGTGATGAAAAATACAAAAAGAAAAAAAGCTCTGACACAGCACAAAAAGATACAATTTTAACGGTATTATGAAATAAATTCTGACACAGGAAATTTTTTTTTTGATACGTACAGAAAGTTCTGACACACACGGAAAACTCCCGAGTCAAAAAATTACAATATATCTCCTCTTTGAGAAAGTTCTTCAATTTTGGTACGGTAAACTACTTAATTGTGGTACAGTATAGCTCCATAATAAGGTACAGTCGCAGGCTGTTCAAATATACATTACACACGATATATTTGGTACGGCTTATTAGGGTAAGCATTTTTCGTGGCAATTTAATTTTTGTTTTTTTGGAAAACCATATTTTCATATGTATATTAGTTATATATTTCACTTTGTATCTTATTTGATGGAGTAACCCCTATACTCATGATTTTATATTACAAACCCCAAGTTTCACTAGAAGATAATGACCAATGTTGAACAACTTACTAGAACATAGTATTGATATTTGTTAAATTTAAAATATTCAACTTATTATAGATATTTTTTGTTTAACACTCTATTTATTTATTGTTTTTATGACTTCAAAAATATTAGTGGACGTTCTAGACTTGTAATTTAGATATTATGCGTACCGATAAAACTTGGTACAATATCGATACTCATCTAGATACGGTAAACTACTAAATTGTGGTACAATATATTTCTAGTTGAAGGTACATACACATACTACGTAATGGTACAGTATACACGCTATATTTGGTACAACTTATTAGGGTAAGCGTTTTTCGTCGCAATTTTACATTACTCTCGATGCAAAAACACTTTAGAATACGATAATATGTTATAAGTTTTATTTCGTATCATATTTAATGAGTTAACCCACAAAATCATAGATTTGTGATTTAAACTCAAGTTTAAATAGTAAGATGTTCTTACAAGGATCATTCGCTTATTATGAAACTTGGGCTTTGGAATATAAAATCATATGTATAAAAGTTAAACCATCAAATTCGATACCAAGTGAAACATATAATACATATATATATACGTATAGTAAAATAGTTTTGCATGAAAAACTAATTCGAACGCGAAGAAAACGCTTACCTAAATAAATTGTACCAAATATAGCTTGTATAATGTACCATTGAGAAGCATGTGACCATACCTTATAGTGGACATATATTGTGCCATATTTAAGTAGTTTGTCGTACCAAGATAAATACCCAAAACGTACCAAGTTTATTACAACTTTATGTGGTGTCAAAACTTTCTGTGGCTGTCAGAAATTTCTGTAAGTGTTGGAATTTGGTCCATACACTGTTAAAAAATGTCAGATACTTATAATTTATATTTTTCATCACTTTTTTACAGTTATTAATATTTCGTATCATTTTAATGTGTTTATCGTACCAATTAGTTGATGTATAATGTACTTAGTAAACACGGTTATCGTACCTTTTTTACACTGTTAACGTACCTAAAATTTCAGGCATAACAAACAATTTAGATATAACACTATGTGTTTTCAAAAGACACCCAACATTACACCAACACAAAAAATATGCTCGTAATCAAAATATCCATAAACGAATGAACATATATGCAACATTTGGCCAAAAACTATGAGATAACATATATGCAACATGTGGACAAAAGAATGGATCGAGCAACATAAAAACGGAGCACAAGCTAGTTCTTACACAACATCCAATAAACAAATAAACAATATCCAACAAATATAATAACACTAATAGTAGCATCATCATCATCCTTTTTTTCCTCAAACATATAGATAATCTCTCATACCTTACCACTACTTAGTTCTCAGCAGAAACCTCATCATGTGTGGCTGCAACAACCTCATCATCCCCTGCATGCGCACCTCTGCAAATTCGATGTCAATCGGAACCCATTTATCCATCCTATTGAACATCCGAGGAAACATGTACTTCTCTGGTTCTCTGCCAAATATGGTACGCGCTCGTACACCCATATCTGTAAATAAATATGACATTGGGTTGAATTTTTCTGTCGATTATGTTATGGTCGGAGTCCTACTCATGGCGACCTTGTTTGGGTAATTACTGCATAAACAGAAAACGACAATTGCAGCATAATCAAAATATAGTATCATTCTGTTCAAACATACAATACCAATATACAGAAACATAATGTACCATTATAATGCATATACTGTACTGAATTTGTAAGTATCATGTACAAAAAATAAACACATAATGTATCAAAAATCAAACGACATCCATAATTTCAAACGTGAAGAACCTTAAGAACAGAGCAACAAAAAGACCTAAATTAAACTTCAAAAAGCCCTAATCAAGCAATCTTAAAAAATCCCTAAATTAAACTTGAAAAACGCAATAATCGAGACCTAGTAACTCAAATCGAGACCAAATAAATCGAATCGAGTAATTAATTGAATGCTAACACAAAAAATTACCGATTTCTAGACGACGAAGATGATTTGGTTCGAACGATTTGGGTTCGACGATTTGAAACGAAAAACACAATAACTGATAGAAGAGATCGTAAATCGTTTCTTGGAGTTTGAGATTTTTCGTGGGTATTCGATTTGGGCGTTCAATTTGAAAGAATCGTTGTGAGATGTTTATGGAATTCGTTGCTTCGTAAGGCATGGAAATATGATTTTGTTTCTTTTTTTATTTTAATTAAAATTCTAGGTATAATTGTAATAAAGTAAGTTTTGAGGGGCATTTTCGTCCAATTGGTCCTTATGTGTATGAAATGTTTCTATTTGGTCCTTAAAATATTTAAAACCTTACATGGGGAGTTATGTGATGATATTTTATACTAATAGGTATTTAAGTGTAATTTCCTCTAATAATAATAATAATAATAATAATAATTTTGATAAGTTTATTGGGTTTGGGCTACCAAGTCTTTGTGGATCGCACTTATTTACTATAGAGTAGCAAATATTTCATATACTAAAATATATTTAATTGGATACAAAAAAAATATATGGCAAATGCAATGCAACTACTTAATGAAACTAGAGATTAATTAAATTAAACATGTGCATAATTTACTTATATAGACGTCATATCAGTGTTGTACGATACGTAACAACACACCACCCAAACTATTTAATCATTTTCAATTATATAATAAAGATATAAACTTATATATATCATAATCATTAAGGTCGGTGCGGTATTATCCACACGATCCACGAGTTTCTTTATTTTGAAAAGTAGGAAAATTAAAATAATAATAATAACAATAATCAAACGTTAGCTCTTTCTTTGCAAGTTGCCATCTTCTCTCTCTATTTATGAAGCGTAGTCAATTGCTCGGAAGCTAAGAAAGAAAACTCATACCGTACGCCAAGAACAGATAGCTTGATCAACACATTTTTATACCAAAGTTCGATCCTTTTTTCGTTATCTTCAACTGATATGGCGTCGGGATCGTCGGGGCGGGGAAGCGATTCGGGTTCGAAGGCGTTCGATTTCGGTTCGGATGATATTTTGTGCTCTTATGAGGATTTTGGGAATCAGGATGGAAACAATGGGAATCATTCCGATCCTTCTGTCAAAACTAATTCAGCTAAGGTGGGTTGATTTCGATTATGAGTGTCAAGGTTATTGGGTTGCTTCGAATTATAATTAGGGTTCGCGTTTTCCTGATTATGGGGTTGACTTCTCGTTAGTTAACGCGATTGATAGCTTTTATGACGGATCTGTTTTAATTGTTTATGCATGTTTAACTTGCATAAAAGGTTTGAGTAAAAAATGTAAATTTTGGTATTGTGTCTTTTGTGCCTTTTGATATTGTGGGCTTTGGAAGTGATTGACGACTATATTTGTTTGGCTCCTAACCTTTATTTTTGTTCCCTTCATATGAGTGTTAATGCTTGGAAGATCGATTATACTTGTCTTGTCAGCTCAAAGTTTCTTCCTCAATATGAGTTTATGTTACATGTTACGATATTAGTTCATGCGTATTAATGCAGTTTGTTTTCGTTACATGTTTTTCTGTTGTTACTTCGTTTTTGTAATGTCTTTTCTAGCTTTGTAGTGTGATGTATCATGTACGCCGATGATTGATTGCTTTCATGGAACGTATTAAAATGCTGCTATCAAAATATGAGATCGGTTTCTGGAGCTAAAAAGCTTCCAATTTTTTGCATGATGATATCATGTTACGTGGTAATGTGCTTTACATGTGTTTTGAACCTGAATGTATATAATGTATTTGTTTAGAATTTGAATAGTGAAGCTGCTGCTTCTGTTTTCATGGAATTCACCTGACCAGATGACATTTGCTTGTTTGTGTTTATTTCAAAACTTTGGCCTTTTTCACTTGATTATCCTAGAACATGAAACATGCTGGAAAATCTTGTCTACAATTAAAATATATGTACTGATTAGACAAATTTAATTCAGTATGAATATTGTTCCTCTATTTTATTTTTCTTTTGCTACTTAAACTGTGAATGTGTGATTGTTTCTATTAAAGATGCACATTTTTAGCAGACTCAATTTCTTCGATGATTCTCTTCTTGATGGTTAATTAAACTTTTATAGATGCTTAAGTGTGTTTGAAATTGAGCAGGAATTCCATAAAAGCAGAATGGCAAGGTCATCTGTCTATCCTGCAGCCAATTACAGTCCACCTGAAGAATCTTTGTATCATCAAGATGTTGTCTCAACTGTTGAAAATACCGTCAAGAAGCACACGGATAACATTATGCGATTTCTGGAGGGATTAAGTTCACGGCTATCACAGTTGGAATTATACTGTTATAATCTTGACAAATCTATTGGAGAAATGCGTTCTGACTTGGTTCGTGATCACGGGGAGTCAGAGTCCAAGCTCAAGTCAATGGAAAAGCATATGCAAGAGGTTTGTTATATTTATGTATGTTGATCATACAGCAATTGCAATAGTTTTTGTGCTAGATGGTCGATATTATAGTAGATTATATTTGAAGCGCAAGCTTTAGTGTAGTTTTTAGCACATGCAAGGGTCTCTAATTTTGGAAACTTACAGTCATGGACATCTTGGCATGGACCAACTGTGTAATGTTGCTTCGACATTTGTTGGATGTCGTGAGTTCAAAGTTAATTTTTGATACCCCTATCTTTATTGGCTTCTAAGTTTAGTTTTTGAGTTTCCTCTTTTTTCTTTTTTATTCTGAAACTCCAGGTTCATCGATCTATTCAAATCCTGAGAGACAAACAAGAACTTGCAGATACTCAGAAGGAACTAGCCAAGCTTCAACTCGCACAAAAGGAATCCTCTGCGACCAATAATATTCAAAAGAACGAGGAAAAAGTTTCACCACCTTCTTCTGAACCCGGGATGAACGAGAATGCCTCAGATGCACCTGAACAACGCTTGGCACTTGCTCTTCCCAACCAGGTTACACCACCTGCCCGACCCGTCGAGCATCAGCAACCTGCTTTGCCACCGCCACCACCTTCATCTATTCCTCTCCAGATTATGCCACATGTACAGGCATATTACATGCCACCACCACAAATGACTAACATTAACGCCCCACCTCAAGTCCAACAATCTCAGCCACAGTATCTTCCACCACCTCAGTCTCAAATTCAAGACAGCTCTAGGATAGCTCCACCACCTGTGCATTCTCAAGCAAACCAAAGCCCACCGATTCAGCCAGTACCTTCTTATCAGCAACAATGGCCTCAACAACAGCAACCGACAGTTCAACAACCTCAGCCACAGGCGACGCCACAACAGATTAGGAACACGCCTCCTCAGATGGTTTATTCAACTTATATTACAGGTCACCCAGTCCAGGCTTCACAAGAAATGGTTCCTAATAGCATGCCAATCCAAGGTTCTTTTATTGGCTCGTCTCTACCTGGTTCGGCCGGTTCCGAGGCAATACCTTATGGGTTTGGTTCGACTAACCGACCGGTTCAATCTCAGCCTCCTACACAGAATCTCAAAATTAGTGGGTACGGCCAACAACAATCTGTGGATGGGTATGTGCCTAGTGGGCCCCGCCAACCACCTCCACCGGGTAGTGGCTACGTGGTATATGAGAGTGACGGAGGAAGACTTCATCATCACCCTCCTCCTCCTAACCAGCAACTTCATTACCAACAAAACACTTATCCTCCCACTAGTTTACCTCAGAGAATGCCCAGCCCTAACATGGCGATGCCTCAGCCTGTTCGTGGTCATCCTTACAACGAGCTGATCGAGAAATTGGTGAATATGGGTTATAGGGGCGACCATGTCGTTGGGGTGATTCAAAGGTTGGAGGAGAGTGGTCAGCCCGTCGGCTTCAACAGCGTGCTGGATAGGTTGAACGGGCATGGTGGTGGTGGTGGAAGCTCACAGAGAGGATGGTCTGGCTGAGGTATGAATGCGATGATGAGTTTGATTTCGTCATAGATGTGATGCCCACTGTGTTTTTCTTGCTTTAGTTTGCTTGAGTGATATTCAATAAAAGGATTTTATAACTAAGAGTTGTAATGCTTGATTATAGGGATGAAGAGATGCTTTTATTATATGTATTCTCTTTCCCAGTTTGGCTTTCTTTCTGGATGTATCTGTGATATTAGCCTCTGTAATACTTCCAGATTTGCTTCAATTCTGTATCCATTTATTTATTAACAAACGTTTGTTTGAATTTATTTTCATTTAATTCTATGATCTAAAAGACTGTGTCGCATTTAATATTATTGTGATAAGTAAATCTCAAACTTATTTCTAAGGAGTATGGTAAAGACATTAATTCAGACAAAGGGCAAGACAGTTAGTTACCTAATAAACCCCTAAGCTAAGCAGTAATAAAAATGTACAAAAGCTGAGTAGGTGTGTGGTGGAATGGAATGGAATGTAATGAGTGCTGCTGAGATACAAAGAAGGAATAACATAACATTATACGTTGAACAGTGTTATCACCCAGTTGCCAGTTTTAAGCGGCTGCAGACTGTGTTTGCTGAGATTGAGATGTTAATTCGGCACTCAGCATGTGGTGGAGAAGGATATCTACCCTTTGATTTCTTGACTTAATGCTGCAATAAGTGAATAACAAATCGATCAGTCGAACGGTATTGTATAGTGTATATTCCTGGAAGCTCGATCATCAACAACTACGAAGACATACCTTGATTTACGCCTTCTCTCCTTCCTAGATTCGTCCTGCATTTAACATGGAAAAACTTCAATTCATGTCCAGGATAACAATAAACATCCAGATTGTAATGTAATGGTTTTATCCATTTTTTTTTAAACAGAATTTTAAGGTTGTAATAGTCCTTGAGATATATATTTCTGAAGGATTGACCTGAGCATCGCCGTCTTCGCCGTTTTCAGCATATTCAATGTCCAATTCAGCAAAGAAAGCCTCCAAGACAAAAGCCAACACCTGGGGTAATTCCAAATACGTAAATAAATAACTTGTTCAATCGAGGTTTAAACAAAATGGTCCCTTATAACGAGGATTATCTCCCCACAGAAATTATTACAACTCACCAAATTCAAAAGGAGCAAGATTGTAATCAGATAGAAGCTAACGAAGTAGACGTGAGTCCATGCGGTTCCAGCCAAGTCCTTATAGCTCTGGATTTTCATACATCAGTCAGATCACATGAGCCATTGTATTATAGTGATGCTTAATAGCTCATACGACGCAAAACTGTCAAATCCTTGAGAAGGAGATAGAAAAGCGATTCTGTTTCCTTAAACCCAAATGGCAATCATTTATTGAAGTACGTACCTCCATCCACAGTTGCCAGTTTCCCATTACCAGAATATTGAAAAGTGTTACCATCCCGTTAGGATAATCGTTGAAGTTGAAGAGTAAGTAACTTCGATTGTCAAGGGAACAATAAATGGAGGATTGATCAGTGATTTGCTTTCTTACAGAACAGGTGACATAGTTGTGGTGATGCCAGAATGTAAGAAATTTTCGTAATAATAAAGGATACTCATTTTCTTCAAGATCCGATCCGCTCAGCTTAGGATTTCCGACATTGACCATCCCGCCAAAGAGCTAAAAACATAATATTTCTTTAATCCGAGGAGGAATAAGCTAAAAAGAGAAACAAGCGTGTACGGTGTGCTAATGAAGCCAAGTACCTGGACGCCGAGGGAGCAGTAAAGGCATAAGATGCAGAAGATGGTCCCAAGATATGGCATTAGGCTAGGGATCAGAGTCAAAAACGTCGCAACGAAGGCTCGGTATTGTTTGACATGCATCAAGAGCCTAATCAGTCTTAACATTCTCGCTATTAGAAGATAACGAATCCTGTGAGTAAAACAAACATTTATCATATGAAGGGTTGGTTACTAATGTCAAACTTGGCGAGGATAGAATACGAATGTCTAACCATGATTCTTCGAAAAATGTTCTGATAACTGAATATAAAATACAAAATGAGCTGCTTTACCATTCTCCATTGGAGAGGAAAGTCAAATTTCGGGGAGCTATGAAAGTGGTTGTCTCGCCAATAACTGCAACACGGTAAAGGTTTTCATATTCATGACGTGATTGGCAATGAACTTCTTGAATCTTTAGTTTTGAAAGGCAAAAGAGATTTATGAATTGAGAGCATATATATACTACTGTGTTGCCAGTCTCTTACCAATAACCCAGGTTATAACAAAGTCGAAGCGGTTTTGGCCGTCCCTCCAATAATTGACAAATCCGAAAGAATACACCTTCAATGCCATCTCCACGACATAGATCCATCCTGTGTAAGAAAATTAATGAACTTACAGATCGAGCACAAAGGGCCAAGGTTCTTGAATCTTTTCATGATTTCAGAAAGTTGCTAGAATAAGCCAACAGTAGAACTTGTAGGAGAGTCGTCACACTTACCAAATACGAACTCAACCTTTTGCCAGGCATCTTGAGCTGAGTTATTCTCTATATCAAGCTGCAGCATAGTCATACAACGAATATTTAGCTATCTCAAAGCAATTCTGCTGAAAAGAGATAGTGAGATTTTTATGATCACAACGCAAGAGGATGAGATCGCAAGTAAATATCAAGTGAAGCACTATTACGAATGAATTAGACGACAGAAACACACTTACCGTTGTCTCAATAACAACTGCAGCAAAGTTCAAGATAAGGATGAACGCTATAATGTAACCGAATATGGGGCTTCGAACAAAGTCTTTCAACTTCTCAGATGCAGTTGAATGGTAGAATCCTGGACAGCTTTCGAAAATCGGCTCCTAATAAGATTTGCATATTAGTAGGCAGCCGATAATAGAAATTCGGTTTTTACGGTTTGTGCAAAGTGGACTTACCGAGTCCTCTTTCTGAAATCTGAGTCCAATAGCATGGGATAGATCAGCAAATTCATCCAAGTTGATCTGATATGACAGTAATGAAACAAATCATGATAATGCTGGGAAACAAAATTGTAAAAGAAATGAAAATTAAAGGATAGCACAACCTTGAAGTCATGGCTATCATCCAACTCGTCGAATATCAATTCAAAATCGTCCCTCGATATTTTAGGCAATGTCCTATATTATAATCAATATTAGAAAATTTCAACTTCCCAATGAATGGTCAGAAAACAGAAGCATAAAAGAGAGAAAGATGATGAGTAAATCAAACGTGGGATACTTTCCACCATGAAGACAGTCTGGACAAAGACTTTAATATTCCATATCAATGGTTTATAGTTAGATAGAGTGAACTAGTTATAATTATATGATGTCAGAAGTTAACGTGAGCCCTGCTAAACATTTTTATCAGTTAATCTTGTTATAGATTATAACGATCGTACAGTTGAAGCCTACAGTAGAATTAAATATGGTTGAAGATAGCTCATTAGTAATTGTGGAACCGTTCAGCAGACTGTTCTAAACAAAGTATACCTGTAATTGTTGAGCTCCTCAAACAGACGGATGCACTGTTCTTTGTTTAGGTAGCCAACATCCTGCATTCACGGAAATTTACAGAAATGCACATATCTATTGTCAAAATTTTCCTTTTAGCGGTGAGTTTTTGCAGAATTCTTATTTTTACACTTCACTCAAGCTTAGTGATCAGTAGCTGGCCATAATAATATTGTGATCAACTTCAATGATTTCAGCAACAATAAAGAATTTCGTAATCTACTACGACAAGGAGAACACAGCGAACTAAGAAAAATCAAATCTCTTTCTGAAGCTAGCTCCATGATAAAATGCATCGAAAGCTCTGTGCTTAATGAACAGGAAAAGAAAACTCTGAAGTCTAAAAAGTATACTTACGTAACTATCAATAAGGTTAAATGCTTTCTTCAGTATCCTTGTTCTCGTACGATCTTTCTCGGCGACTTGTTTTACAAGCTATGAAAAAAAAAATTGAAGAGACGGAAACTAAAATATGAGAATCAGTCTAGAAATACATGAAATATCACTTTATGCCATTGTGATTCGCCGTAGCGAAGGTAGTTCATGGCATCCAGTGATTTACAAGATTCTGAACATGGCGCAGAAAAAAAGTTTCTTTGAAGGAGTTAACATGGTTTTAAAGGTTCTTACAATATGTAGTAAACAGACAATGCGATGATTTACCTCACTCTTAAAGCTATCGTACACAACGGCAAGTATCAAATTGGTGACGAAGTAAACACCCAACAGCACATACAGAACAATGAATAGGACATACCATCGCGAAGCCCTACGACGAAAAAGAAAATATGCATAGAGCACATATGAGTGGGATAAACAAGAGAACCTTGGACTGGAAGGTAATAAAGCAAGATTAAAGGAGAAAATCAACTCGGCTACTTACTTATATGCAGGAATCCAAACATCTGGGTTGTTGGAAGTGGTAAATAGAACGAACATCTGATACAGTGTTTCACCGTACGATGTGAATATGGTTTTGCCCTGTTCGGTATCTTCAAAGATGACAAACGCCAACCAGCTAGAGAACAAAATAAATAAGGCCCATAAAGCCTGCATTTGTAAGCACGATCCCTCATTAAAAAAAGGGAAACAAAGCACATAATAGCTACAAGTAGCTTAAAAATATCCGAGAAAGGTCAGAATGAAAACTCAAATCAGGAATCATAAGCACGCACCACAACATTGAGGTACGTGGGAATCATCCCGGCCAAGATGACGATGCTATCTCGTATGTCCCTAAGGTTCATTAAAGAAAATTAATTCCTATTGTGAATAGCTTAAAACATAACATAAGCAATGGTATTCAATGCATAGTGGCTTCGCACATAGGCTTTAGAGTAATCATCAATGCACTCTACTGATATTATTTTCGTTTTAATCCATTTTTCCATAATCGGCAACGGTAAATAGCCATTTCGGTCACTAATCACAAGTTTGTCTTCTTATAACATTCAACCAGAATGAACCAGGATACGAACTGCACAATAGTCAATAAATGGAATCAGTACCTGATGTTAAGAATAAAAAATATGACCCGTACATACGGCGCTATACGCAGTGGAAGACTAAAGAATCCCACTGGAGAAAGATATATAATGTCGAGTATTACATCGGCAATCAAGACAAGTAACAAAACCACCTGCAAACCAATTCAAGATAATATCCTGAATATTTGTAAGGAAAGAATCAGATTCTAGATTTCCCCTCTGCAAACCAAGTTCGAGGGGCTTCTAGGAATGCATCTTCAAAGCACACCAAACGTAGTTAATGAGCCTCATACCTTAAGTTTATTGAGGTGACTCTTCCAATAGATATTAAGCCCTTCATAAGTTATTGGAAAGAGCACATGCACCAGTAGAATCAACAGTGTTATGCCCTGCAAAATGATATCGGTAAAGAGAATTTTAAGGAGGTAAGTTCGAGAATCAGTCATTGGAAGGAGATAAAAACTGATCACCTTGAAAATTCATATTATTCAAAAACCCATATAAGGTAACAATATGGTCATTAATTAAAACTAATGCTACCTCATAAATGAGACTCTCAGTACTAGACAGGTATGGAAGCTGTCCTAGAAAGTAGTACTGTCTATCGCAATCCGCCGGACACCACAAAGGTCTCTGAAGATCCAAGGAATATATTGTGCAATAAAGAATACATCAAAGCCGGATTATTAAAGGGACAAATGAACAAGAGTACAGCAAACAAAAAAACTACAGTCACAGACCTCCAAGAAGTTAAGGACCACTAAAGCAAAGTAGTTGAGAGACCAAAGGAAATCAAATTGTATGAATATCAAATATGTCTTTAAGGAGTCTCCAAAGCTTGGCAGATCAAAAATCTCCTCGGGTATGCCTATCCCGTCTTCAGCCTGCACCGTTTAGAATGGACATAAAGAGCCATGGCTTCAATAGTTGTAGAAACATAGAAAATATACAGTAGTCAGCAATTCACAAGCAAGAAAAAAAAACCAAACTTTATCCATCAAACAGATTACCGCGAATCTAGCTCCAATCAAGTGACAAATCCACCAAAAATCTTAAATTTCATAACGGTCTTCAGGCAGACACACACACAGAGACACAGAAACCCCTAACAACCCTGTTCTAAGGGACAAGGATTCTTCTACTAGGATTAAATAGAAAAGAAATGGTTGATCCACTATGATCAAATTTCATGACATACGACAAGCTTCAAAGAAAGCTTGATTTCACTTGACCAAAAAACATATCTATAAACTCAGAATATGAGGTTCAACTACTTGCCAAGTGTTATCCCAAAGCATTCACAAGTAAAGATCTTTCTATTCCCAGGGGAAGATGCCAATGTGGTAATTTCATTAATCTTCCTCAATCTGCCATATCTCACCAAACAATTTATAACTACTGAAGCAAACCAAATCCAATGAGAATCCCACTATTATATTATCACCCATTTGCACACCATACACGAAAAAGAAAGCCAAAAAAAAGGGAGGCCAATATTGGAAATAGAAAAGCAGCAAAAGAAACAGCAAAAAGGTGAAAAGACATACGAGATCAACCAATGCAGCAGCCTTCTGATAGGGCGATCCATATGCTATAGCATCTGATCTACGGTTAAAGACGTGCCTACGCTGCTCCCTTGACGACGGGCTATGCCCACCACCGCCACTGCCCAGTAAAGCTTCATCCATGGAAACGATCAACCGTGGGATTTGAACTGAGTCAAAGTTTCTACAAAAAAAGGCAAGACAGTAGACACCACACTGTGCTTGCGTATGTGCTGTTGTCTGTATATGAAGTAAGGACTAGTGGCCAGTGGGTGGGGACTTGGCTGGCTTGCGTGGGGGTAGCTGTGGAGTAACTAAATTAGTATTTTCGATTAATATTATTACATTTGTTCGATGTTGTATTGTAGTAGATGAGGATTTAATAATGAATTTAATTAGCTGTCACTGTCGATCATAAGTGGTGAAAGTCGCTGATAAGATAAGATCATGGAAATATAATAGATCTGTTTATATGTCGGCATTGGGGGCTATCAATTTTAATTTATTGATAATTGAATATATATGATGGATTGGATTGGATATTTATGAGAAGAATTTAAAAGAAAAAAAAATTACATATTTGGAAGTCTCAATCCACATTCGTGTCGTGTCGTCTAAGGAGAAAAAGAAAGAAAAATGACATTATCGTCGAGCTTGCAAATTTTTATTTTTTATTTTGGAATTATCAATAATATATAATGAGTCTTTTGAAGAAAAAAGAATGATAATGATATATTATGAAATATTAAAATTCAGATGATATTAACTAGAACGATAGTTAAGTAAAAAAAGTTGTTGTTAAGTTAAGAATGGAGGTTGCGAAAAGTTAGATATGATTATCGTATTGATTAGAATGATAGATGTGCTTGTTCTGTGGATGCAATCGAAGAGATTTATATATAAATAGATGATTTGGGGTGCGTAAAAATATATTGAAATTATTGAATTAAAGAAATTGTTTACCTCTCTAATTATCTCTTTACTATTTACATAATCGGCGTTCGTATAATGATTAATAGTTATAATATTTTAAAACAGATACTATGTATTTTGATTTTATTTGAACTTGTTGAGATGATTGTTTAATGGACTCTAAGACGAAACACATAATCATGAGATGAGTTCCACTTAAAGATTGTGGATTTCAAATTCGACTCAGACTAAATTTAATTAGTGTAATGTCGTTGGATCGTTTAGTACTAGAATTTACTCGGAGTGTAAGGATACTGAATTAAATTTTAAAAATAAATATATAAGAGAAATTATATAAACAATTAAAAATTATGTAAAAACTCAACGGATGATCCATTATATTCAAAGTCTTATTGGACTACTTAACTCTATATTTGTTGATATATTGAACAAACTACAGTTTGCGAAATAAAAAGTATTTATTATCTATATTATATATTAAGGGAAAGTACCCTATAGTAATTACCATCAAATTAATTTGGTATGGCACTATAAATTACCATTTTACCCTTAATTTTCAAATTTGTTTCAATTATATCTGAAAATCATATTTTTAATTTATAAAAGATAATTTACAATTATAATTAATATTATAATTTGATATTATAAAAATAATTTTATATATTATTTATATTTTAAGCACATACATCGAGCGTGCGGAAAATACTAGTACAAATTAGTAAGCCCGAAGTTTATTTCCATCAAGAAGTCAACATATATACCATAAGTGGCCATCTCTCTCTCAATTTATATTTTATAATTTTGTTTTACTAATCGTCCTTAAATTCCACGTCATCATGATTAAGGGCTAAAACTAGCATTATCATTTTGATGAATTGATCACAAAGCCTTCGTATCATCAAAACCCAACAATCGGAAGGAATCTGCAACCTATCATTTCCTTTCTACTCTCAGCGACGGCGCGCGGTGGTTCACTCTCGCGTCAACGTGGCGGTGGCTCAGGTGGATGGCAAGAAGCAACAAGTACACCTCCCTCAACTTCAATGGCATCTTCGAGAAAACCCTAAACAATAACAGTCAGCCTTCCAAATCCAAGACCGCTGCTTCATCAACAGGCGCTGTGACCTCAACGACGAGAATCCATGGACACATGCTCGTTTTGAGCCGACCCACTCCTAAGCCCAAACCTATCTCGATTCCACAGACCCAAATCTCCATCCCTTCTCAAATCAAGGAAGAGATCAACGTCAACGGGAAGATTCCGGTTTCTGATTCAGATCGACGTTTGATTGGTTCGGAATTGATCGTTGGGGACAGAGGGATTTCGCTGCGTCCGGGTGGAACAACAGGAATCGGGTCGGGTTCGGCTGTGGTGCCGGTGTCGGGTTCTTTGTCTCCGGCGACTAGTCCGGCGGCGGCTGTGAAGTCGGATCGGTTCGTCCCGCCTCATCTGAGGCCCGGGTTTGTTGGGAAGGAAGAGAAGCCTGAATCGGAGTTTGTGAAGGGTGGTGGTGGTGGGAAATCGAGGCAGCAGGAATTTAGAGGAAATAATCGGCCACAGACTGTGCAGGCGTGGAGGGGTGGTGATCCGAGCAGACCTGGTTCGAGCGGGGGTCGTCGGCCCAGCTCTAGTGGATGATGGTGATGGTATGTACTTTTCGTATTTCTTTGTTGCATCTGATTACAAGCTCTATTTCTTGACTTACTCTGATTTTCTTGATTGTGCTTTCACATGCCACCTTTTAGATCCATACATGTAGATTATGATAAAGATTAATCAAAAGAGAATTAGGTTATTAAATATTGGAGGAAAAGAAATCTTCTTGAACATGTGGCGTTGTAAGAAGTAATGAAATTGAATTCAAGATCAATTCATGGCCCAACCACATTCACAAATAACCACATGAAAGCAAGAAAGTGATCAGCCGTTATTCTAAGATTATGTTTTCATTTCGCGGGCTGCACTTACAACTTCAGAGTGTGATCCATGTTGAATGTTGATTCATGAAATGTATTTATTGTTTAATTTCAAAAGGACGCTGATCAATTGTCTCGGTCATTTGCTGTCCATGAGATTTTGTTTATACTGTATTTGATTTTGTGGGATAGTCTTACATCGCTCGTAGGTAGAAATGGAATGATTTGTCGTGGTTGTTTTATCTGTTACCACAACTTCTTGGTTAGTGCCTGTCAAACTAGCTTGGCATTTTTGCCATTCTGTTGTTTAGTATCCGTTTCATTATTTCTTGTCATGGCCAGCTGCGGAAATCTCTTGTGTGACCATGAACGAAAGTGGGTATTCCAAATTTTAATGGGTAGCAAAATTATCCGTCTGCAGTGTTACTGAAAGATTACTAAGACTTGTTGGTTGCTGTATATCTTTCATAGCAAAGTGTAGAAATGGCTTAATCAAGTTATCTCTCACTGAGAGTTTCCGAAATTCAGGACTGGAAAAGAAGTTCCATATCAAGGTGAAAAGCTTAATATTAAAAACCATACGAGTCCCTTCGATTTTATATCCCAGTGGTGTATGTATCTCCTTGTGTAAGGTTCTTGCCACTGCATGTGAAGGGGACAAAGAAAAAGGAAAAGCACACCATGGGAATGTTGTTGCTGTAATTTGGTTCTTTCGACATTGAAATCTGCATTTGCTTCTAAAGACTAAATCACCATTTTCTAGTGCATGCTGATGCTTCATTTCCTGTATGTACATTTGTTAATCATTTCGTTTGCTTGGTTTATACATTTCATTGCAGATTGCGATATTTTTATCAAGTGTCTTCGGAAAAAGCCAGGCCCACTTCTTGTTTAAAGCAACCGTGATATCGAGTCATTCCTCAGCTTGCTGTTACAACCTTCTTAACGGTGATGGAAGATTGATTTAATACAGTTAGCTTTATCATCAGGATCTTACAATCTTTCAACGTAATTTCGACTTTACTTTTGGTGTTCGTTTTGTTCTTGTGGTCTTCTATGTGTTCTTGTGATATTACTACAGTTGTTATACTTCTTTGGACTGCTGCATTTTTACTATTTGGTGTAATTCATGTCGACTTTCTTCCAAGTTTTTTTAGCCATGTTGCTGTTTCTCCCTGGTAATTCATATAGGCATGCATGGAGTGATGGAGATTTCTATTAAAAGTGTACTAAAAAAAAATATGAAATACCAAACTTCAACCCGCCTAAATTTCTACACTCCAATTAAGTACAGTCTGAATCGAACTAAGCCTATCGACTATGGAACGGCCCCAGCTTCGAGCAGAATTAATCCTTCACCGTAGTTTTCAGACTCCTATTGAGTTCAGTCTTAATCGAACTATCTCATTGTCTGCTATAAAATGATTGGAGCTTTTAGCGTGATTAAATCATCTATCGTAGTTTGTACTCTTCAACTAAGTTCTGTTTGAGTCGAACTGCGTTTCATTGTTGATTGTAACTTTCAGCAAGACTAATTCTCCTAGTTTGTGTATACTGTCCCAAGTAAAAAAAATCGTTAGTCAAAGCGATTATGTAAACGTAAACTCAATCGTTAGTCAAAGCGATCATGTAAACGTAAACTCGCAGAGATATCACGATCTGACCACTAGACACAATTCTTAAATTTTGTGATATAAGACCTTTTCTTGTATACAATTCTTAAATTTTGTGATATAAGACCTTTTCTTGTACACAATTCTTAAATTTTGTGATATAAGACATTTTCTTGTAGTGGGAAGAAAAGAGAGAATGACATAATTATTGTTATTTTTAAAACTAAATTCAAAATTAATTAACTTTCTAATACTAATATAATAATCAAGTTAATAAAGATGAAATAAGGGAAAAAGTGAAGCAGTTAAGCACATAGCGATCTCTAATGTTTAACGCTTTTAAGGAAGCTCTCAAGCCTTGCAAGGCCACGTCATCATCTTCCTCCTTGTGCTCCTCATCTTCTTCCTCTTCACAAGCTTCGCAACAATTTGAAGCTTCAATCACAGCCAGAAAACCTCCAAAGTCTTCTCTTTCACGCCAGCTTCTGCGTCTCCAAGAAGATACTGACTTGTTTTCCGAAACCCATCTTAGGAAAAACTGGGACGATAGACACAATTACGATGATGGGCGTGGGAGGGTTGCTGATATCGAAGGAAATGAAAGTGAAAATCCCAAATTGGATGCTTTTCAAGGAGGGAAAATCAACAAATCGGAGTCTTTACGTGGAGAGGGAAAATCAGAGTCGGTGCCCTTACAGCACGTTCATCTCATTGGACCCTACGAGCCCCTTCTTCTGTCTTTGCCCAATGAAATGCCAGTTGTTCAGGTTATTTCAGGAGTGTCCTTTTCTTTGTAAACATTATGTCGTATCTTTTTGTGCTGATGCTGTTCTTCGTTTTGATATCTCTTTATCTCTGGCGTGGCCTTAATACAAGTGGCCAGATAGTAATGCTGCTGACGTTAGGATGGTTTGGTTATATTGTGCCAAATTATGTTACAATGTTTCATGCGTGATAAGTCGACACATTGGTACAAACATGCATATGTGTTTATGGTAAGTGTGTTTATCTAGCAATATAATACTAATATGTAAAGTTTTTCAGGTTCCTGCATCTATAAATAGTAGACTTTTGAAGCATCAAAGGGAAGGTGTGAAATTTCTATACAATTTGTATAAGAACAATCATGGAGGGATACTAGGAGATGACATGTAAGTTGTTCATATCGTTTCCTTTGCGACCTATTTGGTGCAAAGATATCTGGTTTCGTATGCTATGTTGCTCAGTTGTACTCTTTGTCTAGTATCTTAACTTTCTTCATGTTTCCACTCCTTTATTTCCTGGTCAAACCGTACACAATGAATGCTATATATTTTCTTTTTCTTAATATTTTCTTATCCATATTTCTTATATTGTGTATTTCATTACAAGTTCATGAGAAATGATCCATCTTTTGGGCTGGTATACCTTGTACGCATAATTATTGGTGAAACTCAGCGGTCTTTTCTTCTCAATTTAAATAAAGTATCTAATACGAACTTGTTCAGTGAAACTGAGCGGTCTTGTCGATCAGGATATGTTTGCATAAATATATTTGTTAGTTCACCATTAACATCTCTGAACTCTTACCACTAAATAATATTAAACCAAATTACGATGTAGTCGAATGAAACGTTTGATATTCTGTGCCTTGTACTGATGTTGTTGAATTTTCTACATTGTAGGAAATATTTAGTAATTTGGTTTATACGTTCAACCTTTCTTGATAAATGCCCTCATTTAACTTCAAATGTTACCCTTTTATTTTTTCTCCATTTCCTCATAACATGCATGCATCAGGGGCTTGGGCAAGACCATCCAGACAATAGCTTTTCTGGCTGCTGTGTATGGGAAGGATGAAGAATCTGACTTGTCCGACTTAACCCTTGAGAAGCAAAAAAAAACAAGGCAGAAGGGTCCTGTACTCATAATATGTCCCAGTTCTGTCATTACTAACTGGGAAAATGAATTTTCTAGTTGGTCCACATTTCGTGTCTCTGTTTACCATGGTCCAAATCGTGATCTAATAATTGACAAACTAAATGCTGGTTCTGTTGTTGAGGTTCTCATTACCAGCTTTGACACATTTAGGATCCAAGGTAATATTTTATCTGATATCGACTGGGAAATCGTGGTTGTTGATGAGGCTCACAAGCTAAAAAACGAGAAGTCGAAACTTTATGGCTCGTGTATGAAGATTAGAACCCCGAAACGTTATGGTCTGACTGGTACTATAATGCAGAACAAGATAATGGAGCTGTTCAATCTGTTTGACTGGGCTGTACCTGGTCGATTAGGCACCAGGGAACATTTTCGAGAATTTTATGATGAGCCGCTCAAGCATGGTCAGAGATCAAGTGCTCCAGGAAGATTCATCCATGTTGCCGATGAGAGAAGACAGCATTTAGTTTCGATTTTGAGTAAATATATGCTGAGAAGGACAAAAGAAGAAACTATAGGGCATCTTATGATGGGAAAGGAAGACAATGTAGTGTTCTGTGCGATGAGTGAGTTGCAAAAACGAGTTTATCAAAGAACGCTTCAGCTTCCTGATTTTCAATGTCTGATAAGCAAGGACCTTGCTTGTAGTTGTGGTAGCCCTCTCAAGCAAGTAGAATGTTGCAAAAGAACGGTACCTAATGGTCTCATCTGGCCTTATCTTCACAGGGACAGCCCAGAAGGCTGTGACTCGTGTCCCTTTTGCCTTGTTCTCCCATGCCTGATTAAGCTCCAGCAGGTATATGTTTCTGTTTAATTTATGTTATGCATGCATTGTTGGCTTATAAATGGTAAGTTGCAATTTTATTTTTTGATAATCTTTTTCAAAATTTGTGGTGTGTCAGTGACTTGTGGTATGTTGCAGATGAGCAATCACCTGGAGCTCATCAAGCCTAATCCAAAAGATGACGAAGGTAAGCAAAGGAAGGATGCAGAATTTGCTTCTGCTGTGTTTGGGGACGATGATTGTTTAGTCGGAGGTGGGGCCCAAAATGACAGCTTCATGGCCTTAAGTGACGTTTTACACTGTGGGAAAATGAGAGCTCTGGAAAAATTGATGCATTCCTGGATCTCTAAGGGTGACAAGATTCTTCTCTTCAGTTATTCAGTAAGGTAGTAGGTTGTAAAATAAATATGTTATGTATATCTTCTTGTTCAGCATCCATATTTATTCGGTGAGGTCTTCAAGTTAGATAAACTTATTTCTCTATCGCTCGAAGTTTCTGTGAATTTGTTTTTATTTTTTATATTTCTCTATTGGGTGTATTTGAACAAGTTATGTGGCTTAAAGATGTAATCAAAATTGTGTTTCTCTTTACCTTCGTTGAAATATGACATTGTGGGTAACTTTTTCCGAAAAAAATGCAGTTCCTCGTGCTACGCTTAACTTTGTTTTATCACAGGATGCTGAATATACTCGAAAAGTTCATCATACGCAAAGGCTACAGCTTTTCAAGATTAGATGGCTCTACTCCTACAGGCCTTCGCCAGTCTCTCGTGGATGACTTCAACTCAAGCCCGAGTAAACAGGTATATTCTCCTTCTTCCCATACGATATGAAATGTGATTTCACCTTTATCAAAGTAATAAAGAATGCTCATTAGGTTCTCAACTTCAGGTTTTCCTGATATCTACCCGAGCTGGTGGGCTCGGGTTAAATCTGGTCAGTGCGAATCGAGTAGTAATATTTGATCCAAATTGGAACCCAGCTCAAGATCTTCAAGCACAAGATCGATCCTTTCGTTTCGGTCAGAAAAGGCATGTAACTGTATTTCGTCTCCTTGCGGCGGGTTCTCTTGAGGAACTTGTGTACACTAGGCAGGTATACAAACAGCAGTTATCGAACATTGCGGTTTCTGGGAAAACTGAACAAAGATATTTCGAAGGTGTGCAGGTATGGTAATAACTGATAAACCTTATTTGACTTCTGTTTTCGCTCAGTTCTAATGCACTCCCCACTTTCATTTCGAAATAATTCCATGTTCTATAGGATTGCAAGCAGTTTCAAGGTGAGCTATTTGGCATCAGCAATTTGTTTCGTGATCTATCTAATAAGATGTTCACTAGCGAGATTGTCAAAACTCGTGAAAGTCGAGGAAAAGATGATCATCTCAACTCAGGGGCAAAGCGTGACTTGACCGATCTTGGTATAGATGAACTTGGTAACAATGAAGATCTAGGTGAATTTATATCCTTTCTGCTGCTTTTCATGGTTGCAATTTCGTTTTCCATTGTCCTGGAATTTAGTTGTCAAGATTGCTAAAAACTCGGACATAATTAATTCATCAAATTCTCTCTTTTTTTTCTCGTGGAAATTTGCAGGTATCGTATATGCACATCGCAATGAAGATGTTGTAAACTTTGGATCTAAGATCCATTCGAATGCATCCTCTAAAGAGGAACCGAGCAATATTAGATCTGATGATCAGATGCTGCAGCCATGCGACCACGCCAAAGAAAAGGAGTCATCAGTTCCCAACGAAGTTGGCAGAGAAGAAGACAATTTTGAAGTTACCGCCGATTCATCAAAGAGGAGGAGAAGTGATGACAATAGCAGTGATAATAGGAGCCTTATTGCACTGTTGTTGGGAATGAAAGAAGGCGAACTGAACAAAATATTACAACCTCAAGGGGATGGCATAAGATGAGGCGTGCTTTAGCTTTGGCATTCGATTATGTTATAGTGTAATTTAGGTATAGAAGAATGTATAAAGTGTAGTTTAGGGTGGTTGTCTCATCTCTATGCTGTCGGGCAGTGTTACATCTTCATGCAAGGATTTCACGAAAGTAATAAAATCTTTTCAGCAATGCACCATTGGAGTTTATGGCTCAGCTATTTACACACCATTTATTTACAAATTTCCATATATATAAAGGCCAAGAGATTGAGTGATTCCAATCAATCTGCAATTCTTGTTTAACTATATATTGGTAAAATACTTTCTTAGGAAGATTAAAAACCCCCATTGAAGACCATCTTCACCTCACCTCAGGATGAGCAATTCATGCGTCTACAGAATCTCCCAGTCAGACTCAAGTGCGTCGGCATCTGCTGATAAGGTTCTTTTCTCCGAACTCATTATATCGAGAATTGGTTTCTTTCCACCTAAATCTTTATATTCAGACACGAGCTGATGTTGCTTCTTTGTAGACCTCAGCTTCGATAGAAAAGCTGTGCGGATCTTTTGCTGGTAATAAAAGTACGACGAAGTCAAATGAAGTTGATGAATAAGGATAATGGAGATGGTTAGAGGAAGAAGAGTAACCTTGTATGACTTATGTTTCACTGTTCCTTCAGGAATGTGCTGAATAAGTGTGTTTCCTTCGATAAAGACGCAGCTTGCTTCCAACTTTGACGTTTCAGTGGGGTCGGAGATTTCTTCTCTTGGAGCTGTGACTTGTTCATTCTCGATCAACTCTGATTCAAGCTTATCTAGGATCCAATGGAAAGAATATGAGCATGCTGATAGTAAACATGGTATCAACGTAACTTCACTATGTGTCATATTATGCACATTTAACTTTAATCCGCCAGATTTGTTGCGGCAAGGTAGAGAAAGCATATATACCTTCATTAGAGGTCAGAGCAAAGTAGTTCTCAGATTCAACATTCAAAGCATCAATTTCAACGAAGGCGCCTGATTTCAGAAGTGAGATGTCGCTCAGAGATGTATGTGCTACTGTAACAAAACAAGGACGAAAAATTAGGAAAAAATAAACTAAGGGGAAAGGAAAATCATACGAATGCATACCCTTAGATGCAGTGGGAAAGATACAGGAAGAAGCAGGCTCAGAAGCTCTTTCTATTTCTCTCACAGCAGAAATAGCCGACGCATTATTTTCAGAAGCAACAGGCATGTTCTTAGGATCATCGCCTTTCTTTTCCTTCAAGGATTCTGCTGACAAATCTTTGTCTGAAGAAGGGTTCTCTTGTGGAATTTCAGAAGTGGGCATCTTTTCTTTTACAGCAGAGTCTGAGGATAATGTTACAGCATCTTCGCTTTTCGTTTTAACCGCAGAACTGTTTGCAGTCTCCAACGCATGATTGTTTCGAGAAATTCTCTTGATGCCCAGAGTTTTGTGAGCTCCAGCTTTCTTAGTCCTAACAGAAAACAACTCGGGTCGTTTGTCTTGAACCACAGCTCCATGAGATGTTTTAGAAAGGGATCTTATGCTGTAAGAGGGAAGCTTTTTCAGCGGTTCCTTTTCTGCTTTAACATCGAAGATTGATTCATCTTGATTTTCTTTCTCTTCAGTAGCAGCATTTGCATTAGTGATCGAAGACAAATCTTGGGAATCAGCTGCTGCAACTTTCACGGAGGACATAGGAAGCAAATCTTGCATGACTTCCGAGTAGAACTTCTTAACACTTCCACCGACTTTCTGAACCTGATTTTCCATGTATTTGACAGTGTCCTGCAGAAACATAATGTACGAAGTCGACGTAATAAGCTGCTTTTGGTAATAAAAGAAAACATAATTTGCACAGAGAGATGTGTTAGAAAGTACCTGGTACATAACCTCTTCAACTTCCATACACATAGTCTCAAACTTCTGATATATATTTCCAGCCCAAGTTATCCCTTTAAAATCCATCGAACCGACCTTGACGATAAAAAGGCTCCGTAATCCAAGTTGATGAAGTTACTACTGATTTAAATACAACGGCATAATTTCAGAGGATAATATACAATATGAATTTCCATTGGACAACGTAACCATACTGCAATAATCACACAAGTACACGTGCCATTTAATCATACGTAAGCTTATGACAACACCCGACAATTCGGCATAACCAACGCCGACAAAAGGTTTTGCCACATAATATTGCTAGTTTCTTATCAACCGTCGAATACGTCAAACCCCTCTTAATCATTGGTTCCATATCTCCTATAAATCATTGGTGCTATCTTCCTCCAATCAACTCACCTTATCTTGGCATTTGATAAGGATGGTTCCTTCCATTTATAGCGAAGTAGGGAATGATTCATAAATCATAAACTAGATATTTCGCTCATTCACTCTGATTTTCTTAAAGATAATGCAATAAAAGTAAAAATAGCATGAATACTGTAAGCACCCTTTCTGCTGCACAAACTAATGAAACATGAAATAAACAGCCAAGATCATGAAAACAGTGAAAGATAAAATCCAACGAAATATTTAACAAACACCACCACTTAAGCAACTATATGAATCTTGAGCTAGCAGCTAAAAACTGATGAAAACAAGAAAAAGTACAATCAATCTATGATAAATAAATAAGATAGATAGTTATGGTATATACAATCACAACCTTCTACGCCGAAATACGACTAAACTAGACAGCAGAAGACCACAATCCAAGAATTAAAAACAGAAACCCTTTTCTATACTACTATGATATAGGTGAAAATCCTTGAAAATTTGCCTAAAAAAGACCAACCCTTTTCGTTTCCTAAGGTTTCCTAACCTTAAAATCCAAAGGCGTCAAAAAAAAGAGTGTTAACAAGCCAACAGAAGAAAACCCTTGACGTAGCTCAGAGATTCCTGCGCATCACCACCGAGGTTAATTGAAAACTTGTAACTTAAACTCTATACAAAAGGTAACTTTTTTAGAAAGGGTTATACTTCCATTACGTGAATTTTATTTTATAACAATCAAACTATGGGTTTTTCAATTCCGAAAGCTACGCATAAAGTAATCCAACCCAACAAGTCAATCATCGTAGACTATGTAGCTCAAAGCTTTTATTCACCCAACGTTGTTTTCAAAAGGGACTAAAAAGAAGCTTCAGAGAAAGTAGAGTCAAAGACGCTACCACAACAACGTAATCTAGGAGAAGGTACTAAGTTTGATCAAGGGGAAAATCCACGCTTGAAAGGATGAGGAGCTGAAACTCAAAAGAAAAAAAAAAAGTGATCTTTACATTTATTTTCACAGAATTTAAGAAACAAAAAGAAAAAGAAAAAATAGGGACGGAAATATAGGAGACGACGAGTGAAATTCGGGAAGCAGGTGTACTTACACTTTCTACCAAGACAAACAAGAACAGTAACACAAAGGGGGAGAAAAGCTCGAGTCTTTTGATATGAAAGAGATATATGTGTTTTGATTTTAAAATATATAGTAAAGATGATTTTTTTTTCTTTCTTCTTTTATTTTTTCTTTACGATATAGTGTAAATATAAAAAAAAGAGCTGAAATAAAACAATGAGTCATATAATATGTGTAGCTTGAGACTGTGTGCGCGTGTGCTTGGACACGTTTACACACATGACATGATCATTCGAGATAGCATTAATTACCACCACCGTTTTCATAAATTGATTATTATTATTTTTATATTCTCTCTCTTACGATAGCATTTTTTTTTTTTTTTTTGGTGTAATATTATGGCACCACTATTTATCAAATACGATGTGGGATTTAAGGAATCTGAAGTTTCAATCTTTTAAAGTTACAAACACATTGTCTGAGCTATTACACATGCACATTAGATGCAAAATCATTAAGAACAACTATAAATCCTTAAATAAAGATTACAAAGATTTTGTTATAACAGAGATTTTACAGACAAAGATGAAGCAGAGAACTCAGTGACCACCTGGGTTTCTGTTCCATGAAAGATAAGTTGGGTCTCCAAGTTGCCTATGATAGATCAAATATCACAGATGATTGTAAGATATAGGTAATGATATATGAACACATATGTAGTAGGCTAGGCTAGGTTCTTACCTTGGCTTAATCAGGTAAATAAGAGTGAAAGCCACGGCCAAAGAGAAGCACATTCCACCGACAGTGATGTAAGCGATGCCGACGAAATCGTTCTTACCACCTAGCCAGCTTGCAGTAGAAAGAACGAGCTTTTTCTTCCCGTCGAAACTGTAGGTGTTGTAGTTGTTTCCCAATGTGACATTGATACGATCACCAGCTTGGAGATCCACTTCGATCCTTCCGTAGAGTTTTCTGAACGTTGGAAGAGCTGCTGTCCGCATCCAAACAATGAGGTTCTCTTGCTCGTTCAACTGTTTGCAGACAGTGAAGAAGTCAAAACCATGCTAGAGAGTTTTTTTCGGCAGTCTTGTCTGGAGGTTGCTTTTAAGCATGGTCTCGACTAGATTCTTTAATGGTAAGAGATATGTGATACGGTATGAATAAGAGCTTACTGGCTTAGTGGGATCGAGTGTCCCGCCGCCGACTAAGGTGTTGTTCTGGAAATTTTTGGGGAACACCTTACTCCCGAATTTGTGTTCTCTATCACTCTTCCACGATATATCCTTCGTGTTCACAGACAATTGTTGGTTGTTGAGGGAAAAATCGTAAGTGTCGTTAAACAGACTCCAGGCTATAAGACCACATGGTACAATTGTTTGCCCATCTTGTGTAGCATCCTCGGGACTGCAGAGCTGTGTGTCACGCTCGTCGCCGGGATTCCTCAACTGCTGATCGCTTCGACTCTTTACATATCTAATTTAATATGATACCAAGATTTCATCAGTGTGAGGGAATATTACGACGTAAATGCTTTACTTCTAGCTAACTAGTTCCTTTTAGATTCAGCAAACAAAAATGTATAAACACTTCATAACCATGATCAGGCGCAAGATGAATTTAAGATACAGTTGATCATCAATATGCACGGATGAGTTTTATGTGCGAGAATGAAACTGCACCATCAATACCTGCGATGATTCTGATAGAAATTGTCGAGCTGGTAGTACACAAAAATTGGGCTTCTCATTTTCTTTGGAACCTGATATTAAGCTAGATAATTGGTCAAAACCATGTCTCAAATTCCCAAAAAAGGAAAGACCATTCTTGAGAAGCAATCAAAAGATACAAGTTATATCTGTGTGTGTGTGTATGTCTGGTAAGAGGGACATACCGTAAGAGTTCTATTGCAGGTTTTGTCGGACTGGCTTTGGATAAAACCAACCTTGTCGTTTTTCGAAGTTTCAGGGATGCAAACATTATCGTACCGATCAATGATCTCAACTACCTGGAAAACGGGAAGAATATCAAGTCAGAAAACACTATAAATCATGATAAAAAAAGGGTAAGAAATAAGAAACATGTGGTATGAAACTTACATCTCGAGAGGCAAGTAGAGATACTACTCCAATGGGAATGAAGACGGCACTAACAATCAAGAATGTCGAGATAACCTGCAACAGATCATGCATGACGGGCCTAATGATAGAAAGATTTACATATAATCAACAACTCTATTACTCCATGCACACAAACGCTAAACGAGAGTAAAACTATAAATACTTACCCATTTAGGAGTAAGAATTGGTTTGCATGCTGGAAGTTCCTGTTGCGTAAACCTCGAATCTAGAGAACACAATCCAAAATAACAGAAACATTAAGGCTACCAAACTCCGATCACTTATAGATATAAACGAGCCCGTGTAGTCCAAACACCACTTGATAAGGAAACATATCCGTATTGATCAAGATTCTATTATGTAACAAAATGCTGAGGTCAAGGGTGTAATCAAGGATCCATTGATTTGAGTAACTTAATGTATTCCTCCCATTCAAGGGAAAAAGCTCGCAGACAATTCACTATAATATTTCTTCCAAAACTAACACCTAAAACAGAGGAGGTCTAGCTGTCTCTAGCCATCGGTGTGTATCACAAGCCGTTATAAAACCTTACAACTGTTCATATAACTTAACTACTAGGAGAATCATTCAATTAAATTTGCATAGAAAAACAAAAGTTGCACAACTGATCTAACCCAACGTCGGAACATCACAATCAAAGAATCATATCATGTAACTAACAAGTAACAAACGCTACTACATCTAATAATAATAACTACTATAGCTTCAGGGCTAAAAATACGTTACAAAAGCATACACTTTGGTCTCTTGGAATTCCTTCTCTGACAATTTGAATCGCCCGATCCAGGCCTTCCACCACTCGACGACGGATTATTCGAGTTCATGGCCCAACAAAAGTTCAAAGCTTTTCCTCTCAAAATAACGACAAACAAATCCCAAAAAAAGAAAAAGGAAAAAGATACAAAAATATCTATCAAATCTTCAACCAAAAGGGGTTAGAGGATATACGACAAGTTTGAGGTTTGGTACAATAATTATCGCAAATCAATGTGAGATCGAGGTTAGGAACTAACAAATACAGCCGTTCGTATCTAAATGTGCATCTCATTTCTCGATCTCACACTCATTTCTTCATCGACGCAAAAACGCCGTCTACATTGTGATTATCAGCACACGACAAAGAAAGGTATTATAGTTCCTTCGAAAACGACGATCAGAAACAAATTGATACTCTCTCTCTCTCTCTCTCTCTCTCTCTCTCTCTACAGATTGATGTAGGTGGCCGGTGGGTGGGCAAAATGATGTGAGGCCCATATACATATTTGGATATTTCGGCCCATTTATTAGGCCCAAAACAAATAAGCCCAAGACCATCGTGGCAGCCATGTCGTGATGGGGGGGAAATCGGCACGCTATGTAATACGTAGAAGAGTCAAGAGAGAGATCAAACCATAATCGATTTGATACAGACGCAAAAAAAGGTGGCTAGATGTCGCAGATACTGTGGGAGAAGAGTCAAACATGGAGATGGCTCGTGAGGAGGACGCGCGATTCAAAGCCCTTCTTCTTAACTTTCGCGACGATCTGCGGCGTCATTCCCGGCGTCGTGGGTTATTGCGTGATGCAATTTACTAGTTCGGGCAACCCAGAACTCGAAGCTAAGCTGCGGAGCACTGCCCGGCCCGAGTCGGTGGTAATTGAAACTTGAATTCCCCAATTTCGTTGTGTGCCCTAATTTTCTGGCGTTCTTTCGGGATTTAATATTGTTAGGGTTGAGTCGTTTTGGAATTTACTGCTATTTGATGCGTAATTTTGCATAAAATGGATTTTGTTGTTGAGTTTCGTGCGTCACATATGGATTGGTATTTGTTAACCTTGTTAAAGATTGGATCTTGGATGCGTTCATCATTAGGTAGTGAATAAAAAATCTCTCTGTACATATTTGTAGATGGTGTAGTAGTTGACAGAGGTCCAAATTGTTATTTTAAGGGAATAATAATGGAAGAGTTAGATGCTTGTCCTGATGACATAAAGTTGCTAAGCCCTTGGTTAACTTTAAAATCATGCGCCAGAATTCGTTGTTAATGTGAGCCCAATGTTCTTTGATATCTGGCAGCTACGCTGGTTTTCACTTGATCTTATTCGGAAGCATCTAGCTCGACCCAGAGAGTCAGATTGTAATTTGTATCTCAATATGAATATATACAGTATATCAAACTCTGTTAGTCAGGACGTAAAATCTACATTTAGTTTCATGGCCAAGGGACCCATTATCAGAGTTAATCACATTGATATCGGAATATTCCATCTTATATAAGATAATGTCTTAACTGGAAGCATCCGTGTGGATTTGTTGCCCTTGCCATGAGTGATCCAATCGTAGTAGTTTGCTTATTCATGATCTTGGCCTTGTTATTGCAATGACAATCATTTTCTTACAATTGTGGTAACATGCAGATGATGGCTAAGGTTAATCAAGAGCGGCTAGGAGAGTTCCTCACGGAACTGAAGAATAAAGAGAACACAAACGATCGATACGTAGCTGCTTTGAGGGGCGAGACGCTGACTAGAAACCCATATCAGAGGATTCAACCAGTTCCTAAACCGGCCACCACCGACGGTAAGAAGGAGGACAAGTAGATTATGAGAAGCTTCCAAGAAGAGATTTTTGTGTCAGTTTGAGTGACTTAAAGCACATCAGTTGTATTGTGTCCTGCGTTGTCGTGTGTTTGTTAATCAAATTCAAGTGAAGTTGTTGTAGACGTTTGGCATTGTTCTGCAGCACGTTGATGATACATACTTCATACAAATGGTTTGTTTCAACTTTGTTTGAGACTCCAAATATTTGGGAGTGATTTATTTGTTTATTTTATCCTAATATTCCTACTCACAGTTCTACACTTCGATTAAGTTTTCTACACTTCGATTAAGTTAAGTTCGATTAAGTTTTCTACACTTCGATTAAGTTAAGTGTAAAGTGAATATCGACTTCAAGTTCCGTTATGCTTTTGTATTGGTTTTTGTACTCATTATTTACAGCCCTAACTTATGTAATAAATTGAATCGTTATGGTTAATAAATTGTTTTTTAGATACTATTGAAGCTTATTTTAATTTACATAGTTTTTTTGTAAAAAAAAAATCATCACACATTAGAAAACAATAAAATTTCGTATATGAGCATATATTGTTGAGTCACGCGCCGGACGCCGAACGCGCCGAGCCAAATTTTGCCCCCAATTTATAATCTGCGGCTTTCAACAAGAAAATCATTCCGACGTTGTCTGCATCAATCAAGCTATCAAATTGAAAACGTTCCCCTGAATTTTTTCATGGGACAACAGTCTCTGCCGCCTCCCTCGCAGGAGATTCCGCCGCCGGCGCAGATCGGAGGCGTCCCGATACCCGGCGGATGTCAGGTTCGCTGCG
Source organism: Lindernia subracemosa (assembly GCA_028392965.1). Lineage (NCBI taxonomy): Eukaryota > Viridiplantae > Streptophyta > Magnoliopsida > Lamiales > Linderniaceae > Vandellia > Vandellia subracemosa. Next base: position 1,115,522 of record JAQPCC010000032.1, read on the forward strand.
CAGGATGCAAGCTGGTGCTGAACGTGCTGCCCGGTATGACCGAATTCGTGTGTCCTACCTGCCGGTTGCCCCAGATGCTGCCTCCGGAGCTAATGCGTGTCGCCACACAGGCTCAGACCCAACAATTGAAGTCCGCCCCGGCGCACGGCGTTGACCCCACGAAGATCCAGCTTCCTTGTGCTAATTGTAAGGCGTTGCTCAATGTGCCGCATGGTCTTTCGAGGTTTAATTGTCCGCAGTGTGGGGTTAGTCTAGCCGTTGATATGTCAAAGATTGCATCTTCATTTCGGCCACCACAGCTGCCTCCTGAAGAAATCAATGAGGTGATTTTGCGGTTTAACCCCTGTATATTGGTTTCGTGATTGTTTGTTTGTAGTTAGTACTCTACTGCGTATTTTAAAGAAGTGGCACTTGACATATGCCTAATGCATTACGATGCATGGGTTATTGAGTTAGTGAAATGGGTTCTTGAGGTTGATATCTTTTTATACGTGTGGGAGTGAGAAGCTGCATGTTCATTCTTGACTACAGCTTTAGGTCTTAACGAATGTGTGTGTGGTACACATAGGAAGATATATTATTCAAACTTACAGTACAGGGGAAGTGATATTATTCAGTTTCAACTTGTACGACTTGATGGACACCTATAATGTATGGATACCAATTTGGATAATTTGAGCAGTATAAGCTAATTTATTTGCAATGCCCTTTTTTACCTCTTCATGAATTGGAATGGATGGATTGATAATAAGTTCGTTCCAGAGAGAATCAGTGTAGATTTTGTGATTATTCGCTTTAAGCAGTATGGGATGGATAACCTATAATGCTTGGGCTTTGGCCCATTTGTCGACATGTAGAGTATGTAGGGCATAGGCGCTCTAGGACGTTTCACATTAATTGTTATAAATGCAATATACCTTAAACATTATATTTGTCTTTAACATTTGTTATACGTGAAACATTGAACTCATTATTGATTTCTTATGTCTGGATCATTTGGCAATATAGTCTTCCCTGATATTAAGTTTCATGCTCTTCGCCACCTGAATTAGGTAGCAATTGAGGTGGAGCGAGAGGAAGATGAAGGTGGCTTGGCTGGTGAAACATTTATGGACTATGTATGTTTTTTGAGCCACTTATTTGAACTGCTAATTTTAATTAGGCATTAGTGTTTCCTCACACCATCTTTCCAATATTTGTCTTTTTTGAACAGAGACCTTCTAAATTGTCTATAGGTCCTCCCCATCCTGATCCAGTTGTGGAGACATCTTGCTTATCTGCAGTACAACCTCCTGAGCCTACTTATGACCTCAGGATTCAGGATGATTTAGAAAGTTCAAAGTCTTTGTCATCTTTGCAGATTGAGACATTGGTCTATGCTTGTCAGGTTTCTAGAAGATGTTTTCATGTAATTTGTCCTGTGATTTTTGAACCGTTCTTTTACGTTAGTTTTGGCGCGGCAGAGACATCTTCAGCATCTTCCTGATGGCAACAGAGCTGGATTTTTTCTAGGAGATGGTGCTGGGGTGGGCAAAGGAAGGACAATCGCAGGGTTAATATGGGAAAACTGGCACCATGGAAGAAAGAAAACATTGTAAGAATATGTGAAATGTTAGTTTTCACATTGGCAAGACATCTATCTTATTTATGAAGCCTTGGCTATTCCTTATACGGTGCTTGCGTAGTCTGGTTGTAAATTTGTCTGTTATTGACGCCTCAATTGGTTAAACTTTTCTTATTATTTATGCAGGTGGATTTCTATTGGTTCAGACTTGAAATTTGATGCTAGAAGAGACTTGGACGATGTTGGTGCAACATGTATAGAAGGTAGATTTCACCTTAAAAGTTATTAGTGTGTGGTATGTTGAACTAAAAAATTTGGTGGGATCCCTCTGGTTAACTTAATAGAAAGGGCGTAGAAGTTGAATCCCGGTTATATTTTGATTTCTAAACACATGCTGTAGGACCATATGACTTTTTCCTGGACTATGTTCAACTCTTTAGATGAAGAGTTCTGTATTTCAAGAAATTCCGTTTTACACCTTGGAGCCTCAGTGGTTAGCCTAGCTGCTTTGGACTTGAGCTTGTTGCTTATTGTGAAAAAATCATATGTATCTCAAAGTTCAGACTGATTGGTTGCTGATCCTCAAAGACAACTTAAATGTATGGCATGCTAAGATAACCATGGCTAGCAAATTAAATTCACTATTCATCATAATTTATTGTCATCTGATGATAAGTTCTGCAATAATTTCCTGTGAGCTGCATGGTTTTTTCTGTTCCTTTTTCCTCGTTCCCATTTCTGTGTCTGTTCTACAACATGCTATCATGAAATGATTTTATGATCTTATCCTTAGGCTTAAATGTTATTCTTATCGTTTGGTTCATATCTCATACTGAAGCGTGATTTATACGATTATCTTTTGTAGTGCATGCTTTGAACAAGCTTTCTTATTCTAAGCTCGATTCAAAGTCTGTTGGCATTACGGAGGGAGTTGTCTTCTTGACGTACAGCAGCCTCATTGCATCTTCTGAGAGAGGTCGTTCTCGTTTGCATCAGCTTGTACAATGGTGTGGTACACAATTTGACGGGCTTGTTGTTTTTGATGAGGTAACTGAATCTGTGATTATGTTCTTGTAATTCAGTTTACTTCTGGATAATTGGATTATTCTCGTGCAATCTGTACTCATTGCCCTGTTATTCTTTCAGTGTCATAAAGCAAAAAATCTAGTCCCTGAAGCTGGAGGCCAACCAACCAAGACTGGGGAAGCTGTTCTTGATATTCAGGTCGCACCCTTTCAATTTCATTTAAACTGTTCAGTGACTTAGTACATTTTAGTCGTGCAAAACTATTACACTCCTATCACGATCTAGCAAGTCCTAATTGCCCTTCATCTTCTATGATCTCACTTTTCACCCCAATCAGGAACCATATCCTTGTTTAATACATCTCAATCATATGCATAGCCTTAGAGTAAGCCTTTAGGAGCTTTTTTCTGTTGTAATGATGCTTGATGGATCTTCTATTTGATGTTCTTGAACCACGTTTGGCATTATGCAGCTATCCATTTCTGATTAACGTGGCAAATTAATAACAATCAAATCGAGTGGATTATGCTTTTATAAGTCCAAAAAAACTTGCCTGTAAATATTTGTTGACACTGCTTATGTACTGGGTCATTGAGGTCTTCAGAAATTGAGACCATAGAAGCCATAACCTCTGAGTCTAAAACGTAGGCAGCTAACCCCCTGTTTGGATCTGTACTCGTTTTTACTCTGACAGTTTTTTATCAACCGATGTAGCAACTAATTACATACGATGACAATGTAAAATGTAATGTAAGCTGCTTTAGAATGTCATATACTGAGGAGACACTTCTCTGTTGTCTTCAGAAATTCTTCTGTGAACCAATAAGCTGAACGTAGAATGGAGTCAATAAAAATGTTTCTGAATCCATTACCTGCTTTGACACGTCCTATAATTTAAAACTGCTTCTGTTCATTTAGCCTGAGTATTGTGTGGAAAATTCTTTTTAATAATGATGAAGTTTTCATTGTTGCTCTTGCTTCTACATTTCAATTGCAGGCCAGACTTCCTCAAGCCCGTGTGATGTATTGCTCTGCAACAGGAGCTTCGGAACCACGCAATATGGGTTATATGATCCGTCTTGGTCTCTGGGGAGCTGGAACATCTTTCCCTGACTTCCGTGCATTTTTAGGTGCGCATATGCGCCCTTTTTTGTGTATTGAATACCCTTGCTGTACGAGAACTGAACTTATTTGCTTTCATTGCAACCATGTTGTTTTACTTAATAATGTGAAGAATTTTGTGATTAGCTTGTTGGCTCTCCTTATGGTCCTCATGGTTTCCAAGTTGCTCGTTAATATCACCCGAACAACTTGCTAAAATGCCATTGGTTCAAGCTCCAGATTCTATGAATTCACGTTTCTCTTCCTAGTTCAATAAAATTCGAAGAAAGTGTAAGCAACAAAGTTTACAAGAGGAGACTCGTTTAACATGCTTAAAATCTGCAGAATATCTACAACAATGCATTATACCTTTTGTTACCAACAAAGATCGTGGACAAACTTTGTAGTTTTAGATTTATGTGGAATGCATAATTGGTTTCCCCTTATAAGGCCATTATTGGGGCATGTTCTTATATGTTCAGGACCATAGAATATTTTCTACAAGTTCGATGTATTTAATCGTCTTTGTGTACTTAAAAGTGAATTTGCCTTCTTCTATTATTCTACGTTGAATCATTTTCTTTCTTATAATGCTATAACTATTCCATGATCTCTTGCTTGTTTTTTTTTTCTAAGGTGCCATGGAGAAAGGTGGGGTTGGAGCGTTGGAGCTTGTCGCTATGGATATGAAAGCAAGGTTTGATTTTGAACTCTCCTGACAAAATAATTTTGAATGCCACATTATAATGGAATTTTTTTACTTCTAGGGGGATGTATGTTTGTCGCACATTGAGCTACAAAGGTGCAGAGTTTGAAGTTGTTGAATTTCCTTTGGAGTCTAAAATGACGGTATGGTATATTTTTCTTCCATTATTGACTACAGAGTTTAGAGTCAATCAAATCGCTGTACGCTGCTGTTAGATTTATAATTTTGGCACTATGATGGTCAAAATCTAGTGTATGAGGTTCTTATTGGGCCATCTTGAGTTATATCAGGAAATGTATGAGAAAGCTGCAGAATTTTGGGCGGAGTTGAGAGTAGAATTGATGTCGGCTAGTGCGATTCTTGCCAATGAGAAACCCAGTACAAGCCAACTATGGAGATTGTACTGGGCTAGTCATCAGGTTGAGTATTTGTTTTATCATGGGTTGTTTTCGTTATGCATTGCCTTTTTATCCTCCCCTCTTAACAGGCATTATACTCTGTTCTTTATGTGCTTCTGTAGCGTTTTTTTAGGCACATGTGCATGTCTGCAAAGGTTCCTGGAGTTATTAGGCTTTCAAAACACGCATTAGAGGATAATAAATGTGTGGTTATAGGCCTACAGAGCACTGGAGAGGCCCGAACTGAAGAAGCCATCACCAAATATGTAAAACTTTTTTTTGTCTTCTTGGACTTTCTCAAATTTGAATCCATTTTTGTTCATGGCCATGTTATTGTGATGATAGATAGTAATAGACTGCTTTTTGACAACTTTTTGTTTTTTTATTCAAGTTGTTTATAATACACAATGCTCATTTGAGATTTGTTGTTGATATAGGGTTTAGAACTTGATGATTTTGTCTCTGGGCCTCGTGAATTATTGCTGAAATTTGTTGAAGAGAACTATCCTCTTCCAGAGAAGCCTGAACCTCTATCTGGTATGTGTTATCCATATTTCATTGCATTGTTATCATCTCTTGATCTCGTCCATGTTGTTTTATGTATTAACTCCTGGTTTTGGTGCTCAGAGGAAAATGGTCAAGAGCTTCATAGAAAAAGGCTCTCAGGTACACCTGATGTTTCATTCGCGGGAAGAGTAAGGAAAGTTGCCAAAAGGGATGAAGAAAGTGAAGAAGAATGTGACTGGCAATCTCAAAGTAATTTAAATTACTCCATATAACTCTTTATATAAATGTGGACAAGCTAGTTTCATCTAATAAGGAGTTGATTTCGATATTTTAACAATGTGAATTATAGTTGGTTCTCTCCACCTACTTATATATGCTCAAACTTTTCATAGTCTTATGGGTTGTTTCCTAAATTACATAAGTGCGAGCCTTTGTTACTTAGTATCTTCCGGTTCTTCCTCTATGTTTGCTTTCATATTTCTAACAATAGCTCCGCACAATGCCACAAACATAAACTTTGGTTTTAGCGGGTCACAACATCCCCTTTTAGTTTTTATCTGCTGTGCTAACATCCTGCCATGTTAGCCCTCAAACTGGTAGGAAATGCAACATTCCTAATATTTTAGTCTTTAAAGCGATTTTTTGTTTTATTTATTTCTATCAGCTTATGGTTTTTTGAAATGCAGCTGATACTGAACCTGATACTGAATCTGATGACGAGTTTCAGATCTGCACCATTTGCAACGCTGAAGGGGTTATTTTGCGAATTTTCATTTTCGTTTCTGATATATTATTTAACATGCACATAATTTTCCATCTCTCGCTTAACCCTCCACATATATTCCCATGAATGTAGGAAAGGAAAAAATTGCTTCAGTGTTCTTGCTGCAGCCAGCTCATGCATCCTGCCTGTCTGGTTCCACCAGTTGTTGAAGCAACACCTGAAGATTGGGCTTGTCCTTCTTGTAAGGAGAAAACTGAAGAATATCTTCGGGCAAGGCAAGCCTATTACGATGAACTGTCGAAGAGGTACCTTCTGTGATAGTGTTTGTTTTGAAAGTGAGGATATATTCAACTATTTTGTGGTTCTCAATTGCATTTTCATATAGCTAAGAGCTAGCTTTAAATTTGCTAGATATAATGTAGCACTGGAACGTAAACTGAAAATCCTGGAGATTATACGGTCACTTGATCTTCCTAACAATCCATTGGATGATATCATCGATCAGGTAATATGGCAGTGGCATTTTCATTTATGCTGGCTGCATAACAATTACTTACTGTGTTCATTTCGCCGTTATTTTCTTGATTTTTAAATGCAGCTTGGAGGCCCTGATAAAGTAGCGGAAATAACAGGGAGGCGGGGAATGCTTGTTAGAGCCTCTGGAGGAAAAGGTGTCTCTTATCAGGCACGAAACACGTGAGTTTTGAACATTGATATTGTGTCATTGTTATAAGTTCCTCTCTACCTTGCTAGTTCACTTTATTGCATGCTTTAGGAAGGATGTGACAATGGAAATGGTGAATATGCATGAAAAGCAGCTGTTCATGGAGGGAAAGAAATTTGTTGCTATCATTTCTGAGGCTGGATCTGCTGGTGTTTCTTTGCAAGCCGATAGACGAGCAGTCAATCAGGTTATATATGTACCGTCAGATTTGTTACATAATGCTTTTGAGACACTATTTCATGTTTTTTATAAGTTTTGTGTTGGACCTTGTCTTCTCACCACAGAGAAGAAGAGTTCATATAACTCTAGAACTACCTTGGAGTGCAGATCGGGCAATTCAGCAATTTGGGAGAACTCACCGATCAAATCAAACTTCAGCCCCAGAGTATAGGTAATACTGAGGTTGTGAATCTAGCTTTTTTATGCCTGTTACATTTGGTGCCACTGTGCCATTGTGAATGTTGACGTGAAACTTGATTTACGAGGTATCGCATTGCTGTAGATCCATCTTGGTATCCAAACTGACAACAGTAAAATTCTCTGCAATAACTAGGGAGTTCGTTAGCAGTTGAAAACTGAATCCTCTTCGTTGCTCACATTGCTGGCTCAGACATAAGTTGGTTATGAAAGATTTTCTCTGACTGCGTAAAATATGGTTACCTGAGTTTTACTTATCCGTATACTGGAGAGTTTCATGAAGTGTCTTGTATGTCTGGTATAAGTTCCAATGCAAAATTAAAATGCAGGAGCTTTAGACCCCTCTGATAAGAGTAAGTACACAATAGGAAGTGAGCAATCATTCTGTTGTATGAAAATCTATTTTTTATGTAAGTATACTAGAGAGTTTCATGAAGTGTCTTGTATGTCTGGGTATAAGTTCCAATGCAAAATTAAAATGCAGGAGCTTTAGACCCCTCTGATAAGAGTAAGTACACAATAGGAAGTGAGCAATCATTCTGTTGTATGAAAATCTATTTTTTAAACTATATGTTAGACCAGTATCATTTTATATTTGATTCCAATGATGTTGCATAACTAATCATGAAAGTGGATTAATTCTGTAAGTGTCTATCACTTGCAACATGCAATATCAGAAGGTATACTTGATTGTGGCCTAAGCATAACTTTAGTAAGAGATTGCATGCTTATAGGCAATGACTATGCAATGGCTTGGTATTCACATGCTGCCATGTGCGTACTAAAATCATAGTATTTTGTAGACTGCTTTTCTCGAATCTCGGTGGCGAACGACGTTTTGCTTCTATTGTTGCCAAGAGACTTGAATCTCTTGGGGCTCTAACGCAGGGAGATCGTAGGTAATTTCATCCAAATGTAATAGCATTTTCAATAATCATATCCTAAATTAGTTTTTTGTCATCAAATGTTGTCATACTGACTCAAAGCATGGGTATGGACGTTGCAGGGCTGGTCCATCTCTAAGTTCATATAACTATGGTAGTTCCTATGGGAAGAAGGCCCTAATAATGTTGTACAAGGGACTCATGGAACAGGTTGTTTGCCTGAGGATATTGTGATATCATAAGAATATATCTGGAGTTTTCCCACTTTATTAATAACATCTTGCAAATGCTTTTGAAATGCAGGAACCTTTACCTGTTATTCCACCGGGATGTTCATCTGAAAAACCTGATACTATACAAAATTTCATTTTGAAGGGAAAAGCGGCTCTTGTATCTGTTGGGATTGTCAGATATTCAGTTCTCGGTAGTAGACTTTTATGTTGTTATTTTTCTTTAATTTTGAATGCACCTTGTAACCATTTTTGTTCATCATCTGATTTATATGCATAAAGATATTACCTTTAAGAAATTATTTTCGTCTATGATTTTCAGAGCCCGCATATTAGAACTATCTCTACGTGCTGGATGCTATATTTCTTGTTTAATAGTTCTCTATTCCAGGTAATGGTAAGGATTCAGGGAAGATCACAGGGCGTATTGTCGATTCAGATATGCATGATGTTGGACGTTTCCTTAACCGACTTCTAGGTCTCCCACCTGAGATCCAAAATAGGTTTGCGCTTGTATTCATCAAAGTTCTGACTTTTTTCTGTGTTATCCTTATTTAATAGCATTAGATATCAATTGATGTTCGTGATGCTAATCTGATTTTGCGCAGGCTATTTGAGTTATTTGTTAGCATCCTCGATCTTCTGATTCAGAATGCACGTGCTGAAGGCAATTTGGACTCTGGGATTGTTAATATAAGAGCGAATACCATTGAGCCGCTGGGGTCACCAAAGGTTTCTATACTTTTTCCGCAAGCCTTAGATATTGTGGACTTCTGTTAACATCCAAATTTGCAGACTGTTCATGTTGACAGTATGTCTGGGGCTTCCACTGTTTTGTTCACATTTACTTTGGACCGAGGAATGACATGGGAGGTACTTTTTTCCTACAGATATCTATTTTCCTTATTTACTTTTAGTGATTATCTTTGTAACATGCTTTTATCTGTTTTGTAGTCTGCTTACAAAATGCTTGAGGAGAGGCAGAAGAATGAGTCTGGATCAAATAATAACGGTTTCTATGAATCAAGGAGAGAATGGATGGGAAAGCATCATTTTCTGTTAGCTTTCGAAGAGTATGGATTTTTGCAAATAAATAAATAAATAATTAATATGCCACAAGTTCATGCATCGACAATGTTTTTTTAGCTATGAATGTTTGCTCTTTGCTGTAAGTAGGAGGCATTAAAGAAAAGAATTGCTCTTTGCAATTTCTGTGGAATTCAATTATTTTAGCCTGTTATCCATTTGTGTCCATAGTTAAAAGTTTTTTAAAATTGCATGGTATGCACAGCATGCTGATTTTCCCTAGTCCATGCAATATTTGAAAAATGTTACCTGCTGCAGAATCTACTCTATGGAGTGGAACATTCAAGTCATTCTTAATTCTTTACTTATTTGGCTAAAATCTTCCTTTTTTAAAACAGCGCTAGGAAATATGTTCTCAGGAGTGATGTGAAAAAATATATATGTTTCTTAATATTTTAGTTGTCTTACTTGCACTTTATTGTAGCCTTGGCCCTCGGAGTATCCATTTCCATGCGTTTAACTTGTTTTGTTAATGTAAACACGAGACATTGCTTGAGAGGTCAACTTAGCAATTCTAATCTTTACTTGATACTTAGGGTACATGCTATGGTGGCTTCAACTTGATAGTGCTAATCTTTGGGTTATTTCGACCTAACCTATGATCCACAGCTTTTCGTAACCCTTAGTCACAGATACTTATACTGTGTTTTTCCTTTTGATCCAGTTCGTATACCGCCTCAAAACCTGCCATTTTGGTTCATAAATTATGCACAAGTGAATGTGAATGATGTAACATATTTGTTATTATTATTATTATTTATTTTTTTTGTCTCAGTCATGCATCTGGAATGTACAAAATATACCGTCCAACCATTGGGGAGTCTATCAGGTGCCCATAAATTCTTATTTAATTCATGGGATAACTTTCCTGTGTTGGTTTATCTAATGTCTTTTTTACGTCACTTATGAGATTCAGGGAGATGCCTCTTTCAGAGTTGAAAGACAAGTACAGAAAAATTTCTTCTACGGAGAGAGCACGTAGTGGTTGGGAAGAGGAATATGAAGTTTCAAATAAGCAGGTAATTATTTCCGTTTACAATAACCTCTCAAAAGACTCTTTTACAGTAAGCAGGTAAAACTATTTCCGTTTTCTTAATGATCATGAAAAGACTATGTTTGGCTATGCCACTACGACATGTAACGTAAATTGACAATGCCTAATCAATTTCCTTCCGCAGTGTATGCATGGCCAGAACTGCAAAGCTGGCAGCTTCTGCACTGTTGGGCGAAGGATACAGGAAGTGAATATCTTGGGTGGTCTCATTCTTCCTGTTTGGGGAACTATAGAAAAGGCGCTGTCAAAGCAGGTAAACAACTTAGTTTTCCTCTTTATTTTTAGTTGTTTTTTGTGTTCAACTACGACCATGGTACCAGTGCAACTTGTAAAATATCCTAAGTACTGAAAGATATAGTTGGCCAATGTTTGAATTAACCTTTTACATTGTATATAATGATTATGGACTGTTTCTTCAAAACAATCTAGTTTGCGTGTTTTTTAGCTACCTCACATAGTCTTTTGGTGGCCTCAATACCTTTTGCATAGCTGGATCTTTCAACACATTACCCATAGTGGTTGAAACTTGGATCCCCTTAACAGGTTCGCCGCAGCCATAGGCGCATCCGAGTTGTATCCATAGAGACCACAACAGATAGAAAACAGATAGTTGGACTTCATATCCCAAATGCTGCTGTTGAATCAGTGCTTCAAGGTTGGTTTTTCTGTCCAACTTCCATTCCACTATTTTTCAATTCAGTCTCACACACTCGTATAGTCACGGATATTTGTTATTTGCTATGCTTCCTCGTGAAGTATGTTGTCCAATTTGGCCTACGAGAATTGGAAGTTGTTCATTTTGGTGGAGGCACGATGATGTCAATTATGTATTAAAGATCACTTCAGCTGCATTTCTTCACAAGTTATTCTATGCACCTTTCTTCATTACCCTATCATATACTGTCTTTGAAATTCCGTCGTTAGGCCCTTAAATGCTTACTGATTGCTTTTAGTTTGCAGCTGGTAATTTCCAGCTTATTAAAGTGGCTTACATTCAATTCAACTGCTGCAACAATCATCTTTACACTTTTCTTTCGCAGATCTGTCCTGGGTTCAGGATGTTGATGAGAATGAGGAATAAAAAAATCTCACCATGAAAAACTCTCTTACCATTTTTTCTTCAATGCGAAGGGGCGTTCGTCTTCTACTTCTTGCAGCAGTTTTGGGTCTGGGCACACAGTATAACTTATAAGGATGTTTGATTTGTTCATGCCATCATATATTATTTAGGCCGTATGCATTTTTAATTCCCTTTTGTACATGACATGACAGACATGTATTGTTTGAGGGTAGACAACAAACTCTATGAATGATGAACATTACATCGTATGTTATGTTGTAATAGTCGCCACCATATTTAGGATTGATATATTTTATAATTCAAAAGATCTGCACATCCAGCACACAATCATACCCATTATTCAATATCAGAAAGTGATCAAACTGCAGAAGCACACAAAGAAAACAAGCACACCAACACAACACAAGCACAACGTATAATAGTACTACAAACCATCTCATTTTATTGCAAACTGAACCTCCCATACGATAAAAACATCATCGAATCATCAGCAAGCGAAAGAAGCATCAACGTGATGGTCGCTGCAATACAATCCCGGCTGTTGAGTGAAACCCTGCCTCTTCAAGAGCTCCCTCGCCTTCACAACCAACTCTTGATTGCTTATCTTACCATCGGATTCCGCAATTATCGTCTGAATCGCGTTGCTCAGTGCACCGTAAGCTTCGCCGCCCGAAGGCTTAGCATCTGCTGAGGTTTGATCCGTCTGACACCCGCTAATCAGAATGCCACTATCGGGTAGGCCCCTTTTAGTTGCCCCTGCATACACTTCTTGTTTGCTTCCTACGTGCGTTTCCATGGCGGGTTTTGCATATCCCTCGTCGTTTTCTTCTAACTTCTGCTGTAAGAACTGCTGAGCCAAGTTTCCAACGATTCCCAAGAACCCGCCTTCTTGTCCCTGTTCGTCTTGACCCTGAAGTTTGCTGAAGATGACCTTCATGAACTTCTTAACCTTAGGGCTTGAATCTTCTCCAAAGATATCGAAGAGGGTTGGTCTCAGTTTGCCCACGTCGATGTCGTCCTTGCCTGTTTTCTGCTTGAGGATGTCAATCAGGGTTGAGAGAGGTAAAGACTTGTTCTTTACGTGGAGTTGGCCTTGGTATTCCTCCTCTTGGGGCTCTTCTTCTTCTTCTTGGCGACGATGCCTTTGGTGGCCTTGTTTGAATTCCGATGGTATGTGGATTCCACGAGATTCTATGGCGCCCTCCACGCTCTTGCGTAAGAAGTTCTTGAACCCAAAGCCGCCTGACGATGACTCTTCGGTCTCATCTTGTTTGTTCTGTTTTGTGCTCTCTCCAATTTGTTCCTTGGCTTCGTCGATTAGGCCACCGCTGTGGCAGGAATCAGACACGATCGTGATTTGGCAGCCTTCGGGCACTTTGTCAACGAGTTCTCTAAAGTCATCGTCTAAATCATTCCACACCAAAAAGAGGGTAGAGATTAAATTAACTTCAAATAATTCTCTATGGCGATCAAATGGCACAGTCCCTAATCTGCTATCATAAGACAGATCTCAATTGATCCCATGTTAAAACCACTTTCTTCACAGTCAAATAGTCCAAAAGCATAAAGATTTTTACATCTTCTCAAAGAAAAAGGTGAGTTTTACTTCAGTCACAAGCTTGAGTCCAACTTCAAACATAGAAACGTCATGCTCGAATCAAAAATCAAACAATATACTGAGAATATTCATTCAAAAACTGGCCCATCTTTACAAACAGGGGTTAGATCTCAAAGGGAAAGAAAGGGACAAAAAAAAAGTTATACCTGTAATAAGATTCATATCCGTGGGCACAATGCACTCGTCGTAGCCCGTATCGTCATCCTCGCCAGTCTCCGCCGGCAACCTCGTGCCGTGACCACTGTAGTGGACGAACAAGAAGTCTCCGGGCTGAGCAGATCCGACCAGCTGGGCCAGCGCGGCCCGTACGTTTCGGCCCGTGGGCTGCTTGTAGGATTCGTCCGTGTCGATCAGAACCGTTATGTCTTCCTCGGAGAAGCCGAAACGATCTACGAGGGACGAGTACATGCGGCGGACGTCGTTGATGCAGCCGCGGAGCTCGGCCTTTGTGTTTGGGTAGTTGCAACCGATCAACACAGCTTTCTTCGCCATTGGTAGGATTGAGTTGCTCGGCTTTGCGATGGGGACTTGTAGGAGAATTAATGGCGGAATAGGTGAAACTGAAGACTGAACTACTGAACTAAAAGTGCTCGGCGATTAAGAAAGAGAAAGGCAGTGGTTAATTACTTGGATTTATTACGTGTTAATTACTCTTTTAATAGATTATTATTATTATTATAGATATGTAATTATCTTATGTATAGTTACACAAAGTATATCAACATTTTCTTTATTTCTTTATAGATATATAATATCATGCTTTCGTCTCTAATAGGTAATTCTATATTATGTTTCTTAAAAAAATTATGGGGAAAATACTTTACATCATTACATCCATGAGAAAATCAGAAAAATGTTTATAATATTAAACAAAACAAATCATGTCGGCAGCGATTTATATTATGTTTTAAGTTTTATTATAATGTTAACTAACGTGCAATCAATCAAGTAAGGCCGAAGTCAAACAATTCCCACCCAAATGGCCTAATGTCATCCACATAATATTTTATAAATGAATTAAAAAGAGGAACTCCACATTATAAAAAAAAATTGTTTTTCCAAGTAAAATAAAGTAAAAAATTTAAATATGTTATCGCTAGAAGGAGGGCTTGAACCTCCGACCTTGTGGTTAACAGCCACACGCTCTAACCAACTGAGCTATTCCAGCATTTATATTATTTTTCTTCATTATTTTATATTACTTAATTTCATCATGTGTAATAAACAAATATAACTACACCTGAAAGTTTCCCTGAGGATATATATAAGCTTCATTCCAAAACGCCACGTGCATGCGCATACTCATCAACAGATAAGTTTCACCGATTTATGAATCTATCCGTTAGTAAGTATATATAATACACCAATAGTGTATGTATGATCTTAAAAGAAAATAAATCATAAAATTAATACTGATCATCAATCAGAAAGAAAAAAGAAAATGTCGGGAGCACAAGGAGCACAACCGCCGGAGTCTTTCACGGCGACCACCTACGAATCGGTGGAGGGCGGAGAGAACAAGACCCGCCTCGACGTCCACTCGAGAGAAGACGAAGGTGGGATTCAGATAGACAAGATTCAGGACAAGGTCGAGGATGCCGCCGGAAAAGGAGGCCCCACTTTCACAGCCGGCAAGGACGACGACGGCGAAGAAGAAGAAGAAAAAGACAAGAAAGACGACCTCGGCGTCGCCGGAACTGCCTAGCCTAGCCCTATAGTTAAAAGAACCTCGTACTTTGACTTTTCCATTCACGTATGTATGTAGTTGTTTCAAGTTTTCCATCGTATGATATGGCTGTGTATGTATGTATATGTGGCTTATTATGATGTCTTGGTATCATATATGTATTTACTTGCTATGTTGTAGTGTAGTAATAACGTCTGTAAGAAATTATCGTTTTTATTAGTTACATATCTTAATCTTGGCCCCTATTATCGAGGTGATGAAAATTAGATGTGCTTATTTTCATTTTCCAACTAAAAGACTAAAGAGGTATATCAATCAAGAGCACATTAAAACTAATGGAATTATTATACACATCAATCAATCTCCAAGCCAAACATTTCCTCAAAAAAAAAAAAAAAAGGGAGAGTTGCCCTATATGCTGAGAAATGATACAACTCAATGAACTCTAAGAGCAGAAATATATATTTAGTTTTCCTTTATCCACCAAAGCCCTTTCATAGAGAAGAAGTTGAAGTAAGAACTGAAACTGAAACTCACAGGAGGGAGTCCATGTAAGAACAGTTCCTGCAACGGTTGTACTGAAGAAGGCTGCCGTAGGTGCGATCGTACACGCCGACAAAAAGGGAATCAGTCCCTGGACTAAAAGAGACGCCAGAGATCTCTCCAAAGAGGTCGATCTCTTGCTCTTTGTCGAAACCGTTCCTTACGTCGTAAACGTGGACGAAATCTGCCGGCTCGGCCACAGCCATGAACTGGCCGTCTGAGGTGAAGCGGATTGACCGAATGGCGCCGAGGTTGCCTTTAAGTACGGCAACGGACTTTGATAGGTTTCGAGCATCCCATACCCTGCAGGTCTTGTCTTGGTTGCCCGTTGCAAAGATGTGCCCATTTGGGTGCCACGCAGAGGCGAAGGAGAAGTCTCGATGGCCGCAGAGAGTTCCAATTGTCTGCATTTAGCAGTTTGTATGTCAAGATTATGATATTTTTATTTATCTTATCCAGTTGGTAAGAATGTTTTGAGATTGGACTGATAATATTGGTTTTCGATGATAAAGAGAGTACCTTTCCAGTTTGTGAATCCACGAGCATTCCATCGGGATTGTCCCCGACGATGGCAATAACTTTTCCATCTGGGCTGAGAGAGGTGTGCTGTCAAAAAGAAGACTAGTATTGTTATTTTGTAAATTTTTTACCAAAAATGGTGTAAGCTTTCATGTGAAGGAAAAATGCGATATACGTCTCTGTTTTGCTTTCCTCAACGTATAGATCCCAACTATGATATGACCAAATTGTCCCTTTGGCGTGTTACTACAGGGAAAACTTACGTTCACAGGCCATGGATAAGTGAAATGCTTCACAAGCTGATATCTATCCATGTCGAAATCCCGCACTCCACAATCGTTGTTTGAAGCTGTGAAATGAACAGCCCCACTGACAGTGGTTTAAAACCAATCAGTACCATGAATTATACGTTAATGATGCAACTAAGTACATTAGGAGATCGGTTGGGAGGGTGAGAGAGCATTCGGGAATGTGGGAAAGAACTTCACCTTGGAGAATCATAAATCTCTATTGCATTTGTGATAGCGTTCTCCTCGTACGTTGTTCGAATGCAAAAACTTACACCAGGACGGTCTAAATACTGCACAGAAAAGGAACAATCGAATCCAGCTATATTAGAAGACAAAGGACCACAAAAAGTAAGTTTACAATTTATCAACAAAATTACATGCTAACATCTTGCTATCAGTAATACACAATGCTTGAAGTGGACACAATAGATGACAGGGGTTAAAACAGACGGGTTTAACTTGGGAAACTGAAAACGAGAGGGCAACAAACACAGACGACAAAAGGTCCGCATCAGAAGAAAGTCACTAGGCAAAATCTGCATTATCCGAGGATAAAATTTGCTGGAACACCATTCTTAAACAATGAGTATAGCAGTACCTTGCAAATGAGCTCCCCCTGAAAACCCCCAGCAATTAACAAGTTGTTACGAACCGCCAGGGTACTTAGTTGTGTTTGATTAAATCCTTCCAACAAACTTCCTGGGTGCTTCTGTAAGTAAAATATATCGATTTTTATATGCAAATTTAAGAAAGGAAAGAAAGACGAAAACTTCAACGACTTGCACGTGAACTTCCGGAAGAAATGCACCTCAGAAGGGGCGACATGCCCCGAGACATCAAGAACTTCCGTTTTCTTCGAACTTAATGCGGACCAATGGATAATTGAGTAATGTGAAATCAGGTAAACGTCATGCTTTGATGTGGACCAAACCAGGTTCCGCAGCTGCCAAGACATACGACAAATCGAAATCAACATACTTCAGAAGCAACATTGTAGATTCATATTAGTATTAATTAAAAAAAAATGACAGAAACGGATAACTGAAAACTACCACGGCTGGTGTAATATCCAAAGTCAGCAAATATTTTACATAATTTACTCTCGTCAGGTGATTCAATAAAGATGATCTATGGCATTTAAATCTGATCATTTTCAAGTAGCTCGGCTACAAAGAAGAGTATCCGATAATATTTAATTTTCTGATAAAAAATTCAATCAACATGCACAATTTATTCAAAACATAAATTCAAAGGCAAAATGCAAACAATAGATATTCAAAAAACGACAGAAGGATATTTCTGTCTCTTACCTGAAAGTGAAGAATGGTTGATTTCACTGATCTGGTGTTCTTCCAGAACTCGTAATACACGGCACCTTTTCTTGTTACTTTGCATTCCTAAAACATTCAGAAAGAAATATGATATAAATAGCCAGTGCAAAAAACTCACACAAACGGCCAACCTGAATATAGTTATTATTTTAATACATCAAGCTACCTTCTCAGAGCTCGCTCCTGATTGGGGTATATTCTCATAATTCTCGTAATGTTCTAGTCTATTCAGCCTATACTGCTCCCGGGTTGTGCCAACTCTCTCCCAAGGGATTCCTTGGATATCTTTCCCTTTCCGTGCCTCGGCAGCAGTTGTATCAGTTATCTTGTTATCCTAACCCACAATTAGCCATTAGGTTAACTCAAAAGAACAATAACAACAGCCAAAAGTGATGAACTAAATATCAATTACGGATATAGATAAAAACAAGCGAGTGAGGATTAGACTAACCAAATGGTCATACTCATCCTCGTCCTCATCCTCCAACTCGGCGTCTGTCATTGCCCGATCATCGAAATACATATCGTCATCTACGTCAGCCATCTCAAACTCAGCAGCTGCATATTCCATTTCTTCTTATGTCCGCTAAAAAAAAAATGCAGTCATAATGAAACAATTTCATGAATAACCTCGTGAGAAAACCTCGTCGAACACCGTGAAAATGCAGTAATTAATCTTGAATTCCAATACCAGAATATATACTGCCGAAAGCGTCGCAACTATGTCAATTCGCGCAATAAGCTTGCTCAACTGAAAAAAGAAAAGAAAAGTTATAATTGAACACCATGACGAAACCACTACATCGAAACGACGTCAATTCACCAAAGAACAACGAAAAGCTCGCAACTTATTCCCAACTAATACAGAATACAAACCCTCCATGTTATAAAAAGCAGAAAAAAAAAGCCTATAATTTTTGAATTAAAAAAAAAAAATAGGCCTCCTCTACCCATGACAGCAAAATCCCAACCAGCAAAACATTCCCCATAATCAACACAGAAAGCGCATAAAACCAAATCAACAACATAAACACAAACTAGGTCCGAAACAGCCTGAAAATTTACGATCAACAGCTTCAATTTATCACCTCACGACAAAATTATAGTGACAGCCAGCAGAATCATAGGCTTCAGATTTCACTCGATACGATTAGGGTGGAGACGTCCCTCAATCAGTGAAAGGAGATCCACCGATTTAGCTCAGTTCTACTTCTAGAAGCTCTTCAACTGCGTTAGTCAATTACAGATTTCCTTCAGATTTATTATAAATAAATAAAACTCATTAATAAAAAAAATATAATATAATTAGTATTTCCGTTTTACTGCATCACCAAAAAGAATTATAATTAAACAAAATTAAAAAAAAAAGTAAATTTAATTAGGTAAATGGAACGTTATCAGATTTGGCGCCAGTGGCCCCCACGCGCCAACGATAAGATCATAAAATAAGAAGGTCCGTGTTATACGGCGTATGTAGGATCACATGGATTTGGAATATATTCTATAAATTTTTATTGAAATTACTATAGTTTATATTAAATTAAATCAAATTAAATTAAATTATGGTGAAGAGAAAATACGATAGTGATGGTCTCAATCATGCGATGCGATTGATCTAAGGTATTTGGGTGGAGTGGGGTTTCATGTTGGGATAATGTTAGGGAACAATTGGCTTTCTCTATTTGAAATTAATCTACGTCATTGAGTTTCTATTTGACTTTAAAGTCAAATTGTTTTTTGCTAGTTTATTTGAAATTAATATATGTGAACGCAGTATAATAATACATGGGAAATTGAAGTTGTGAAAAGGTCACATCAGAATACATGGCAAAATTATGAAATTGGATCACTAAGTATACATGTTTTCGTTTTTGGGTCACTATGTTTGATAATTGCAAAAATAAGTCACTAACTTTGTATGTCAAAATAATTTTGGGTTATGTTTTCAATTTTGGGTCACTAAGTATATATTTTTCGATTTTGGGTCACTAAATATCAATTTTTTAATTTTGGGTCAATTTTTAATAACTTAAATGAGTGACCCAAAATTCAAAAATTGATACTTAGTGACCCAAAATCGAAAAATATATAGTGACCCAAAATTGAAAACATAATCCAAAATTATTTTGACATACAAAGTTAGTGACATATTTTTGCAATTATCAAATATAGTGACCCAAAAATAAAAACAAGTATACTTAGTGACCTATAATTATAATTTTGCCTTGGTCCACTTCTATTCTAAGTAAGATCTTGTAAGTACAGTCTTGAATTTCTCAATAATATATACGATCTTCCTAATTACTAGTAAAAAAAATCCCCAGCTTTTCAGCCATTGGCAATCTGAACAAGCGTTCTTTTGATTCAGAATGAAGATGGCTGCTGTGACATCATCGTCGTCGCCTATGGGGATGATGAAATCGTAACCACTTTCCGACCAAATCCCTCCGGACAAACTACAAGGCATCCTTTTTTTATTACCAAATGTCTATCTTCGCTTGTGCAGAGTGTGTGTTGGGCATAATTCTTGGTGGTGGGGCTGGGACGCGCCTCTATCCCCTCACCAAGAAGCGGGCAAAGCCCGCCGTCCCATTGGGTGCAAACTACAGATTGATTGACATCCATCCCTGTCAGCAACTGTCTGAACAGCAACATAAACAAGATCTATGTCCTAACTCAGTTCAATTCGGCCTCTCTCAATCGCCACTTGTCGAGGGCTTACGCTAGTAATATGGGCGGTTATAAGAACGAAGGCTTCGTCGAAGTTTTGGCTGCTCAGCAGAGTCCTGAAAATCCCAACTGGTTTCAGGTAGGAGCAGCAGTTTCTTTGCTTTGCTTTACCTTGTTTAGTGTAGTTTTCTTGAAATAAGGATGCAATTTATGGTCAATGGAGCTTCTGTTTAGGATCGCATTAGGGTACCTATGGCTTTTCGAAGAACACGATGTTTTGGAATATTTGGTTCTTGCTGGGGATCATCTCTATCGAATGGATTATGAGAAGTTTATCCAAGCGCACAGAGAAACCGATGCTGATGTTACGGTTGCAGCTTTGCCGATGGACGAAAAACGTGCCACAGCGTTTGGTCTGATGAAGATCGATGAAGAAGGAAGGATTATTGAATTTGCCGAAAAGCCAAAGGGTGAACAGCTTAAGGCTATGAAGGTGAAGCTGCAAATTCCGTTGGTGTAAAGCTGTTTTTCTTACCAGAACAGAAGCTAATGGCGGCGCTTGTGTTTTCTTTTCTCTTAGGTGGATTCGACAATTCTTGGCCTTGACGACGAGAGAGCAACGGAGATGCCATTCATTGCAAGTATGGGCATTTACGTTTTCAGCAAGGATGCTATGTTGAATCTGCTGAGCCAGAAATTCTCGTCAGCCAACGATTTTGGCAGTGAAGTTATCCCCGGCGCTACATCTGTTGGCTTGAGGGTAAGTCATGCCGTATATACGACTCAATCTACTCTTAAAACCTCGCATTTTGACGTGCTTTCCTTGCTTCAGGTTCAGGCCTATTTATACGACGGTTATTGGGAAGACATCGGGACCATCGAGGCTTTCTACAATGCTAATCTAGGCATATCACAAAGAAGCCCGTCCCAGATTTCAGGTCTCACTTCTTTAACACCGTATAGTTAGTTGCAATGAAATTTCATGAACGAGGAAACACTATTTGTACTCATTCCATGCAATAATCGATCAGTTTCTACGACCGCTCTGCTCCAATCTACACACAGCCTCGTTCGTTACTTGCCACCTTCGAAGATGCTCAACGCAGATGTCACCGATAGTGTAATAGGCGAGGGCTGTGTCATAAAGGTAAAGAGGCCATCATCTCACTCACTTAAGTCTTAACAGAATATCCCAACCAAAGCAAGCTAATACGATTACGAACTAAAACTTGCTTTCGACGACTTTGCAAGAACTGTAAGATCCACCATTCCGTCATTGGTCTGAGATCTTGCATCTCCGAAGGTGCAATCATAGAAGACACCTTGTTGATGGGAGCAGATTATTACGAGGTAATTCTTTCTATAATCTTTTTTTTTCGGATGTTATTACAAGTTAATCATGGTTAAGTTGGAAGTAAGTAGTTAATGGCTTGTGCGTCAGACCGACGCTGACCGACAGCTACTTGCAGCAAAGGGCGGAATCCCGATTGGTATTGGGAGGAATTCTCATGTGAAGAGGGCAATCATCGACAAAAATGCTCGTGTTGGAGACAATGTAAAGGTAATCAAATGCCCGTATGTGTCGGTCGACTGTCCGAGCATAGCGTATCGATGGCCGACGTGCTTACGATCATTTTCTTACAGATCATTAACAGCGACAGCGTGCAAGAAGCAGCTCGGGAAACAGATGGCTACTTCATCAAGAGCGGGATCGTTACGGTGATTAAGGATGCTTCGATTCCCAGCGGAACGATTATATGAAGTCATTTTGTAAATTCTTGTTATGATTAGTAAAAGATTAACTTGTAATAATGGTTCCTTTGTTTGAACCCACTGTGCCAACTTGTAATAAATCGAGTGATCAATTCAATGTTTGATTAGAAAATAATCTTACTACCTCATAAAGTAAATGGAATTTATGTATATATATGTCAATATATTTTCTCATGTAGAGTTGTATATGATTTTGAAGGGTCTATTATCAATTATCCAAAGATAGTGAAGCTTTTCTTCCCCGATCACCACTACCCTATCCATGTTGGTACACCTACCCAACTCTATAAGATTGTGACACATAAGCAAAATAATTTTTTTTTGCATTATGTGTCAATATCTCACTAGAGTTGGGTTATTACCCACTTAGGTAGGGTAGAATAGACCTTCTTCTCCATGTTTGCATATAAAGATGCATGTAAAATCGGATTTTCACTTGAATGAAAGGGAAATGAAAAAAGCTAAGGTCTAGGCATGGAATTATGTTACATCTATAAATAGTGCAATATTAAAGAAATTAAATTGAAGAGGCTTTCTCTTTTTTGGAATATTATTCATTAGTATATATATAGTGTTATTTTTTATTTTTAGTTGTATTGTAAGCAATTTTTATTCTTTACCGTACGTCGATGACTCTCGTTAATGGCGGTATTTAAATTAGATTCGTTGCTAGCTTAGATTGGAGAAAAGTATCTATATATATATATATATATATAATAATATATTTCTATTTTATTATTGGTGATGACCTCATAGTAAAATTATTTTGGTGTGTCAATTTAATTTGAATAATTACTATATAATCCTTATTTTAATTCAAAAAATTATTCCTTCAAATTTATAATTTACTATAAATATATCTTTAAAAATCAATTTAATCTTTTTATATACCAAAAATAATATGTAATTAAATTTTAAATTATAATTTCATCTATTAAATATTTTAAATTACAATTATATTATATATATTTATATATTATTACACGCGCATAAAATATCTTTGACAATAGTCATGCATAATGGTATCGACCGACAATAATAAATAGAATAATTTTAAAAAATTATTAGTCTCATTAATTTAATAATTAACTAATCACGCACTTGGCCGATAGCTAGCATATAATTCAACTATGGCCATCATTACTAAAGTTATTATGATAATCTTTATCACCATAATCGAAATTAGTCAATACAACACATTACACAATCAAATCAACTAACTCAATGAACCTTATCGTGTCAGTTAAAGTCCAAACCAACCTTCTCTTTATTCGATCGATTCAACAAAAGTGAATCTATTCTATTTTCTTACCAACAGTTGGCCGTTTGCGGGCAATTTCCGTCGTTAAGATAAACTCATTTATTAAATTATTACATCATATTTTTCCTCGCGTCAAAGAAACTTCAAACATAAGCATCACCACCCCACCAAAGAAGCACACCGTCGTATTCCCCAACCGACTTGAATCGTTGTTCTTATTATTACAGTAGCTAACACTTTGTATTTTCAAGCTCTGGCAACCTCAAAGCATCGACTTTTACTATGTTAGGAGGAAAAAGAACCAATCTTTTTTGCTCGAGCATCTTCATAGCAGCATTCTTGCTCGCATCAGTATGCGTGGTGGTCGAATCTGGGGTAGGAGTGAACTGGGGCACGGTGGCGCTCCACCGCCTCTCGCCGGAGGCGGTGGTCGACCTCTTGATTGACAATAAAATCAACAAAGTGAAGCTGTTCAACGCCGACCCATATGCTATGAAAGCGCTCATGGGGAGTGGGATCGAAGTTATGGTCGGAATACCTAACGAGCTGCTAGGACAGCTCAGCAGCTCTACCTCGTACACAGATTTGTGGGTTTCTCAGAACGTGTCTAGATATATGGGAAAAGGCGGCGCCAACATCAAGTATATGTTTCTTTTTTATCTTTTTTTTTTTCGATTTTTTGAGATTAACTGAAAAGACAAGCTTTTGAGTATATGAACTGCCTTGCCTTGCTTTAGATGACAGTTATTATTGCATCAATGATTTCTGCTAATAGGATTAACTTTCTCTTCTGATCTGATTATCACCTTTGTATAGCTTAATAGATAGATTCATGGCGTAAGACGATAGTTTCATCAAGCTCATACCTTGGCTGTCACTTGCCGTGATCTCATCAGGTACATTGCCGTAGGAAACGAGCCCTTTCTTACAAGCTACTCCGGCCAGTTCCAAAACTACGTCGTCCCAGCTCTGACAAATCTGCAGCAATCATTAGCCAAGTCGAACCTCGCCAGCGCGATAAAACTCGTCGTCCCGTGCAATGCCGATGCGTACGGATCCTCGCTGCCATCGCAGGGAGCGTTCAGGCCAGAGCTGACCCAAATCATGACCCAGCTCGTCTCTTTCCTTAGCTCGAATGGAGCGCCTTTCGTGGTGAACATATACCCTTTCCTCAGCCTATATGGGAACTCGGATTTCCCGCAAGACTATGCGTTCTTCGAAGGCTCGACGCACCCAGTCGTCGATGGACCGAACACTTACTACAATGCGTTCGATGGGAACTACGACACTTTAGTCTCTGCCCTGACGAAGTTGGGGTATCCTCAGATGCCCGTCGTAATAGGAGAGATCGGTTGGCCAACAGATGGTGATGTCAGCGCGAATCGCACGGCTGCTAAGGCCTTCAACCAAGGGCTCGTGAGCCACGTGCTTGGAGGCAGAGGTACCCCTCTGAGGCCCAACGTGCCTCCAATGGATGTCTATCTCTTCAGCCTCTTGGACGAAGGAGCCAAGAGTGTGTTGCCCGGGAATTTCGAGAGGCACTGGGGTGTCTTTACCTTCGACGGGCAGGCGAAGTATCCTTTAAACCTGGGAAATGGGTACTTGAAAAACGCTAGGGAGGTGAAGTATCTCCCTCAGAGGTGGTGCGTGGCTAACCCGAAAAGGCTGGACCTTTCTGCCGTGGCTAACCACTTGAGGTTAGCGTGTGAGTATGCTGACTGCACCACACTTAGCTACGGAGGATCGTGCAATGACATTGGCGAGAAAGGGAACGTATCGTATGCTTTCAACAGTTATTACCAGTCCCAGAAACAGAACCCGAGGAGCTGCGAGTTCGACGGGCTCGGGATGGTTACGTTCTTGGATCCTTCCGTGGGAGACTGCAGGTTTGTCGTCGGTGTTACTGATGGTGGTCCTGGTGGTGACATTTCTTTCGGTTTTAGGTTGAATGGAAGGGATTATACGTTCTATTTCGCCTTCTTCTTCTGGGTTTTTCGGGTTTTATTACATTGAAGAATCTCGGCCGTTCTTCGTTAGGGATGTCTTATAGGGTCTTATTACCTCTTAAGTAGTCAGATTTAGATGGAATCAGAAGAGAATACAGTGCTGATGCGCTTGGAGTATCACTACAGATTAGTTGTTAGAAGTTAGAACTACTAATATGTAATCTTCTTATTAACATTCTATTAAATCTTTGTAATCTTATTAATATTCTGTTATACCTTTCGAATAAGAGAGTACACACATTGGAGAAAAAGACAGTTAATACACATAAACAAAGGTTGAAAAGAGACAGACATACATGAGGACTTAAAAAGTTTGAGATTTTGCAGTTCATCCAAAACTCATAGGCCTTGTGTTTGGTTCATTTGATAATCTTATTTCTGCCTCTTGTATATCTTTCCCAGGAAAGATTTTAGCACTGCTTGCACAGCTTTACTAGGATGAGCTTCGATGGATTTAGTTAGCCTCTCGTAGCTCTGGCTTTCGTATTCTTCAAACACGCCCTGGAGATTAAGGTCGTTGTAAAGGGACTTGATTTTTGCTACGTCGGAAGGATCTTTCTTACCATAGTGATCCTGGAAATAAAACTGGGTGTTATCATTACATATAATTAGTCTGAATCTAAACAAAGAATAAGGCACAATACTTACGAAAAGAATTGCCTTTTGCTCTTCGTTGCAAAGTTCAAGGGCTTTTACGACGAGCCAAGAACACTTGAAATCTTCAATATCTGTTCCAATCTGATGGGCGTTGCATGACAATAAAAGTTAGCATAGCTAACATATGGAATTATTTAAATGTAGGATTGTTAACGGTTTGTCTCTTACCTTTCCTATCTTCTCGGGTTCGCCGAAGCAATCCAAGTAGTCGTCCTAGATAGACAAAATATGTGCTTAGAAATTTGGAAAGATCGAATAATTATTGCGTATGATCAAGAAATAGGTGATTGAGCATCTCACCTGCACTTGAAAGTATGTTCCCATATCAATAAGGACATCTTTAACAAGTGCATGGTCGTCTAGCTTCTCTTCTGCCAGGAGAAGTGCACATGCAACCTGTAGAAGTATCAAAGAGTGTCACAATGAAAACTGTATTATAAATTGTATATATATAAATATATATGTATGTATATAAGATAATGATCAACAATTTCCCACTCACCGGAAGGTAAAACGAGTAGTAGGCAGTCTTATACTGAACAATGCGGCGGTGACTGCATAAAATTCAGAGGTTAGAGTGGGAAAATCCAACTCTGATGCATGGTGAAACATTTTGAATAGAGGATTCTATTCTTATTGCATAAATGATTTTAGGATGCACTCAGAAAATTGCTAGAAACTAAACTTCCACTCACATTGGCAATGAGTACTTCGACAAATCCTTTTCACCTTCGATAGTAGTGATTAAATCAATCATCTGTCCTGAAGCAGTTTGAAACTCCACCTAGTCGAAACAACGGGAATATACAAAATCAGCTTATCTAAACAAATATAGGGTCCTGGATATTCATTACACAATGATCTCAAATCACCTCGTTGAACAAATCCAGAAGATCTACGTAGTAAGGCTTTGTTCGAAAGTGCTTCTTCAATATTCGAGGGATATGGTTACGGAGTAGTATTCCATCATTCGCAGCGATCATGCCAACCTAATACATTTAGTTTATTACACGTCTAGGCTACCACAAACTGGAAATAATGGGAATTATTCAAACACTTTTAGCACATGCCTTTGGGACTCTGAACCAACATGGTTGGCCTCGACGGGTATGAGAATCATCCATGATATCATCAAGCACCAAGAAGTATGCCTGAAGCTGAATTTGGAATCAATGTGAATGAGAATTTCAATTTCTTGGAACGAAATATTCATTTGACAAGAGAATGTCAGCTTACCCATTCAATACACCATCCTAGAGCAGTAGCAAGAAACACTTCTTCGTCGGTCAAATCTTTTCCCTCTTTTAGTAGCTTGTAGCTATCAACTACTGAGAGGCCTCGGTTCAGTTTCCCTGCATTGTATGCATACTCCTTAAGATAAAAACATTACTGGTTGCAACATGGTACCCAGTTTATGTATTGAAGTACTATTGGGAGCTGTGATTTAAAATATTCATTTTAAAGAATAAACTAAATTGTTCGCATATTACCTCCAGGAACGTTGTAATCCAGCATCTGTAACAATTTAAACAAGATGAAGAAACAAAAGAAATGTGAGGAACTGTTACAGCGAGGAGCGTCTTTTTTTTTCGTTTAAATTTGACAGGGCTTTCTTATCAATGAGACAAAACAACATGATATCTTAGTAACAATTAAGGCTTATAGCAACCACAGTCCACACTGCATCACAACTGCAAATCCCCGTTAGATTAATCTAATTTTAGCTCATTCACAAAGATAGGTTCGAAGGAAAAACAAAGTACTCGGCTACACATAGTATGCCAGATTAAATGGAAAAAGGCACAATGCTTAAAGCCGACAACACGACTAAATTTGGTGGAATCATTCTCATTTCTACCTTTTCGCTTAAATTGTTCATGCATTCCTCTAGCAAAATCGTAAGATTCTATTCTTCAAAAGGAAATCAACCCCCTTTTAATTGCAAAAGCTCTTTAAAGTAATTGCTTTGCCTATAAAGCATTTCACTCACTAAAAATTAGCATCCCACACTCAAGGAAAAAGTGGGGCACTTGTATCAAAAAACAACTCAGCAATTTTTTAACTAAAGTACCCTTTTCCATCACCGATCACATAATAGCAAAAAATCTTGAATTACTTGAATAAGTTTCCAATTTCCAAGTTTAGTTCATTCAGACTATTGTGCTTGATTCTTCATCACAACTGTAAGATGGCCAATCCAAGCCCATTTCAAACACAACACAATACAATAATCTTGTCATTCATTCGATCAATTCACAATATAGCATCTAAACACAATAAAATCGAACTAAACAGAAATAAAAAACTCACCTTCTCAACCCATTGGCGAGAATGATCTGTCCATTCAAAAGAAGGGTCGTTCAACAGCTCAGATTTCAACACCGAATAAACATCAAGAAATGCCTTTCGCAGATCCGACGTCGCACCGTTCAAATTCGCCATCTACCCAATACCCAATTCAATAGTACGATTACACAAAATAGAAAGAACAGAGGCAATACTATTGTGCTCTTTGCAGTGCTTGGGGAGATTTGTTCGTACGTATGTGTGTAAAAACTCCGCCTTTGCATTTCGCGTGGGATTTGTTTACATCTATTTTTGGAGAAATGTGAGGCGCCGATCAAAATATGGCGCGTGTTAAATTACATCTTTGGGTCTGATTGAAAGCGAAGTGCTTTGTGAATTTACCGTCGAGGTAGGGGCAAATTTGGAAATTGGGTTTCCACTTAGTCTTCCCTACCAATCAGTTTTCTACACGTGGCAGGTGTGAATGATTATTTTTTTTAAAATTATGGTCGATATCAAACTAATATATTTGTTAGTGGTTGAGGTCCAAATATCATCATTCAAGAAAAGAGACTACTTTATTAGTGGGCAATGAATTTGTACCCAAAAAAAAAAAAACAAATAGAATATTAGAAAATATGGTTAGGTTGAATAGCATTGTATCAAACTAACAATGGTTGGTAATAAGCCAAACTAGCTAGTTATGTTATAATACAACATGAGTTATTATATTACTTTATGTTCATTCATGAATAAGAATACTATGTTAAAGTCCATGAATATCAGCATATTTTAGTTGAAAATTAACATTTTTCAATATCTCGTCTATTTTACCTTTTTTTTTTTCAAAAATATCTGGTCTATTTTACTCCATTCCAAAAAGTAATACTATTCTTGAGGTTATTTTGGGTCGACCTATTTGATGTCAATACTCAATAGTAACTCATCTAATACAATTACGGGCAATAACATCTAAAGTCGCTTCTTTACGTTTTGTCCTACGTACTTATGTTATATTCAAACTATACTGAAATATTTTTTACACATTTTTATTTTGACGGTTGATTTATAGATCAAAGTTGGTATTTATTTAAAATTCTTTTTATTTAATGATAATTTATGATAACCCAACTTTGTTAATAAGTATTTGACGTGGTCGATCATTCATTAAGTTGACATGCACGAACCATTTAAAATGCAAAGGACCAACTAGCTTCTCTTGAGTGATCAATTTCAATCTGAAAATACATAAATTTAATTAATATATATATATATATATATATATAACAAGGGATTGATTATTTCATTATTAATTGTATACCCTTTTTTCTTGCACGCAATACATGATCATTACTGTACTGCCAAAAAAAATAAAAAATAAATAAAGGCTACTATAAATATTCATATTACACACTAAATAAGTCATAAGCCAAAAAAAAAAAAAAAAAGATCAACCTAGGTAAATAATATCACAACATGCAACTAGTAATTGGGTTCAAGATCATCATCACCTTAAGCCTTCTCCTGGCCAGCCGAGTCGCCGCCGGGCAAGGAGAAGATATCGGTGGTGGTATACTCGAAGGGGAACAGCGGCGGCGGAGAAATTACTAGTGATCCTAATGATCCCAAAAGCATAATCATCGGAGGCAAGGGTAGAGGAGGCTCCACTGGTGGATATGTTCCTGGCGGCAGAGGTGAGGCCTATGGCGGAGATGTCCCTGCTTATGGTGGTGGTGGCGGCGGCGCCGGACCTATAGGGCGGACTGAACCACAGCCTTCTACTTATGACAATAATTATGCAATAAGGCCTCACAGCAGCAGCAAAGCTGTTAATTTATCATTATTTGGACTCATGCCACATCACCTTGACGTATCATGTTTATATGACACGAATAAGTGTCCAGGTTTTCACATAAGTTGAGCACCATAAAATTTCTCATATATATATATAGGTTTAAAGTTACTTTGTAATCCGTCCATAGATATGTAATTTCGTATAATATGCCAATTTAAGTATGCAATATCTATTTTCTGTAGCACTCACTAAAAACCATCGAAAGAAGAATTTCTATTACATGTCCAACGTTCATACGTACGATGGAGAAGAATATCATTCATTATAAGCTGCAATGAAGGCGCAACATATTTTGAGATCTTCGTTCTTGGTCGCAGTAATCATCCTCTCTCTCCTTCTCACCGCCGCATTGGCTCGTGGAGGTAGCCGTGGCGGCGGAGGAGGGCGTGGTGGTCTCTATCCGTTTCCTCGAGCTGGCGGCTCCCATCATCATCATCCTCGTAACTCCAGCCCATCTCTGTCATCCTTTGCTTGGTCTAATCTGATAATCTCTTTTCTCGCATTTGCGGTTTTTCAAAATTTAAATTATTATTATATGTAAAGAAACAATCAATGTCTATGTGAATGAGTTTTGTTTTTTGACCGCGTCTTTAATATGCGGAGTTTATTGCCTATAATATATCGTCCTATATAGCATAATAACGGCTTTGATGGCGCACACACACTTATATATATATATATAAGCATGAAATCGCATAAGAATATCCAACCCTCATCACCGTGGGTGGCGGAGGTTGTGGTGGTGGCCGCGACTGCGTGGCGGAGGGCAGCGAGGCAGCGGTTTTGTATTGGGTTTTGGATGCAGAATGACTTTTTCTCTGTCGTGAGTTTTTGTGTGTTTGGACATGCAATATCTTCTTGAAAGAGATGACGATCATGTTCTATGTTTATATTATATATATATATATCTTCTTGAAAGAGATGACGATCATGTTCTATATATATTTATATATAAATTTGCTATGATGTTCACCAAATATCTCATTTATTGTACTTTCTCTCGCTTCCCGGCGCCACCATCACCTCACCTTCGATTCGCCGCGCTGATTTTTCAGAAATTCATTTTTACTTTCGATTCTCACGTAGAGAACCGAAATGATGAATTTTTGAGAAATCAAGGCATCGGAGGTTTTTGACTAATTTACTTACTTTTCTAATTCTTTATTATATTTTCGGTTTTTTTTTTTCATTTTTTAAAAGAAAATATGAACTGGACCGGGATCAAACCGGAATTCTGACGGGTTTGCGGTTATTCGGTGGAACCGGCCGGTCCGATCCTATCTAAAAAACTATGGATATTGCGACCCACAAATTCGCTCAAAAATCTGTCCCCCAAACTGATTAAATAAGATTAAACGTGAAAACCCCTCTATTGCCGAAGTGTGATAAACCACCTCGAATAAAAAAGGCGGTAGAAAATTGAAAAGTGCAATCATATAATTCTTAGTGCTTGTTTGGTACCTTAGTTTATATTTAGGAGGGTTTAAATTATTAAAGTTTATATAAAACTAATTATTGAGTATAAAATAAAATGTGTGTTTGGTTAATGGATTTACAATATTTCATCTAAGATGATGTGTTTATATAAATTCATATATATGTGTTTAAAGTTATTTTAGATAAACAAAACACATATTTTATATTAACATATGTATCAAACATATCAACATAAACGACAAGATATAATTAAATGAAGTTATTTTAGATAAACAAAATTGTATATCAACATAAACGACAAGATATATCAACATATATATTTTTTTTCCGAAACGATAGTTTGAATTTCATAATAATAAACATACAAGGACTAAATAGTCCAATGTGATCTCTCCGGTAACATCGAAATTCGGTAGAGAACAAATGCTTACAAATGAGCAAAAGCAAATCAAAGCACAACACAAACAAAAAAGAAAAAACCGACCGAAAACGAGACACGTGGTCTTAAATCGAGAACTAAAGAACCTATCACGAAAATGGCTATTACGCCAAATTTACAACACTCTTCACTTTCTTCGATCATCGATTTCAATGTCTCAAATTCATCGAACTAGAGCTCCACAATGGGAGAACAACCTCCAACAAGATATATCAACATATCAAAGGAAGTTTTTCTAGAGTTAACCGTAAACAATTATAATTAAATGACAAGATATATTCTTCCTTATATAGGAGAAGAACAAATAGAAATCAAATAAATGCAATCCCATTTATAACGTTAACAAATTACAATAAGGTAAAAAATTAATAATAAAAATGTAATGATTCTTGGATTTCGTTGACTCAATAACCCTTCCTTTCTCTCTATTTAACGACTCCTCGATAAACCAAACAACAGTGACTAGACAAACAAAAAAGAAATAACAATACCTAAGCCAAGAAAATGAAGATGTTGAATAAAGTGTTTTTGATAGCTATTTTGCTTGCAGTTTTGTCCTCAGAAATACACGCAACGACGCCGTTTGAAACAAGAAGGGTGCTACAAGGATCAGCGCCTCCGAATTGCAGAGGTCAGTGCGACGGCTGCGAGCCGTGCGTCCGCGTCTTACTGAAGTTGCCGTCCGGCGATGAGTATGTGTGGAGATGCCAGTGCCGTATAGGTTAAAATATTTTTTCATAATTACTATGTTTAATGGAAATAAAATGGAATGGGGTGTAACAACAATAAAGTCACAAAATTATATGGATAAACTATTTACTCTGATTGGGAAAATGTATAAGTATATATATATATATAGAGGAATTTTATGGTGCTCACCTTACGTGAGCACCTTGCGTGGGCACCTGTTGATGTGACACTGATTCGTGCCATATCAACATGCCACGTCAACATCAGATGTGATGTGGCATTATTTGACACATTTTAGAGTCTATTGATCGACATTTTCGATGTTGACGTGGCATGTTAACATGATACATATCAATGTCACACATCGGGTGCCAGTAAGGCGTCAACGTGCCACATCAGAATCGAAAATGTCGATCAATAGACCCTAAAATGTGTCAAATAATGTCACATCACATCTGATGTTGACGTGGCATGTTGATATGACACGAATCAGTGCCACATCAACAGGTGCCCACGCAAGGTGCTCACGTAAGGTGAGTACCATAAAATTCCTCTATATATATATATATATATATATATTTACTTGAAGGTGACC
The DNA here is from genome assembly GCA_028392965.1 of Lindernia subracemosa. Taxonomy (NCBI): domain Eukaryota; kingdom Viridiplantae; phylum Streptophyta; class Magnoliopsida; order Lamiales; family Linderniaceae; genus Vandellia; species Vandellia subracemosa. The sequence goes on from JAQPCC010000032.1 coordinate 1,148,681, forward strand.
ACTTATAGGATTTGAACTGTAAGCTAGGGGTGAAAGATGAGGGCGAGCTTGGCTCGTTTACATCCCTACTGTGACTTATTATGCAGACGACTGACTACAAAATCATTGTGTTATACACCCTCTTAAACCGGAGATGAGAAAAATGTGAGATAAAACCCAATATGGTCCCCGATGTTTACCATATGTATCAATTTAGTTCTCGATGTTTCGCCTGAACTAAGTTAGTCCTCGATTTTGTCGATTTTGGACCAATTTGGTCCTTACATCACGATAAACGTCAATTTTAGCGGGAATTTTGCACGTGTCCCACACTAAATCATGTCTGGATCGATAAAATTGAAATGGTTACTGAAATTAGGGCACGAAACTAAAAATTTCTCCTCCAAAATTCGAACGCAGATGACTGACTACACAATCATTGTGCTGCAAATACGAACCGTTCTTCTTAGTCGAATATTAAGTCGGATCTATACCAATTAATTAACTGACTCAATCGAGTCGAGCTGGATCTAAATGAGCTTTTTCCATTGCCACCCATTGTCTTAAACACTTCGTATGTAATATATTTATTTTTTTATGGGACCTAATTAATTAGTAAAAGTAAAAAAAAAAAAATAGTCTTTAATCTATTTTTCTAAAATCTTTTTTCACCAAAGGTATATTTACAAGACCCCTTTACTTGGCCTCGTTCATTTGAAGAACTCTTATGCTTCTTCCCCTTTTCAAGCATATCTACTACTACTAGACCTTCATAAAAGAAGACTAGTTCGAGCCAAGAAAGAAGAAGAAGACATCCTTAACAAACAAGGCATTCCAACTATGATCACTTGAGGTTGCTTTGCTGTCTGATGGTTAATGGGATGATTGGAAATCAAGGTTTACCATTCTGTATTAAGATTTAAAGGAAACTAACTATGCACACATTGTTTGAATGAATTCTTCCCTTGCTTATAGGAAGCCATTGCAATGGTCGGGGAAAAGACTTCACGCTGTCATGAAAGTTCTTCCTTGGGGGGTTCATAGATACAGATTCATAGCCGACGGTCAGTGAACGTACCTCACCGTTCGAACTGGGAAATACTTACGACATCCTAGACTTGCGGGTTAGTTCTGTTAAGACTTCTCTTTTATCGTTTTTGTTTGGTCTGAACAATGCAGTTTGTTTGTTGTCCTAGGCAGGCTATATGTTTTGGCTCGAATCGAAGGGCTAAACGTCAGTAATCAATAGCCGTTAATACTTTCATTCGCAGGATTACGTTCCAGAAGATATATAGACAGCGATTACGAACAAGCTGATTACATATTTGTAAAACATAAAAATCGAACAAGAATTTCAAAAAACCGTCGAAATAACAACCCCATTTCGAGTCGGCGAGAATAACAATCTAAGAATCTTACGAGGCGTATCCTAAACGATTACGTAAAATGAACTACGAATTGCTTTACATACAAAAAGCATCGTACAAGGATGTCTTCCCTCCTCACCGAAAAACCGGGCAACCTTTGACCTCGATGCCCGGCGCCGTCGGGCAGGTGGCCAGAGGGCAGTGATCCAAATCCGTGCCCCACCATTTGACATTTTTGCCCTCGTTCTGCAGGGCGAAGAACAGCAAAACGCCCATGAAAGCCGTCCCAGCGTCCAAAGCCGCCGACAGGATGTAATTATACCTCTGCCACCAATTCTTCCTATATTTGAACACGAAGTAGTTGAATATCGTCCCCGTAATAATCCAGCTGGCGATGTTCGTCGGCGTGGCGGGCGGCATGCCAGCGAAACCGTAGGAAATAACGGGCACGTTGATAAGTGGGATCCATTTCTTCTCGGGGAAGAGCTTGCTCAGAACCCAGACGGGGACGGGCAAGAACGCTCCGATCAAGAACAGCCATACTAGGTTGTGGTACATTGCGCCCGGCCCGAAAAGCCTCTTGGGCCCGATCAAACCCCATATCACCGACGAGTCGAACGTCACTCGGAATTTCGGGCACGTCCACGGACTCTCTGGGTGCAAATTCTCCACGTCGCATATGTTCTCCACGCTCCCTAGCATCCACCACGCCACCGCCAGGTTCACCGTGCCCGAAACTAGCGTCCCCACGACCTAGAAACGAGAAATAAATTCGTAAAAATAAAAACGAAAAATAAAGTTTTTTTCAAGCCATTATTCAGAGAAGAAAAAAAAAACCTGAGCCGTGAACATGGCCCGCGGGGGGATTTTCATGTAATGACCGAGCTTGAGATCGGCGAGGAAGGAAAGAGCGTGGATCGAGCTTATTCGGCCGTAAATCTTGAAGAGAAGATTAGCTATGGGCTTCCCGGGCAGTATATACCCGATGATGAACTGTGCGATGATGTCATATCCCGGTTGCTGCGTCACATTAAACACACACACAAAGGGTTTTGAGGCTTTCTCCGAGGTTGTAATGAGGCCGAAGATATTGTCATTACTGCTGCTGAGCTGTCATTACCTGATTGGTCGTGGCTTGAATGACGCCGATAGGGAGGGTGACGATCAAGGCCAAGCCGAAAGCGAAGAGCATCCCCCACCACGGAAGCTGAACGTCGTCTTTCCAGACGAACGACATCAGCAATGACAAGGCGACGCTTCCGAAGAGCAGCACGAGGTACCACCAATGAGGGACTTGCTTGTAGCACTTCATCAGCTTCGAATGTACGTCCATCTTCACGCTCGTCACCGCCGATTTGCTCTGCCTCCATATGTCGCTGTCCACGAAAAAAAAATTCATTACAGCGTATTAGTTCTTAAGGTAATAAAAAAGAACACTTTTTGTCCAGAGCTTCTTGGAGGCAACCTTCCGTGAAACAAGGCGACGTGCACGAGCGTCGCGGTGAAACGGGCGAAGCCTGACCCTATCGACAGGGCGAATAAAGGGCTGAGGTAGAGCTTTCCGTACTGATCGTACGCAGCTACGTTGAGGTCGTACTGAGGCGTCAAGACTTTGTTCGTGTCGTACTTGTGCCCGTCGGCGGCGAAGAGCTGGCTCGAGAATATCGGGAATTTTCTGGCGTCGAAGGCGTTGAATTTCCAGTAGCAAAGGGGGACTATGACGTATATGAACAAGACGAAGCCGACCATGACGTTTAGGATCGAGGAGAAGGGCGTGACTAACGGGCTTCCGTGGTAGGCGGAGATCCCGGCCCAGTCGAGGGTGAAGGCGCCGACGCCGAGCCCGTGGTAGCCCGACCCGATTTGCTGGGCCGTGATGCTGTGGGGCCACGCCCAGCACACCCATGAGAAGAATGTAAGAATCTGAAAGAGGTAACCTGGGAATAAGTAGTAGACGAAGCTTGCTGTCATGGCTATGAGGAAGAACTTCATCCTCGTCATGCCTTGATTCTTTGCTTCTTTCTCATGGAGTGCCCTGAAAAAAGGAAGAAAGATAAAATCATTTCATCAGAGAAATTTCAACGACACCTTATTCTGACACGTCATTGCCATCACAAGTGGATATCGAATGGATTATGTTCACAGACGTTCTTGTCAGAATAATCTTATCTTCTACAGCAAATGATGGAATTTCAGATCAAAGAAAGCAAAGCTAAGCTAAGCTAAGCTTCTCTGTCATGCACTAAAAGGAAAAAGTGCTTCTGATGCTATGCTTGAATTCAGACAATCCCTTTGACACTGCTCAAATAATGAAGTAGAAGGAGAGAAATCACTCACCTAAATAAAGAAACTTGAGCAAGATTTGAAGGCCACCACATATCAGCTGGATCAACCAAGTATTTCCTGAACATTCCAGCCCATCCATATCCAAGCAGCTGCACATCATTCATCAAACCAAAGTTATGGATCTTTAGGTTCTTACCTCGAAATCTTAGTCCAAAATCTTCTGTTATAAATGGGTCTAAATGTATGTGTACAAATACCTTAAATCTAGCGCAAAAAGATCCCTTTTTTTTTACAGAGAACTAGACATACCTGAGTGGTAAGAACAATGAGAATCGCACACAAGAAGTTCACGCTCTGCTTATAGTACGCCTTCATGACCGTTATAGCCCCAATAGAGTACGCATCTCCGCCGCCAGTCGACACGCCGCAGTTGGCCATCACCGTGATGATGACGTGCTCCTTGATGTTAAACGGGCCCGGGTTGAGGTTGCATCCCCACCGTCCGATCTTGAACTCCCTGTTGGGCAGAGCGGCGGCCATGAGCTTGCCGAGCGGCAGCACGGCGATCTGCATAAGAATCGCGGATATGGAGAGGGGCTGAGTTCTGTAGACGAAGAAGGTGTTGAGGAAGATGAGCAAGGTGCACGAGGATAGGCCAAGTATCCATGCCCGAAACGTCATTACGGGTAGGGTCGGGTCGTCCGTTTCGGGGACTACGAGGTTCACTTCCTCGATGGGGCACCGTTCGTAGTCTGGGTCCTTTTCGCTTGCCGGCGGTGGCTTTGGGATTGCTTCTCCGCCGAACTCCATTTTTTGTATCAGTGGTGAAGAGAGAAAGGTTTGGGGGGAAAAAGGTTGTGCTGAAGTGAAGTGTTTTGTCGTGTGTATGAGGGTCAGTGAGTGTGTTTATATAATGATGTGAAGGTGGACGAGGTTGTAGGAGGCAAGGGTATATTTGGAATTTGACTTCCTAAGATGGAAATAATTGAGGTCTTTAATAGTCCGAGTAGGGGTTTATTTATTTTTCTATTTTCATTTTTTTTTGTGCAAAGATTTGTTTTTCTTAATTATGGTACGGAATGCACATATAATTAATATTCAATCAAAATATAATTAATTTTTCTAATTGGGTGTTTGTTAAGACAACCTCGTACATTCGTTGTTCCTTTTCTTTTCTTTTTTTAAGTAAAGTTTCCCACAACAAATTACGTAATCAAGTAAAAAAAAAATAATAAAACATTATTATTAAGCTAATGGCGATGATTAAAATTAATTGATTGATAAGTTAATTCGTATTTAGAACTAATAAATACAGAAGTGTGACACAACTGAGCTTCTCTGGAATTTGCCTACTCATCATCACAACGAAACGATAGCGTGAAAGAATTAAATATTCTAACTAAGTTTGAGTATTGAGATTAAACTGTCACCGTATGTATATTTCTTAAATGTTCGAATCCGACAAAGATATTTACTATTTACAATAGTAATATATTTAATAATTCAGTTTCCATATATGATTTAACAATCTCCCTAAAAAAAACGTCACTGCACAAAAAAAAATTTCTAATTTGTTTTTATTCTCCCTCGTTGCCCATAGATTTAATGCCAGCACGATCGACAACGGATCGTGTTGGAGTAAACATCATCTGTTTCATTTTCTTTCTCAATCTTCTTATTTTTGATTTTGTATTTTGTTCATTCTCCGATATGAGAGTTTTTCTAATCACGTATAAGGGTATTTCTCTATTGATTAAGAGTTTGTATTGATCCTATAAAATAAATCTAAGAAATGAATAATGTGCCGGCATAAATGGTTCAAACAATGGAGTTATGAATCATTATTGGATAAAGTCAAAAGTGCTTGAAGAAGTGAATGCAATTGATGATACTATTATATCAATCTTTTTTGTTGTTCATTCGTGTTATTCAACAGTTTTTTTTTTATTCCATTGTAAAATTTTATCCAACTGATATCATGGAATAAAATTATAGTTTTCCTAAAAAAAGAATAAGAAAATATTTAAAAATAATGTTATATTATTATTATTATTATTATTATTATTATTATTATAGGGCACCTAAAAATTATTGAAGTCTTGAAATCTTCCTCACATGTCCTTTTCCATTGCGATGGATTATCAACTTGTTAATTTATAGTATCCAATCAAAAAAATATATTATTATTTTATTTTATTTGATAGACCAAGAAAGACTAAATACTTTCATCCTATATGAAACCTTCCTTAGATGAAATTTCAGCTTAATATTGAATGCATTATCAACTTGTAAATTATAATAGCCATCCATCCACTTGATGAAGTAGTTGTAAGTTGCGATATCGTAGTTACATATCGAGTCCCACTTATTTTTAGTTGCAAGAAAATATTACATCGTTCTCATAATAATATAGTCCTTTGTAAAAATAAAATACTTGTCGTAAATGGTAATGTTGATAAAGTATTCTTACTCTCAAATTTTATTTAACGATGAATATACCAATATTTGTAAACAATTTATATATATAGGACCATTACGATAAATTTAGTCAAACAAAAACGATAAATTTAGCCAAGCAAGGCGAGATCTGACGATTGAATCTTCATAACTACCAAATACATTGAGTTGAGTCATGTCTTATGCATTACGGCATGTTACGCGAGACTAAAGAATTTTTATCGAGGAAATTCGATAATATGAAAGATCTTGACGAAGCCTATTATGTTACAAGCATTGAAGTTCACCGAGACAGATCTCGCGGCATGTTGGGTCTTTCTCAAAAAACATATATTGAGAGAATTCTTAAAATATTTTGTGGGAGAATCGCTAAATTATGATAATATGCCTAATGTATCATATCACATGATGATCCTTCTCCTTCCGTTGTTCTAGAACCATCTTCACCAAGGTCTGATCGAGTTTACATACTCAATTTCAAAAACCACTAAAAATTTACTGTGATAATCAGACTGCAATATTCTTTTCTAAGAACAAGTCAAGCAGTGCTTCGAAGCACATTGACTTAGGTGTAGCTGACTAGTTATTGCGCTAGCTCGGGGTTTACTTGGTCCCGAGGTTGTGCATGTAAGAGAGAGAGAGACTAATCATAATATTTCAAGGTATATATTGAAGTGGCGGGACAAACTTTTCGAACTATGCCAAAAGAAACGTGTTAATATTAAAAGCCGCATGCAAAAAGAAAAGGTGTGGTGTGGGTGGTATTAATGAACAGTACGTGCGTTGTCTCAGAATGTAGAAAAAGTGCAAAGCTCTTCAAATATTCTGAAAATCAACTCCACTCAGTGTGTAATAGATAAGACAGTAGCAACTTCTATGGCAAAGAGATGTGGCCACTTTACAAATGATAACGAAAGCCCAAAAAAAAAAAATTACTAAACACAAAAGCCTTTAATATAGGGTTTTCAGTGTATATTATATATCGCAAAGATTCAAAAGTGCAAAACGGGGAAGTAAAAAAACAGTATTAGTCTGCATGCATTATAATCAAATTATTGATCGTAGAAATTTGATTAAATTTTTTGAAAAAAAAAAAAAGAAGGAAAAAACTTGGTGTAAGCAATGAAATGATTAAATGCCCAAGACTTATCATCGATATTTATAGGTTAACGTCTTCATTCTTGGACTTGGTCTGAAATTTATGGCCAATCACCACACGTCCCAAAACAACATGCATGTCCACTTGGAATTATAAAATTTTTATATAAGGTAAATATTTTGACTTTGAAAATATAATATACTCCTATATAATAAATGGGGCCATGAATTAAATGAAAAGTGATACTGATTTGTGTTACTGGTTTTATTATAATTTTAAAAAAAATTATTAAATAGCGTGTAAATGTAATTTATTTGATATGTCATATTTGTAATTTCTTTAATGATTCGCGGGCAAAATAAAATTTTATATCTCGGGCACGATATGCATGCATCTTTATTTATCTTACCCTTAAAATAATATATATACTTTGGTAAGTGAAACCTTTTCCTGGACTATGGGCCATGAACATATTTTACATAATTGGATCCAATGAAAATAAATGGAAAAGTGTTACTCATCACATTTCTTTTCATTCGATTGGGATTTGTTTTCACATATGGGCCAATATGAGTTTATGGTAGAAGTTCATGTGTACATTTATATCTCAGCTATTATCCAAAATAAAAAAATAAAATAAAATTTCGAGATATTTATTATAGTATTCTATGGTTGGCTGATTTTATGATGGAATCTTCAAATATAAATTGAGAAAAAAGAAATGAATAAATCAATCTACGTGCTATCACCATCACGTACATTATTTTATTCTAACCATGTCACTTGTGTGAAGCACGTATAATTTCGAGTTGCAACTCTCAAATTAACTTATATAGAATATATATATATATATTATATAAATAATAAAATAAGTTGGATGGGTGAATACTTGGACAAGCAGTATATAATTAGTTAAAACATGTACTTTTGTTTTTTTGCTAGAATATGATTTCATAATTGAAAGCGAAGGCCTGCTCACCTTATTTTTATTCTTATCTTTATATCTGTAACATATGCCAACATTTAATATTTGTGTAACCTTTTGTCTAATATCCAATATTCATATAATCCTTTCATAACATACAGGTTAAAACACTTTCTTTCCAAAGTCACAATCATCTTAATAACAACACTAATATAATTCCGAGTTGAAAATACAAACAATTAACAACAAAATAATCTTTCTAAACTTTCAAACATATATTAAAAGCTCTTTCTTTGTTGCTTGTCCCACTACTTATTATTTAATAATCATATAATCTCATCTGATAATCTATTTATATATTTGGACACATGGACCTCAAATATGCATCCATATATTAATCTTGATTACTTCCTTTGACTTTTGAGGGATAGAATGCAGCAGAACTTCTCTAATTCAATGTGTTTAATGATGTATTCCGAACTAATTAATAATATTTCGACATTTTCCCACCACATAAGCATTGGGCAACCCGACCCAAACCCGTTAAACAAAGGGAGAAAATCGAGGGTTCGGATTATCCGAATCCATTGATGTGGTCACCACTTATCCGCATTGTAACTAACATGACGTATGCGTTTTACTTACTCAACCAATATATATATATATATATATATATATTGTGTGCATAAATGAAATTAAACTCAATCTTCTTGGTGATAAAAACAATATCTTTTTACAAAGAAAAAGAAAAGGTACAAAATCTTATTATGGTAATTCTATTGGCACCCCCTTTTTGTCTATTTACACCCCCCTAATTAATATCTAAAGTAAACCATTAATTACTTACCAATTTTTATTAGTTATTTTCTCCATTTTCCATATAACATTCCTTTTTAAAGATTTCCAAGCTTTCTATACGCAGACTTATAAATAATTAGAGATATAAATATTAATTACTTTATTGAAAGTGATCTTTCAACGCACTAAAACCCAAAATAAATAGACGTTGCTTGTAAAATATTAATATTAAATATTAATTTAACTTTAATATTTTTAATTTTAATATAAAATCGTAGCGATTAATATAAAAAGTAATACAATGAAAAATTAATTAATTATTGTATCCATGTGTTATTGAGTAAAAATAACTTGATTAATATTGTTAAATAACTCATGCAATTAATAATGTTGAATTTTATGAAAAAAAATTAATAAAATAATTATTGTTAAATTCATGTAGTTAGGTAAAATAAATTTACAAATTTCAAGTGTTTGAGGGTGTAAAAAGGGGGTGAGGGGGGTGTAAGGTGTGAAGGGGGTGTGAATAGTAGGACCCATCTTATAATTGTAATAAGTGGACACAAAACTAATCCTAAGAATAGGAAGGAAAGAAGGTGGGCAGTGGCAATCAAAGCCAGCAGATGCAAACAAAAAAGTAAAGAGTCAGCAATATAGGCCCCTTTGCAATTAATTATTTCTAAATTAAACAATCCACAATTTATTTATTTACTTTTATGATTTCATGAATTTCAACGCCAATCTCCAAACTATTACATACGAGACGTCTAACTTCATATCTGTCTTTTCTTAGTTCTAACTTTCCTCTACCCCAAAAACAAAATCATATTTATATACATATAATATTTATTTATTTTTCCTCCTCTCCATCCTCAAAGGTCTCTCTTAAACTTAGTTTCAGCCCACGATTTATTTTATTTTGAATCCAAGAATTCAACCAGCAGTCATGGGTGAGAAGGTATCGATCTATCTATCTATATGTATCTCTATTTGATCTTGATTATAGGATTAAGTATATGGGATGGGATTTATGATAATCAAAAAATGTTTTTTGATTGGTTTTTAATGATGTAATAACAATATTCAGGTGACTGTTATGGTGCTGAAGGTGAATGATCTGCAGTGTCCATGTTGCTACAAGAAGGTGAAGAAGGTTCTCTGCAAATTCCCTCGTGAGTTTTCCTACTCTTCTTCATCTCTTTCCTTTTTTGGAATTCTCTTAACATAAAGTTACAATTTTTGATTATTCTATGAACAAATATAATATAGTTATATGCTTGATTGAAAAAATATTCACCTTTTTACTCCCACTCCTCATGAAATTTAATTGCCCCTGAATCTGTATATAGTATTTAAAATGCATATTGGTTGATAGATCATTCATATATTCAACTGTTATTTTAGAGAAAATTTATTTATTTTTTGTTACTTAAAAAGATGATGCAACCTATCGTCCTTAAAGGCACTGCAGGTCCTTATCACACTTTTTATTTCATTCCCTTTTTTTTGTTTTTTTTTTACAAAGAATCATGCAAGACAACGTTTGTGGCTTGTATTTCTTCATGAGAGGAATATTACGAACTGAGTTTTTTTTTTTCCCTTTTTTTTTTTTCCAATTTTCTTACAAGAGAAATTAGAGACCAAGTGTACGATGAAAAGGCAAACACAGTCACAGTCACAGTAATCTGCTGCAACCCAGAGAAAATTCGAGACAAGATTTGCTGCAAAGGCTGCGGCGTAATCAAGAGCATCGAAATCAAGGAGCCCAAAAAGCCCGACCCGCCCAAAAAGCCCGAAAAGCCGAAGGAGCCCGAAAAACCCAAAGCCGTGATCGACGAGCCCAAGCCCAAACCGCCGGAGAAGCCCATTGTAATAATCGAAGAGCCGAAACCCAAATCGCCGGAGAAACCACCGCCTGCAATGGTCGAGAAGCCGAAGGAGCCGGAGAAGCCCAAGGAAGCTCCGAAACCCGACCCGCCCAAGGCTCCTGAACCCATTCCAGCTCCGAATCCGCCGCCGCCTGTGATTCCCCTGCCGCCGCCGGTTGAGCCGTGTCCGACGAATGTCCCGGTGAGGACTTGCTGCAGGGAGTGCTATGAAGGGTACGGCGGAGGTCCGTGTTACTACGGTTATGGGGTTCCGCCACCGCCGCCGCCGTGCTACGACGGTTACGGTTATTGTGGGTACGGTAGGGGGTGCAATATCAGCAGGTGTGATAACTACTTCAGTGACGATAATCCACAGTCTTGCCGCATTATGTGACTTTGGAAATAGAAAGATTTATTATTATTTATATAAATATATACCTTCGCTTTGAGATTTATTTGTTGCCTGTAATGTAATAACGTAAAGGACTCGATTTTTATTCAATAAAAATGGTCGGATATTATAGGACTACCATTTGATCATTTGGTAACCTGTGTTAACGTTTTTCAGTTGATGTCCAAATTTGTTTTCAATTTCGATTAATATTCATGTGTTTAAATTTTTTCTAGTTAGTTTTCAAAGTATTTTTTAATTTCGATTGGTATTCCTGTTTTTGAGACTTTTCCAGTTGGTGTCCAAAATATTTTTCAATTCCGGTGAATACCCCTAAGAAATGACAAAACATAACCCCACGATTTTAAAAGACAAAAAATAAGATCTTTAGGTGTATGAATGTTAGCTGCTAACGGAATTCTAGAAAAGATAAAAAATGGTTCATACACCTAAAATTCCCATCTTTTATCATTTAAAATCACAGAATTATGTTTCCTCATACATCACAGTTACCTACCGAAATTGAAAAATACTTTAGGCACCAACTGGAAAAGCCTTAAACACATGGATACCAATCGGAATTGAAAAATACTTTAGGCACCAACTAAAAAAAAGCTTAAACACAATGGTACCAACCAGAATTGAAAATAACTTTGGATATCAACTAAAAAAGCATTAAACATGGTTACCAACCGGAATTTCCCTTAAAACATACATGTGATGTTATTAAACCATACATAGAAATAAATATGTATTAAATCCCATAAACACACATACACTAACATAGCAGCAAACCTTTGTGTAAATCTTTAAAGAGCTAAACATTATTAAATTCAATGAAATGGATAAGCTTTTGCTTTATTATGCAGCGAAAAGAGCATAAGATCACGCTCGTCGAGGCGTCTCAGTTGAGGAATTAATATTATCACAACCCTCATTGATATTTTATATATAGCTGCTAATATATAGCTCGGAATATGGTATATGCTTCTTGTATTTCATCTCCTTCACATTCATATTAGTAGTTATATATATATATATATATATATATATGCAGGGCTTGAACTAGCTAGCTAGGTACGAGGACTTTTGAATTGAATTAATATGGATGGAGTAGCTTCTTTTCTCTAATGTTAATCCTTGTAATATAGTAAATGAGATCTTAGCTAATTAATGTCAAGCCAACAACTACTCTCAGACAACATTAATTAATGAATTCAATGACTAATGGCCGGCCGGGAATGTCATCGCCAGTTGTGAGAATTCATATGCGAAGAAACAGAAGCATGCAGCTGCAATTATGTCCATTTACTTACAAATCTGAAACCCTTCTGTTTCTTGGTTTTTAATAGCTTAATATATATATATATATTATATCTCATAACTTCAAGATTAACCATATTCTTGATACCAAGCACTTCACTGATCAGTTTCGTATTTATCTCTTCACAATTATTGATATACATATATATATATATATATAAGTTGTATCTAAATATCTTGAGTGGTAGCTCTTATAAATAGGGGTCCCAAGGGATATCAAAAGACAGAATACATACTACTACATCCTTCATGATATGATCTCAACATGCTTCGCCTTCTGCCTTCTGTTATAGTCCTACTTCATGGTAATTTTTATTTTCGCATTTCCTTATTTTTCATGAAAATGCAAGGCCCTTAAACTAACTTGAATGAATATTCACTTGATGATGATGCAGTTGTAAGTATTTATTGTTACCATAATGCCGCATTGGAAGCAGTCCATGCAGCTGTTGATGCCCTTCCCAATAGACCCTCAAAGCTATCGACTTTAAGCATTAGTAAAGCTTAATTATTACTCAAAGTTGTTATAATCCTTTACATTTTGAATTCATAGTAATAATCCCCTAATTGTCTCTCTCTCGGTTATATTCTTGCAATAAATCACATAGACAATCACAGTAATAACACCACCGCCGCCACGACGAAGAGGATCGGCGATGACTCGCCAGCTTCATGCACGAAGGATGACATCCTCGTATTCCAAGGGCCCACGTCGCCACTACCCGACGGAATCCCTACTTACACCGTCGACGTACAGAACGTCTGCATGTCAGATAGTTGTCCTATCTCGGACATACACTTGACCTGCGGCTGGTTCAGTTCGGCTAGAACGATAAACCCCTCGGTTTTCCGAAGGATTGGATACGATGATTGCCTGGTTAACGACGGCGGGCCCCTCAATCCCGGGGAAGCTATTTCTTTTCAGTACGCCGATACCTTTCAGTACCCCATGTCTGTGTCGTCCGTGGCTTGTGGATCGAACTAAAAATTAGGGTTTTGTGTGCCCCGGGGAGGAGGGAGCTATGTATATATTATGCTATGTATTGTGTGGGATGTAATATTATGCTAGGAGTAAATTTAATTTCAGTATTATGACTTTCACGCAATTCGCGTTTCGTCGCGTAACTTGTATGTCCACCAAAAGCAGTTCCTATCATAATTTTCACGAAATTCGCTTTTTCGTCCTATATTTGTCATTCTCTAAAGCTAATCCAGATTGTTTATACCATTTATCGTAGATAGTCATTTTTTAATTTTTCAGAACAATTTTGTGATTGCTTGCTTCCGACAGGGAGAATATGATTGCTTCAACAAGAAAGTTAATTCAATTTGTATAATGTGAAAATACTCTCTCTATGATAAATGGATCGGAAGATTACAGAAAAATGGCTGTTTATGACAAATTATAGAAACATTATTAAATAGTTTTGGACAGAGACAAGTTATAAAACGAAAAACGAATTTCGTGAAAGTTTTAGAACTATAAAATTTTAATTACTCCTAAACATACTGAACTAGTATTAGACGGGACAATCAAATGACGAAAAAACGAATTTCGTGAAAGTTATACGACTAACATTTTAGTTAATCCTAACATGGTGATATGTGGCAGAGAATACTAGTTAAAAATATACTCCCTCTGATTTTAAATAGAAGCCATTTTAGATTTTTTTTTTTCTAAATAATAGTCGTTTTGCTATTTTAAAAAATGAATAGCTTGTACATATACAATTTTAACCATAGTCTTAAATATATGTTACTTTATTTATATATGGTCAAACAATCAACTAAGGATATAAGAAAAATTTTACTTTATTTATTAATATACGTGTATATTCCATAAATGACTTCTATTTAAAATCGGATGGAGTATGTAATAACTGGTCTGATATTTATCAACGGAGATGTTCTTACATTATCAACATTAAAATCCTTACATCGATTGATGAACATCAGCGGAAAGCATGGTCGTAATCATGGTAACGGAAAGTCTTGTAGATGAAATGCGAAAGCCACCTCGAAGCAACAAAGCAAAGAACAGCCATGGAGATGATAGTATATCTCGCGGCAATGGATATCATTCCGTTTTTTGCTGCTGCAACTAATGCGATAGAAGCAACGGATATCACTTGCAGTGCGATCTCGAGTGAGTTCAGATATTTATAGGCTTTGCTGCAGCTACTACATTTCACTGTATGTGACCAATATCTGGGAAAAAAAGAAGAAAAAAAAAGCAGCATTTGTGAAGGTTAGTCTCTTGTAATAAGATGATAAAATGGCCTTAATTCAACCCAAGAAACACATTGATCTCTGATGTTTAAGACTAAGATGTAATCTTGAGGAGTGAATTCTTTTTCTTTTTCATCACTTACCTGTCAAGGAGCTGTTCTCTAGGAGGAGTTGGAGGTAATAATCCGTCGAAATTCGAATTTCCCCAATCAACTTTAGTGCCTCCGTACTTGTTTAGCCACCTTCGAAAGGACACGACGAGGGCATCTGACTTTGTGGGCACAAAGCAAGATTTGTGCCAATTCACCGAGCCAACTTCTGCTATTTTGCGTTCCTAAGAGAGGGTATCATCATGACGTTATTGCATCTCATTCGTACATTTGATATAACTGATAAAGAAAAACGAATATATAGTCACCTCGACGTGGAGAAGGTACAAATCAGAATCAAGAACTAAGTTCTGATTGATATGAAAAACCCAACGAGGTATGATTCGATCGATGAAGACAGCAAAGTTTCTGGGAGCTGCGAATATTATTCTGCTATTTCCAGGGCTCACAGGGATGCAATAGAATATAAGCATTGCTTTCTTCTGAATTGGAACCGGCGGTGATACGACTTCCTACATAAGTGAAAACATACAGATTATGTAAGAACATACGAAAAAATGGTTTTGGTGTCTTAAAAACTATCATCAGCTACTTTAATTACTTACTTTCTTGGCTCCATTATCTGATGTAGTTGGCTCTTTGCCCTGAATCCTTCCTGGAGTGAAATAGCCATAATAAAGACAAGGCGCAACGAAATAGTTTTCGCCGAAAACTTGCTTAGCAGTGAAGCCATTTACGTCTATTTTCTGCACGTTTATTTCGAGAGGTCTTCCTCCTTCACGATCTGCCTTCATAGTGCAGTAAAATCACTCAAGGTTCAATATAAGATGGGAAAAAAAAAATCGAGTAAGAAAACAATTGAATCTTAAGTAGAATTTACTCATCTCTCTGGCACTTTTCCAATTCTCATTATGCCATAATGTGCGTATGGGACATGAGCAGGGTCCATAAGATTCTCGGTCAGAATTTCGTACCTAAAGTGGAGATATCAAACACGTCAATTATCTGTCATCACGTCGATTGTTACCACCAAGAAATTAGAGGTAAAAAATGCGCGTTGTCCACCGAAATTCCGCTGTATTTCTAGCTTCTGCAACTAGCAGTAATTCTTACCCGTACTGTATGTCTCTGCATATCATTGAATGTGTGTACGATGGATCGTCAAGTTCAGGGATGTAATGAGGCTTTTCCTTCGAAAGAATGTCTGCATATGCTGGATCGGAGTTTGGCCAGAACCAAATAATCCCATTTTGCACGCAGCTTGGATAAACGGCTACACAAGCTCTCTTTGAAGTGTGAATCTGCGGAAAAAAAAAATCGTGCAAGCTCGTTATATTTCGACTCTGAGATTCTATGTGTTATGGTTAAGGTAATGTTCGACACGTAATAACATTCGTATAAAATCGAACAGGAAAGAGCATTAAGGAAGATCATGTAGTCTGCATTTGGAGCATAATCGCCTTATTCCACTGCTAGCCAACCTACTCAATGTCAGAGCAAATATATCGAAAAACAGCTTTAAAATTCAGTGAATGAAAGAACATTCTTCGATCAAGCTCTTCTCTGTGTCCAAAGTGGTTTTGTCTTTTAACTCATAACAATGTAACGACTCAAAAACTCATAAAAGCCATCAATCACCGATAAAAACTGGGCAGTTCATTGAAGATTAAAAGCCAAAACTAGCTATGTCTTTCCTACCGGAGGGCCATCGCGCGGTGCTTGAGGGATCAGCTTACAGTCACCGGCGCCGTCAAAGCACCAGCCGTGGTAAACACACTGCAGTCTTCCCCACTGATCGATTCTACCATCGGACAAAGGAGCTAGCCGATGAGGGCACTTATCGTCGAACACTTGCCATTCATTCTCGTTCCTATCCCACCAAATCACTATGTCCAAACCGATCACTTTCTTACCATGCGGCCTTCTCTTGTCGAGGTCGCATACAGGCGCCACAGGGTACCAATGAGAGTACCAATCGAATTTCTCGTCGCTCGCTTCCATTTCCGTGTCTTCGCTGGGTAAGAAGGAGGCCTCATCGGTTGATTGGGTACTCCACGGATAAACTGCTGTGAAAGTCTTGAAACTCCGTTTCTTGATTTGGGTCTGCTTTTTCGCCGGAAAATGGAAATTGGGGAGATGGGCAATGGTTGTTTTGTGGAGGTTTCTCGACGGTATTAGTGGGAGGTGGTGGTGGTGGTGAAATGTTGGAAAAGAAGTAGCTTTCAGAGCTTCCATGGCTGATAACCAGCTGTGTAATAACATCAATCTGCTGTATATGTGGGAGAAAGATCAGAACTTACAAACCCATAAAGAATGGATGATTGATGTCATTATCTATGACGGAGCTTCTCCCTCCTTTTTAATTTTATTTCCATTTATTTTCTTGGTCAGGAAAAGTCGAGTGCCATGCTTCATGCATGGATAATTGTGGCCTAAAATCAGACAACAAAGCTTTGTTGTCGGCTTCTTTCTGTAGTTTGCTTTTCATTTTACAACCAATTAGTTCCTCTTTAAGCTCCTCCAAAGAACTGAACTAACAAATGCTCGCTTAACAGACGATCTTTTCTTTCAGGTTTCTAACCTAATTCTTGTTGCCAGACAACATCGTAAAGAAGTAGTAAAACCCACCAGAAAACAGAAAGCACGCCACTTCTTATAGTCTAAAAAACAATACCTTTTTTTAGCCAAGGATTATCACCATTCCCACCGTAGAGATTAGACATAACAGACTCTTGCAGTGCAAAAACATCTGCCATCTTTGTCTAACAGTCCTTGGTTGTTTAAGATATCTGCCGTCTTTGTCTAGTTAACATCAAGACCCTTCCTTCTTTCATGTGAAAGCAGGGTTCAATTTCAGTTGAAGATTTTGCAGTAATGGAGGAAAGTTATATAGGGCTAAAGTTTGAGTTACTCCTAAACATGATGGACAAGTATTGGACGGGAGAATTTACGGGACGAAAAGCGAATTTCGTGGAAGATATAAAACTAAAATTTTAGTTACTCTTAATACGCTGATACGCGGCCTGGAATAGTAGTTAAAATTTTAATGTAATAAACTGCCTCGGTCTTTATCAACGAAGATGTTCTCACATGAGGGGATATCAACATTAAAATCCTTACATAGATTGATGAACATCAGCGGAAAGCATGGTCGTAATCATGGTAATGGAAAGTCTTGTAGATGAAATGCGAAAGCCACCTCGAAGCAACAAAGCAAAGAACGGCCATGGAGACGATCATATATCTCGCGGCAATGGATATAATTCCATTTTTGGCTGCTGCAACTAACGCGATAGAAGCGACGGATATCACTTGCAGTGCGATCTCGAGTGAGTTCAGATATTTATAGACTGAGCTGCAGCTGCTACAATTCACTGTATGTGACCAATATCTGTGGAGAAAAGATCATAAAAAGGGTCTTAAAAAATCTTTAAAGTTCAGGGTTCTGTACTGAAACATGTAAATTTGAGGTTTCAACCCAAAACATACACTTACATACAATGTTTATGTCTGAAAATTAATTTTGATTTGTGATATCTTTTTTTTTTCATTAGTTACCTGTCTAAGAGCTGTTCTCGGGGAGGAGTTGGTGGTAATAATCCGTTGAAATTCGAAGTTCTCCAATCAACTTTAGTGCCTCCGTACTTGTTTAGCCACCTTCGAAAGGACACGACGAGGGCATCCGACTTTGTGGGCACAAAGCAAGATTTGTGCCAATTCACCGAGCCAACTTCTGCTATTTTGCGTTCCTAAGAGAGGGCCGCATTATCATGACGTTTCATATCATTCATATGTTTGATATAACTAACTGATAAAGGAAAACGATAGATATATAGATAGATATATACTCACCTCGATGTGGAGAAGGTACAAATCAGAATCAAGAACTAAGTTCTGATTGATATGAAAAACCCAACGAGGTATGATTCGATCCATGAAGATAGCAAAGTTTCTGGGAGCCGCGTATATTAATCTGCTATTTCCAGGACTCACTGGGACACAGTAGAATATAAGCATTGCTTTCTTCTGATTTGGGACCGGCGGTGGTACGACTTCCTACATAAGAGAGAACATAAAAAATTGTGTAAGAAATTTCAAGAAAATGGTTTGTCTGTCTTAAAAACTACCACCAGCAACTTGATTACATTCTTGGCTTCATTATCTGATTTAGTTGGCTCCTTGCCCTGAATCCTTTCTGGAGTGAAATAGCCATAGTAAAGACAAGGCGCGATAAAATAGTTCTCGCCGAAAGCTTGCTTAGCGGTGAATCCATTTACGTTTACGTTCCGCAAGTTTATTTCGAGCAGCCTTCCTCCTTCACGATCTACCTTCAAAGTGTAGTAAAATAACTCGTTAGCCCGCAAGGTTCAATACAAGAAAAAAAAAAAAAGAATCTTGAGTAGATTTTACTCATCTCTCTGGCACTTTTCCAATTTTCACTATGCCATAATGTGTGTATGGAACATGAGCAGGATCCATAAGATTCTCGGCCAGAATTTCGTACCTAACAAAAAGCCAAAGAGAGGAGATATCACACAGTCAATTTATCTGTCATCATCACGTCGATGGTAAAATGTGTGTTGTCCCTCCCACCAAGATTTTGCTATGTTTATAGCTCCGCAACTTAGTAGTAGTTCTTACCCATACGGTATGTCTCTGCATATCACTGACTGTAGGTACGATGGATCATCAAGTTCAGGGATGTAATGAGGCTTTTCCTTCGAAAGAATGTCCGCAAACGCTGGATCAGATTTTGGCCAGAACCAAAGAATCCCATTTTGCACGCAGCTTGGATAAACGGCTACGCAAGCTCTCTTTGAAGTGTGAATCTGTACAAAAATTTCGTTCAATCACGATGTTATCGATAAAAACGGGGCAGTTCATCGAAGATTAAATGCCAAAGCTAGCTATGTTTTTCTACCGTAGGGCCATCGCGTGGCGCTTGAGGGATCAGCTTACAGTCGCCGGCGCCGTCAAAGCACCAGCCGTGGTAAACACACTGCAATCTTCCCCACTGATCGATTCTACCATCAGACAGAGGAGCTAGCCGATGGGGACACTTATCGTCGAACACTTGCCATTCATTCTCGTTCCTATCCCACCAAATCACAATGTCCAAACCGATCACTTTCTTACCATGCGGCCTTCTCTTGTCGAGATCGCACACCGGCGCCACAGGGTACCAATGTGAGTACCAATCGAACTTCTCGCCGCTCGCTTCCTTTTCTTCGTTGGGTAAGAAGGGGGGCTCATCGGTTGACTGGGTACTCCTCGGATAAACTGCTGTGAATGTCTTGAAACTCCGTTTCTTGATTTGAGTTTGCCTTTTCAGTGGAAAACTGAAATTGGGGAGATGGGCAATGGTTGTTTTGTGGAGGTTTCTCGACGGTATCAGTAAGCGGTGGTGAAATGGTGGAAAAGAAGAAGCTTTCAGAGCTTCCATGGCTGATAACCAGCTGTGCATTATCAGCTGCATATGTCGGTACTACAAACTACAAACTCATAAAGATGATTGATGTTAGTTATCTAGGACGGAACTAATCATTGTCATTTTAACTTTATCACCATTTATTTTCTTGGTCACCACAAGTTTGAGTCCCATGCTTTTCATGCATGAGAATTGTGGCCTCGAACCAGACAGCAAAGCTTTGTTTATCTTCTCCTACAGTTTGCTTTTCATTTTACAACAAATCAGTTCCTCTATAAGCTCCCCCCAAAGAACTGAACTAACAAGAGCTCTCTGAACAGACCATCTTTTCTTTCAGGTTTCTAACCTAATTCTTGTTGCCAGCCAACATCGTAAAGAAGTAGTAAAACCCACCAGAAAACAGAGAGCAAGTCACTTCTTACATTCCAAAAAGAATACCTTTTTTAGCTGGACCATTCCAACCCGAGGTTAGGGATGAAAGACTCTTACAGTGCAAGGACCACAAAGTGAAAGCCCAATTTAAGTCCATAAATCTCAGAGGGATTTGTTTTGCTTTGCTCATTGTGTACAAGCAAATTTCTAGCAGTGTTTGGCCGTCTACTACAGATATCTGCCCTTCTGTCTACTATATTTGAAGCCCCTTCCTTCTTTCATGTGAATCAATTGGGGTTTCTTTTTGGTTGATCTTGGAGTTTCTCACAAATATGGGAAAGAAAAATCCATTCTTTTATGGTTACAATAGTAGCAATAAACAGAGACACTCATGATACAGTATGAAGCCATCATCTAATAACTATAATCATAAGAGAAATCAGACAAGCCAACCATGGCCGACACAATCTGCGAGACGATGAAAAACCCACCTCCTATGATCACCAAAATCAGAATCGCGGATATGGGATTCTTCAGTAGCTCAACGATGGGCAGCAAGAGAGTGTATAGGGCGCCAGTGCTCACCGTCAGCACATACAAACCGTACCTCCTCATGTTGTCCCAGAACTCCTCCAGCAGCGGGCCCTCCGGGCCCAAGGCGAGAGCTCTGCCGTGATGATCGTCGAGTCCCATCAGAAACAGCGCCAGGCTCAGAGATACGGCGCCTATAATCACGGCCCTGGAGCTTCCTTTCGAGGCCGCCGCATTTTCCAAAGGTTTATGGGACTCTTTGAGAGATTCGAGCTTGAGTTTTACGGAGTTTGTAGCTCTGATTCTTGGATTTGGCTTGGATTTGGAAATGAATCCGATGATTGGTGGGAGTTGTGTGGAAGTGGTGGGACTCTTCTGAGTTACGCGGGGAAGATGATGATGTCTAATGCTCAACATGGTGCTCATCTTTTGCTCTGCAAGTATGAGCTCGGAAAAGAACTAAAGAAGATTTTGAATGGGTGGTCGTGAAGGTGATGACTGTTGTAAGATTTTTTTATTATTATCTGTACCTTAATGGGCCTAATGTTTAAGAGGCCCATTTAAAGTTGGGCCCACAATATAATATACAGTCCATAGTCTTACACATTCTAAAACAAACCTAAGTTGAATTCAATAAAAAGCATTGGAGGATTTTTTATTTTATTTTTATTTTTTTTCTATCCCGAGGTATCCCACTCGATCTGGCTATGAGCTAGTCCCTAAATACTGACGTGGGCTTGCGCCATACAGATCTGATGAAAGTTTAATTGCGTCACACACTCCAATGATGAGACTAATCCACAAATGCCGGATGAATACGTCTTAAACCCACGTGACAACGATAGTCATGATAAATAAATCACATGAAACTACTCAAGATGGGAGGAGGGATTCGATCCCACGACCTAACCCACAAATTCTTAAGGCCTCCTTTTGACCACTAGACACGTTGCCTCATTGGCCCATTGGAGGATTGTTATATATGAAAATTTTCGTGTTCTTACAATCTCCAACTCTAAAAATTTATTACACAAACACAGTTGCAATGAGATGAAACATATCCTTTGTGAGGTTTATCTTGAGTTCGACTATTACATAACATTGACATTATAGGAATCAATCAATCCATGTTAAAAACATAAGAGGAAGTTTTCTTGAACCATTTGAGAACTAACAACTCGTACAATTTTCCCGAACGTATCGATTTTTTCGGTTCTTTCGCCTTTTCCGGCAGTTGATGGCATTACATACATTACAACGGATTGTGACGAAAAAATCGACTAGCTTCATACTTCATAGTCTTCGATTTGAGCCCAAGGAAACTTCAAGGCTCCACCTTTAATCTTGGAAGGATCTTCAGGCGTCTCCCATGGGTACTTCATCAATGGGTCTCGAGGAAACTTTCTGAAGTTAAGAAATGGTGCCCATAGCAAAACTCTGCGAGTGTAATAACAAGAAAACAAAAAAAAGGATCATCATCAGATCAAAAGGCAAAGCAACAATCTCTTCAGACAACATAATAGTCGTCTTCAAACAGTAGTATAGTATGTGTTTAAATTATTACCCTGGGTAGAACATGAAAACAAACATGAACTGAAAGAACATCTCCAGCAGATTCCTCTTGTACCATCTCCTCCTTAGCCAGTTCATAATAATGGGCTGCAAATAACGACAGATTCGACGATGTTCAAAGTCCTCATTGTTAGCAGAAAATCATGAACACAAAGGGTTTTGACTCACTGGAGCAACGAGGAAGTACAAGAAAGCTGTGATTCCCAGTGGGATTAGGACCCATATTAGGTCTTCTTCATCGTTCACGCCGGTCACAGCCATGCCTGGCTCGGCAGCCTAGGCATATAGACCATATTCGTCAATAAATATGTAATAAATAAATGAAATACAAGTCGCATGTCACGATGGTATTCATACGACTGTAGCCAAAACTCCTCCGATTTGTGCGGTTAAGCCTAGAATCTTAATCTTGGAATCTTGGAGCACATTGGGTACTAAATGTTTATGCGCCTGCGCCATTCAACAGACATGTTCAACTATATTCAGATTGTGTAAGAAAGAACTGAAAAAGGTTAGATTTTTTTTTTTGTTCAAGACGAACCTTTTTTCTTGAATTCTGGCATTGTTGATGCGAAGGATTCTTGAAGAATCTGCCTGGAGATAATGACGATGATGATGATAGAGTAGGTGTAGTAGTAGTGTAAGGCTTGCTGATGAAGCTCAAAGATAAACTCATTTTGTAATAGTTTTTTTTTTTTTGCGTTATCTTATTTTCCTGTTATTCATCGTCTTCTTTATAGTTCGCTTGTGGCTCAACACAATAAGCAAATGTCTGGACATGAATTGTTATCGAGGATGTGTGTAAGAACGTGGAAAATTGCAAAAAGATCCCTATATTGTAAGATTATTAAAACTAAAGCTTTTAGAATATGTAATTCAACTTGGATTCAATCCATTTCTAGCCTTGGCCCTCTGCATATGGTGGAATTTCAGTTCCAAATAGTTGTTTTCACTTTAGAATAATCTAATCACAATCTACATCATAATTATCATTTCTATTAACATTTGCAACAAACCCTTTCTTACATCATCTTCATTATTACTCTATTTACAAACAACAAAGCAACAGCCATCTAACTCCACAGGCACACAATACATCAGATTCGTGTTAAGACGTTCAAGAACAACCTTCGTGTTGTAATGATCACTACCACGCTGATCTTCCACCACTGCTGATATCCTTCCCTTTGTCGTCTCCTTCGTAGAGACGAAAGAGACTGAAGGCCGAAATAGCCGAGAGGACGATCATGGAAGTGCCGACTAGAGCAGAGCTAGCAATGCCTTCTCCAACTTGGTTGCAGAATCTTCCGTATAGATCACAGACCTTCATCCACTGAAGCTGACTCTGTCCCAACTTGGAAAAAACTGCTGATTGGGCGGAGGCAGAGACAGCTGCTAAGGTCAGATAAGCCATCACCTGCAATATCATGCTAGAACATTGCTGTTTAGTTCTTAGGGTGTAAGAATTCGATTCCTAATATGTGTATGCAGAAGACTTTTGAGATAGTGGAGTGCTGATTACATTCTATTGTCTCACTCTATTGATATGATCTTGGAGATTGATTCTTGAGCATGCAAGAATACAATTCCTAGTATGTAATGGCTTTAATATCAGCCAGGAGGCCCAAGGCAATATAATCTGATCTTGGAGATTCATTCAAGGCAACCTAAACTAATCTTGGAGATTGATTCTTGGAAATTTATATGGTAATGAAATAACAAGAGCTATGTATCATAGTCAAGACCATTCCTTTGTTCAGCACAAACAAGAAAGCAAAAGGAAAAAGGAGTTGGTAATAATCTTCTAATTCAAGAATAATAAGGTTACTCCAGCGAACAGCATGAACTATTATTACCTACTACTGAGCTTAATGGACAAAAAGAAGCATAATAAGCTATGAATGGATAAAGCAGCTGACCTGATCACCAGAGAATATGACCCAAGCCAAGGGCTTGTTGAACAGCACACTCCCTCTAATCATACTAACCACACACCTCATGACTTGAACCAGCGAATAGGCAGCAGCTATCCCATTAGCTATTACCAAGAAACTGCGAAGAAATCAGTAGAAATTCATCACAAACAGAGCAACCCTAATGGTAGAAACTGACAGAGAAAAAAAAAACCCCCCACAAACAGAACAGATTAAACTCAGCTTCAATTTCAAGAGATCTTCTTACACAAGGGCTTTCATGTCTGTGAACTTAGCCCTCTTCCTTATTGTGAAGATCTCCCTGACTTGAGAGTCTGTGCCTATCAGAGCAGCAGAAACGACGGCCAGACCACATATCAAACACCTTAAGACCAACTCCGTAAGTCTGATTCTTTTGTCAATCATCTTCAACTCGCTGCTACTTTATAATATGAAATTGCAGAGAAAGGAAGCTCCTTTACACTACCAACCAATCGGTACTAGTAATAGGGTACTGCTGCTGAACTCAATGCTTTCCCAACAAACCTTCATTCCCACTATTTATACAGACGCCCACTGTTTAAGGTCCCCTTAATACCCACCGTACATAGCAAATAAAAGTTAAAACTTTCTTATTTATCTTATTACAACGTGTACTAATGGGAGGATGAAACGTTGTTTGATTGTCTTCCTTCACCACGTTTCATGGAGCACTCAAGCTCAAGCTCATTCAGTGTGGGCCTAATTCAATACCACACTGATCAGAGATCTGAATCATCAGCATTTAAGATCAAAGGCCTCAGTTTTAGGACTTTTGTTATTGAAACTTGTCTAAAAACAGAAAAATATCTATAATACAGATCATATTTTCATTTGAATGTGGACCATATGTAATAAATGGTCTTTTCTTTTTATAATTCTTATTCTTGAGAATTTTGTGGAGGTAAGTCCGTGAATAATCATTATCTCATCCACTGATATTTAGTTCAAGCATCGCTTTCGCGTTATTAGAATAAAAAATAATAAAAAAAAATCCATTTAATCTATCCCATCCATCTACGACTATTGATTTCCCTCATCTGAAGGTCAAAAACAGATAAATATTGCAATCAACATAATCGAATATATTAAAAAAAAAAACATTTCAATACTTTATGTCACAGAAACAAAATGAACCTCTATGATTAATTATCTTGATTCAAGACTAGACGCAAGTCTATCCCAAGGAATTCATAAATTAATCTTATAGTTGATAACCTAACATCAAATAAATAAATACATGACATGACTTATCAAACTATATGAAATTCAAAAGTATTTTCACAATATCTTAATCCCAATAATTCAAATAACACATTAAAGTTTCACTAAGCAGCAAAAAATATTTAAAATAAAAATGTACATACTCGAGGAATCGAATGAAGAGTAGTCTCTCCTTTCGAAGGTGGTGGCCTGCGATGCGTTTACATCTTCTTGATAATACTTTGTATTTTGCTGTAAGTCATTCGAGAAGGATCATCGCTCATATCCCACCACTAATTCTGCAGCGCCCTCGAACTTTCTTGAAGCTTAAACTTCTCTAACAAAAATTGGTTCTCAGCTTCTGCTTCTTGCATTCTCTGCTTAAGATACTGACTCACATAACCTTCTTCGGACTTCTCTGTCTTGGCCCGAGCAATCCTCTGTAGCCTATCAGCTTCTCTTCTAGCTTCGTTCGCTTTCATATCGAACATCTCGGCTTCTGCCTGTTTGAGGCGTACGATGCTGTCTAGCTCTTCGATTTGTGCTTTCTTCCTCTGCCTTTCTGTCTTAAGAGCAGAGGCTTCACGGGCTTTGTCTTTGAGCTCTTGTTCGCATGCTTCTACGGCTAACCGGGCTCTTTTCACTGTGCGGGCCTTCTCTTCTGCAACCATTTCCATTTTTCTGACGGCTTCTTGAACAACCTCGGCGATTCTGTTGAATGCTTTCTGAGGAGAGACCATTCTTGCAGATTCGTCTGGTTCTTGGTTCTTTATGTCGTCTCCGTCGATTTCTTTAAAAAAAGAAAAGAAAAACATGGAATGAAGCTGGTTGAACAACTATGATTTCGCAAAGAAGGACAAATACACCCCATGCGGGAAATAGTGCGTTATCTAGAATAAAGGCGTATAATAGTAAGACGTATAAACTTAAGAAAGAAGCAAGAATTTTACCCTGAAAGAATGCCAAGATTGCTCTACTAGGATTAGGTTCAACGTAACCAGACCTCAATCTCTCAATGATCTCCTCACACTTCCACAGCAGTTTCCTACCTCTCGTATCTTCACTACCACGGAAAATCATACTAACATAGTCCAGCTCTCTAATCAAGGCATCCCTGTCCCAACTCGGTGCACAGTGCTGGAAAACGTCTTTGACCCAACCCAACAACTCAGACGTCCTACTACAGGCTCGGCACCTAAAGAGCATCTCCGTGGAGCTCACGCCATTTTTATTACAAGGGCCCATACCGATCTGCCTGTGCCGAATGGCACAGTCGGTGTGGGTCCAGTGAGAACACAAGTCGCACCCGATCCATCGACACGTGTTGACCTCGAAATCGAACTTGTTGCAGATCACGCACATGCAGAGGTTGCAGAACCCGTTTCTCTTACAGCAGAGCTCGCAAGTACAGTCGTCCGCTGGTAATGGGCTTCCACAGGCTATGTTTCTGCACTTCTTGTACAAGAAAATGTCGATGAGAGAAGCTTGGGAAAGGCTGACGCTAGGATGCAAGAACGCCTGTATCCCTGTCTTCATTGAGACTAAGATTTCTAGCTGAACCCTGTGGGTCAAGGTCAGAGTTTGTTCTGTCAGATCACCTCTACTATGAACCATTTTCTGTAAAGACAAGAACTCATCTCTCTGCTGAGTACTGCTCGGTCCTTCAAGAAAAGCACGGAGCTCATTCTTAAACCTGTCCAGATACTCGTCTGGAAGATTCAGCATTCGTTCCGCCATGACTTCAACTCTCTCCGAGGCCACATCACGTAAAGACATCTTATCGATGCTCGAGACATGGCGTACGACTGAGTGCTCGGCGAAACCGTTTTCTATCTCTTTTTCCCTCTCCATTTTATTAGAAACCAAAGCATTGCCAGCTGGCCAGGTTTCTCTTGAACTGGCACTTTCTGATGGGGAGTTGCGAGCTTGATCGGAGTTTGAACCACGCTCTTGAATGTTCGGAGATCCACACGCATCGGGCGGTACCAAGGACAGAGATGTCTGAAGCCCAATTCCTCCCGATCCAGGTTGTTGACGAGGTGGAAGCATTGATGGTTGGTTGTTGAAATGAGAACCAGACGAAGTACCCATTACAAAGTTACTAAACAACCTGAAACAGCACCAAGAACACATTTAAGTCCATCCAATATGCTTCCAACTTCAACAGAACAACAAATACACACACACACATAACTAGGAATTCTGTACTTTTGATCTAACCAATGAAATAAATGCCATAGCACATAAAGGATTGCACAAATCGAGCAGATGAAGAATAAAATTCCGTACGCAATAGATCAGACAATATAATTTTACATCAGAAGCAAGATCCAGCGTTTTGCTAACAAATTGAAACCAAGAAACATTAAGAAGCAAAAGATGAAATCGATCGTTTACCTGAAGGAACTATGGAATTCGACCAAAGCTTCGTGACCTTGACTAAATCGTCACTTATTTGCCCTTCCCCTTTCGAAAATGAAACCCTAGTTCACATTCGCCATAGAGTTTCGAAAAGTTGGCAAATTTACTTGCACTTCTTCTTTGACCCGTTGAAAAGAGGTGAGAGAAGATGAGGAAAGCACCAAAGTGGTGGGGACATGCGACCGTTTTCGCCGGTTTACGGTAAACAAGCTTATTGGCGGGTCCCACACGGACAAATTTCCCGCGTGTTGACTTTTGTGTACGCTTTGACTATAACTGTTGACTCTTGTCTTCACATGCAATGAGGAACTTTTTTTCTTCTATTTTCAAACACAATTATATGATTTCAAAATGAATATTTAAGAAAATATAAATGGAATTACTGATCACTTAGTTAGGGAATCATCGCCTCATGCTTGATTAATTATTTAAGTTTGCCTATAATCATATCAACATACTAGAACTTCTTTTCTTGAGAATACTCTGTCTGAACTCTTAATGACAACAAGGGAATACATGTAAATCTTACACAAGGCCTATTTGAACTAAGAAGAACATAGAGATGTTTTTTGCTTTATAAGCAACTGCGTTAGCTTCTTAATAAGCTTCTGATCCGAGGTAATGTAGTCCTGAAACGACTCCCTCAAAGATTGTAAGAGCTTCATGTGATCTTCATCGGGATCAATGTTCAGCAACTTCGTGAAAAGATCTTCCCAAAGCTCGACTTTCCAATATCTTGCGCATTGAAGTACGAAATCAAACTAAAGTAAAGGGACTCAGAATCATCAGGGGAATACGAAAAACGGTGATGCATTACCTTTTGTAATGTAGTTTGGGACGGTAAAGGTATCTTCCATCGCGCGAGGCGCCTTTCTCTATCTCCATGAATGAACCTTGAAGCATCATGTTAACTATAACGCACAGTCCGTATACGTCCACCTGCAACCATATCGTGGAGAAAGTATAGTAAAAGGGGGTGCTTGAGTTTTCAAAGCTGTTAAAAAAAATGGTACTTGAAATGTCCAGGGCTTCTTTTCTTGCATTTCCACGCAACGAAAGCCTGATGTTCTACTGTCTCCAGTAAATTTGATGTCTTCGGGAAATAGGGTCATGTCGATTCCTTTTCCCCAGTCCACAAGGCATAGTCCCTGAATTTATGTAGATTATTTGACAGCTGATGATGCATTGTGATGTTGATTAAAGGTACCTGATCGTGCCACAGTCCTGATCGAAGGAGAAAGTCGTCTTCATTTTCTGTTGGATGATCCCTGAAAATATACGTTGTGAGGGAATGGTTTCAACAATGGAGATAGTTGTTAGTAAGTGGTATACAGCATTTAGATGGTCTTCTGATCATGATATCTTACCTGGAATACCTAACGAGTAAATTGTCAGGTTTGAAATCACCATGAATAATCTTGGCATTGTGCAGAATCTCAAGGATATGAAGCATTTCTATGGTGTAGTACACGCATAATAATTCGTCCATACCCACACCTTTGACAACGTTAGAATTTATCGCATCCTGTTAGGAATTTATGTGACATGGTAAGAGGGGGTAACACTTCGAAATTTCGAAAAAACTTTAAATGGCTATAATTTAGATCTCAACCTGCAGTGTACCATGAGCTAAATAATCACAGACCAGCACACTGTAGTCAGAGTAGAGATGCAATCTCTGAGCAAAGCCAAAGCACTTCCTCTGCACATGAAGGGACAAGACATTATCAGTGGCTTTGTAATAGAAGTTTCTGAAAGAATAATACACAGAGTACATGGCTTAAACCTCATGTCAACCAATAGCAATGACTATCTACATCCATTAGTTGTAATTAAATGAAGTGGCCAACAAAATAAGAACTTGGATTGTTTTACTGTACGCACGTACTTCTTTTTCAGGAATACGCAAGTCAAGTTGACGGTACATGTAAAATTCCCAGGGAAAGGGTGGCTTTTGAACCTGCAAGAAATATGGAAGTACGGAATCAATGAATATTTCACGTACTGAACCTAAAGAGGAAATAACATGACAATGTGGATGGTTACCTTAAGGGCAACGACATCGTCAGGATTACTGTTCACAAATGCTTTAAACACTTGACCGAATCCACCTTTTCCTGCACATCCTTTGATCTGATAGTTCTCCCCACCTTTACACATCAATTTCAGAATCAGAGGAAGGCTGAAGGATGTAAAGAGTACGTAGAACTCAATACAGCTATTTATTCCATAGAAGAATCAAGAAAACACCAAACCTTGTGACAAAAGAAGGTAGGCTAAGAAGACTTAGTATTGCTACATACAGTAACTGTAAATAATATGATGTATTGAAGTTTTAAATGAAGCTTGTGGAATGATGGATAACTTTGGTATTGGGAATTCCATACTTATAGTTTCAATTGAACAGGATATTTCTGATTCAATTTCTTCTTAAGGCTTCAAGTGAAATGACTGATAAGAGGCGTGTGTATAACACTGATATGAATTGCATCGGGAACGCAGTTCAGTTACCTATATCAATGACTTTGTTTCTTGCTGATTTGAGCAAGGCGAATAGTGACTTTCCTGGATATGCTCTATTTCTTGCATGGTAACCCTGAAAATATTCATATACAACTCCCCCTCTTTGAATTAAAACAACAATTAAGTTATAACTTCAGTTTAGGGGATTTGCCCTCACCTCATACTTAACCACTTGAGAATTCAACTTCTGAAGAAAATTTTTTATGATTGTGATATTCCATGGATTAACTGAAGCATCACTAGAGTTGACCGAAACATCATTGTTCACCTGCAACGAAACGCAGCTTACGTCTTAAGAATTCAAGAACGAAGAATATGTGATATATCCTGATGCCTCATCAGCTTTGTATCGTCTTTGCCAAAAAACTTATCTAATCATTAACTGAACCATACAAAGGAAATGCTTGCAGTTATTTCATTCGACCCCAAGTTGGCGAAAATCAGATGATATCCACTCAACACATACCTTTTGATAGGAACCACCATTAGTAGCTTGTTCCGAGATTCTCTCGAGAAATAGCACATGGGCTCTCTTCAGTCTCTCCAGTGGCTGGGCATTTCTAAAATGCAACAACACATTCCATATTCATCAAAGCTTGCTTCAAGAAATTAATTGCAGTTCACATAGATCTATATTTTCAGAAGAATAAGGATACCTTTTGATGCCAAGGTTATAAATTGAAGAAGCATCGATCAACCTCCCTTTGGCTTCCAGGAATAAAGCGAAATTCTCATAAAACATAGCGCTGCCTGTACATACCTTATGCATAACCATTTCTCGGAAAATACTTTCGTAATCTTCATTACCATCCATCTGCAAACCACCCCACACAAATCTTAAAACAAGATTATCTCTTTTATATCCATCTATTTCCTTCTAATTGAGAACTCTGCAAAAAAATCTATCAGCTAAATTAAGAAAGTAACATAAATCCAAAACAAAAAATTCA
The DNA here is from genome assembly GCA_028392965.1 of Lindernia subracemosa. NCBI lineage: Eukaryota > Viridiplantae > Streptophyta > Magnoliopsida > Lamiales > Linderniaceae > Vandellia > Vandellia subracemosa. The sequence goes on from JAQPCC010000032.1 coordinate 1,180,465, forward strand.
TACTGGGTAACAGACGAAATCCCTAATAAAACATTGGGGGTAAAGGCAGCACACAATCAAAACTGCGTCCTAACGATATATCCAGCTGAAATTCTTACATGGAGGAACCACACTCTGAGGAATCTGAGATCATCTCTGTACCGCAGATCAGACTTGAACGCATGGACACAATTAGAAGTCAAAACATCCAAATCCCTCCAATTTTGACTTGACAATGCCTTGTCGATATGCCTTATACAAAGGATGAAAATCTCAACAACAAAAACGAAGCAAGCAATTATTAATCAAGTTAAAATCCGCAGCACGAAGAATATAAACTTAGTATCCTGCATACAAGAGGCAGCTCGCGAGTGGATCATCTCCACTTTGCTGATCTGCTGAAACCATTGCCACTGAGATCTGCTTTGATGTTTGCTCGCAGGCTACAAAAAAAAATCGTTTCACTGTGGCAGACAAAGACAATGCTTTGATATTTTCAAATGCGATACAAGCGGGAAATGCATTTTAGGAGTTCAAACCCATTCTTAACAGTTTCAGATTTTCTATTCCTCTGCAATTACAAATTTACAAAGTAAACCCAAAACAAATGCGAAATTGAGTATTGAGTACTGTCTCCTATGGAAACTAAACTAACGGCCCAGATACTATTGGCCTTTAACATTTTGCCCCTTTATTATCAAAAGTTGGCAAAATGTTTTTTTGTTGTTATAAATGTGATGATTAATAAAAATAACAAATATTGGATTTATGCACATTTTTGAACAAATTGAATGAGTCGCCACGCCATGCGCCTCTCTCTACCTATATAATTATTATATTGCGCAAATAAAACTATTCTTTTTTTTTTTCCGACTGCAAATAAAACTATTCTAACAGTGTCAAGTTAAGCTTATTACACATATATATTTTATATTTTAAAATTTTCTTAAATTAAAAAGTTTAATTGCCGAAATTTTAATTAAAGGATAAAATTGGAGTAAACTTACAATTGAAGGGCAAAATTAGAAAAAAAAATATGACATACCAAATTAATTGAACAATTACTATAGGATGCTGAGCAATAATAAAATAGAAAGATATATTTCACATAAGTGAAATTTTGGGCATTGCACGACGTTGCTCACAATAGGGGGCGATGGCAATGAAAAGGTTAGCAATGTAGGAAAATATTGAAGCCCGTTAAATAAAATATTGTTATAAAAGTATTAATTGTGATTAATATTATATTAAGATTATTTTATTATAATTATACTTATATTAAGATTATAATGATAATATAGCTTATAATAATAAAGAGAGAGATTAGAAAGAGATTAAGTATTTCAATACTTGGTGTATTTTACAATGAACTCTAATCACCTATTTATACTACTAAAAATTCACTATTACAACTAATCACATTAATTACAATTATACACCTCACACTAAAATACAAACTCTTCAATTAAACACCTCATCTTATCATCATTTAATATAATACTTCCAAATCCATCAATAATCCAAAAAGATCCACATCTTAATTATTTAACCATCCATAATTAACTTATTTCATAATACTCCCCCTTGGATGTTTTTCAAAGAATATGCCTCGTTAAAACCTTATTAGGAAAAACCCAATGAGATAAAAACCTAATGAAGGAAAAAGAGTACATGATTCTTTTAGATACGCTTTCGATTGTTACCTCATTAAAAACCTTACTGGGAAAACCACATGGGAAAAACCTCAGTGAAGGGAAAAAGAGTGCAACGCGTATTTACTCCCCCTGATGATAACATCATTCCAAATCTCGAAGTCTTCGAACTCCAATTGAATATACCAATCTTTTGAAAATTATTGGGGGAAGTGCTTTCGTGAATAAATCTGCAAGATTTTCACTTGATCGCACTTGTTGTACATCAATATCACCATTTTTCTCTAAATCATGTGTAAAGAAAATTTTTGGAGAAATATGTTTTGTTCTATCTCCCTTAATATATCCTTCCTTTAATTGGGCAATGCATGCAGCATTATCTTCATATAAAATCGTCGGAAGTAACTTTTCCGATAATAACCCACAAGTTTGTTGTATATGCTCAATTATCGATCGCAACCAAATACATTCCCGGCTAGCTTCATGAATAGCTAGAATTTCCGCATGATTAGATGAAGTAGCCGTTAAACTTTGTTTAACCGACCGCCATGAAATAGCGGTTCCGCCATGCGTAAATAAATAGCCCGTTTGCGATCGAGCATTATGTGGGTCGGATAGAAAACCAGCATCTGCATACCCAATCAAATCTGCTTTTGATTTATTAGAATAGAACAATCTCATATCAGTTGTTCCTTGAAGGTATCGAAAAATCCGCTTAATTCCATTCCAATGTCTACGAGTCGGTGATGAACTATATCTCGCCAATAGATTCACAACGAATGCTATATCAGGTCGTGTATGACTCGTTAAATACATTAGGGCTCCAATAGCACTGAGATATGGTACTTCAGGACCAAGTAGTTCTTCATTATTATCGCAAGGTCTAAACGGATCTTTATTCACATCTAAAGATCGAACAATCATTGGAGTATCCAATGGATGAGCTTTATCCATATAAAATCTTTTCAATACCTTTTTCGTATAAGTCTCTTGATGTACGAATATCCCATTCTTTAAATATTCGATTTGGAGTCCAAGACAAAATTTCGTTTTACCGAGATCTTTCATTTCAAACTCCTTTTTCAAACAATTAACGGCTTTTGATAACTCTTCAGGAGTTCCAATTATGTTAATATCATCAACATAAACTGAAATGATGACAAATTCATTTCCAGATCTTTTCATAAATATGCATGAGCAAGTTTGATCATTTTTATACCCCTCTTTCGATAAATATTCACTTAGGCGATTATACCACATACGCCCAGATTGCTTTAATCCATAAAGCGATTTATTTAGCTTGATTGAGTACTCATTTCGGGGCCCTGAATTTTCAGGCAACTGAAATCCCTCGGGAAGTCTCATATATATGTCACTGTCAAGTGATCCATATAAATAAGCGGTGACAACATCCATTAGACGCATATCGAGTCCTTCACGTACTGCCAAAGTAATTAAATAACGAAAAGTAGTTGCATCCACCACAGGAAAATACGTCTCCTCATAATCAATACCAGGTCGTTGTGAAAAGCCTTGTGCAACAAGCCGTGCTTTGTATCTCACAATTTCACCGTTTTCATTTCTCTTTCTAATGAAAACCCATTTATATCCAACCGGCTTTACATTTTCTGGTATGCGGACTACAGGTCCGAAAACTTTTCGTTTCTCAAGTGATTTTAATTCTGCCTCGATTGCATCTTTCCATTTTGGCCAATCATTTCTTTGTCTGCATTCTTTTACAGACCCTGGTTCATGATCCTCATTCTCATTTATCTCATTCATTTCATGTAGCGCTACGTTAAATGAGAATTTATTGTCAACGTTGACTTTTTCTCGGTTCCATCTAATTCCATTTTGGGCATAATTTATCGAGATCTCTTCATTATCATTATTCTCAAAAATTTCAGGTACCTGATTTCTATTATCATAATCATTAATGCCCATTGACTCTTCTAGAGTCGATAAATCCCCGACTGGACCATTCTTATTATTTGCTCCTTTTCTTTTTCGAGGATTTTTATCTTTGGAACCCGAGGGCCTACCACGTTTTAGTTGTGGCTTAGACTCGATCATTATATGTTCTCCAGGAACATTAACTTTTGCAGGAGCATTAACAGCTGGTATATGTGACTTAGTCACTCTTTTAAGGTCAGTAAAGCTATCTGGCAGTTGATTAACTAATCCTTGTAAATGAATTATCTTTTGAACTTCTAGTTCACATTCTTTCGTTCGAAGATCATAATGATTTAGCGATAATTCATTCCAACTAATACTCATTTCCAGCTGTTTCTTTTCTCCCCCTAATGTCGGAAAATTCGATTCATCGAAATGACAATCGGCAAATCTAGCCGTAAATAAATCTCCAGTTAGAGGTTCTAAATATTTTATTATCGATGGAGATTCAAATCCGACATATATTCCCAACCTCCTTTGAGGTCCCATCTTAGTGCGTTGTGGTGGAGCAATTGGAACATATACCGCACATCCAAAAATTCTCAGATGGGAAATATTTGGTTCCTGACCATAAACCATTTGTATCGGGGAGATATCGTTATAACTTGTTGGCCTGAAGCGGATTAGTGCCGCTGCATGTAATATAGCATGTCCCCAACAAGATGAGGGAAGTTCCGACTTCATTAATAATGGTCTTGCAATTAATTGCAACCTTTTAATCAATGATTCTGCAAGAGCATTTTGCGTATGGACATGTGGCACGGGGTGCTCAACATCAATTCCAATAGACATGCAATATTCATTAAATGCTTTGGAAGTAAATTCACCAGCATTATCAAGGCGTATTTTCTTTATTGGATAATCCGGAAAATGTGCTCTTAATCGAATCAACTGAGCAAGCAATCTCGCAAAAGCTACATTCCGCGTTGATAACAAACATACATGAGACCATCTAGTTGATCCATCAATCAATACCATGAAATATCTAAATGATCCACACGATGGATGTATCGGTCCACAAATATCACCTTGTATACGTTCCAAAAATCTTATAGATTCATTCTTTATTTTTATTGGTGATGGACGAATAATCAACTTCCCTTTAGAGCAAGCAACACATGATAATTCATTCGATTGAAGAATCTTCTGGTTCTTCATTAAATGTCCACGTTAATTTTGAATTATTCTCCGCATCATAATTGAACCGGGATGGCCCAACCGGTCATGCCAAACAACAAATGTATTATCATTAGTAAACTTCTGGTTTACGATAGCATGTGATTCAATTGTTTTAAGATATGCGTAATATAGCCCAGAGTCAAAAGATGGTAATATTTCTACAATTCTTTTGTCATTCGATATCACTTTTGTAATATGCAAATATTCAATATCTCCTTTTTCTGCAGTCTCAATATGATATCCGTTATGTCGAATAGCTTTAAAGCTTAATAAATTTCTTTGAGACTTAGGAGAATACAAATTATTTTCAATTATCAGCTTTGTTCCTCTGGGCAGTAAAACATTAGCTCTTCCGGAGCCCTCAATTATATTCGTGCTACCCGATATAGTAATAACACTGGCTTCTTTCATATCAAGATGATCAAAATATTTCTTATTTTTTAGAATCGTATCTTCATTGCACATGTCTGCATCCATCAAATAATATCCTTTATAAACAAACACATAATATTTATTATTGAAAAAGAAATATTGCATTACAAACATATAGATAACTTAAAAACAACGATATATAATAAAACACACAATAATAAAGCATAATGCATAAATAAAATCATAGCAAATTATTTTTCTTCGATCAGAAAATCCGCAGCTTCCAAATGAGCATTTTCATCATTGGCATCAGAGGGAGAGGTGAATTCACCCTGAACAAAATTCATTTCAATTTTCTTTCATTTGCCCTTTTGAGATTCCTGATATAGCTCAACAAGATGTTTGGGCGTACGACAATTGCGCGACCAGTGGCCAGAACCACCGCAACGATAACATTTTTCATCATTATTCTTTTGTTCAGTTTGCCTCTTCTTATCTTTATTATCAAAACTTTTCCTCTTCTGGAGAATATTTTGATGACCGCCACGATAATTATGATAACCACCACGGAATTATTGATAACTGTAATACCCGTAAAAATTTAATACGGGGATTTCGCAAAACTTCGAAATTGGTAAAAATAAGGTTGGGCAGGCTTGAAATTGAGCCCAAATAATAATTGGGCCCAAGCCCGATAAAGAAGGAAGACTTTGAGGACTGAAAAATAATTAGGCCCAAAAAGGACCGGATTCGTATTTTTCCTGGAGAAAACTGTTTGCGATGATGAAAGATACAAAAAGGGAGAAAATTACAAAAAGGCCCTTTTCTTAGCTTAAGAGGAAAATCGCATCACCACTTATCACCTCCTTGTCATCACGTAAGTCTCTCCCCAGCTTAAATATACAACTGTACACTTCAAAAACTTAAGAGGAACGAGAGAAAGAAGGCGAGAGAGAAAGGAGAAAAAAGGAAATTTGACAGTCCTTTCCAAGCTTCATCAACAAAAGCTGCTTGAAACAGTGCTTAGGACGTGAGGTAGGTGAAACCTACAAACCCAAAAACTGATATTTTTAAGCTGTGATGTTTATGGTGAAAGGATCACCCTCGTTTTTGGTGTGTTTGAATGTTGTTGTGATGTTTGATGTTTAAAAACCCAAAATATGGGTTTTAATTATGTTATGAGTTTCTGGAAATTGTTGAAGATATGATTTGAAGAACTGTTTTCGTATACTGTTCTGTATTTTCGTATGATTTTGTTTTCGGGCCGAAAAAGGTTTCGCGGGCCATTTTGAAGTTTTCGCGGGCCGAAAGTTTTCATCTGTGAGGAAAGTTTTTCGCGAGCCGAGAAAATCAGTTTTCGCGGCCTAAGGTTTTCGGTATGTGAGGAGAAAAAGTTTTCGCGGGCCAAAAGTAAGGTTTTCGTACCAAAGCTTTTCGCCACTTATTATTTGATTTTCGCGAACCAAGCTTTTCCCCAACTTTTATGAGGCTTCGCGAACCCAAAGTTTCTCGCCACTTAGTTTTCGCAAAGGGAGCTTTTCGCTAGTTACTATTCAAAACGAAAAAGTTTTTCGCTACTTTCAAACTTTTCGTCAGTTGAAGGTTTCGCCAGCTTTTCGCCATGTCAAAGCTTTTCGCCACTTAAGGTTTTCGTACCAAAGCTTTTCGCCACTTAAGGTTTTCGAACCAAAGCTTTTCGTCACTATTTTCGTACCAAAGCTTTTCGCCACTTAAGGTTTTCGAACCAAAGCTTTTCGCCAGCTACTGTTCAAAACGAAAAAAGAAAGGAGCTTTTCGCCACTTCCACAGTTTTCGTATCAGGTCAATTTTTATAAAATATTTTCGAGACCCCATTTTCGGGTCAACTGATAGAGGAGTATTGGGTCTTAAATAATTTACTATTCTCGGGATTTTTAATATTTGAACCAAAAGTACGTTTTAAATATTCCAATGATTTTGACAGTTTTTTCGGATATATTTGATACGTTCTGCGATTAATTGTTCATGCATCCACGGCATGTCATGACGAGAGTGTTGATCGCATTTGTGCAATGGGAGAGTGTATGCCTTTCTTTGGCAGAGATTTGTGAGGTTAAGACTCGTAGGCGCACCTGACGGGAGACAGACGTGATCGCTCTGTCTACTCAGGCTTGAGCAACCTGAGGTGCCCACCGTCGTAGGACTGCTCGACTTGGCGGGAGATAGACGTGATCGATCTATCTACCCGGGTACAGTGTGAAAACGCGACTCGGGGTGCCCACCGCCATGAGATGTGATTTCCGAGTCTGTGTGACCGGATGATTGATGTGATGTTGCGCGCGAGGTGCCGAGTCTAACCTAGGGCCCTGAGTATTGAGATATGAGAAAAATGAGCGTGCATTTGTCAGGTGAGATATTGGGACTTGGGGACATGTGCACGCATGCATCGCATTATTTTGATGTTCACCTACTGGGCAATTGTGCTCAGGGTTACATGTTTTATAGGTACGAATAAGTAGACGGCTGGTGGCGGTGACTCCACGGGCTTTTGGGGGCGGATGCAGTACATGGGACGCGACCTGTGGAGGCGTAGGATTGTTTTGATATTTTGGGGCTTCGGCCCGATGTAAGACTTTTGTAAAACGAATCTTTTATATATATGTTTTTTTTGTAAAATGGGCTTTCCGGGGCTTTCGTTGCGAAAACCCGCCAAGTATTTTATGTTTAAAAAGTGGGGTCGCCACAATAACCACCACCCTAATATCCTCGGCCACGACCACGGCCTTGACCACGACCTTGACCACGATCACGTCCACGGCCGCGATATCCACCACGACCACGTCCACGATCATTACCTCGACTGTTGTCATTATTAATTTTGACTGCATTCGCTTCAGGGAGTGCAGTAGAACCAGTCGTTCGGGATTCGTGATTTTTCACCAGCAATTCATTATTTTGCTCAGCCAAAAGTAAGCAAGAAATTAGATCTGAATACTTTTTAAATTTTCTCTCCCGATATTGCTGTTGTAATATCATATTCTGTGGATGAAATGTGGTGAATGTTTTCTCCAGCATATCGTTATCAGTAATTGTCTCTCCACATAATTTCAACGTGGAAGTAACTCTATAGACGGCAGAATTATATTCACTTACCGACGTAAAATTCTGCAATCGTAAATTCAGCCATTCGTACTTTGCATTGGGGAGAATAACAATTGTCAAGTGGCCATATCGTTCTTTCAGGTTTTTCCACAACTCAGCTGGATTCTTTTCTGTTAAGTATTCAACTTTCAGATTTTCGTGAATGTGGTGGCGAAGAAAAATCATAGCTTTCGCCTTGTCTTGTTCGGTTATGGTTTTCGTGGGATCAATGGTGTCACCTAAACCTTTTGCTTTCAAATGGATTTCAGCATCTAGTACCCAAGGTAAATAATTTTTTCCAGTGATATCGAGTGCAACAAATCAAGGCTCGCCAAGTTCGACATATTACTCGACTAAACTCGTACGAGATCTTCGACGGAGGTTGATCTTGACGACGAAGAGCGGTCGTGCTGATAGCGTGTTATAAAAATATTAATTGTGATTAATATTATATTAAGATTATTTTATTATAATTATACTTATATTAAGATTATAATGATAATATAGCTTATAATAATAAAGAGAGAGAGATTAGAGAGAGATTAAGTATTTCAATACTTGGTGTATTTTACAATGAACTCTAATCACCTATTTATACTACTAAAAATTCACTATTACAACTAATCACATTAATTACAATTATACACCTCACACTAAAATACAAACTCTTCAATTAAACACCTCATCTTATCATCTTATCATCATTTAATATAATACTTCCAAATCCATCAATAATCCAAAAACATCCGCATCTTAATTATTTAACCATCCATAATTAACTTATTTCATAATAAATATACATATATAAAAGAAAAAAGAGAGAGATTCAACTTCACCTAACGATGAAGTGATTGGTTGTCTTATATTTGGTTGGTGGGTGCATCCGTGCATAGTCCAACCATGTTTAACGTTACTTTTTTCTTTATTTATTGTAGGCTACATTGCCCATTGGTTAAAAGTTCAAGTACATAGATTATTTTTTATCAAGTTGATACTATCACCTTACTTTAAAAAGCTGCCATTTGGCAAGCTATTATTAAGGGAGCCTCTCCTTTTCATCATCAAACACACAAAAAAAAATAAAAATTGAACGATGAGGATCCATCTACTATTTGTAATAACACGAATAATAATAATTATTAACCCAAGGTCAATAGTTCTATTACATTTTCGGACATTCCCAAGAAGGCAAAAGCGATCAAAGTATCAAAGCCATATGCGTAAACTAACTTACCCCTTGAAGAACAAGTCAATAAACTTAAAAAAAATGGTCAGCTCTTTAATCACTATCTAGCAGCTTTATCTTTATCTTTTATTATTACTGTCTTTCTCAAAACCATTGAGAATCTCTATTCAACACACCACTCTCTCTATACAAGTGAATGAAATCATCTCCTCCTAGGCTATAATATACAAACTAAAATAAAAAGCAGCAAACCAATCCAAAAGCATTAAAGTATATTATTATACAGAATAGAATAAGTTAGTAGTACTTTTACTTTTTCTCCATGCGAGGACTTGAAGACGAAGCTTTTTCTCTCAAGTATGCAAGAAGTTTCTCAGCCTGAAATTAGAAAGCAAAAGAATAGTGGGACACATTCTTCTACTCAGCAAAAAAAAAAAAGGCCAATTTATCTGATAAAAATGGCATCTTTCGACTCAAATTTTGCAGTAGCCCATCACATTTAATGAAATCTACAGTTGTAATTTCTTCGTCTTCATAATGCCTAAAGCACTTAGGATTGCTATGAACCAAACCAACATGAAGTGTAGGGTTCAAAAATGACAGAAATTCGAAGACGCCAAAGAAATGGAGATATTCTCTACTGTGTAAATCAAACTATAGAAAATCAAGAATCAATCATCTTCCCTGCACATAATGGTGTAAAGAAAAATAAATGAAATAAAATAAAAAGGAAAAAGAAACAAAAAAGCTAACCTTGTGTTTCGTTTTAGGCGTTCCGTTTTGTGACAAGGCGGCCAGCGGTGGAATGCCACCTTCTCTGACGAGCTCGCCTCTACAGGCGAGGCTCTCTCTGCACATCTCCAACAAGGTCACGACAGCGAACTCCTTGCCTTTCACACTCCGGCCATCTTCGACCACCTCCACCAACGCCGCAATGCCTCCTTCCTCCACGATCGCTTCCCTCCCGATCTCCACCGCCGCCAAACTGCTCATCACCACCATGGCTTTCTCGGCGAGACCAACCTCGCCGTCTTCGACCAACCCCACCAGGGCCTTGACTACGCCGGCGTTAACCGCTCTCTCCTTGTTCAGCTTCACGCTGCAGAGCTTGTAGAGGGTCGTCAGCGCGTCTTTTTTGCCGCGGTTGGTGCCGCTCATCAGCAGCTGCACCAGCGGCGGGATCGCACCCGAGGCTCCGATGGAGAGCTTGTAGTCCTCGAGCAGCGAGAGGCTCAACAGAGCGCACGCGGCGTTCTGCTTCGACGTCTCGGTGCCGGTCCTGAGGACGTAGATGAGAGACTTGACGGAGTCGGGGGCGCGTGCGATCACGCGCCGCGTTTGGTCGTGGAGTGACAGGTTAAGCAGCGCCGTGACGGCGTGCTCTTGGGTCGACGGGTCGGGAGAGCGAACGAGAGGGATCAACGCCGGCACGGCGCCGGAATCGCAGATCAAAACGCGGTTATCCTCGCGGTTCTTGGCCAGCAAGCGCAGTTTAGCAGCCGCAGACCTCCTCATGGCCAAAGAAGGAGACTTCAAGCAGTCGACGCAGAGCTTGACGGTGGGTTGAAGGTCTTCCGGCGATATGCTCTCGATTATTTCCGTGGAAAAACTCTCCCTTTCGAGAAACCCATAACACGGTTCGGGCCCGGGAACCGACCCATCATCTCGATTTCTGTCGGGGCCCGGCAGGGCGGCCAGGAGCTGAAGCTCGCCGGAGATGTCGCTGGAGCAAGCAGAGAAGTCCGTGAAGGTTCTAGAAGCTTCTAGAATCTGACCCATCTCAGGCGAAGTCGATATCGAAGTTTCGCCGTCGTTCGCCGCAGTCGACAGCTGGCCGAGCTTGAAATCGATGAGAGAGTCCGTCGTTAGATTTTCAGACAAATTGGGCGTGCTGTGGCTCGAGTGGTATGACTCGGCGGTGAATTCGGTGGACCGGAAGGTTCGCATGGAACGGCCGACTGCACGGTTTAACTTGGCATGAGAGAGTGAGAGCTTGCGTGAGTGAGAGCGAGCATCCTCTATAGAGACCATGACGGCGACGACGGACGGAAACGGTGATAGGCGAGGGGGATGACAACGGAGGATTTATTTATAGAAGAAACTGAATATTCATTATTATTTATTTATTTTTCAATTTAGGTTTTTTTATTTGGGGACGAACGAGTGGATTTGGATTAATAAAGGATTGGGTTTCTCTAGAGTGACAGAGCCGTGACGTTACGGATTTAGAATTACACTTTGATTTATGCATAATTGCAAATACACCTTTTCATTATTGGAAACTATCAATTGCGTCCTCGGTTTAACAAATGTAAAACGTAAACATCTACAATTATTATTACTTATTATTATTTTTTTTAATAAGTGACATCATTTGGGGAATATTTTCGATGGAAAAAGAGGATTGACAGTGGAGTGGAGTGGAGTGGAAAAAAAAAAAGAAAAGTTATCAACGTGGAGATATTCTAAAGTTAAACAACATTCATTACTATCTTCGTTATATATATAATAGTATATTAATCAAAATTAGTGGCAGCAATCATTTCTGGCCTTTACAGTGGCAGCAATATTTACAGTTATTTTCATATTAATAATTGGCAGGACAGTTGGCGGATATTTGCTAAATCGTTCATGCTAATTATATTGAGTTTGACAATATTTAATGCTTTCGGCCGACATATATATAGTTTTTTTTTTTTTTTTTTCTGTGGATATCATTTTTTTTTTCCTGAATGATTCAATAAATACATATATATTTGATGTGACAAAAGGTTGTTTGACTAGTAATATAAACACCACAATTTTCTAAAATCCCAACCGTGCGTGATATATTATATTTGCTTTAAGACCTAACTGATAGATATAAATCTCATTGGTCAATTTCATTACCATACATCGACTTAGTTGTACATTGTTGTTAGTTGGAGGTTTCTTAAAGCAATACACTAAAGAGTAGATATTTAATTGTTCTAACTATACTTTTAAAAAATAAAATAAAATTAAAATACATCGTATTGTGCCAGCCGTCCATTCCATTCTCACAAACGGCATATACTTGAGCTGTGTATGAAACTATAAAAAGAATAAGCATATGGTATATTGTTTAACTCAATTGTATTGAAGAGGTTATAAATTTGGTACTTAGGTAGCAAAAAAGAAAAAAAGAAAAAAGAAAGAAAAAATACATGTTCTAGCATATAAAAACTCTTGAAACAATTATGCGGTGTCGTATTATGTACATATATATTATTAAGAAATGTTGATCCAAAACTTGAAAAAAACGATGATGAAGCTCGATCGGAATAAGCTTGGAATGAAGAATTGTTTGCCGGCAAGCTCCACGGGCACGCGTAAGAGGCTTAATGGCCATGAAGAGTGATTAATGTAGACAAATTTATGTGGTGCCGTTCCTCTTGTGGTTTGACAGAGCATTAGTAAAATGGCAAAGTCCAAAGAATGATGTGAATATCTGATTGATCATTAATCAAATCTTCAAGTGGGAGGTTGTCGACACAATAAATGAGACCAACAAGATGTTGGCCTAACAAATGAAACTGCATGAAGAAAAGCGGAAAAAAAAAATCTCTCTCATCCTCCATTTTTTATTTTTTTTGTTCCTGAGTGTCCCGGTGTGAGAGTATTTCTCTTCGTATAAGAGTTGTTTCTCTCTGTTTGAAGTATTTTTTCGAAGAATACAAGTTTATGGAGTTGACGACGGAAGAAACTGAAGAATGCTGCAGATTTGGGCTTATTAGCAATTTTTATGAAGTGTATAACTAATTTGTACTATGATATTTAGTTTTTTTTGTCAAACTTTTAATCTTGTTTTCTGTTGAGCTTGTGTTTCTTATTTTTCTTTTTTAGTTAGTGTTTGTTTATCTCTTAATGAGAGCTTTATTCCATAAGGATGTTTCGATGTTATCAGATGTAATCTATCTACTCTTTAGCCAATATATTTATACTATATATTAAGGGAGAGCACCATATAGTAATTACCACCAAATTAATTTGGTATGGCACTATAAATTACCATTTTACCCTTAGTTTTTAAATTTATTTCAATTATATTCCAAAAATTATATTTTTAATTTCTAAAAAATAATTTACAATTAAAATTAATATTATGATTTGATATTATAAAAATAATTTTATATTTTATTTATTTTAAGCACATGCATCGAGTGTGCGGAAAATATTAGTATTAATTATTATGTTGTTAGTTAATTAAATTATCTTTTGAAAAAAATGAATTTTTGGACAGCCCAAATCTTAAATAAGCATATTGCATGGGCCTGCAAAAAATATTATTGGGCTAAAGTCGTTATGAATTATGATGGTGAAAAAAAAAATATCAAATTTACAAATTGGGTAGTCTATATTTTCCTACGCAAATTAATGATATATAAATTAACACCTAAGTCATCAAAGTCACTCCTACGTAACGTAATGCTGATTTTGCAATATTCCAATGATAATCTATAACTTATGCATGCAAATCTAACTACGTAAAAGAAAACACCTCATAGTTATTGTCTTATTCTAAAAATAGCTTCATACTTAAACTGACTGAGTCAACTCAGTAAGGACGATGATCAATTCAAAACATTTGAGTCCAAATTCAAACCCATTAATTAATCTTAGCCTAGAGATAATATAAACGAAAAATAAACAAATAAATAAATAATTAAGGTTATTTCTGCAAGCAAAACCATAATGTCAAGAAAAGTTCATCTTCTTCCCATCATCATCACAGTTCTCTTGTCCCTCCACTTAGAGTTAGCTTCACCTCAAGAACACAGCTTTAACAGCAACAATACCTTCCCTTTTTACACCGATCTCCCCGTCCTAAACTCGTCCCTCTATTACAGCTACGACCCGTCTACGAAAACAGTTAGGATCGCCTATCGACACCGCCGGGTCCCGCCGACGAGCTGGGTCGCATGGGCTCTGAACCCCACGGGCCAGGGAATGATCGGCGCACAGGCCCTCGTGGCCTACCTCAGACCCGACGGCTCAGTGAGGGCATACACTTCGCCCGTGAACGATCGTCGGACGCGGCTGCAACGAGGGGAGCTGAGCTTTCCAGTCGTCGAGCTGAAGGCGACTTATTCGGGGAACGAGATGGTCATATACGCGACTTTGGGGCTCGGGAATTTGAGCTCTTCCACGGTGAACCACGTCTGGCAAGAAGGGCCCGTTTCGAACGATGGGCCCGGATGCATGCTGTTTCGGGCCCTAACCTTCGGTCCATGGGGAGCTTGAATCTGCTTTCCGGCGAACTGGGCAGTGATGGCGGCGGCGTTTCTTCGAGAAGGAGGAAGAGGAACGTAAGTTTTTCGAACTCCAATCTGAGCTTCAAAGTGGATTCGAATTTCGAGCTATATATATATACATCTTGCAGTTTAATCTGATTCTCAGTCGATTTATTATTACATGCAGATCCATGGAGTTCTTAATGCAGTAAGCTGGGGGACATTATTACCTATCGGCCTAATCTTCTCACGCTACCTTAAACTCTTCCCACGGGCCGATCGGGCTTGGCTTCATCTCCACGCGGCGTGCCAGACGTCGGCCTACATCGTCGGTCTGGCGGGCTGGGCTACGGGCATGAAACTTGGTAGCTATTCGAAAGGCGTTCGATACACAGCTCATCGGGTCGTAGGGATCATAATCTTCTGTCTAGGTACCCTTCAGGTAATAACCTCCTCATTACCATCATCATCTTCATGGTGATATATTGTAATAAACAAGGTTTGTTCCATTTGCATATGTACACACAGATTTCTGCTCTGCTACTACGGCCCAAGAATGATCACAAGTACAGAAGATTCTGGAACGTCTGCCACCGTACGATCGGATACTCCGTGATAGCACTGAGCATCGCCAACGTCTTCAAGGGATTCGGCGTTTTGAATCCCGAAGAGAAGTGGAGGAGGGCTTACGTCGGCGTGCTGATAGGTTTGGGCATCGTAGCGTCGATCTTGGAGATCTACAAGTGGATTCTTGTAATAAAGAGGAAAAAGGGATCATCTTCTCAAGACCATCATAACCACAAGTGAGAATGGAAAAGCATGGTTGTTAAAATGCTGTAGTAATTTCGTATTTCTTAGCCCCCCCCCCCCTTTTTTTTTCCCGACATTCGTAGTGAGATTGTAGGCTTCGAAAAGCAGATTTTATTGCAAATGTCGTGGCGAGGCTTTAAAAGGCCTCAACCCAAGAATAATCACTTTCTGTAATGAACTGAAAGTATTTGATTGATATAAGGTTGTCAAGACTATAAAATTTAGTTAAACTGCTGTAAGAAGTTCCAGCCTTGTATGCCTCCTCCTTCAGTTATATCTTCACTCCGATCGATTCAATTCCTCAACGAACGCATCTTTGAGGAAGGAGTTCGACGCAGCAACTCGCTGAACCGTGATGTCAAAATCCTTCCCAGAGCTGTTTTACGCAGACAAAAAAAAAAAAAAGGACAGAATATGCAGCGTTAATTCAGACATGAACTGATCTAGTCGTTTGGTTCGATCGTAAAAATGGAAAGTTTCTTACGGATCGAAAACGAGCCCGCCGGCTTCAGTTACTATCAAAACGCCAGCTGCTACATCCCTGGAACAGAAAACATAGGTAGAACTCATTATTTCATTACATTGCATGAAAGAGAAAAGAAGACGAATGCATAAAACTCATATGATCTGCCTACCACGGTCCCCCGAACCCAGATTCGTAGAACAGATCTAGCCGCCCACAAGCAATCCCGCAAAGGTTCAACGCAAGAGAGCCGCTCATTCGAAGGGATCTAACCTGTTTACAGAAGAGAATTTGCCCGGCTTTTCTTGTATTTTTTCGCAAGATCGTCATTTCAAAATTACGTATTTTTTTTTTGTACCTTGAAGAGCAAGCCTTTGATCCTATTTGTAATACTATCAACAGTGGATTCGTCGCGCTTAGTACCAACCTGGGATTTGAATTTAGGTAAGAACTACGAAAGCATTCTTACATGTCATGTTATTACTTCTTACGGTATCTAAGTACCTCTGTGGCGAGAAGTGCCTTCACAAGCTCGGTCTGAGAAGATACTGCAAAAGCAAGACTGTCAACATAAAAGGGATGCCTTTATAGTTAACATTTTCGAACTCGAACGAGGCAATTTCGCTTACCCTCGATAGGTTTTCCATTGAGGAAAGCACCACCCCCGCGAATAGCCGTAAAGAGCTAGAGCAGAAAAAAGAAAAGCTATATCTTACATACAATCTTGGTTGAGTTCAGTTCTTACAATCTTTGAAAGAAGTATGTGAATCCTTAAATTCTTTGTGTAAGCTTTCAATTAAGCTAAAGACACATACCTCATCCATGATCGGATTGTAGACGACACCAACGGTCGGGATTTTACCGATCGTGAGCCCGATGGATACACATACGAAAGGAAACCTGGTATATAACAAGAATCTCTTCTCAGAACTCGTATATTCATATCACAAAAAAAAAAAACTCCTTTCTATCAAGAAATGAAGATGAACAATTCAGATGATGACCCATGAACAAAATTCGTTGTTCCGTCTAGAGGATCGACGATCCAAGTTGGCTCATCGGTTAATTCGGTGGCACCATTTTCTGCGGTTGTTTCTTCTCCAATGAACTGAGCAAGAACATCAATAAAGATGAGAAACAGAGGCAATCTCAAAACTCCATCCATCAATGTAAGAATGAATGCATATGTTTGTGTAAAGAGCAAAAACCTTATGGTCAGGATATTGCTGTCTGAGAAAATTGAAGATTAGTTCCTCACAACTTTTATCAGTCTCAGTGACCAAATCAACCTATACATACACATACAGAAGAATGAACAATATGTCATTACCAAAAATTTAAAAAGAAAAATATTGCAGAATATCATTCTTTTTTTTTCCAAATTATACACAAATAATATCACCAAGAAAAGATTCATACAAGTCCTTTATGCTCGACTCGCTTCGTCTCATAGAACCCAAACCGAATAATCTGTAAGCCCAAAGAATGCAAATAATAAAAAGGAAGGAAAGAAAAAAAGAAAACTTCAACTAAATAGAAGAAAATTAGAAGAAAAATAAAATTGTATGCCTAGAAGAAAATGCCAAACGCACCTCTCCAGCCTTCTTCGCAGCTTCAACGGCCTTTTCCAAGAAATCTTCGACTGAACCTGGAAATTTCAAGAACCCCATAAGCTATAGCTAGATTACGATTCAACATGTTGTATGTAATCATTCAGACATTAAACGTCCTTTGTTCTTTGTCCGTTTGTTCGAATAAAAGATTTAAAAGGCATGGTTTTACCTTTGACAGCCATTGGTGGTGGGTTAAGCTTGAGGAGATGGTGAGATAGGAGAACGGCTGTGTGGGGCTTCGATGGTTTGGAGGCTTTATGCATTATTATTTCTTTTCACGTGAAAATTGATGAATGAATGAATGAAGGAACGACAAATATTCTTTTATTTATTTATGGAAAATTTGAATTGTGCCTTGAAATAAAGAATCGGAACAGAAAAAAAAATTGAAATCCAAGAGAAATAGAGATATTTACGGATTGCAGAATCTATAGAATTAAAATAAAAAAAAAAGAATACTAAATAAAGTATAATTAAAAAGAAATTAATAATATAATTTATGTAGTCGAACTCTAAATTTAACTCGTCTTATGGTTAGATAGATCATTATTTGCCTTAACCTTTATTTAATGACAGAGATTCATTTTCTTTTACCAATATGAACGGTCCTCGAAATTTGTAATAAACATAAAGGACAAATCCACAGACATGTCATATCATCACAGTACAGTAACATCGTATTCGTCGAGCGAGAGAGAAATCGCCAAATCGGTACTATGCTTTTAAAGATTCCACGGATGGCATATGCCAAACAAAATGCGAATTCGTTATTCGCTTCAAACTTTATTGCGAATATATATATTTCATTTTAAATTAAGGGCATAGAAGGGTTCTTAAAAAAAAAAAAAGCCTTTTAACGAGTCAATTTTAAAAAAACTAATCTTGTTGACCATATTTTTAAGTCAATGGACTCCAATTTTAAGGGTATTAGTGTCCCGTGCTATATATGTGACCCCTCATATAGCACGGGGCTATACAACATTGGGGGGTCGCCTGAGGCAAGTGACCCCTTCTATATAGCACGAGACTCGTATTAGAAAAAAATTTATTTTAATCAGGAATTGAACCCGAAACTTATTACTTAGCTAACTAACTACCCGCTCACCCTTAGTAAGGATATATATAATAGTCATTTTACACATGGATGCCATTTTTTTAAAATTTCTATTTGAGGGTGATAGATCAAACCGGTATACAAACCAGTTAAAGGTTTTGGCGGTTAACAAAACACCCTAAAGGAAATCGGTCTAAGAAACCAGTCACGTACTGTTCACGTACCGGTCTTGAAGACAAGACCAGATACCGGTCACGTTGAAGCAAGAAGATCAGACCAGTTTCAAAGCTACGATCATCAATCCAAAATGACCGTTGAAGATTCAAATATCAAGAAGGTACAAGAGATCTTCAGTACAACAGTAAAAGATCAAGCAAGGTCAAGACTTGCACGAAAGAAGACATGAAGACAATACTGCTGATACTTGGCGCTAGACTGCAACTTTGCCAAAAGAGGAAAGATCATCAATGCGCTCTGCGCAGCCATTTAATGAAGATGGCCCACACCCATACAACGGTCACAAGTTCAAGAGACGAGTATAAATACGAGCCTCTCAACATTCGTGATGGGTGTGAAGAACACAAAGAGAATTCAAATCTACAAGCATTCAAACCAAAGATCAAATCGAGTCAAGCTGAGTTAGCCTTGTATTGCTGTGATAGTTCTTCACAATACCGGACTGTAATAAGCTGGTATAGATAGGTGGACTGTAAAAGGATGCCTAAGTTTGTTTGCTAGGAGTTTAGTTAGCTGAGTATAACTAGCGAGTTATAGCTGTGTAAGTCTAGCTAAGGAAGGTTGTATACTGGTGTGTATAAACCGAGTCTTCTACTGATACCTTTCTGCTGGAAAGAAGGGGAGACGTAGGAGATTTTAACTCCGAACTTCCATAAACAAGTTCTC